>OX422219.1:293452466-294652466 GCA_949130495.1 Sambucus nigra | reverse complement strand
TCCTCTCCTTTGAAATTTTAGCATTCTCATACGTATCGTTGCGTAGTTCTTCTAACTCAATCAATTGTAGCTTACGGGCTTCACCGGCCTTGTCCAAGGCATAGTTCAATTGCTTAATTTCCCAATACGCTTTGTGTTTGAGCTCAACAGGGAGATGACAAGGTTTGCCATACACAAAACGGAAAGGAGACATTCCAAGTTGATTTTTAAACGCGGTACGATATGCCCAAAGTGCATCGGTCAATCTAAGGGACCAATCTTTCCGGGTAGGATTGACGGTCTTTTCAAGAATGTTCTTGATCTCCCGATTCTCTAGCTCGGCCTGCCCATTCGTTTGTGGGTGATATGTCGTCCCAACCTTGTGGACGACCCCATACTTTCTCATGAGCTTCTCAAATGGCCTATTGCAAAAGTGCGTGCCATTATCGCTAATTATCGCTTTCGGTGCTCCGAAGCGAGAAAGTATGTGTTCCTGTAGAAACTTTATCACCACTTTGTTGTCATTAGTCCTAGTAGCTATAGCTTCTACCCATTTAGAAACGTAGTCTATCGCGACTAGGATGTATAGGAAACCAAAGGATGGGGGGAAGGGACCCATGAAGTCAATACCCCAACAATCGAATATCTCAATGATGAGTATGGGGGTAAGGGGCATCATGTCGCGTTGAGAAATGGCTCCCATTCGTTGGCACCTATTACATGACTTGCACGCGTCATTTGCATCTCGGAAGATTGTGGGCCAATAGAGGTCGCATTGCAGAATTTTAACGGCCGTCTTTTTCGCTGAGAAGTGGCCTCCACATGCTTCCGAATGACAAAACTGGATGACCTTTGGAATCTCGTCATTCGGTACACATCGTCGGATGATTTGGTCCGCGCAATATTTAAAAAGGAAGGGATCATCATAAAAGAACATGCGCGACCAATTAAGAAACCTCTTCTTATCTTGCGGTGTCCAATCGTGAGGGACGGCTCCCGTGACTAGATAGTTTACTATGTCCGCAAACCAGGGATAGGAAGAGGTGGCAAAATAGTTGCTCATCCGGAAAGTGCTCGTCTATGGGTATGGGATCACTAGGTACGTCGGACGAGAGCCGAGATAAGTGGTCAGCCACGACGTTTTCTACTCCTTTCTTGTCTTTGATGGAGAGATTAAACTCTTGTAGGAGTAGGATCCACCTTATGAGGCGCGGCTTGGCGTCTTTCTTCGCGAGTAGATATTTTAAAGCCGCGTGGTCGGTGAAGACAGTGATAGGAGAACCAATGAGATACGATCTGAACTTATCAAGGGCAAAGACTACCGCTAGCAACTCCTTCTCCGTGGTAGAGTAGTTGAGTTGAGGTCCGACAAGGGTCCGACTAGCGTAGTAGATGACATGAGCTTGCTTATCTTTACATTGGCCCAAAACGGCCCCAATTGCGTAATCGCTTGCATCACACATAAGTTCGAAAGGTAGGGACCAATTTGGAACTTGCATGATGGGAGCGGACACGAGCATGTTCTTTAATTTATCAAAGGAGCTTTGGCATGCCTCGATCCACTCAAACGAGTTATCCTTCATGAGAAGGTTGCTTAAGGGTCTAGCGATAGCGCTAAAGTCCTTAATGAACCTTCGATAAAACCCAGCGTGACCTAAGAATGAGCGCACGTCTTTAAGCGATTTCGGTGGGGGAAGGTCAGCTATGACATCTATCTTAGCCCTATCAACTTCTATGCCCGTGGATGATACTATGTGACCAATAACTATTCCCTCAGTGACCATGAAATGGCACTTCTCCCAATTCAGCACTAAGTTCTTGTCCACACACCGGGTAAGTACTTTTCCCAATTTTTCTAAACAATGATCAAAAGAGGTGCCAAAAATGCTGAAATCGTCCATGAACACCTCGAGTCCTCTCTCGACCATGTCGCTAAATAAGCTCAACATGCACCTTTGAAAGTTCGCGGGTGCATTACACAACCCAAATGGCATACGTTTGTAGGCAAACGTACCAAAAGGGCAAGTGAAAGTCGTCTTCTCTTGGTCAAGTACATCTACCAAAATTTGGTTATATCCGGAATAACCATCAAGGAAACAATAATAAGGGTGGCCCTCAACTCTCTCAAGCATTTTATCGATGAATGGCAAGGGGAAATGGTCTTTTCTTGTTCCCGCATTGAGTTCCGGTAATCAATGCAAACACGCCAACCGGTGGTGGTGCGTTGGGGAACAAGCTCTCCCTTGGTATTCTCAATCACAGTTATACCCGACTTCTTCGGAACGACTTGAATAGGGCTCACCCATTTGCTATCCGATATTGGGTAGATAATCCCGACATCCAATAGTTTGATGATCTCGGTTCTCACAACTTCTTTCATATTGGGATTCAATCTTCTTTGCATTTCTCTAGAGGGCTTGACATCCTCTTCGAGATGAATCTTGTGGGTGTAAATCAAAGGACTTATCCCCTTCAAATCAGCTATACACCAACCAAAAGCACCCTGGTGCTTCCTCAGAATTCTCATCAATTTGCCCTCCCGCCCTTCGTCTAGGCTAGAGGAGATAACAACAGGAAATGTCTCATCCTCTCCTAGGTATGCATATTTGATATGGGAGGGGAGTTTCTTTAATTCGAGGGTTGGAAATTTTTCACTGGAAGGAGCCATATGTGTATCCCTCGGAGGTAGTTCCTCGAATCTAGAAACCCAATCAATCTCTCTCACGTCCTCGTCCGACGCACTCTCATCGAGTAATTCTCTCAAACTTCCAACATCCCTCTAGAAGTGGGTAGACGTCCCCTCACACTCATAGCTCGTCGCTAAACATGACTCTAAGGCGTCTCCATAAAAAGTTACTTCGAAGTACTCTTCTACTACCTCATCTATGAGGCTCACCGCGTGAAGATCATCTTCCTCCCCTGCATTTTGGGCTATGTGGAAGATGTTGGTTTCCAAGGTCATGTTCCCAAAGGTGAGCTGCATTCGCCCATTCCTTGTGTTGATGATTGCATTAGCTATAGCTAAGAAAGGGCGACCAAGGATGATGGGAACATGGTTGCTTGAGTTAAAGGAGGGCTCCGTGTCCCAAATGACAAAATCTACCGGGAAATAGAAAGTGTCCACTTGGACGATCACGTCCTCGACTATGCCTCGTGGAATCTTCACTGATCGATCCGCCAATTGGAGAGTGACCTTTGTGGGCTTGAGGTCGCCCAAGTCAAGTTGCCTATAAATGGAGTAAGGAAGTATGTTTACACTTGCTCCCAAGTCAAGTAAGGCTTTCTCAATTTTATTATCTCCAATGATGCATGATATGGTGGGTGCACCGGGATCTTTAAATTTAGGCGGGAGATCATTTAGCATAATGGAACTCACGTTCTGAGCTAGAAAGACATTCTTTTTAACTTTCATCCTCCTTTTCACCGTCAACAAGTCTTTGATAACTTTGCCGTAGGCTGGGATTTGTTTGATGGCATCAAGGAAGGGTAGATTCAGCTTCACTTGCTTTAGAACTTCTAGCACTTCATCACGTGGAGTCCCTTTTTGAGTAGGAATCAATCTTCGAGGAAATGGTGCTGCGGAGGGTGGTTTCACTACCACCTCAGGCTCACTAGTGTTTTCCTTATCACTCTCGTCCAGGGGGACATCTTCGGCCTCTTTCGTGCCGGGCGAAATCTCCTTGTCTTTTGTTGTGTCGTGTGGAGGAGGTGATAAATCAACGACTCTTCCACTACGAAGAGTGGTCACTGATTGACATTGCTCCTGATGTTTAGTGGATGTGGAGCTAACACTAGTTTGACCTTGGGGAGGTCGTTGGCCTTGGGCAGGAAATTTTCCCTTCTCTTGAACACTCAACGAGGATTGTATCTTAGACAGATTTGCATTTAGGTCGCCAATGAGACGATCATACTTGGCATTTGTTGCGGCCTGGCTTGCGATGAATTGATTCACAGTATCCTCGAGAGTTCTCCGTTGTGGAGGGATATAATTTCCATGAGGTGGTGGTGCTTGCACATGACCTTGCATGTGTGGAGCTTGTTGAAATTGTTGTGGAGGAAGAGGGGAAACATGCGAAGGAGGGTGAATTGCGGCATGTTGTTGCCCGTAGCTAAATCCGGGATGATTTTTCCACGAAGGGTTGTATGAATTCCTGTGCGGGGCACCGAAATTACCCTTAAAGCCTCCTATACCACTAACTTGCTCCTGCAACATTACTTTGTAGGCGGGTATCGTCGGGCATTCCTCAGTTGAATGTCCCGCCTCACAAATTGCACACACCTTTTCGACGGGATTCTTGATAGATCCAACTACCTCACATAAATCTCGAAATCCTTTCTCAAGGGAGTCCAATCGACAGTCCGACATAGAAGTCTTATCTACCTGGTGTAGGCCGGACGCCGATGGAGTGGTGGTCGCTTGACGATTTTGATTCTGAGCATTGGGATCAGAAATATCCCAAGATTGGGTAGTCTCGGCGACATGCCTCAGATGAAGCTCAGCATCGTGGCAATCTAGCTCGATAAACGGACCACTACCCATGGTTTCAATGACTTGCTTGGAGTTAAGGTTCAACCCATTATAGAGGAAGGAAATGATTTGGGCTGTATCAAATCCATGATGAGGGCATGAAGAAGTTAACTCATTGAAACGCTCATAACATCGATGGAATGGCTCATTATCCAATTGCCTGAACGATTGAATTTGAGCCTTTATGGAGATTGTTCGATGTGGTGGAAAGAACTTCTTGAGAAATCTGGATTGTAACTCGTTCCAAGATGGAATCGAGCTCGGAGGTAAAGACCATAGCCAGGTCTTAGCTTTATCTTTTAGCGAGAACAGGAAGAGTTTGAGGCGAATCACCTCCTGTGTGCAAGTTTGATCGTTGAGGGTATCACACACGTCCTCAAATTCCCTTATATGCAGGTATGCCTTTTCTGAATCCATACCGTGATAGTGTGGTAGCATCTGGATCATCCCATTTTTGAATCGGAACTGCCCGGCATTATACGGGAGTATAATTCATCCCGGAGTGACAGTGCGCTTGGGATATAAGTATTCTCTCAACGGGCGGTATGGAGGCTCTTCCTCACCGGTAGTTGCATTACTGTGCTGCGACATCTCTCTTTCACTCGACGATTCGGCGCTCTCACTGGGTGTGCACGACGTGTGTCCTACGAAGGAGAAGGGAGTGTTGCTAGAGATTGAATGTGACGGTGTGGGAGGTGGGATCCAGAATTGTGGGGCTTGTGGAGTGTGGGGACTATCATGATTATACTCAACAAGTGGATTTTTGTGAATGCTGGTTGGAGTATTATGGGGTGTGGGAGTGGGTTCAGAATTTTGCATTAAGCTCAGGAGGGATGATGATTGTGAATCTTTTTGGATTTTTTTTTTTTTTTTTTTTTGAATTTTTGGTCAAAGTTTTGGATTAACTCGATCTAATCCTAAGTCTACCTAATTCCCCGGCAACGGCGCCAAAAACTTGACACAACTCAGAATGTGTCTCTAAAGTGTGTGCTCTCTAGGCTCAAGTGCAAGCCTATCGTTCAAGTAATAATCCGACAAGTCGGGTATCGATCCTCAAGGAAAAAGGACAACGAGAGTTGTGACGACGGAATAAGACTGAGGAATCCTAACGATGACTCTAAGAAGAAAAGAAAAAGATTGATTTGGCTTTTTGGGATTGGTTAAACTAAATGCAATTATGGAATTATGATGAAATATGCAACTAACTAAATTATCTAGATTAAGAATGAAGGATTAAATTGAAACTTTTAACTAAATGATGAGAAAACAGGATGGGAATACAATCCCCCAACCCTAGTGTAATGCAGTGACAACGTCAATCATAAATTTATCCGATTAATTCAAACCCGGAATTTAGTACTCCCAAGTATTATGTATACGAGGTTCAAGCCCGCGTCATACCTAATCTGAGGATGAGTAAATCGGCATCGCGGTAATTACACTCAAATTGTACTCTAAATCATCACGAGTACCCATAGGTAAACGAGATATAAAGATCTACAATTCTTATGAAATTACGCGATACGATTTAAATTAATCATTAAATTCAGCGGATCGACGTTATACACATGCACTAACACATCAGGTTGGGTTCATGCATCCCAACCTTGAAAAACCTAGTCGGACATGTTAAATTGACTAATGCATGAAATAACGACGTTGCATGTGTAGGAATTCATGATGAAACTGACTAGAAACATGTAACTACGTATTATGAATGCGAAAACAAGTTGTATCTAAAGGGAAAACAAAGCATGCAAGAACAATAATAAAGAACAAGAATTTTGAATTAAAACTTGCAAAAACAAACCCGAAACAATGAATTCTTGAAGTAATTAGTGCCCTTCATGTTCCTAGATATTTCCCTCCTTTTGTTCTCTCAAAAACTCTCTAAAAATAGCCCTAAAAGCTGCTCCTAGGTTAATGCCTTCGTTCCCCACAAGTTTTGGAGTCTTTTAAACTTATTAGGAGACTTGGAGACCAATCAGAATGAAAGACAAAATTCGCGTGTCAGGTACATGCGAACCGGTTCGCATGTACCAGCCTGGCCTTGCTCTCAACACTTAGATTTTTTCCTGGTTTTTCTCTTCTTTTCTTGGATTTTTCTTCAACTTCAACTGAGCATAACTTTTCAACCGTAGCTCGGATTTGGGTGCCGTTTCTTCCAGTGTTCTCGTTATTCCGAGATCTTCAACTTCCCAGTTGACTTCTTCTTCCGGATTGGGCTGAAAAATTACCGACATGCCCTTGAACTTGACTTCTTAGCTTTTCTTGCACAGTCTTGTTTCCTCCTTTGCACTGCTTGCATAATTAACCTGTAAAACCAATAGGAGAAGCATGAAACACGCAATACTCGCCAAGAAGGTTAGAAGAATAAAAGTGAATCAAATCCATATATGTTACGTCATTCGGGTTCACAAAAGTACCGAAATTAAGGGGATAAATATGAAGAATTTATGCATAATCACAAGTTCATCAAGAAAAGCATCATCTACCGATATTGGGTCCGCACGAACTGGTATTAAACAACATGTTACCCTTCGAGGAAGAAGTTATAGAAATGGTAGACGAGTATGGAATTCAGAGACACAAAACTTCTCTATACTGACCTCAACCAACAGAGCAGTCAAAGAAGCTAATAAGAACCTCAAAGCCATTATGAGCAGGATGACTAAGAGTTGTCGATATTGGGCCGAAAATATCCCTTACACCCTCTCGGGGTACCGCACTTTAGTTTGAACCTTTACTATGGGTGCCCCTTACTCTCTAGTCTACGACATGGAAACAGTCCTACTAGTGGAGATAGAAATCCCTTCACTATGCATCATGCTTGAAAGCAAAGTAAGGGTGGAAGATTGGCACCAAATTCATCTTGAAGACCTGTCCCTTTTGGATGAAAGAAGGATGAAATCTCTAGATCACATACAAGGTCACCATCGTTATATAGTACGATAATTCAACAAGAGAGTCAAGGATCGCGGTGTTTTATAAGGGGATTTAGCCCTCAAAGAAATAGTAGAGCCCATTTGGGATCCCAGAGGAAAATTCAAGTCCAATTGGAGCAGCCCATACGTCATGAAGAAGATCCTATCTGGCGGCGCCTCTATGCTCATGATCGAGTCATAAAACCGAGCGTCCATGTAAATACGCTAGTCGTTGTTATCAGCTTCCAACTGCAATAAAAAAGACCTACTCTTTAACTACACTCTTGAGGAGTATAGTGGTGAGTCTGGGTATCGAATCCATAGGGATTTAGGACGTGTGAACGTGACGACAAAGGTAAGGTAGTTTAATCCTAAAGTTGATGTTAAAAGAAAAGAAAAGAAAAAGATGAATGGTTTTTGGATCTTATCTAAGAATTAACTAAATTTAATTAAATTAACCTACGCATGCAAAATTAACTAACTAAGAAGGAATTAATATGACTGAAGAAATGGGTTAAGAATACACTCTCCCAAACCCTAGTGTGTAAGCCAGTACAAAAATAGTCATAAATTAGATAATTGATCAGACCTAGTCTTTATTACTCCAAAGCATTACATATATGAGGTTCAAGCCCGCTTCATACATAATCAAAGAATGAGTAAAGCGGTGTTGCAATAGTTCATGCGCGTTGCATCCTTAAGCACCCCGGTTACCTAGGGCAAACGAGGTCAAAAGGTCTACAATGGTTGTGAAACTATACAACACGATCTAATCAGTTATTTAATTTAGAGGACAAATTTTATATCTATGCATACCACATCGGGTTGGGTTCATGCATACCCACAATTAAAAACTTAGCTTAACATGATTAAAATAAAAGAAAACTTAAAAATGAAAGTGCAGGAATTCATAACTAAATCTAGAAAATTGAGAACATGGCTTGAATTGGGATTGGAAAACTAGAGAGCAACAATTAATTAAACTAACTATGAAAGAAGTAAAAACAAAAAAATTAAAATTACTTGAAATGGATGAATGATGAATCTTTAATAGATCTTCGAATCTTGAATAGTAGCCAAACATCAAAACTAGGTTTCTTGGATACAAGAATCCTTTAAAAACTAACTACTAACCTCCTACAACGTGAAGTAACAAACCGCCTTTCTTCCTACTAGGGGTTTCCCTTTTATATATCTCAAAAATGACTCTTCCCATGCATCTCCACATTTTACAAGTAATAAAAAGGAATTATACAAGAAATTTCAAGAGTTGAAACTCTTCAGCTTCCAGAATTAATTTCAACTTTGACTTTCTGTCTCCAACTTTAAATGGCCATAACTTCTTCACCGTAGATCCTATTGGGGTGTTATTTTTCCAATGTTCTTGTCATTTAGAGATATTCAACTTTCTAGTTTTCCCCACCTCCGGAATATATAATGTAAAATTACTAAAATGCCCTTGAACTCCCCATTTCCTGCTTTCTTTCACTGTTTTGCGTTCTCTTACTAATTTGCATGAAATACCTGTAAAATACATAAGAGATACACAAAATAAGAAATAATTGCCAAAAAGGGTTAGTAGCATAAATATATGACAAATTCAAGCTATTTACAATGCACGGGACCATAAAAATACCGAAATTAAGGGGATAAATGTGAAGAATTTATGCCTAATCAAATTCCCCTAACTTAGAACTTTGTGCGTCCCGAGAACTGTAAGAGAAATTAGTTGATTTTTGAAATTCCTTTTATTAAAATAAAATTCCACTTTCGCAGGCAAGCAATTGCATTGAACATATGCAATAAGCCTTTAAACCCCTAGGTTACCCTAGTAGGACGAGTTTTATCTCGTGAGGGTTTGCAGTGAATACACCTACAAAATTCTTTATTGACTCAAATAAATATCAAAATACTTAAAAATTGTACAATTTACACTTTTCAAAAAATAATCACCATAAATTCATATTTAAATGTCTCAAACCATAGTGTGTGTGTGTGCAAAGCCTGAAATTAAACCTCAAATTTCCACCGATAGGGCATTTTGTTACTTTTCGAAAATTCGTTTTGATTCAAATTCTTACGGATGCACTCACAACGAATCACTCAGATCGTGGTTGTTTTATCTCGGTTTGCATGATATAAAGAGTAAATATAATGGACACAAATTCACGCATACAAAATTGAAAAGACGGAAATATATGGTGAAAAGATCTCATCATCGGAATACAGTTATTAGGAAACGGGAAATATTATCTCTTAATCACACCATTTTAATCTCTTTTATTATCTTTTCATGTCTTAGCTCTCCATGCAGTAATTAATTTCTCCATTCGGACTCGGTTAGGACTTTTCGGCTCAAAAGTGTAAAGGGTAAAAATGGGAATGGACGGAATGTTCAAAATTGGAAAATGTCCTTATGACATCCATTAGTGCTTTTTCGGGCATTTGATCATTTTTCTCTTTCTTTTTCTATTTTTATTTTTTTCTTGCTATTTTTCTTTTCTTGCCCTTTTTTTTTATTTCACACTTTGGACTTACTTGATGAATTTCCAATTTTTAAAATTTCCGGGTTATTTGGGTTTTTTGGGTTATCAAACGAAAGGAAAATATTTTATTAGGCTCAAAGTGGGTTGCAAAGGGATAATTTTTTCACAACTTTATTATGCCTAATATTTTTTGGTTAAACAAAAGAGGGCCTACTTCATTGTCCAAATTGCTAATCACATTACCATATGCATCTCGAGATTAATTAAGTATAGAGATATATTTAGCACGAATTTCGAGACAACATTTCACACATTTCCCATAACCGATCAAAACAAAGGATTGAGATCATCAACGACTTATTAAAATGCTGAAAAGAACTTTGAGTTAATCATAAACTCGAATTGATTTAAAAACTCATAAAAAATTAAAAGGCTCGAAATCTCACCGGGTTTGATTAATCTCCACACTCATTCGTTAAGTCGTCAATTACCTTTCAATTTCCATCTTCGATCAATTTTGGCTTAGTGCATTTTGATTGTTAACAATTTGAGACTTTAAATAGAATAAAGGTGACATTTTTGATAAATTTAAATTCCAATTTTTATTTATTTTGAAGAAAAATATTTTTGGCTTTTTTAAATAAAATTCAATTTTTATGAATTTTTTGTAAAAAAAGCACACTTGGAAAGAACATGTAATCGAATCAATGAATCTAACAATAAACGAAAAGAATATCCCACACCCCAAACTTAAATGTTGCATTGTCCTCAATGCGAATTAAGAACACAACATAAAGAGAGGAAAAGAAAGATATTACCCAAATGGAGGAATCCGTGATGAGTGCGAGTCCACTGAATCTACAAAACATGTTAGAACCAAGAATAACAAAAATAATAACAAAAACTTTAACTAATTACCCTAAACTATAAAAAGAGGAAAAAAAAAGCTAATTATGTACAACCTACGATTTTAACTTCTAATAAGTTATACACTAGAAGTCGAAAAATTTGATGGTCCACCCAAAATACAATTTGACTTTGAGGGGTAATCAGTGTACCCTCATTAGGATTCATGCCTCCCAAAAAATAAGAATTCCGTTTGAACAACGGAAGGCATGTGTAAGGAAAAAAAATGAACCTTCATCTATTAAAAAATTTAGGGTGATAATGAAGGATTTTGGTGCATAGGGGGACAAGTACCATTGGGATCCAAGAAAAATATAATCACCTCCCATAGATTTTTCAATTATTATGGGAAGAGGAGCACACAAATAGAAAGAATCCATCCTGGAAAATAATTTAAGCATAGAGTCATTGTCCTCGAAATCGTCTCCCCCAAAATTTTCAACTGGATCTGGTGGAGCAACACGTCTGAGTGTATGCCCGTAAGATGAGGCATCTCAAAAAAACATTCCCATATAAGAATCGGATCAACATCCTCAAGACATTCATCCAGTTCCTGTGATTGATTTAATTATTCGACAATAGTGGGTACACAAGGAGACAAAAGATCTTCAACCTCAGCAGATTTTGCAAGATTTATAAGAGGTTGATATTCAAAAGATCTTGGATCACTCTCAATGATTTCGTTCTCAAAAGTATTCGGTGAAGAACAAGTCTCAACCTTATCTAAGTTGTCCAAATAATCATTAAACTCCTTGCAAGTTGCTCTAATTTTCAACTCTGTAGCATCAAGGTCATCAGATTGCTCTTTGATAATAATCAAGAGTTCTTCCAAAGTATGATTCCTTGGTTCTAACACCTCGGATTCCTCATTTGGGTGAAAACATTCTTCAACTTCAAAAATGTCAAAAGAAAAATCCTCATTGGGTTCAAATAATGCATTTAACTCTTGCTCCCAATAACGATTTTTTTCACGATATTCTTTTTCAAGACTTTTTTCTTCAAGCAATTCATTTTGATAAATTTGTATGGCCTTAGCACTAGGATTGTATTTATGAGACTCATCTTTAGTGATATTGATCCACTGTTCATAAGTCTTGAGCGCCTCCACCTCTCTATTATCATAACAATTAAAGCCCTCAAAAGAGTTAAAGTAAGACATTTCAAATTGGGCAATTCAAGAACGTGACACCAATATTTTTGATTTTTTTTTTTGGATTTTTTTTACGGTCAAATTCGGGATTAACCAACCTAACCTAAAGTCTACCTAATTCCCGGGCAACGGCGCCATTTTGATCGAGTGGTAAAACCGAGCGTCGGTGTAAATACGCTAGTCGTTGTTATTGGCTAAAAACCGCAATACAAAAAGCTAAACTTTAACTACACTCTTACGTAGTATAGTGGTGAATCTGGGTATCGAATCCACAGGGAGTTAGGACGTGTGAACGTGATGACAAAGGTAAGGTAGTTTAATCCTAAAGTTGATGTTAAAAGAAAAGAAACGAAAAAGTTGAATTATTTTTGGATTTTATCTATGAATTATCTAAATTCAATTAAATTAACCTACGCATGCAAAATTAACTAACTAAGAAGGAATTAATATGAATGAAGAAATGGGTTAAGAATACACTCCCCCAAACCCTAGTGTGTATGCTAGTACAAAAATAGTCATAAATTAGATAATTGATTATACCCAGTCTTTAGTACTCCAAAGGATTACATATATGAGGTTCAAGCCTGCATCATACATAATCAAAGAATAGTAAAGTGGTGTTACAATAGTTCACGCGTGTTGTATCCTTAAGCACCCCGGTTACCTAGGGCAAACGAGGTCAAAAGGTCTACAATGGTTGTGAAACTCTACAACACGATATAATCACTTATTTAAGTTAGAGGACAAATTTTATATCTATGCATACCACATCGGGTTGGGTTCATGCATCCCAACCTAAAAACTTAGCTTAACATGATTAAAATAAAAGAAAACTTAAAAATGAAAGTGCAGGAATTCATAACTAAATCTAGAATATTGAGAACATGACTTGAATTGGGATTGGAAAACTAGAGAGCAAAAATTAATTAAACTAACTATGAAAGAAGTAAAAATAATATATTAAAATTACTTGAAATGGATGAATGATGAATCTTGAATAGATCTTTGAATCTTGAATAGTAGCCAAACATCAAAACTAGGGTTCTTGGATATAAGAATCCTTTAAAAACTAACTACTAGCCTCCTACAACGTGAAGTTACAAACTATTTTCTTCCTACTAGGGTATGACCTTTTATATATCTCAAAAATGGTTCTTCCCATGCCTCTCTACGTTTTACAACAAGTAAAAAGGAATTATACAATAAATTTAAAGAGTTGAAACTCTTCAGCTTCCAGAATTAATTTCAACTTTGACTTTCTGTCTCCAACTTTAAATGGGCATAACTTCTTCACCGTAGCTCAGATTGGGGTGTTATTTTTTCCAATGTTCTTGTAATTTAGAGATCTTCAACTTTCTAGTTTTTCCCACCTCCAGAATATATATATATATATATATATATATATATATATATATATATATATATATATATATATATATATATATATGTGTGTGTGTGTGTGTGTGTGTGTGTGTGTGTGTGTGTGTGTGTGTGTGTAAAGTTACGAAAATGCCCTTGAACTCCCCATTTCCTGCTTTCTTTCACTGATTTGCGTTCTCTTTCGCACTAATTTGCATGAAATACCTGTAAAATACATAAGAGATACACAAAATAAGAAATAATTGCCAAAAAGGGTTAGTAGCATAAATATATGACAAATTCAAGCTATTTACAATGCACGGGACCATAAAAATACCGAAATTAAGGGGATAAATGTGAAGAATTTATGCCTAATCAAATTCCCCTAACTTAGAACTTTGCGCGTCCCGAGAATTGTAAGAGAAATTAGTTGATTTTTGAAATTCCTTTTATTAAAATAAAATTCCACTTTCGCAGGCAAGCAATTGCATTGAACATATGCAATAAGCCTTTAAACCCCTAGGTTACCCTAGTAGGACGAGTTTTATCTCGTGTGGGTTTGCAGTGAATACACCTACAAAATTATTTATTGAATCAAATAAATATCAAAATACTTAAAAATTGTACAATTTACACTTTTCAAAAAATAATCACCATAAATTCATATTTAAATGTCTCAAACCATAGTGTGTGTGTGCAAAGCCTGAAATTAAACCTCAAATTTCCACCGATAGGGCATTTTGTTACTTTCCGAAAATTCGTTTTGATTCAAATTCTTACGGATGCACTCACAACGAATCACTCAGATCGTGGTTGTTTTATCTCGGTATGCATGATATAAAGAGTAAATATAATGGACACAAATTCACGCATACAAAATTGAAAAGACGAAAATATATGGTGAAAAGATCTCATCATCGGAATACAGTTATTAGGAAACGGGAAATATTATCTCTTAATCACACCATTTTAATCTCTTTTATTATCTTTTCATGTCTTAGCTCTCCATGCAGTAATTAATTTCTTCATTCGGACTCGATTAGGACTTTTCGGCTCAAAAAGTGTAAAGGGTAAAAATGGGAATGGACGGAATGTTCAAAATTGGAAAATGTCCTTATGACATCCATTAGTGCTTTTTCGGGCATTTGCTCATTTTTCTCTTTCTTTTTCTACTTTTATTTTTTTCTTTCTATTTTTCTTTTCTTGCCCTTTTTTTTTATTTCACACTTTGGACTTACTTGATGAATTTCCAATTTTTAAAAATTCCGGGTTATTTGGGTTTTTCGGGTTATCAAACGAAAGGAAAATATTTTATTAGGATCAAAGTGGGTTGCAAAGGGATAATTTTTTAACAACTTTATTATGGATAATATTTTTTGGTTAAACAAAAGAGGGACTACTTCATTGCCCAAATTGCTAATCACATTACCATATGCATCTCGAGATTAATTAAGTTTAGAGATATATTTAGCACGAATTTCGAGACAACATTTCACACATTTCCCATAACCGATCAAAACAAAGGATTGAGATCATCAACGACTTATTAAAATGCTGAAAAGAACTTTGAGTTAATCATAAACTCGAATTGATTTAAAAACTCATAAAAAATTAAAAGGCTCGAAATCTCACCGGGTTTGATTAATCTCCACACTCATTCGTTAAGTCGTCAATTTTCTTTCAATTTCCATCTTCGATCAATTTTGGCTTAGTGCATTTTGATTGTTAACAATTTGAGACTTTAAATAGAATAAAGGTGACATTTTTGATAAATTTAAATTCCAATTTTTATTTATTTTGAAGAAAAATATTTTTGGCTTTTTTCAAAAAATTTCAATTTTTTTGAAATTTTTGTAAAAAAAACACACTTGGAAAGAACATGTAATCGAATCAATGAATCTAAACAATAAACGGGAAGAATATCCCACACCCCCTAACTTAAATGCTGCATTGTCCTCAATGTGAATCAAGAATACAACATAAAGAGAGGAAAAGAAAGATATTACCCAAATGGAGGGATCCGTGATGAGTGCGAGTCCACTGAATCTACAAAACATGTTAGAACCAAGCATAACAAAAAGAATAACAAAAACTTTAACTAATTACTCTAAACTATAAAAAAAGGAAAAAAAGCTAATTATGTACAACCTACGATTTTAACTTCTAATAAGTTATACACTAGAAGTCGAAAAATTTGATGGTCCACCCAAAATACAATTTGACTTTGATGGGTAATCAGTGTACCCTTATTAGGATTCATGCCTCCCGAAAAATAAGAATTCCGTTTGAACAACGGAAGGCATGTGTAAGGCAAAAAAAATGAAGCTTCATCTATTAAAAAATTTAGGGTGATAATGAAGGATTTGGGTGCATAGGGGGACAAGTACCATTGGGATCCAAGAAAAATAGAATCACCTCCCATAGATTTTTCAATTAGTATGGGAAGAGGAGAACACAAATAGAAAGAGTCCATCCTGGAAAACAATTTAAGCATAGAGTCATTGTCCTCAAAATCATCTCCCCCAAAATTTTCAACTGGATGTGGTGGAGTGACACTTCTAAGTGTATGCCCCGTAAGATGAGGCATCTCAAAAAAACATTCCCATATAAGAATCGGATCAACATCCTCAAGACATTCATCCAGTTCCTGTGATGGATTTAATGGTTCGATAATAGTGGGTACACAAAGAGACAAAAGATCTTCAACCTCAACAGATTTTGCAATATTTATAGGAGTTTCTTATTCAAAAGATCTTGGATCACTCTCAATGATTTCGTTCTCAAAAGTATTCGGTGAAGCAAAAGTCTCAACCTTATCTAAGTTGTCCAAATAATTATTAAACTCCTTGCAAGTTGCTCTAATTTTCAACTCTGTAGTAGCAAGGTCATCAGATTGCTCTTTGATAATAATCAAGAGTTCTTCCAAAGTAGGCTTCCTTGGTTCTAACACCTCGGATTCCTCATTTGGGTGAAAACATTCTTCAACTTCAAAAATAGCGGAAAAAAACTCCTCATTGGGTTCAAATAATGCATCTAACTCTTGCTCCCAATAACGATTTTTTTCTTGATATTCTTTTTCAAGTCTTTTTTCTTCAATCAATTCATTTTTATAAATTTGGATTGCCTTAGCACTAGGGTTGTATTTATGAGACTTATCTTTAGTGATATTGATCCACTGTTCATAAGTCTTGAGCACCTCCACCTCACTATTATCATAACAATTAAAGCCGCCAAAAGAGTTAAAGTAAGACATTTCAAATTGGGCAATTCAAGAACGTGACACCAATATTTCTGATTTTTTTTTGGATTTTTTTTTTACGGTGAAATTCGTTATTAACCAACCTAACCTAAAGTCTACCTAATTCCCAGGCAACGACGCCAGCTGGATCGAGTGGGAAAACCGAGCATCGGTGTAAATACGCTAGTCGTTGTTATCGGCTTCCAACCGCAATACAAAAAACTAAACTTTAGCTACACTCTTACGGAGTATAGTGATGAGTCTGGGTATCGAATCCACAAGGAGTTAGGACGTGAGAACGTGACGACAAAGGTAAGGTAGTTTAATCCTAAAGTTGATGTTAAAAGAAAAGAAACGAAAAAGATGAATGATTTTGGATTTTATCTATGAATTAACTAAATTAAATTAAATTAACCTATGTATGCAAAATTAACTAACTAAGAAGGAATTAATATGAATGAAGAAATGGGCTAAGAATACACTCCCCCAAACCCTAGTGTGTATGCCAGCACAAAAATAGTCATAAATTAGATAATTGATCAGACCTAGTTTTTATAACTTCAAAGCATTACATATATGAGGTTCAAGCCCGCATCATACATAATCAAAGAATGAGTAAAGCGGTGTTGCAATAGTTCACGCATGTTGCATCCTTAAGCACCGCGGTTACCTAGGGCAAACGAGGTCAAAAGGTCTACAATGGTTGTGAAACTATACAACACGATTTAATCACTTATTTAATTTAGAGGATAAATTTTATATCAATGCATACCACATCGGGTTGGGTTCATGCATCCCAACCTAAAATCTTTGCTTAACATGATTAAAATAAAAGAAAACTTAAAAATGAAAGTGCAGGAATTCATAACTAAATCTAGAAAATTGAGAACATGACTTGAATTGGGATTGGAAAACTAGAGAGCAACAATTAATTAAACTAACTATGAAAGAAGTAAAAACAATATATTAAAATTACTTGAAATGGATGAATGATGCATCTTGAATAGATCTTTGAATCTTGAATAGTAGCCAAACAACAAAACTAGGGTTCTTGGATACAAGAATCCTTTAAAAACTAACTACTAGCCTCCTACAATGTGAAGTAACAAACTATTTTCTTCCTACTAGGGTTTGACCTTTTATATATCTCAAAAATGGCTCTTCCCATGCCTCTCTACGTTTTACAACTAGTAAAAAGGAATTATACAATAAATTTCAAGAGTTGAAACTCTTCAGCTTCCAGAATTAATTTCAACTTTGACTTTCTGTCTCCAACTTTAAATGGGAATAACTTCTTCACCGTAGCTCAGATTGGGGCGCTGTTTTTTCCAATGTTCTTGTTATTTAGAAATATTCAACTTTCCAGTTTTCCCCACCTTCGAAATATATATGTAAATTTACGAAAATGCGATTGAAATCCTTATTTCTTGCTTTCTTTCACTGTTTTGCGTTCTCTTTCACACTAATTTGCATGAAATACCTGTAAATACATAAAAGATACACAAAATATGAAATACTTGCCAAAAAGGGTTAGTAGCATAAATATAAGACAAATTCAAGATATTTACAATGCACGGGATCATAAAAATACCAAAATTAAGGGGATAAATGTGAAGAATTTATTCCTAATCAGCTCACCGGCCTTGATGGAGTAGAAATTGCGCGCCCAGTGAACCTGGACCATCTCAAGAAATTCTACCCCTAGTCCAAAATCTCGGCAGGCTAAAACTCTTCTTACCTCCCTTCTATCTTAAAAAAATTCTTCATTACCCTCTACTCAGAACTACATGGGGCCTGATCCCCTAAAAACCTTTTTTCTTTCAAAAAATGAATTCCAAAAAATTTTCAAAACCCTCAGAGGTATGTAGGTAACTCATCCGCCTTACATGAGAACGAACCCTTTATTTTTTCACCAAATTCTATTCTTTTCTTATCCCATAGAACGGTAGTTCATTTTTCGATATACATGAACAAAATGATTATGTATGACTTAGCGATCGATATAGATAATTCAAATGTAAAACTCATCAATAGGCATAAATAGATAATCAAAAACTTTTTTATTTCATTATTTGAAAATTCAATACAAATTACATCAGTATAGGGAGTCAAACGACTTCCCTTGCTAATCATATTTCTACCTTCCTAAAACAAAAATAAAAATAAGACCCATTACTCCCAAAATATACCTCAAATCATTTCCAAAACACAAAACCACACCATATAAAAAGATTCACCCGCAGTTGGTAGAGGAACCATCCCATCATCGCCTGCATCCCGGGGTCTCCAAACCTCCCCTGCCTGAATGGAGTATAGTAGATGCTCCATAAAGCGATAATACTAGACTAGCTTAGGGAAAACTAAAAAACCTCCCTCTATGGTGTCAGATATAGCAAACCACCTTTGCCCAGTATCTACAGCCAACATCTTGTCCACTACCTCCTTTCACAACCACTTCATGTAGTCCCCGAAGACATGCCAAACTCTCCCAATAGACTGAGAAGGGCGGGTCAACAGATGAAAATTCTCCCATAAAGATCCAAGTCGTGTGCACATACGCTTCATCAGGACCTCCACAAGAATGAAGTTCAGAGTCCGCAGTGGCACAGATTTCTCCCAACCAAATTGGCATAGTAGTCGCCAGGGAAAGAAGAAAAAGGTCTTCATAAGTCCAACCAATCGAACATATTGTTACTCCCCGTGTTCCAAAATGGGCAGCAGCTCCCCCCTCCAAGGCACTGACCATCGCAAGCCTCAAGCCTCGTGCCCTATAAACCAGTTCTCCTAACTGTCAATGTCCACGCTTACACTAATAAAATAGCGCAAGAAGAAGTTTGGCACCGTCAGCAAAGGATACTCAGGTGGGACTACCATGGAACCTCTCCGACAACCACATTAACAGCATCATAGGGCTCCCTCTAAGAAATTCGGAACGACCTTCACGCCAAGCATCCAAATCATTCAAAGACTTCGCCAGTATCACTACCGTAGGATTGCAACGGTATGACATCCAAGAAACAATAGTTACAAGTTGGGGGTCCACTAGCATTTATCCAGTCACCAATAAGACTTTTGAAACTAGGCCCAGAATAATGGACCCCGCATAGCCGACATCGCGCATATCATGCGATTGTACGAATTGCAGCACTATAGGAAGGGAAATTATTCCTCCCATGACTAACAGCCTGGATGCCGAAGGCAAGAAAACTTGGGCAAAGTCGCAGCAATGTTGGGATTTGCCCCCATCATGGTAGAAAATTCCTCGTATGTAGGACAAATTTCATCCAATTCGAAGTGAAAGACATGGTCCTGGAGATACCAAAACACTATTTCCACCATCAGCATGTTCCACTCAATGGGCCTGTTGTGCCACAAAGATACTCGCCTCATGTGAAAAGTGTTATAATCAACATTGTAAGAACACACCGCCTCCAAGGCTTTGAGGTAGTTGTCAAAATCAATGCTAACATGGAGAACCATCTTGCAAGACAAAGAGATATTAACCAAGTAAGAAATTAAGAAAGAAAGGAAATGAAAGTGTGAGGAGAAAAGTCCCATTCACGGCCCTATTTATACTTGAAAACTCTCAAGCAAAGATAAGAAACCCTGCAGAAATCGGAGTGAAACTTGTCCCACAAAGTACCAAGAAATTGAAGAAAGTACAATCAAAGCCTTGGGTTGATTGGACTGGACTGATATGCTGATAGGCAGGACAAGGGTCATGCCGATCGGGAACCCCCTATTTTGTGAAATCCCTTTTTTTCCTCTTTTGTCGAAATCAAATAACCCAATAAAAATAATTTTTATCTTACAAAAATTATGAATTTCCTTATGCTTTTACTTATGCCATTATAAAAATAAAATCCTTCTCAAAATCAATTTTTAAATTCTTTTTACGGTCTCAGCAGCAAATCAAAAAGAGTTGTGAATTAATCACTGAAGCAAAAATTAATAAAAATGCCATTTTTATTTACTTATATTTTTTTGTGTTACATTCTTGCCTTGCAAGAAAAATATTAAAAAAATGGGACTCAGCCCGAGCCTAATTTCTCTCTCTCTCTCTCTCTCTCTCTCTCTCTCTCTCTCTCTCTCTCCACCTACAAACTCCCTTCCTCTATCTCCTCTATCTTTCTTCTCTCCCTCTCTCTAAGAGACTCCATCGCTACGGCGCACCCTCTTCCCCCTTCGGCGAGACATTGTGCCACCACTTTCAGATATCGACCCTTCCCCAGACAAGGAAGATGGCACTAAGAAAGAAAGAATCGGGATCGCATCCTTAATGTGGGCAGCGGACGAATATATCCAATCCCTAATATCCCTCAGCTAAGTGGTAGAGACCCGAATGTGCTGCAAAAGAAAATAGAAAAATCAAATCAGTCAAGTTTGAAAAAACAAGAAAGGAATCAGGAAATCAAAAGACAAAGAGGCAAAAAGTGTACCTCAGGTCGAAGGACCTCCTCTGTCAGGCACAACTCCTCCGGGTCCATTGCAATAAGATGATTATGTAAATGCACTAACCCTCCATCAGCTTGTCTAATGTTGTAACTAGGTAAAAATAGTCATACGAAGGGAGCTTTCGAAGTCGTCATCGCTGATGAAAACATTGAACCGCCCTCACTGTGGGAGGACCCCACCTGTTGACTTGAACCCGCGCAAGGAAGAGGCATCACATCTTATATTCTTGAAGGCATCAACCATCTTGATAAAAAATCCATATAGTCATGAATCACAGTCATGTCTGTATATAGCGAGTGAGGCTCTCCCATCATCACCGCCACCCGAGAATCCTCTGACATCTCCCGCACTCGCCTCATGAACATACGGGGCTTCACAACTTAGTCCTCCACGATCTTTTAGACTGACCTCTACCTGAGGTATCAAGAATATCCAAACTCATGCGCTAGCAAACGTCATATCTGTGTATGTCCCCCAGTCACCCTAGTGTGCTGAATGGCCATCCCCCAAGGATAAAAGGTCACATGCAAATTCCCACCAAGATAAATAGATCAATATCAATAAAAAAACCATTAAAGGAAAGGACAGTCTCAAGATAAAAGAAGGCTTACTAGCTCGCTCATCAGGACATTCAAGACCTGACGCACCGCCTCCAAAGAGAGGGACTTCTTCGACTGTTGGTTGAAACTCCACCACTGGTATATCCAACAGAAGTCCCCAACAGAGTCATTCTTCAAAGATATAATCTATGTGTTTAACCCAATCAGCTCAGAAAACCACGTATGTAAAGGGCAAAGGCCAGCAACTAAGATATTAAGAAAAAAATGCATGAAGGAAAATGCGAATGCATAAAGGAAAATGCAAAAAATAAAGAATACCTCCAGAAGATACGTGGATCCAGTAAAAGACTGTCGAAAGCACCGAATGAATGCATTAAGATAATAATAATAAAGGGTCATCAAAGTCAGGCTCCCCCAATCATAAAGACCGATGTCCGAAAACACAATTAAAATAGAAAAAACAACAAGTGCATGACGTCGCCACTCGTCGCCACTCATCACCACCAGAAAACCTCCCAACACCAACAGAATGAACAAGCGGCCCATCCCTCTCATCGATCATACTCCTCAACAATAGATCCCACAACAGAGAAAAGCGAAGAGTGTCCTAAAAAACCACGCACACCACATCACCTAATACTGACGTCACTGCCTCCGACGTCAAACTCAGTGTCCTCTCCACCTTAATCTATAAACCATGGCAGTCCAGCCGTAGTAGCTACTGCACATAAATGAGAGTCAATGTCATATCCCCAGAGCTAAGATGGAAGGTGTGGGTAGTGTCCCACCACCTCAACCCTAGAGCACATAGAACGGGCATGGAATGGGGCATCTCATACAGAGAAGATGCCAGTCTCCTAAAGTCGGTTGATGACACCATCCAGTGCACCACAGGTGGAAGGTGCTCCCAAACATCCGTAAGCCTTGTCATCCCTCGAGCACGTGTAGTCGACATGGAGACATCACACTATCGAAGAAATAAAGAAAACCATTGCCAAATTCATGAAAATAGAGAAATCTCATAAAAAAATGAAAAGAATACTAAAGGTCATTCAATACTTACATAGCCGTCAGGGTTCACCACCCTATAAGAATGATGATGTGAGGGCTCACATAAAATAATCCTGTCATCATCCACCACCGACTCGAATGAGTTGAATGACTTCTCGATGCCCAGCACAAGGGGCACCCTAGCCCTCCAGTCCAACCCTGCCCAATCATCAGAATAAAGCCATGCCATGTGAATAGCGCTACTTGAGAAATCGTCCATTTCCAAAGTTAGAACGATTTATTGAAGTTACTAGTAGAAGAAGGGAAGTTAGAAAACTGTGAAAATGAGGAGAACCCGCCCCCTTTTTATAGGAGGCTAAGGGGCATGCTGATCGGCATTTCCATGCCACCCACTGATTGGAACTGACCCACCACCTTCTAGAGGCACTCCAAAGGACTGTACCACTACCGTTTGGCACCCCTCTGTCCATACCGGTAGATATACCCTTTAAAGTGTCATACAAAAAGTCCAAAAAAATTCCATAAAATCCCCAAAAAATTCTTAAAATCATCGAATTAATTTTAGAACCTTTTTCACCAAGAAAAACATTTTTTGCATCCCCAATGGAATTCCAGAAAATAATTCTCCTCAACAATGCCACCAGAGGACACTCCAAAATTCCAAAAATTCCCCAGCTATAAATCCTCGGATCATTCCCTCTTCCCTAGTAGAACCTAAAATAAATTGCTTCCCCAAAGCCCCAAACAAAAATCACACATCTCCATTGGAGTCCCAAAACTTCCCAAAGGAAAATAAGACCTCAAAATTGGTTTTGACCCGCAGAATTGGTCACCCTAAACAAGCCCTCATAATTGGATTCGACCCTCATAATGGGTCGCTCGTACTTAAGCTCACAGAATTGGTTCTGACCCTCAGAATTGGTTGCTTCTACATAAGACCACAAAATTGGCTTTGACCCGCAAAATTTGTGACCGCTATCATAAGTACATAAAATTGGCTTCGACCCTCGGAATTGGTAGCTTCTACTTAAGCCCTCAGAATTAGCTTTGACTCGTAGCATTGGTCACCTCAAATATGCCCTCAGAATTGTCTTTGACCCTCAGAATTAGTCGCTTCTACTTAAGCCATCTGAATTGGTCACCCCAAATAATCCCTCAAAATTGGCTTCAACCATTATAATTGTCTTCGAACCTCAGAACTGGTCGCTTCTACTTAAGCCCGGAGAATGGGCTTTGACCCTCAGAATTGGTCACCCCAAATAAGCCCTCTGAATTATCTTCGACCCTCAGAACTGGTCACCCCTATCTTAAGCCCTCGAAATTGGCATTGACCCTCAGAATTGGTCACCCTAAACAAGCTCTCGTATTTGGCTTCAACCCTCAGAATGGGTCACTTCTAATTAAGCCCGAAGAATTGGCTTCGACCCTCAGAATTGGTCTCTTCTACTTAAGCCCTCAAAATTGGCTTTGACCCACATAATTGGACACCCTAAACAAGCCGTCATAATTGGTTTTAACCCTTAGAATGGGTCGCTTCTACTTAGGCCCACATAATTGGATTCAACCCTCATAATGGGTAATTTATACTTAATCTCGTGCAATTGTCTTTGACCCTCAGAGTTGGTCACTTCTACTTAAGCCCACAGAATTGGCTTTACCCTCGGAATTAGTCACCCCAAATAAGCCCTCATAATTGGCTTTGACCCTCATAATTGGTCGCTTCTACATAAGCCCACGGAATTGGTCACCCCTATTATAAGCTTGTATAATTAGATTTGACCCTCAGAATTGGTCGCTTCTACTTAAGCCCTCAGAATTGGCTTTGACCCGCACCCCAAATAAGCCCTTAGAATGGGATTCAACCCTCAGAATTGGTCACTTATACTTAAACCCTCTTAATTGGTCAACCTAAATAAGCCCTCAGAATTGGATTTAACCCTGAGAATTGGTCGCTTCTACTTAAGCCCACAAAATTGGCTTTGACCCTCAGAATTGGTCACTTTTACTTAAGCCTCCTGAATTGGCTTCGACCCTCAGGATTGGTCGCTTCTACTTAAGCTCATAGAATTGCCTTTAATCATCAGAATTGGTTACCCCAAATAAGCCCTCAGAATTGGTCACTCGTGTCTTAAGCCCTCCGAATTGTCTTTGACCCTCAGAATTGGTCACCTAAAAATAAACCCTCAGAATTGTTTTCAACCCTCAAAATTGGTAACTTCAACATAAGGCCACAGAATTAGCTTTTACCCTCAAAATTGGTCACCCCAAAATAATCCCTCGAAATTGTCTTTGACCTAAGAATATGTCCCTTCTACTTAAGCCCTCATAATTGTCTTCGACCCTCAAAATTGGTCATTTCTACATGAGCCCTCAAAATTGGCTTTGATCCACAAAATTGGTCACCCCAAATAAGCGCGTAGAATTTTCTTTGACCGTCAAAATTGGTCGCTTATACATAAGCCCTCAGAATTGGGTTTGACCCTCATAATTTGTCACCCCTATTTTAATCGTGTAGATTTGGCTTTGACCCGCAGAATTGGTCGCTATAATTTAGATCCTCGGAACTAACCCCGAGCTGCATAATTGGTCACCTCCTTACTCCTCACCTCCTTTAGGTCCCCGAAATCGACGGCTCTAACATCACCTTAGGTCCATATCATCGACCTTTACCCTTTAAATCGGTCATCCTCATCCTTTAAGTCCTCACCATCGACATCGACCCTCTAAATCGGTTATCCTCATTAGATCCACATAACCGAACTCTATCATGTGGTGTCTATTCAATGGCTATCACTTGTTCCAAGTCACCCGTTGAGAAAATTTGTAGACACCACATTCAAGGACCCCATAAGTCTTTCCTTAGGTCCCTAGCACCTCCCCATCTCACAGCAAACCCCATATCGCACTTTGAGTACCGATCTAGAGGCCATCGGGCGCCCTTAGGCCCCATTTGACTCCAGTTAACTCTATCGTCAGAATGAAAACTCTTTGGATATTTGAAGGTCACTAAAACCCCTTTCTAACGATCCACCCCGTGCATGAAACAGCATAACCGTTTGGACAAACGACCAGTTTTCCTTCAAAAATTGATTCGGAGGCCACTAGGCCCTCTCGGGATCCGTTTGATCAAATTTAACTCTTTAAATTAAACGAGACTAAATGAATCTCCTAAGGGCACTGAATACCCTTTCCAACGGTCCACCCGATGCATTATTCTGACCTACGGTAAGTACAAACGATTTGTTTTACTCCGAGAGGTCTTTGGGCCATTTCGAGCCCCGGTTGACCGAGGTCAACCTGCCGAACCTAGTAAAACTCTTTGTAATGTCTAATTATATCACCTAACCTTACCAATGGTCTTCCCTATGCTCAATTCGCACTTACCATGCGAACGAACGATTCGTTTCCATCCGATGATCTCCCGTTCAAGAGATCGACGTGCGCTTTCGAGCCACATTTGACCCAAACTCAACTCCCGAGAGCAGGAGAAGTCCCAAGGACTCTTTAAGGTCTCTGAAGTACTTTTCTATAGGTTCCCCATGAACAATTCGAATCAACGATTAGTGTTCTACAACCATTTTTCTGGGAAAATCTACATGAGACTACCAATTAGCAGGTCCAGATCCTTTCATATCGTCACATTATGTAGGATCACATGCCGATAGGCACCCCATGGGGTAGGACGATCGACACCCCCTGACCCTATAAATAGAGTCCACGACCTCACTCTCAAAAGACACATAACAGATCCATCACCTTCAGTGATATCAACAATATTCCCTCGAAATCAATAAAAGTACTTCATGTGAAGTTCCATCCAAGCTTACACTCCCATCCTTTCCATACCCAATTTGGAAAACTATCCTTCTCTCTCATCAACATTCATAAACACTCAATGGATTTCATCCAAGATCAAAGATCAATCATCAAAGAAGGTCCGATTCCCTCCCTCTCTCTTTAAATTCCTTGTTTTAGCATAATATACATTAGATTCATAATCTAGTTCTTACTTTAGTTCATACACATTAATATCTACACTTTTATTAGTATATTGCACCTACTTTATTTTCTACAAAAATCCTAAAAACAAATAAAAGAGGGTTACACCCATAATTTCAGAACAAATTATCCATCACACCCTTTTTCCAAAATCGAAAAACATTTTCGGCACATACACATATAATAAAATTCAGTTCGAATCTATGGGAAAAACCCCACCCCTATGCTACATTTTAACTACATGGACTTTAATGCCTTTATAGGCTACGTAGGTGTCTCGAATTAAAATTTGAGACTCGAGTGCAATTTTCCAATGTTCTCAATTTCTCGAATTCCCTAAGTTTGTTAAATATCCCACTTTCATATTTATATATAAATATATATCGTGCTTGTTTGCATTTCATCCAACACATATTATGGTTTTCTAATAATGATCAATATCGTGATAAACGCGCAAATCGTACTTTATACATATATTATTTTGGGAACATTCCTATGGATGACCTCACTTTACCCTATCCATGGTATGAGTTGAATGATTCTGATCTCCATTATATAAACACGCACATATACTTCATGGGGATATAAACAAAAATAATAACACTAGCCTATGAGAGACCGAAAGGGCAGGATGGGTTCCCATCACTTTCCCATTCCGTAACTTATCCCCCCTGGACCTTCAAACTATTGGTTTCACATGCATCATTTTGTCCTTCATGCCGCTCTCTCAAAGTGGCAACATGTTCTTTTACTTATTTTGTGAAAAATAGGCTGGAGACTCCATCTCTTCACATTTACCCCCACACCGACGATGGCCGAAACACCTTTCAAAGAGGAGTTCGAGACTGTGGTGCAGCCTTCCTGAGGGGATATCTCTCCCCCTGACGCTGCCCGGGATGGCCATAGGAGAGTTGAAAGAGTTATCAAAAGGAATAAACATCCTTTGAAATTCTTCCATTAAGTTTTTAAAATTAGAAACTAGGAACTCAACTTGCTCTTCAAGACTAGCAAAGTGGCTATAGTGGTACGCGAGAGTATGTGTACGATGAGCTCTCCCTAACTTATAGCAAAATTCCCTTAGGTCACCTCTTCTTTAGTAATGGATAAAAAAATAGACTTTTCTAATCTACCTTGACTAACACGTTTTAAGTTGAGCTCTCTTAGGTTGGTTAGGTTTAGGACCATATGTATTTATCCCAAGCTTTGAAACGGGTTTGGGTACGACATTAGAACTGGATGTATCATCATAACCTATCCCCTGCTTCTCACTAAACCTAAAGTGAGAATGAGGAACATATTCCCAAACTCCATTGATGTGTACTTTATAGTAACCTTGACCTCCTAGTCAAGTTAGAGATCTTTCTCTAGTTAGGATATAAGGACTTCAAGTTTCTCATAAGTCTCCAATAACGTTTGAAGATCTCTCGTAAAATAAGACACTTTATTGGTCAAGTAACTATTTTCCCTCTCCACTAAGACTACTCTCCCATTCAAAGCAATCCTCATCGAGGTATATCTCTCTCTCGACTCCTTCAACTCCTTTTCTATGGATAACACCCTAACTGCCAAATTTGTATATTGCTTTTTCATTTTAAATGACTCACCGTAAAGCGTGGCATAGGCATATTGGAGGCCACACTCTTCCTCACTTAAAACATTGTCTCCCTCATTCTCTCTGGAATGGTTCGGCCCACTATTGAGGTCATCATGTTTAGAAACATACTCATCGACATGAGATGTACTTTATGTACTAACATGACTAGCCATGAATGCAACAAAGTTACACCCATGTGGTGATTCATCCCATAATCCACCCACTCGACATTCTTATCGCTAAGAGTGACACTGTAGGCATCTTTACCTTGGACCTATCTCTTAAGCCTTGTAGCGCACTCATGGGATTTATGAACCTTACCCTCGCACTCATAGTATCTGCCTCATTTTCTTAGGGTATTCTTTTCTCTCTTTCTCCGAACCATTTTTGCTAGACGAAATTTTTTTGGCGTTCTAAAAAAAATTAGTTTCTTTGGAAGTATTTTAATTTCTAAGTTTGAGAATTTTTTAGTAAAAAGGGCAAGATCAATAAGATCAAAATCCGATTTGGACTCAAAAATCTCCTCTTTGATTTTAGACTGGGATTTCAAAGAAATATATTTTTCCTTTTTCTTTTGAATTTTTGGTAACAAATAAATTTGTAAGTTTGAAGGTATTCTATGATTTCTTCTAAACTAAGCATATTTTTAATATTCCTGACGAATTAAGGACTACGAATTTAGCATCAAATCGGGAGGGAAGGGTTCTCAAAATATTTTTCACTAGTCCCGTCTCAGGAATTTTCTCATGAAATTAAAACTAAAGTTAATGATATCGTACAATCACTCATAAAATTCATCAAAAATTCAGACTCTAGTATGGTTATAGTTTGAAATTGTATGGTGAGATTTTGTAGCTTAGAAGCTTTCAATCCATTAGTACACTCGTGAGTGAGTTAGAGGATATCCCATGCTTCCTTAAACATGGTACAATCATAATACAATGAAAGTCACCGGGAGTAATTGCACTAAAAATTTTACTTAATCCTAGGGAGTTAAAATTTCTCTATTTAAAACCATTCTCTATCCAAGAAGTGACATTTTTTAGACTTATATCATCGCATTAGTCACAGTGGGTGGTGTCCACCATCTTTCACAAATAATCCATACATACTCATCAATCAATTTTAGTACTAAAATCATTCCAACTTTCCAATATGCATAATTAGACCCATTAAAAATAGGTACTCTATTGTACAAGTTATCCATATGATTCCCAAATAATGATCACACAATAAATTAGTGTAATCATCTCTGATACTAATTTAAAAATGCAAGTTATATGGATTAATTTATATATTAGGCCACACAAAAAAATATATTCACTTTTTAGCCAAATTTTATCTTTATTTGCTTAAGATGAACATGGAAGATAAATTCCAAAGCCAAAATGACAAACTAAAATAATTAAACCAAGCACATGAAGAAGAAGACTGAGGAAAAAATCCCCTGCGGGAATAACTTTTTTTTAACATTTTTAAAGATAGGACAGACGAAGACTCACTTACATACAACTTAGATATCCACTAAGTTGAATTCAGTAGTGTCTTCGAATATTCAAAATAATACGGCACAATCCAGCACCATCCACAAAAAGCAGCACTTGCCTCGGTATCCACCAATGAACCTGAGGAAATAAAGTTCCTTTCTTCTTTAACAGTAGATATGAATCTCCATAAATAAGAAGTAGAGAAAAACTCTACAAGGGATTGAATATGTATGTGTATCCAAGGTTTGACTAAGCTTAACAAATCATTGAATAGGATATGATTTGAAAAACAAAAGGTGTTTCTATTAAATAAAGGTTATGAGACTTTTGGGAGAGGTATGAAAAATCATTTTTTGCCAAAAGTTCTCAGAAAATCAGTCCACAATAGTCCTTTTTATACAATACATGAAATCGAGGCGACAAACTTAGTTTGAATAAAAGTAAGTTCCCATTCAAATGAAATCAAGGCTTTGTTCAAATGAGCATAAGACTCGTTCAAACGAACTAGCCTTTTCATTAAAACGGTCTGCAAACGACCTACCATTGGGTGACCCTTTGTTAGGAAGATAAACCCCATTTGAAGGTCGTTATATATTCATTCCAATGAACTCTAACATTAATTCTAATGAAATTCAAAATCATTTAAATGAGAACCAAGTCATTTTCTAATGAGATCCGAATATCGTTCCAACGATATAAAAAAATCAAAAAAAATATTTTGTAAAATATTTTTATTGAAATGCCAAGAATAAATTTTAAACACATCCCAAAATAATATATAGACGTCCAAATAAAAAACCTTATACAATACACCTCCTTGAAAGTGTCATGACGATTCAACGTGTTGAACTTCGTAATTTTTCTCGATCACTAACTTGTCTTCAAAGAACTTGGTAAGTATATAAGGATGCGGTGTGTGCGATATGCCAAAATAAATAAAAGTTGAGCAATAATAAAAACTTGCTCTTACAAATACTTGCGCCTTAACCACTCATAGAAAAATTTCATGGGTAACTATTAATACAACCATGAAATCATATATATATATTCCCCGTTAATCATTTACTGAAGGTATCGACCACCTCACTGGCCTTACTGGAATTATACTAAATGGTGGATTTATAGTATTTCGCAAGCTCAAGTGAACTTCGATCCCATGTTCGAATATTCCTAGGTAAGTAAATATTAAATACTGTTATGATTATAAAAGGACCTAAAAGACCCACCCAATAAATAATGCCTACATATACGTAGTAGGGAACACTATTGGTGTTATCGTCTAAAACTAGTATATGGATTTTAGGGCCTTAGAAATAACATACCAACTATAAACTATAAGAGATAAGAGATAATAATTACTTAGATTCTAATTTAGAATGATTAATAAGAGATAAATGAGAGAATGAGAAGGAAAACATGGTTTACATGGTACGACCCCAAATGATACCCACTTCTATAGGTGTAGTCATGAATGTATTAAGTTTCATGGTAAATAGCCATGTAATTATGATGGATATAATATCTCATGTTTTCTCTCAATATGGATAACATAACAGAAGGGAAAAAGATATCGTGATCCCTAATAATGAGGGATTGTGTTCTATTTATAGGTTATTTGGACAGAGAGACTATAGTGGGAAAAATGGCGTGCCTTTATATGTTAAGCTGTTACACCTTTTACATATAAGTGGGAGGATAATTAAGAGTTTGTTACACACACATGGAGGAAGGATATACGCATATCTCTATGACGTGTACGTATTTTGAGTATGACTATTGACATTCACTCAAGTGGTACAGGCTTGCATTTATCGGGTTAACTAACAGCATTAGTTAACACTGAATTAATTATGATGAGATGAACATTAATATTGTGTAGCTGAGCTGATTTTGATTTGAGCCGACCTTATTGCTTTACCCGACCAGATTCAGTACCACGACGATCCCCCTCTGTACCCTTGATGAGTAAATATATTGTCTCCCGAGAGGCCCACACTGTATTTCATATTTATGGTATAACAAATGACCCCAAGACTTCCCTCATGATTAGAACTTATAAAAAATTCTTTGGAGTGTTGGATCTTCGAAGAATGGCTATATGAATTGAATGAGATGAACGTTAACAGGAGAATGTCATTGACCTGTGTTCTTGGTACACTCCAAGTAGAAATACTTTCCTACATGCCATGCCAACTTACTAGTTATTTGGTATTGAGATAGTCATGCTAGTAGTTTAGACTTACGATTGTTTATTCATCTCTTGCCAATTTGATCTACCTTACTAGATACAAGTTTTGGATGACCTTGAGTTATCTAGACTTAGGTTCAGCTAACACTCTTGCCAATTCACTAGTCATATGGATGGATCCTATCATCTTGACCACCTGTCAATATTGGTTACCTGAGTTGAGTAAATGTACAGGTATCTATCCCTATGTTATTCAGTTATGATCAAATCATATCATCTATATGATTGCAACAAATTTCTCAAATTTGGCTAAAATTCTTGATCAAGGTCTATCCAAAAATGAGGCCATACGTGAAGTTTGTTTATTTATCTCATATTTGATATGCACCGCTAAGATGTCTTCGTCATGGGCTTCATTCACATCTCTCACACTAATGAAACAATCATTGAATAAACTAGAAACAATTGAAAGGATAGCATGTCCTTTTAGAATTTTTGTTTATCATTCATATCTAAGTTGAATTAGAAAGAAATGAAAGGACTTTAAGTATTTTATCTCACTTTGTTATGTGTTGTTGTTACTTGTAGTGTTTCCTCAGGTGTTCAAAATTCGATGAATTCTTATACTATTTTTGTTCTCAGGTTTCTATTCAATAAGTCCTCAATCGCACAATAACAAATATTTTGTATGAGACGTGCCGATTTAGTTTCAACTTATTTGCTTTTTGGATTACTTTTGTAAGAACATAATCGCCCTCCTTAATGGTGATCGATTCTACTCTTTTGTTATAAAATTGAGTAGTCAGCTATGGGTACGTTTCTACCCAAACTATTGCATGCTGCCTGACCTCCTCTACTAAGTCTAAGTTCAGTGTTCTCATCTGATCACTCCTTAGTGAGTTGAAATTGATTACCTAGGGCAGGCCAATTTCCGCTGGTACTGCAGCTTCAGTTCCAAATGCCAACATAAATGGGGTCTCACGTGTTGCTATTCTCTTTATCATCCCATTTGCGCAAAGAACACTTTGTAGCTCGTTGATCTAGTTCTCCTTAGCATTGTATAATATTTTCTTCATACCATCCAATAGAGTTTTATTTAGCACCTATATTATAAATTATCGATTATAGGATCTTCAAATGCGTAGTCATACCGTTACAATATCTTCCAAAGAATATAATACATTAGGACAGGCAACCCCCCAAATAATTGAAAAATAATAATTAGCTCGGCACACTTGGATAGAGTGGCACTCAATTGTCTATAGAAAATAAAAACTAGACACTTAATATCTGGATCCTACAAGCCAATTAGAACTACCGTTGATGGTGCCAAATATGGTACCACCAAGTAACTGTGTAAGATCTCAACCTAGAAGAACCTCAAGTTTGCAACAATGGTGAAATCACAGCAATATAAATGAAACAAGAGGTAAGGTAAAGAAAAGAAATATTGTAATATAATTGCTTTAGCCTTTCAGGCCTACTCCACTGTGCAGGTGAGTGTATGTTTACTATCAAACTAGGCTCTAATGGACTTGGATTACAATGCACTCAACTTTCTCTCTCTACTACAATTTCGACAGAGTTTTTCTAGGGCTTTAAATTATGAATCCTTCTCAAGGTAGAAGGAGGAAAGTATATATAATGTTGGGTGGTAAATTATGCACCGCATGCATGCACTAGGCATGTGTAGTATGCATTGACTAGTGAGTAATAACTATCTGTCACCTATGCAAGTAGATCACAATGATAAAATAATCCTCCCATGTGCACATGTGATACGGTTATAACTACATGTCCATGTGAGATGATGATGCTGGATATTTTCCTTATTCGGAAGGGTCTCAGCTCGGCCGAGTATAAGACCCACAGGTTCTTGTTCAAACATTCTCCAGAGAGTGCGGTCTCGTCTTAGTATAGATCATGCCAAGATGAGGTCTCGACTATTCGGTGTACCAGATGAGACGTTAAGAAGGAGTTCCTGACTGGTATAAGGTCTCGCCTCAAATAATGGAAGAAGTCGAGACAGTTGAGTGTGGACTCTTTACGGTAAATATGCTTTATTACATCGACTGGGTCGAATAAGATCTATGCCGTGACAAGGTCATAGTTGGGCATATCAATTACTCCATAGCCCTTAGTCTTTAATATTAGGAGAAGTCTGAGGGGTAAGAATGTCTGAATATTAGAAGCTTGATGAGACTGACGGTTGAGAAATCCTTGTAATGTCGTATTTGAGTTGATAATGGGTGTAGAAGTGACATTTGGCAGTAGATTAGTGGCTTGTATTTCTTGATAGTACTAATGCCATAGTTTGCATTGGCCAACGTCTGCTCCAAGCATAAATGACGGATAAAGAGCTTAGGGTTTAGCTAAAAAATGAGGACTCTTTTTGTCAAGCGTGCATAATAATTGCTTGGTTTAAGAACCAAGATATTTACCCTTTTCTCTTTCATTCTTGTAAACATGTTCCCGCTTAAGACTTTTTTGCTTAAATCTGCATTGGCATTTCTTATTCTTCTCTCGATTCTAATTTTTTGATCATTTTCTGAGACACTTCTTCTTCGAAGAGCTTTTTCTTATCCAAGTAACTATTCTCTACAAAGATCCTTTTGACTTCATTTTGGATAGTGTGGTTTAGTTGAGTTTTGATTTTTGATTTTTTGACAATTGGTTTTTTTTTCGGTTAGTTTGATTGGCGATGTTTGGGTTAAACCCGTACATTTTTGAGGTTTTTTAGACAATAAGTGGTTTTTCTTGCCTATGGTTAGGTGTTTTAGTCCTCAATCTCTCACTTTAGGGATTCCTGTGATTCTTTAGCCATCTTCTCCGATGGAGTTCTCACTATTTTCCTTTTAGTTCTTGTACTGTTCTTGTTCCTTTTCTTTGAAATTTATAGAACTTCCCCTTTTTGATCTTGAATTTAACTTGTCCAATCCAAACATTTGTTTGAATGTTAAGGTCCTTATACAAATTAGCTAAGAAGTTTCCCACACTTAGGGATATATTTTAGAAAGATAAGAAGGTACGAAGCAGAGGATGACACTAAGCTTAAAGTCAAAGCCTTCCCTCTTCGTCCAATATATCTTCTTCCTTTAGCTATTATACGTCCTTATTTTGTAGAAATTAGTGGCTCCATGTTTGAGTGATATGGTTCAGCAGACAGTTATCCTTTCGTCTCCCACACCGCCGATAGTGTGGATTCTTATGATGAGGATATGAGACTCCCTTCTGATTGGTCTTAAAAAGATGACGACTCTTATAGAGCCCCATCCTCATAAAAAGGTGATTCTTCTAATCAGTCAGGCTCATCCATAAAGATCATCTCAGAATGAACAGAGCCAACGGTTGAGGTTCCATTTCCTCCCCCACTTACGGAAATACCGTTATCATCCATTCTAGGTCATTAATTTACTCAAAGTGTTCCCAGTAATGTCCCATCTGCAAACCAAGTAATGTCCCGTTCAAAAACTTAGCCTGGCTACAATCATCTCATAGCCAGGAAACCCACAAAGAAAGTTCTTCCCTAATGTTTCCTGTCGTGACTCACACTTCCAACCATAGGTGGAAGCCTCATTAACTTTTCCTATCTGGAGCCTGGGAGTTCGGCTCTGATGTTTCCTGTAGTTATTCTAAGCCCAGAGTTCCCTAGAGATGGGAAAAAGCCCCGATGTCGACCATGTTAGATCCGAGTTTGAGTATCGATGCCTTCAAGAACGTGGAGAAAACTAGGAAATAGGGCAAAGAGGTGGGACTTATAGAATTTAAGCAATTGATGCCCCCTACTTCCTGAGGCAGTCAGCTTTGAGGGTTGACTCCCAAACTAAAATATGTAAGTAATTTTCTTATAATTGTTATGGCATACCTTACTTGTCTTTATTACTAACCTATATGTTATAGACCAACCACCTAATACATCAGAGTCCATGTGGATAATGGTAGATCTGAACCTTCTAAATTTGATGAGGGAGGTTGGGAAATAGTCTGCACCCCAGCCTCAAACTAGGAAGTCCACGATCGGTAATCCCAATCAGGCTGAGGGGGTAACAAGAGAAAGGACGTGTTATTGATAATATATTGATGAGGTTATTCCCGTTCGAATTTTCATTTCGCCGAGAGTAAGTTAATGCTACTTCACCACATAAATGATGTTATATAGCTTAGGATGAGTTAAAACATACAGTTTAAATTATTCATACAATAAGAATACGAGAGAACACTTGTAATTTTTCGTTCATTAGTTTTTCAATACTTGTCTTGTACAATAATAAAATGAACAAAGAAAATATTTTAGAGTGTCCTATTGATAATATTTCTTTAGATGATTAACATTCCAAGGGTTGGAGAATGACTTTCCCTCCAAATTTTTTCGGCGATACGTGTCAGGAACTATTTCTTCTGTAATTCTATAGGGTCCATGCTAGTTAGCATGATGTATATTTGTCTTTTTCCAAGATTTCATCAAAACCAAGTCTCCAACGGCTAATGGTCAAGCCATCACCCTTTTGTTGAACAATCTAGCAGTCCTCTGCTCATAGGTATCCTTCCGGACCTCTGAATTCTCTCTTCGCTCTTCAATGAGGTTTATGCCTAACCTTCAGTACCCATCATTTCCTTATAGGTTGTATATCTCAAATTTGTGACTTGGTAGGCCAATATCTATAGGGATCACTACCTCTGAGACGTAGGCAAACATAAAAGGGATATCTCTTATTGGAGTTCTTTCTATCATCCTGTAGTCCCACCAGATGACATGCACTTTTTTAATCCAAAAATGCTTGGAGTCTTCTACTTTCTTCTTAATCCCATACAATATAGTTTTGTTAGTCACCTCTGTTTGGCCATTTGCCTGGGTTCAACCTGGAGTTGAATTAAACTGCTTGATGTCGATCCTCTTATAATAAGCGTCCAAAGATTCATTTTTGAACTGTTTGCCATTATTCAAGATCAGGGTGTGAGGTAGATCATATCTACAAATAATTTTCCTCCAAATGAATTTGAAGGTATTAGTCTCGGTGATGGTTATCATTTCTTATGCCTCAATCCATTTAAAGAAATAGTCGATCGCCACAATGAGATACCTATAATTACCGATTTCCCTAGGCAACGGTTCTACTAGATCAATTCCCTAAATAGCAAATGACTAAGGATGGGTAATATATGATAGAGGTTAATGAGGTTGATGAGGGATGTTGGCATATATTTGACATTTGTCACATCTCTTCACATAACTTGCTGCATCCCTGGCCAAGGTCAACCACCAATACCCCTATGTGACTACCCTCTTTAATAACGATCTTCCTCCTATATGATGGGAGTAAGAACCCTCATTTATATCTTTTAGGATGTATTTCACCTCTGTAGGATGGAAATATCAGACCAGGGGGAGGAGGAATACTTTCGTATCTAAAACATCCCCAATGACTGAGAACTTTGCTTCCTTATAACTCAGCTTATTTCTTTCCAACTTTGAGTTTTATAGTTCACAATACCTTATATATCTGATGAGAGGATCCATCCAAGATTCTCTTATCTCCAAGTTTAAGCATTATGCAATTTTACTCCCTTCTTCATCAATGGTCGGTCGGTGTAGGGTCTCTACTAGTACTGACCTTTTGATTTCTATCCTAGTTGCGAACATAAGTATTTCCAGTGCATTAGCTCAACTATTGTCTAATCGAGGGATCCTTTTAAGTTTCACCTCCCTAAAGTTTTTTTAATGATGCGTTTACATTTTCAAGGTATCTGTCCATCCACTCGTCTCTAGCCTCTTACACTCCTAACATTTAGTTTACTACCAGCCTAGAACCACTGTGCACCAATAACTGGCCACTATTCAATGCTTTAGCAAGGGAAAGACCTGCTAGTAGCGCCTAATACTCTAATTCATTATTGGACGCCTTGAAACTAAATCTCAAAGTGTACTATATATTAGTTCCATCTGTAGATGACACTATCAGGCTAACTCTAATCCCTACCTCGCACAAAGAGCCATTAATAAAGAGGCTCCACACAATACCTTTTTTTAGAAAATGACTTTTTCCAAGGCTCTATTCTTCAACACAAACTTGTCTTCTTCATTCTCAACCACTACTATCTTGTCCGTACTGATCTCAACTTCAGTCGAGAGGGAATTTTCTCTTTCGAGATCATTTGCTTAATCCACAGTCTTCTCTACATTAGCCTCATCCCATGTGGATACAACTATAAAATTAGCTAAAGCCTGCCCCTTAATGGTTTTTCTCGGATGATAGACGATGTAAAATTCATCCAACTTTATCGACCAAGTCATCAACCTAGTTTATTTCTCAAGTTTATGGATTACCTGCGTAAGAGGAAAGTCTCTTAGGATGACCATTATATGGCCTTGGAAGTAAGGTTTCATCTTTTTAGATGCATGTATGAGAGCATAATCCAATTTTTCAATTTTTGGATACCTCTTCTCGCCCCCTGAAGAGCCTTGTTGTTGAGTTAGACTGACTTCTGGACACCCTCATCATCTCTCATAATTACTGCACTGATGGCCGACTCAGACACACCATGTACAAATATAATATTTCCCCTTGAACAGGCCTTGATAACAAGAGTGGAGAGTAGAGGTAGACCTCTAACTCCTGAAAGGCCCTCTTAAATTCCTCATTCAACTCAAAGGATTTTCTTAACACCTTGAAGAATGGCAGACACTTATCTGTTGCCCAGATACGAACATATTCAGTGTTGTAATTTCTCCAGTCAACCTATGGATGTCTTTTATGGTCTTAGGAGTCTTCATCTCCACCAAGGCTTTGATTTTTTCTAGGTTCGCCTCTATCCCTCTTTTATTGATAATGAAACCTAAAAAATTTCCTGCTTCCACCCTAAATACACACTTTCAGGGATTCATCTTCATCCGATATTTATACATCGTGTTGAAGGTGCATTCGAGGTCAGCCACATGCGTCTCATCCTTAAAGCTCTTGGTTATCATATCATTAACGTATACCTCTATGGTCTCCCCTATCTGATCCTCTTACATTTTATTTACTAGCCTCTTGTATGTGGCCCGACGTTCTTGAGGTTTAAAGGCATTACCTTGTAGCAATATGTACCTTTTTCATAATGAACGAGGTCTTTTCGGTATTGGATGGGTCCATGAATATCTGATTGTAGCCTGGTAGGCATCCATAAAACTCATCAGTTCATTCCCAACCGTATCACTAACCATTTGATATATTCTCAATAGAGGGAAGCTATATTTAGGGCATGCCTTATTCAGATATGTGAAATTAACACACATTCTCCATTTTCCATTGGGCTTTGGCACAATAACAACATTGGCTAACCAATATGGGTTGATAACATCTCTAATAAAGTCAAATTTCTCTAACTTCTTCACCTCATCTCTTATAACCTCATATTTCTCCCTCGAGTATAACCTCCACCTTTGTCTAACTAGTTTAGCTCCCTCGTCCACGTTCAATTTGTGGCAAAGGATTTTCGGGCCAATTATCGACATATCTTCATGACTCCATGCAAATATGCTCTCTCCCCACCTTAGGAGTTTAATCAATGCTTATTTGATCTCTTTCTTCCGGGATTTATCGATCTGGATGGTTTTTTCGATTCGTCCTTGTCGAGGACGATGGATTCTACCTCCTCAGTGGTTTCATCCATTTTCAGCTTTGTCTTGTCCCTAGGGTCGAGAGTGTTGACATTATAGGTGGTAGTGGCCCTCTTATGTGTTTCTCTTTCTTCAGCCAAATTGAAGTAGCATTCACGCGCTTGAAACTGGTCATATTAAACTTCCCCTACCCAATAAGGTGTTGGGAATTTTACCATTTGGTGAATGGTTGAGACCTTAAACTCTTAATGGATACTCATCCCATAACTTTGTTGTAAGCTGAATAAACATTCCCATACATCACAAAGAAATTAATATTCTTTATAAGACATCTCGCCATGTCTCCCCCATACTAATTTCCATCTTTTTGTTTAATCCCAGTCTTTTGAAACACTCCTAGAACATTACATCGGCCGAACTGCCCCCATTGACCGGTATTTTAGGGACATCATACCCATGTATTCTGGTGGTGATCACCAAAGGGTCATCATGAGGAGCTAAAATCCCCTTAAAGTACAGACTTAAAAATCCGATCAACAATGTGTTCATATCAACTTTATTTCTCTTACTCGACTTTGAATTAATAGTGGCCGAGTTGACTACCTCCGTCTTGGGGAGAGCTTTAGCTTCCACAATATGGGTTTTTTTATCGCGCTATATCCTTATCTCCACCTACCAAACCACCACATATCATTTTCACATCATGAGAAATACAAAGCAATCGACCCTTGGGAATAATTTTCTTCGATGGGAGGTTAGGGTTGACCTTTTCATCATCATCTGAAGCAACATCATCCTTATTCACTAGATCATCAGGTTATCATCTCTCCTCTTTCGGGTGTCTTCTCAGCCACCCTTCTTATCCATGTACTTTTTAAGTTTTCCTTGCTTCACCATTTTTTCAACCTCATCTTTTAATGCGAAGCATTTGTCATTGGTGTGGCCATGGTCTTGGTGAAATTCACACCATTCTATTTTATCCTTATTATGAGGAGAGGTTTTGAGCTTCTCTAGTAATGTTAATGATATATCAGTCTTAATCTCATTCAAAATCATTTCTGGGGTGGCAGTCAATGGGTAAAGTCAGCGAACTTGTCATCCGCCGACCTATTTTTTTCTCCTTTGCCTTTGAATTTTTTGGACTAGCTCCCTTTTCATCTTCACCTTTGGTTGTCGTGCCCTCCTTGGTGTTCATGACTCTCCCGACCATAGATAGGAGTTTTGCCATGGACATAGGAGGGTTTTTGGCTAACTTCCATAAGATATTTCTTTTCTATAAACCTCTCATCAGAGAAGTCAATGCAACACTCTCATCATAGTCTTCCACTTCCAATTTCTCTTTGTTGAAGTGGGCTATGTAGTCTTATATAGATCCGTTCTTTCCTTATTTTACATATAACAAGTGGGTGTTCTTCTTCCTTCGATTAACCCCAAAACAAAAGTTATGTATGAACCTCTTTGCAAGTTGTTTAAAGTTATCAATCGAGTCCTTTAGGAGAGAAGTATACAAGACATGTGCAGCATCGGTTAAGGTGATTAAAAATGCTCTACACCTCATCTCGTCTATGATCAAGAAGATGTATACAGCAAATTGATACATTTCCATTTGGATTGGTTCTCCTATCATATTTTGATGTCACCATCGATGGCTTAAATTTAACCGGGGTAGGTTAGCTCATAATCAGGGCAACAAATGGTGACCCTTCCATATACCCACTCTGCAGAGGGTCCCCTCTTTTCAGAAAATCTTCAATATTGTCCTGTAGTCTCTGAATAGAATAATTCCATGGTTATTCGGTAGCAATAACTATAGAATTATCTCCCTCGACTACAGAAGTATTGTAACTGACCCCTTCCCTCTCGGACTAGAGCTGGACGAGATCTTAACTAACCTTTCTCTGATGGATTTGACTTCATGTTTCTCCTCATGTCGACCATGGGAGGTTCATCTGTCAGAATATCCTCCATTTCTCCTAGATCTTGCCCTACTACGAGACCTAAACTATTGATCTCGAAGATCCCCTCCATTTCTCCTGGTTCATCTGTCAGATTATCCTTCTCGGCTCATCCTTGTGGCATTTCCCATACTAACATGAATAGGGTGCATAATATCTCCCAAAATTTTGTATGGTTACCACCACTCTGCATCATCATCATACTCATTGTCTTCACATTCTTGACTTTGCTTCCCCAGGCATAGATGCTTGAGGTTAGCAATCTCCCTTCTCTTCTGTTGAGGTTGTGCTTCTGTTTGTGGGAATAGGGGTGGTCCCCCTGTCACCTGATGTCCGCTATATCTAGTGACTAGATTCATCATCTCTGTCATCACGCTAGTGGGCTTGGTTAAGATATTTTGGCTGAAGGAAGTCAACTTCTCCTTTATCTTAATTTAACTAGTTACTAATGAGCGCAGCGCTACTACTTTGTACGCCATCTCAAATTGTTGCGATGCTTGACTGGAACTAGGCCCTCCACCTAGTGGAAGATCTGATGCCATGGAATCCGGTGAACGGAAAGAACAAGAGGTGTACTGGAAGAGATGAATGAGTTGTATAGAAACTTGAGAAACTTAAACTAAAGTTCTTTCAATGGTAGTTTAAGCCTGGACAAAATTGGAGTTAAACCACCATCAGAGAATCTAATAAGTTTCAATGGAAAGAGAGAGGAAGAAGATGATGATCTCACTTCCCACATATGGCACCAACTGATGGTGTTAAATATGGTATCACCAAGTAAATATGTAAGAGCTCAACCTAGAAGAACCTCAAGTGTGCAATAATGGTGAAATCACAGTAATATAAATGAAGAAGGAGGTGAGTCAAAGAGGAGAAAGACAGTAATATAAGTGGTTCAGCCTTTCAGGTCTACTACACTATGTAGGTGATTGTATGTTTACTATCAAATTAGGGTCTAATGTCCTTGTATTACAATGCACTCAACTTTATCTCTCTACTACAAGTTTGATAGAGTTTTGCTAAGGGTTTCGAATTCAGGATCCTTCTCAAGGTAGAAAGAGGCAAGTATATATAGTGTTGGGGTGGTAAAGTGTGTACCCCATGCATGCACTAGGCATGTGTATTATCCATTAACCAATGAGTAATAAACACATGTCACCTATGAAAGTACATCATAACAACAAAATATTCCTCACACGTGCATATTTGATATGGTTGAAATCGCCTGCCCACATGGGATGACGATGCTGGAGTTTTTCCTTCCGCATGGTAGAGAGGTCGTCTAGAATGGTCTCGGCTCAATCGAGTATGAGAACCAGAGTGTCTTGTTCAATCATAGTTCAAAAAGTGAAGTCTCACCTTAGTATACATCTGGCCGAGATGATGTCTTAACTATCTGGTGCACCAGACGAGACGTTAAAAAGGAGGTCCTAACTGGTAGAAGGTCTAGTGCTCAAATAATCATTGAAGATGAGAGAATTTAATGTGGACTCCTTTTAGTAAATAGCCTTTGTTATATCGGTTGGGCTGAATACAAGCTATGCCCTAGCGAGTTCACACTTGGGCATATCAATTGTGGTATACAAGGGCCTAATCCCTGAATCATAAGATATGTTAGTACGGGTTTCACTGATAATGGTATAAATTGATAGGCTACTGCAATCAGGTATAATAACTAAAATTGTGGTTTAATAAGATGCAAAGATGTACTACAATCAGGGTAAAATAATTTCCAACCAGAGTTTTAATAAGATGCGAGGGTGTACTACAATCCGAATAATTTGCTGAAATTAGTGGGTTTGCTAAAATGGCAGGCTGTCAGGGTTGGGCTGGCTAGAGTTTAATTACATAAAGATTGAATCAATATTCACGGTAAATATGAACTACACAAAAGAGTTCATATATGAGAATATGAGTTTAGGGCTATCATATAGTGATATAAACAATAGAGTAATTTTATGGACATACGCTCAAAGTATAATTGTGAAATTATAATCACCTACCACAATTTCATGTGATGTTGATTGGTTTGATACCCATTGTATTCGATATCTCTAGCTGTGGTTTTAAAGCATGATTATTACGAATAATCAAATGGATATTTCACTAGTCTTTACGTATGCACACTATTGGTCGTTTATATGGCGACGAGAGTTTTACGTTATGCATTGCTCGGCTCGAAATTAGATTAAATCGACTTAAATAGCATGAGCAGTGAATTAATATTAATATACATTTTTTGATACGATCCGACTTCATTTTATGTAAAATGACAGGACACATTGAAATTGCTTTTCTGAGAAAAAAAATAATAGGTTTTTAAAATTGGTAATCTAGTAATTTGGTTAAATGTACAATGAGGTAAATAATGTAGAAAAATTTATGGTATAGGCTTTACATGAACAAAATGGTGATTTTTGTTCTAGTGTTCTGGCCCGTATTTGACACAATGGCCTAAATTTAGTGTCCAAAAAATTAGTGTCATTTATATAATGTTTATATATGAAAAGGTTCATTTTGACACTACGAATCTAACGGTACATTCAGCGTATGTTTTTTAGCAACAGTTTAAAAGATAGGATTTCTGAAGAATTAAAAAGATGGCATTTCAACATGTATATTTATAATCACCATTTGATTTTTTAAGAACACTATTTTTCTTTCTCAACAAAATATATATATATAACTAATTCTATTTTGAATAAGAAAACATTGTTTTAGCCTCGTTTATATGTATGTATGTGTGTGTGTGCGTGACACACGTATATACCTATTACTTAAAACAGACACACTGTGTAACCACATACCTACCATATTCATAGCTAACAAGTTATACCCTCCTACATACATACATATTTTTTTAGGAAGAGGATATTAATCCCAAATTTATTGGAAAGGAGAAAAGTCTCTCCTAAGACACTTTTCTAATACCGGGGAGAGTTAATTTATCTAAATTAAAGAAACCTTTAGTCAAATGAGGCAAATCATAAAAAGAATAGAAAAATGAAGATTCTTTTGAAGATGAAGTTGAACTAGATAAAGAATCAGCTACACATTGGCACTGTCTCCAAATATGATTAGTGTGGATTTGACTTGGGTTCATCATGTCCACTACCTCATTGATAAGGATCTTGGCCTGGCAAGGAGGTTTCCAGATTTCTCTTATCATGTGGTAAACATTGTCACGACACAACACACACACACAATGTTGTATGTATCTATCTATATATACACATGGATAGAAAAACTCCATGGATAAAACTCCATGGCTAGACAACTTATACCCACTTAGTCAAATATATAACTAAAAATATACCGGAAGAAGACATTTTATTTAGAAAAATTTTATTTATTTATTTATTTAAGAGAAAGAGCTTCTCCCATAGCTTCTACATACTAAAGAAGAGCTTATCTAATTTTTTTTATTTCTTTGAGTAGTTTTCCTTAATTAAGAAAAACTATTTGTATCTAGAATAATAGCACCTTTAATATTCCTAGGCAAATTTTCCAAAGAATAAAAAACTTTTATTCTTAAGAAGTAAGGCCCTGCATAGATAGTCTTTGGGAGAAGACATACCCATTCCCCTAATATCTCATGTACACACACGAGTACACAGATATATATATATATATATATACGCACACATTCACACACGCACATTAAAACACACATTCACACACACTAAACACGTTGCTTCGAAACACACACAAGCACATAGCGATCACCTTGTCGATATATATGCAAACACACACGCACACACACACACACATACATACATACATACATACATACATACATATATATATATATATATATATATATATATATATATATATATATATATATATATATACACACACACACACACACACACACACCTCCATACTTAGTGAACACAAAAATCTTAAAACTCGCCTTCATTAAAAAAAATAACATGGATCTCAATCGTGAATATATGTATGTCTATATATATTCTTTTCGGCTCAATTTCTGTTTATACACACACACACACACATATATATATATATATATATATATATATTATTTCTTTTGTGCACACTTGTCCGCATTTTAAGAGTGCGGATCAGACATGTGTCACTTGGCGGTGAGCCTAGAAATTATAGGCTAAATTAAAGGCATTCTCTCTCTCTTTTCTGGGCTCATTGCTAGGTGACACATGTCCAATCCGCACTCTTAAAATGCGAACTGGTATGCACAAGAACAGTATTGTGTGTGTGTGTGTGTGTGTGTCTATATATATATATATATACACACACACACACTAGGATATGCTTGTGCCTAAAGGCACTCCGAACACTTTTAAAAAACTGCGTCGAGTAAGACTTAAAATCATAGAATTTATTATAAACATCCAAGAAAAACCCTTAGTACACAAAAAAGGAGTCGATGCCTACATTAGAACATAATATTTCTATAAGAGTATTAGTGCTGATACATAGTATTGTTATAAACAATGTTTTTCTCATCATGGAACTAACCATAAAAAATTAATGGGCACATGACAAGTTGGATTAGCCATAAGTCATAAACACCAACTTCGTTAACAATTTAAATCTCACCGTTGATTGTATGCTCATTTAGTATAGGTGTCCTTTAGAGCTTTTTTTTTTTAATTCTCACCACTGATAAAGTGAAATAATACTAAAAGAGCATACAATATTTCAATTTGAGTATACAATCAGTTTTTATAACTGATACGATATTTCAATTGGAGTATACAATTTTGATGAATACTCATTCAGTTGGAGTATACCCTCATTTAGTTGGAGTATAGAAAATTTTGTATATTGAATGTCAATGTACCTCTTAAGTAAAACTATTGCTTAAAGCAGAATGGAATTAAAACAATCGCAATATTTAATTTCCATTGATATGGATAAGTTGATATTTATATCAACTCGCAACTGGATTGAGTGTTTGGGATGGAAAAATTAAATAAATCATTAAATCATCCATCCTAGTTTAACAAAGGGGTTTGGGAAGGAAGGAAACAAAACAAACATAAATTGTAAATCATTTGTGACCTGTGGAGTTAGCACAACTTTACATTTGTTTTCGTGAATTTGGTACTTTGTGTCGCACTCACACAAACTCTCATTTGTGCACTTTGGTCTTATTCTGGAACTATTACAATAATTCTGGAACTATTACAACAATTACTCATAATCTTGTTTGACCCTTGCATATGTAACTCCCTCTATAATGGGCCATAAATTTTTTTTTCTGCAGAACAAAACAAAAGAAACTATGAAAAATATCAAATAGACAAACAACCGTTCCAATAACAACCCATTGAATAAATATAACTATATTAAGGAACATAACACAACTACACAATAGAATAAATATAGAGCATTGAGATATATTGACCAAGATGCACAAATATAAATAACTTGGATATGATTTACTACAATATGTAAAAGGTACACTACAAATCTAAGAAAAAAAATGGCTCTTCAAGCTTAAGCTAATATATCTTTAGCTTCGAGTTCCATTTGGACAAAAAAATCAGTTGATACTTGAAAAAAATAGAAAAAAATGAGGAGGTGTTTCAACTTACACGTGTTAAACGTATAATACCATTAAACTGTAATATATTTCGTCAAGGCTATGTGGATGCCATAGCTCAAAGAGAAATGTTCGTCGTCTACTTACTACAGCAAACAACTAATCAAGGAAATTACCTACCTGCAAAATAAGACCAAATTAGTACCTCAAATCAAATCCCCAAAACTAATAAAATTTAATAAGACGAAATTAGTACCCCAAATCAAATCCCACAAACTAAGAAAACTTAGCAATATAAAGTCACCAAAATAGGGGACTCAAATATCTACAGTGATCAGACGTATCAAACCACAACCCATAAGAATATTTGGGAAAATCTCCCTATAAAGGAAAAAATTACACAATAAATTTTGTCTTTTAAAAGAAATCATATCAAAACACAACTTGGAAGATTATTTCATCTCCCGGTGTGTGTCTAGCTATAAGCTTGGTCAAACGATAGACTATCCAGCTATAAGCTTTCATATTTGTTACCTTTGACAAACCCAACTATAACCTTATTTCATCTCTTGGTGTATAAAGCAAGCCATCATTGATAAATCAACACTTCAACCATAGTTTTAAATGACGGTATCAGGTAACTTAATGGTTGCGGTATCGGTGTAACGGTATCAGGAGTATCGGACGTAATGTAACGGGAATCGGTTACCGCAAGCGTGAATTTTTTTTACCATTCACAAATACTATAAATTAAAATGATACTTTTATTTTGACTCTATAATGTTGAATTTAATTAATATGTGGGTTCATTACATAGTATTAAAGAACATTAAAGTATTTTATTACTTAATCAAATACTAAAAACACATCATAAAAGCATTTTATTACTTAATCAAATACTAAAAATACATCACTCAATAACAACTTGTAACATGCTTAAATTTAACAACTAATAACATACTTAAAGTCATTGCACAATTGTGAATCATTACCACCATACCACTAAACAAATATGATAATAAACTAAATTACATATATTACAAATGATTTCATTCTTTCACCACCAAAAAGAATGTCGTGGCGGGTCTCTAAGAATCTCTATATCATCATTATCATTATTAAACCGTTCATGTGGTTCATATCCAAAGTAATTACAATGTGAAGTACTTGAATTAGATGCACCCATTCCAAAATTGCTACTTTCATTTGAAGCCCCTTGTTGTGGAAAATAACCTTGAGGCACTGGCAGAACCATATACCCATGTGGATAGTTCTCGGTAGATGAAACGGTATTATATGAAGGTTCGGGTGGATGGGGAGGATAGTAATATGACCCGGTGGGTGGATAACAGTGTTGTGGTGGTGGGGTATAAAATGAGAATTCAGGGGGATGGGGATACGTGGTTTGTGCTTGTGGGTTTCTTTTTTGTGCTTGTGGGTTTCTTCTTTCGTTTCCATGAGCTCTAAGATCAAGTTCAACAAAACGGTTCTCTAAATTATCTCCCATTGGACGACGTGTACGCCTTCGTGTCCCACCCCATGGTTGAAGATTTTGTCTATCCTCCAAATTTTCATCATCGCCCCGAAGTCCATAACTTCCAGCTTCTCCTTGAAACGGTGAGTAACTATCACCTATTTCAGTAAATGATATATTTTTGTTAGAAGTGTAATATAAGAATAGTATAATACTATAAATAAAATTTAAACTATAATATTTATTTACCTTCATACTGAACATCTCTACCAGCAAAACCATCTCCATAACTACCACCAGCACCACCTCCATAACTACCACTAGTAGTATCTCCATGAGTACCACTACTTGGTTGACTCAAGCCAAAACCACCACTACCACCGCTACTAGTTCCACTACCAGAAGGAACTAAAGTAGCATGATCATTTTGGTCATTTTCATCAATATCCAACCATTCAGAATTATCTTGACCGTCTAAAAGATCTTCTTCCGTCTCTTCCAACCACGAAGACAATGGGTCATCTTCGTAAAAAATGTAATCCAAGTTGATAGGATTAAAAGATTCCTCAATGTCTTGTTGGCTTCTTCTGGTCGCATTTATGATCTTTAACCTCATATTATAGTATACAAAAACAAGTTTATTTAACTTTTGGGAGTTTAAACGGTTTCTTGTCTTTGTATGTATGAGGCTAAATGTACTCCAATTTCGTTCACTGTTGGAAGATGAACATGTTTGACACAATACTCTCACAACAATTCGTTGAAGTTCTAGAGTCAATGTGCCATAATGAATCCACCATTCACCTACACATGATGAACACAATGATTTATTTATATTGTATATTGAGGTATAAAGTGAAATTGATAGTAATTAAATTAAGACATATTATTACCCAGATTCGTTCGTGACACTGCTATTTGAGCTAATTCGGTTCCAAAAGAATCATATTTGTCACGAAATAACAAAATCTGTAACATTTCACGAAATATTAAATACATTAGTGAAAAACCTTAACAAAATATAAATATATTCCCGACTTACTTGGTTAATTGCCTTTATCTAATTGTCAATATCAAGTTCCAACCACTGAATCACTTTTCTAAACCCTACCATTGCGTCGGAAAGGCTTGTAAAATTATCACCGTATTGAAATTGAGGATTCAAGTAATACCCTAATATATTGACATAAGAATAATATATCAAAAGTTATATTCAAGTAATAACCTAATTATTGAATAAATAAAACACAGCTAATTTTTTTACTTTTATACTCACCAGCTACGTGCAAGTCTTGATGTAATTGGAACTGCCATCGTTTGTCAATGATTTTATGAAAATCTATGTAATAGCGGCAATCTCTTTGAATCGCTTTCCTTGCCCTATCCATAGCTTCATAAATAAACGCATGGTAGGTTTTAAATCTCCATCCACCAATCGAAGAACCTTCACTAAAGGCTCTTGCACCTTCAAAATATCTGTTGCTTTAGACCCAAAGTCCCTGTCAAATATTACCTTCTTCGCCTCCTTGACTTTTGGCAACTTTGACCACTTGCATCGTTTCCACTCATCAGATCGAAACATGTCCTCTAAACCCTTTTTGTGCCTCACAATACTCTCCAATGTGAAAAAATTCGTTGCAAAACGAGTGATAATTGGACGCAGTTCTCTCGACCATTAGTGAATAACTCCATGTAATCAATGACCCAATTGTAATTGTAAATGAAGATGGTGATAATTTTTTCTTCATCCAACACTTTCGACACTCTCTTCTTTTTACCAATGTCTTCAAGGATAAGGTCAATACAATGAGCTGAACATGCTGTCCAATACAAATTCAGTGTCTTTTGCATAAGTAACTTGCCACCTGCTTTCATAGCCGCTTCATTATCAGTTACTACTTGAAAAACATATTCCTCTCCAATTTCATCAACCACCTTATCCATGAGGCGAAAGTAGTAGTCCGCTGTCCTACTCACCACGTTTGTTGCATAAATTGACTTGTGGAAAACTGTTCCATGATTGCTATAAACTAAAAAATTAATTAAATGTTTCCTGGTAGGTCCTGTCCAACCATCACACATAATAGTAACACCCCTCTCCTTCCAAATTGGCTTTTGAGATTCAATCCATTTTTTCAAGCTAGCAAACTCTATTGGCAAAAAAACTTCATCGACCTCATACGAAGTTGGAGGATTCACTCTGTGTCCAACTTATCTAGCGAAATCAAGCATTCGATAAAACCACGGGCTTACAACAATATTTGCAGAATGTTTTCCAAACAACACAAACTGACTAACTGCTCGTCCTAACTTCTTTTGCAAACCCTTCATAAGTTTTGTTGATATTTTAGGTTGCTTAGGACCCTTACTTCGATGGAGGTCCAAATCCACTTAAGCTAATCTATATTCAGGCGAATTAATATCCGTCCATTCCTTACGTCGCATTACAAACATACTAGAAGATCGTTGAGGAGCTTTAGGTAAACCCTCTCTACTTGAATTTCCAGCCTCATACCCACCCTTTGATTTAGACCTCTGTGTCTGCTCCCATTCCCTATATTCATTTCTACTCATATTTCTTTCCACGGTCATCTCGGGATCTGAATCATCACTTGAAACAATAATCCCCTCAAAGCCATCACCCTCATACTCATTTCTAATATAATCAATGACTCCTTCCTTTTGGGCGACTTTATCTTCTTTTTTTTACTTTTGCTCCTTGAAGATGTTTCATCATTTGCTCCCTAATTTCAGTTGTGACGTTAGGACACCCTCTTACTTGTCCTTTTACATGAGCTAAATGTTGTTTTAGTCTAGTAATACCACCATTTATCTCTCTTCCGCACAATTTGCAATTTAATTTCAGCCTATTATTTAATACCGGAGTAGCAAACTTCCACCCAATATCTCCACTTGGAGCGATCTCCGGCTCATCTTCCTCAACCCTTTGACGAGGCATTTTTTTAAACTACCATACAAAACAAATAAATAAAAAGTTCATTATTTTTATGCAATAAAAAAAAAATAAGTTCACTTAATGTTAAATTGAATAATAATGAATTTTTAAAACATAATTATAATTATTAAATTTTAACAAAAAAATTCTAAATAGTTTGGTAGAATTTATTATTTTTGGTACTTTTTGTTAATTTTTTTATACAATATTTTTAGGACATAATATCATATTAAATAATAACACATGTTAAATTAAATGATAATTGATTTTTTAAGACACGATCACATGATAATTGTTTTGTTTTGTTAACATTATTTTTGACACATTATATCATAAAACAATTTTTTTTGGAGTATAAATTTGACCTCAACCATTTGACTAGGCATTTTTTTAAACTACCATACAAAACAAATAAATAAAAAGTTCATTATTTTTATGCAATAAAAAAAATAATAAGTTCACTTAATGTTAAATTGAATAATAATGAATTTTTAAAACATAATAATAATTATTAAATTTTAACGAAAAAATTCTAAATAGTTTGGTACAATTTATTATTTTTGGTACTTTTTCTTAATTTTTTTATACAATATATTTAGGACATAATATCATATTAAATAATAACACATGTTAAATTAAATGATAATTAATTTTTTAAGACATGGTCACATGATAATTGTTTTGTTTTGTTAACATTATTTTTGACACAATTATATCTTAAAACAATTTTTTTTGGGTGTTTATTTTCTTCCCTTTAAATAACAAATCAAATACAAAACCTAGAACCTACATTTCTCTCTCTCTCTCTCTCTCTCTCTCTCTCTCTCTCTCTCTCTCTCTCTCTCTTACGGCACAACACAGATAAGCCAACAAAATAAAACCCCCCGCCGTCGCCACCCCCCCCCCCCCCCGCCAACCATTTACCTTGATCGAGAGACTCCTTCGTCCGGCGTCGGTGCCCTGCTGTCCTCCTTCCCCTATGTTTTGCTGCCTAAGCTGCCAATCTCTAACCCACCTGAGCTGCCGATCTTTGGAATGGATGGGAAATGGCTTGGAAGGAGAGGAAGAAAAATGGAAGAGTGTATGTAAACTTCTGTGAGTGTTCTCTTCTTTGTGAGTATTTGTGAGCCTACATAAATAATAGAAAGATATCTGTCAAACAAAGCCTACAATGTCTCCTACCTACATACAGCTACCCAGTTTTGTCTCCTTCTTTCCGTGTCTTATTTTTCTTTTTCTTTTCGTGACTCATAAAGTGTTGCTGAATAAGGAGAATACTGTAACTTTGTTTCTGTTTTCTTTCCATCCCTTTTTTTCTCAGTCCAACAAAATGATTAGTATCGGACCGTAACGGATTGTAATGGATTTTAACGGAGTTTTCGTTACGTATCGGATTCGTAATGTGGTACGGGTGTGATTTTGGTTCAACCCGATATATTGGTGTGTATCCGAAATGTGACTTCGAGATACCGTTACGTAACGGCCAATTTTTAAAACTATGACGTCAACACATCTCCGGTATAGATTTTACAAAATTGACACATCTCTTGTATAGGTTGGTCCTGTTTATTGAATTTATTCACCACGAGACTTGAATTTTAGACTGAATGAGTCGATAATATTTATAAAACAAAAACAAAAAAAATGATTCACCCTTTGAGCGACCCACTTAATATTTCACCATTTCAGCCGAGAACCAAACGGTGAGTATTTGAGTGATAAGTGGTTGATCACAGCCGAGAGAGAGAAAGAGATAGGGTAAAGTGAGAGGTTTTGGTTGTGGAGGATACCCATCCTCTTAACAAAAAAAGAATGCACAAAAACAAAAAAAATGCACAAACTGAACCAAAAATAAAAATGTACAAATAAGATGAACAATGCACAAACAATATCCCCATACCAAAAAACCCATGAACAAAAAAGAGATAGGTTAAATTTCTACCCAGTGAATTTGAACAAAAAAAACTTAAACAATATACCCATTTCTCATACGAATGGCCCCATACCAAAAAAACTCCTTACGAAGATGAACAAAAATAAAAAAAATACCGAAACAAAAATCAAATAAAAAATCTTACCAGGACTAAGTGGATAGCCGGTGTTGAGAGCCGGTGTTTGCGAGAGTGTGTGAGAGACAAATGGGTATCGCCCTCTCTTTTGCTCGGTGTTTGAGAGAGAGAAAATGGGGGATATCTATTAGGTTTATGTGAGAGGAGAGAGTATGATAAGTAGGCGATAAAAGGGTCAAATACCATTCTATCGTTTTTTTTTAATTTTGAAAAAAGAGTGAAAGAAAAATTATAGTCTAAGAAAAGGGGGGGGGGGGGAATTAAATGGTAGAAGATCAAATCAGGTAGTGTGGGAATTTATGGATCTTATGACATCATAAGTTTATCTTATGATGTCACATGAATAGTGCAATTTTTTTATCCCTTATTTTATATATATATATATACACATACTAGGATATGCCCGTGCCTGAAGGCACAACGAAAATTTCCAAAAAGCACGTAAACGCAAAATGACAAAAAATTCCAAAGTACTACGATAATTTTTCAAAGTATTAAATTTTGTATAATTTAAGTCAAAAAAACGTTATATAACATAAATAATTGGAAAAATTGAAAACATTAAGGGAGAATTTCCTCTATTTATAGGACAATCCGCCTTGTTTAACAAAAACAAATACTCCAACTTAGCGTTTAAGTAATATTTTAATACACAAATGAGTGTAAATAATTTAGAAATTTTAGGGAGAGTTCCCTTTAATTATAGAACTATCCACTCTGTTTAAGAACTAAAAAAATACTCAACATGACATAATATGCAACATAAAAAATACTCAACAATACAATTAGACTGGAAGAATCAAACAAACTAAATGAAGGTCAAATGTATCCAAGTAAACGAAGGAAAAATCGACCAATTAATTTTTAACCCAATATCACATAAAAGAAAATAATAATTTAATACCAATTGCAAATTAATTACTAAAGTTTTTTTCACCAAATGCTCAACACAAATGAATTTACAGTTGCAAGAGAGTATTGGAGCCATAAATCGCCATCTTCGTGGTACGTGGCCCTTACTTGCAGTACCAAGTAACTACATATCCAAAGAAAAAATATAGTTAAATGGAGGGAGAAATAAATAAGTACTTTCGAGAAAAATGAACGTTCATTCACTTCCTCGATTATAAAATTGTAAGAAAAAAGTATTTAAAAAATAATAAAAAGAAATGAAATAACAAAACAATCAAGAAAAGGTTCATTAAAATTGATATGTGTTTGCTAGGATCCACTCTATATCCAACAACATCCATTTTATTTCAAGACTTGTAAAGTATTTAAATAGAAAAATAGCATTAGGTTTTGCAACAGATTAAATTGATCGATTGATTTGGACATAATAATGGAAATGAAAAAATGGTGCTAAAACATATTTGGATAGAGTTAAATGTCAAAGTATAAACGATTGTTATTTGGAGAAAGTTAAGAAAGGAGAGTATTTTATGTTATTTTAATGCTATATACACTCTTACATAACCTTTCCAATCCCTCAGATGTATGTTTACACCCCTTCCAAGACACACTATTGGGAGGTAGCTCCAACATCACTCAAGCTCATTACATCCAGGTTATCCACAATACTAAAATTTGGATACAGTAATTTTTAAAATGTATAAGTATTTTATTAAAATTCTTTCATTCCCTCCCTCCTAGATGGTGTTAGCACAATAATCAATCCTTCTCCTTTCGTTTCCTTTTCTCCCATTCACTCGAGTCAAACAGAGCCATAATCTCCATACATAGTGGGTACTAACACTAACTATTTGCAATAGTTGTACTAATAAAAGTATATATCATAGCAAACTCATCAAAACTAAGTTTGTAAATTAAATTGTTAAACACAAAATGCTTTATCACCTACCTTTCTTTAAGTAATGATATGTCTAGCATTATAGTGAGGAACCACGACTTTAAAAGTTTTAGGAATAACTCAAGGAAGGACTCTTTCATTATAGCTCTCACTAAGAGTTTGATAAACTATGAGTAATTTGTCCAGCTCTGGTAGAGTAAGAACTCGCAGACTAATTTTTATCGGAACAACAAAATAAGGGATGTATTCAGAAATGAATCGAACTACAAATGATGCAACTAAAATACAAAATTCGAAGGTATGAAATAAAAGAATGATACAACTTATGTCCTCGTTCTCATTCACATCTGCGTCTTTAAGCCAGAATGCAAGAAAAAATTGAATTCATGTTTCCATAAAACAATATCAAAGAAAAAAGAAAGAGAATCAAATTATAATAGTGATATATCACAAAAAATGGGAAAAACATACCGAGCCATGGGGTTGGTTCTCATTCTATGAATGCCATACCTTACCCCTGTGATGATCATCCCTGGAAATGTAAATGAGGTATATAATCAATATATATATATATAGCTTATAGCTTATAGCATTCATTTGAAGAGAGCGTCATCAAATGAACTTCTACACACTCAAAAAAGTAAGCTAACATGTGAAATTATGGCATGATACAGTGAGAAAATTGTAAAGACGATACAAAAACTACTTTAAGAAAATGATCATAATATTGAAAAATTAAGCCCCAAGAATCAAAGGGTTTGGCACCAATCTGGTTGCTCCTTCATACAACATTCTTATAAAATCATACCCATATGAGCCTTCAACGATTAATATCACACACTACTTCCTATAATACATGGACACTAATTCCTATAAGACATGCACACTATTTCATTTACATACATTACTTTTTATAAGACAAATAATAATGAAATACCAAAACTCAAGAAAGCTGTTAAAACTCATAACCATATATTCAGACAATAAGGTTAAGATATAAACTATTCATAATCTAATATAGAACGGAGATGTAAAGAAAATATCGAGTTGTAAAGTCATCTCTATTAGTTTATGAACTCCATCCTGGGAGTACTATATAAAATCTGCAAAAAAGGCCCCAAATGAAATAAATTAGACTTGCACTTATGTCCAAAACAGTCCATACACGCACCAAAGAACATAATATAAAAATATACATATGGAACATGGAATCTAAGACATATGAGTTCATAATCAAGCAAGCTTCTTAATTTCTTGGTCCCCGTCATAATCTTTGGTGGGGCTTCCATACCAAATCCGCTTAACAACACTCATTGTTAGTCGTAGAATCCATATCAGCACCCCTTCTTTATTGTTATGCACTCAAAACTATAAATGTTGGGGATAAGTAGCATTATATTTGTATGGTAATAAAAGAACAATAGCATTACTCAACATTTCTATGGTAATTATACAATCTATATTTCTGAAACAGTAAGAATCAGTTTCATACCATGAAACCAATACATTTAATCTCAAAATATCAAAACATGTTCCACCATTAGTCAATCCAAAATCATGTGAGATCCAATTCTTTTCTTTAACTCAAATTATTTTCTTCTCAAAATATTAAAACAGTAAGAATCAACATTTTTTGCCTCAACTCGATTATTTTATTCTCCACTAAAGCGCTTTGCAGCTTATCTAGAGATTGAATGATTTTTTAATGTAAACTAGCATCGAGATATAAATCAACATCTACTGAAGAGATGTAAACTTGCAATATCCCACATTTTTATGATATTAAATAATTATGGGACAAATTATTATTGTTCGATTAATTAAATTAAAAAGGTTGGGAAATTTAATTGTTAATTAATTCGAATTTAAAATGATTATTAACTAGCGTGCCAAGGGTTAATACTTATTGATGGAAATCTTTGAATATTACTGTGGGTATATATAATATGGAATTATATAATTTTTTATAAATTATCGGAGTGCAAAATATGACAGTTTGGTATTTTAAGTCAGGACGCGCGCGTGAGTCGTGTCGAGACTAATTGTATGGAATAAAAAGATAAATTATTTTTGTATAACTTGTATGGTAATTTCAAGGGCTCCATTGATTCCAGAAGAGTCGAGATAGTCAGAACACTCTACCCGGGCATTTTATTTGGACTCCGGGGTAGTTTTAGGCATAACCAGCACCACGTAGGGGTATTTTTATCCTTTGTAATTTTGGAGTAATAATATGGACGAAAATTGGGAAATAAAAGATAGATGAACTAAGGTTAGATAAGAGTTGTCAGTTATAAACCTACGAGAGAGAAAAGATAAAGGCACAGAGAAAGGTGGAAGATAATCTTGGTGTTCTTTGTGCCTAACTCAAGAACACACCCCAAAAACTATACCAAAGTGTAGATCGTGAGACGAGGAAAGTACCCATTCCCATATCAACAGCGGATCAGACCGTCGAAATTAAGTCAAGTGTTTAATTCATACAATTTATAGCAACAAACATGTTCATATTAGTGTAGGTGTATTATATTCACTATATGATTCATAAGTTTTGATAAAATTGGAGGATTAATGGCATTTATTAAAATATGGAGATTAAAGTAGGATGAATCCCTCATGTAGATAGTTTTGAAATCCCAAATTGATGATTATTGATGATGGACGAAATTGAAATTTATGTTCTTGTATGGAAATTTGATAAACTAGGGTTTTGAATTGTTAAATTGAGGATTTTGGATTTTATAACTAATTTATGTTGAATTAATGGTTAAAAGTTAAGGGAAATCATTTATACATGTTAGAACATTAATAAGGATTGCTCGTTTGGTGTTGGGGTTGAGAAATTTAGAGGTTTTAGGACTAAAATTTTGAGGAAGACGAAGTATGAATAGTAAAATGTAACAGGTCTGGCCAAACCACAGAGAGACTTCATCTCGTTCGAACGAGATGGAGTTTCGTTCGAACGAGAAGTAGAGTCATTCAAACGAATAGCTAAATCGTTCAAACAACAGGTCCCAAAAAAGCCCAGAAATTCCCTTTTTCCCCAGATTATGTTACCCAGTTAATTATGTTTGGAAAACTGCCATTTACTGATATTAGCTTAGTGCAAAATTATTTGGAAAGTAATCCTAAAATAATAGTATTGAATACGTGAATTAAACTTTGACATTTCGAGAGTGTGAATAATTGAGTTAATTGCATAAGTAGTAAAGACAAATGTACTATGTATATAAATATAGATATGGGTTGGGTGAACACCTGAATTTTTATAAGGCTTCGGGAATGCCTATTATTATATGTTTTTCATTATTGTGTGTATAGCATACCTACGTTGCTTTCTATCGGGAGGAGGTTACGCGTAGTGGATAGTCTTATCTTGGGTGACTCAATGAGGGGATAATTGACTTGTACCGAGAGCATATGAACTTGGGTACATGTTATCTGTTAGGTAGGATAGTTTCTACGGTTGAATGGGAGCATAGGTATGTGCATGACCCATTTAGATGGTGAGTATGCTTGCCTCCAATATTTGTGTTATGAGATTTTTTATTCATAAGAGACACCGAACCAGTTGTCCTTTATGCAATGAGCGATGCACCGGGACACGATAACAGAGTATGCATTGTGCCAAGTGGTCCTAACTAAGGGGAGCAGGATTTGTATATATATGTATAGGGATGATTTGACTATATATATATATATAACAAGTTGCAATGGTGTTTTCACTAGTCATAAGATTAGAAGATAATTCACGGTTCAGATCGAATCCAACAAGGCAACAATCCAATGGATAAGATTAAAATACCTTTCATACCATTTTTACCCCTTAAATATTTGAGTTCCCCCTCTTTTTTAACCCTTCATTTTCTTTCTCCTCTTAACTAAAATTCAAATTTATGGATAAAATAGTAGATTACACACTTCAATCATTTTTTAGGACCCACCACACACAAAGACATACAAACTCCCTATTTTGTCCGTAGAACTTCCTATTCTACCTCCTTACTAGAATTCAAAAAGAATGGATATTTTAGTAAATAAACACCATTAACTCTACACTGAATCTTCCTTCTCACCCATCTGCCTCCCTTATTCCCTCCCCCTAATGGATTCTCTCTCCTCTACGATTTCTCTCACTCAAGAGGTTGGAGGAAAATAGAATGGACATGGAGAAAATCACTTGACCCATCATCAAAAAGATACTCCCCATCACCATCGGATCCATCTCCATCGGAGAGTAGGTGAAGGAGGTGATGGGATCCATCTCCATTAGACCCAGAACTGGTGGGTATCACTCTAAATCTATTCGCACGGTATACATCTTTCTTTCCCTCTCTAAATTTTTTTGTGATTTAATAACATTTTTTTGTGGGTATCATCACTCTAAACAGGTGGATAACAGCTACTGGTGTTTCTAATGATAGACTGATAAAGAAAGAAGAAGAAATCACTGGGAAACCTTTGCCTTCCATCGATGATGAAGAAGAAATCACTGTTAAAGAAAGAAGGAGAAATCACAAAGAGAAGGTTCCTTTTTTTTCACTTTCTCATGTACTTTATTAATTCCTATACCACCATCTCTCCTCAGACCCTTTTTATTCTTTGAGTACTTTTGTTTAATGCTAACTATCAAATCCTGTTGTGGAAAATTTATTTATTGCTAAATCATGGGATTTGGATCCAATACTTGATGATCAAAATTTAAAAGCTTCTTTGGTGCAATTCACCTCTAAGGAGAAAACGATTCAAAAAGATGAAGATTGTATAGGTGTGAATATTTAATTGTCAGTTAATGGATTGGGTTTTATTGACCAATTTAGGTTTGACACCTATTTATTTTCATGTGTCATTCTTACTTTCATTCTCACTAAGAATGTTATTTTGATATAATAATCTAAGAGTGCTGTTTTGATCTGTCTTTTTTAAGGAAATGATGGTGATCTACATAGTAAATTGGCATATATGGTGGTATTTAGGCTTATATCCTTAGTAGTTTCCTACATAAATGCAAGTAAGAGCAACTTCATAATCTATGTGTTAGGAGAGGGGATAAGGGGTGAAGGATTGTAGGGCAACCATGGTTCTATTGTGTTTTTAACTTAATAATGTTGTGAATGAAAGGTGCCCTCTTGAAAAAACTAATATATTTATAACATTAGTTTGTAAAATATGTCACTGACTAATGATGTTACCTTATTTTTCATTTTGATTAGAATTTGTTCTTATGAGTGTCTACATGTATTTTGTTGCTTTTCTTTTGGTTCGTGTGTACATGTTATAATTATATAACACCATCTTAGCACAGGGTAGAATTCCACATAAATTATCTTCCCAATATAGTATATATTTAATTGTCTTCCTAATATAGTACATAGTATGGATTTGTTTTTATTTATTTTGGTTCCCTAGCTGTAGATTAGAAAAACTCACATATATTTCGATGAATTATTTTGGTGTGTTTTGAGTTGAAATTTTAATTTACTAATTGGTTAAATTACACTCAATAGGATATCCTTCAGTTTGATTTTGGGCTACTTTTGAGCTTCTTTTGTACCCCAACCGCGTTCGTGTACACATTTACACATTTTCTATATTCAAAAATCGAAAGAAATAGTGGAAAATTTTATCAATGGAATTGAGAGATGGAGGATATTCTATTTTGTTGAAATTGATATGTGATCATATCAAAAATCGATTGATGTATAGTCGCTCCTTAATGAAACGTGTTGATGAAGTCTATATGAGTTCATGGTATGCAAACCGAGTTGATTCTTTAGCTATTTTCAGTGTTATTTTCTTATCAATTTGATCCATCGTATTTCATTTATGTGAGTTCATACATGTTACGAAATGCTTGATGAAATGCCTATAAAATGTCTATTATTTACTGGAGGTTGGCTTTGGAAGTGATTATTGTATTTAATTTATAATCATAGGTTTTTTATCGTACGTATGCTGACACTATGGGTGCAGACTACACAGATAAAGTATGTGTTGAACATTTAATTTTCAGGTATACCCTCTTTCTCTTTATATTTTATTTTAAATCACGACATACGTTGGATGCGATCGTGTTATAGGCAAGAATAGTATGGAAGAGTAGTGTAGGAAAGAGTAGTTCCCACCTTATAATGTACTCCAATTTGATAAAATACTTAGTTATAAAGTATGGGAGCAGACTACACAGATAAAGTATGTTTGTTTTTGGAATACAATCCCATAATTGTTCATCCTTTTCAAACATATGGTTTTCAAATGGCTTTGCACCTGTTAAAATGTTGTTAAGAATGTTTTGACTTTGTATTCACTCAATGAACTAGGGTAATTTGTTTGAACATTCCTTTTTACTTCCTTGATTTACCATTATTTGCCTCTTGAAATCATATTTTAATGTTTTAATGTTTAATTTTTCTGATTTCCTGTAGAGTGATCACATATTTTTGCGCTAAACCTCGGTGAACCTCTATTCTTTTCTCTTTCATATTGCACGTATGTATTCTTTTGCACGTATGTACTCACACTCTCTCATTTCAGTGCTCTCAAATTTTGATCGCTATTTTAGTACATCTAATATATGAGTATGGTCAACATGTGTTAATGCAACATGTATACTCATTCAATGGGTAGGGCAATATAATATATGAGGGGTAAGGTCCCTAGCTCGGCATAATTGGCAAGGTGAAGCCACTTCTTAGCTACGAAACATTCCCGGACGAAGTCATACCTGGACACTTCTGTCATACCTGCTGCAGAGGAAATTTCCCGATACATTCAAGGTGTGGTAAGACACAATAAATATTGTTGTCGTCCTTCCTCTCTTAGGATGAAATAAAAATGACATTCCCAGATTTAATATTAGGATGAAATGGAAATGCCAATGCCAGATTTAAAAAAATTGCGTCGTATACACGCTGAAAAATTATTGAAATTTACATCAACTGTGTAACTGAATTACTGAAATTTTTGAAAGTGGAAACTTTTATTAATAATGTTTCATTTTTTCTTTTAAGTTTTATTACGTTATTCTTACATTTCCCAAATTGAGAAGCGCCAAATTGAAGTCGAAGTGGCTAAAAAATGCTGGAGCGAGCTCTAGCTGCTGGTGTGATCTAGCTGCTATTGTATTTCATCAATTTTGGGCCCATTTTTTGGTTTCAGTTATTGGGTATCTTTGAAGTCCAATTCTGATTCATTAATGTTTGAAGTTCAATTCTATGAAGTTCAATTCGTGTGAAAATACCTGCAGGTAAATGATGGAGTTTTGTTCAATTTACTGAGAGAAACTATGGGAAAGAAGATTTACGAGTGTTAAACGAAACTCAGTTAGGTGGACAGATCATTCGGCTTTCCTGGGTGCGTAGTTCTGCAAACAAAAGTCATCCTCAAGGAGATCCAAACCAGTGGAATGGCAGCGGTGGTGGTTCTGTGTTGGTTTTGAGCTTATGGGTAATTTTCATTTTGTTATATTTTATTACTTAGAAACCTATGATACGGTGTATCATCGCATATGAGTTTTTTGTTAGTTTTAATCCCCATTTTGTTTTGTTGGGAAACGTTTCCACGCTGTAATTTTTGTTACTAAAGTCATGAATGGAAAAAGTTTGCAAGTCTAAATAGATGAGTATGTGATTCACCTACTAGGGCTATCTCACATGTACTTGGTACCACATATTAAGCAGAGATGCACCAACGCATTGGCTCAACGGTTCACAATCTATAGCGTAGTGGATGCACTTTAACTTGCGAGGCTCTGTGATGCACCGAGTCTTTTCCTCAAATACATGAAGTTGGTGTATACAAGTTTCAAGGATATTGAGAATATCGAAGGCTGCCAGTTACTTAAAAATCATGTCCCATGGTTATTGGTAGATACATTGAAATTCATTGATGAAGCTGAATCAACGATCTTATGGTTTTATGGTGATGACTCACATTTCTTCTCCCTGACCTCCTCTTTGGGTCTGTTACATTAAGTTTTTAGCCCACCGACTTGCTAAACTTTTACAGATATGGCATTAATTAGCCATTGCAGGATCTCATCATGCGCATGTGAATACTAATGACAGATCAATACTGATTTTAGGTCAAAAGCAGATTTGAGATAATGCCAGATCTATGAATTTAGTATCAATACCAGTTTCCTCCTAAACTTCTCTTATAGCTCCAGTAAATATTCATCTGACTCAAGAATTAAACCGGTTGGAAACTTCCGAAGGCCGATAAGTCCTGGTGCGCAATGTATCCCTAAGGTTTTTTAGGCTTCACACACTAAAGTTAGTAAGGTTTTCAGATTATAGTTGGCATATTTATATCCCAAGTGATTATGGTTTGTTTCTTTAATTTATATTATTTGTTGATTGTAAAAGATGATTCCTTTTTTTTCCAGAGGCAGAGCTAATTCCAAGCCGTCGAGCTAACCATCAACATCAATATTTCTATTAATTTATGAAAATCACATGCTCGGAAATTCTCTCAGATTTACGCTCAATCTATGGTACATTAGCATGTCTCGACACAAATCATACGCCAAAGTACATTAACATATCAATTTTTTTTCCAGTTCTAAGGCATGTAATTGGGGTTACCAAAGACACTTTAAATGTTTTGTTTTTTTAAACAGTTCTGATAGGATTTGGTGAAATTCATATAGTGTTATTTTTTGTTTGTTTAAATGTGGAATTGTTGATATGAGCGAATGACTATGAACTTACATAAACTATAGGTACATTTGTCTATTTGGCATCCAACTTTGCTGTATTGCTTAAAATTTTCCAGGCCATATTTATCTACATATATGGGTGGGGTGTGTGGTAGATGTAACCCCAATATCTACTCATTGTGATACATGTGTGAGTGCGTGGTAGATGTAACTCCAATAGCTACTTTTAGAAAATTTCTTTGTTAGTCCTATTAAAGTGATATTTCCGTTTTATTCTTCAGGCAGACTCTCCAGATCCATCAAAGATGCTCGAAAAAGACATAATTGGTGTGACAGTGGTGACGCTAACCTGCTCGTATTTGGGTCAAAAGTTTATTCGAGTGGGTTACTATGTGAATAATGATTACGATGATGAGGTTCTAAGACATGATCCTCCCCCAAAATGTGTTGATTGATAGGGTGAAAAGCTTCATTCTTCTACTCTGAAAATAGTGAAAGTGGAGAACAAGCCTCTCCAGATGAAGAGGATGCAAATGAAAAGATGCATTCTTCACTTGATCATCCTTGAGAGTTAAGGTCAGTTTTTTATCTTTGTAAATCTAAACATATATTTGATTGTAATCAGTGTAAAAACACATGTAAATAGACCAATAAGCTGGTAATTCATTGTATCCAGTGTCACTTTTTTCTCTTTCACTTGGACGTAACTGGACGTAACGCAGAGCTTCTTCGATTGACAAATAAAACTATTGAAGCTTCTTAAGGGTGAGTAATTTATTATGTGCATCTTAAATAGTGTAGGATTTCCTTAAGGGTGAGTATTTCCTTGAATTAAAACATTGTTTCATTTTAAGCTGGCGTGATTGCAGATGCCACAACCGCCACATCATGGCAATGCAAGGTAAAAGCACGAGATGTTGACTATGCGGATATTATCAGTGCTTGGACTTTCCTTGGACTTAGGCCCATAACTTAGAACTCCACTTTCAGTAGGACCATTTTCAACCAGTAGTTAATTGAGCTCAGCCTTTGAACTATTATTGTTGTGAATTATTTTTAGACTCTTTAAATATTGTTGGAAGTGTTGTTGTCCCTCAAGTAGGGTGGATAGTCCAATAAATAAAGGAGGCTATGCCCAATATTTTTTTAAAATTGTCATTTTGTTTATTTTAGGTACAATGTGAATTCGGTTGATAAATATTGTATATTTCATTAATTGTTTATATATGCGATTACGTACTTTGAATTTTTTTTCGTTTTGCGATTACGTATCTTGGAAAAAATTTGTCGTGCCTTCAGGCATGGGCATATACTAGTATATATATATATATATATATATATATATATATATATATATATATATATATATATATATATATATATATAGGGAGAGGTTCACAAGTGGACCAAAAGAATGGACTTTTTAATGGACTTAACAAAAAAGACTAATAAGTCTCGGTTATTGGGTGCCGCTGGCGCGGACCCATTACACCAAGGAATTAAAATTAGTGGGTTATAAGTCTTTTTGGTTAAGTCCATTAAAAAGTCCATTCTTTTGGTCCACTTGTGATCCTCTCTCTCTCTCTCTCTCTCTCTCTCTATATATATATATATATATATATATATATATATATATATATGTGTGTGTGTGTGTGTGTGTGTGTGTGTGTGTGTGTGTGTGTGTGAATAATCCTAATGTGTGAAATCAGCAATTATGTAAATGTGGGTAAACAAAATAACTTAAGGGGATAAAGTATTTACTACTAGAACAGAGAATATCAAATGTAGTTAATGGGAGTGAGGTATTAAATAACGTATTGTATGGGCGATACGGGTTTCTCTTACGTGCTATAATTAGTAATATATGTTTATGACCTAGTTGGGAATAATTTGGGTAACTAGGTTAGGGTAGACGCACGCTAGGTGTGCACATCAGTGGAGGGGTGAGGATCTCATGTGAGAGTTCGGAACTAATATGCACATAATAATTGCATAAGTGCAGTTTTAAATATTTGCTAAAACAAATATTTTTACAAATCGAGCTCTGATCCGTTTCTTGCTATTTCTCTTCTCTTTCCAAATGTCCAGCCACAAGGTTACCACCAAACTTAGACGCGTGGATCATTCGACGAGTTGCAGCTGTTGTGGAAGTTGTAGGTTATTGATATTAGACGCTTTTATCTTTTCATTCAGCTCTTAGTTCAGACATTTCAGTTAGGGCATGTGTCACCCGTTTCCAACTTACTTATTTCAGAGATTGTATTTCCTTATTAGCTTTTCTTTCCCTCTTGGATTGAGTATTATGATTCTATTAGTTTTAGACTTTGAACTGGAATGTTTTATCCAGTTTCATTTACTTCAGTATTTGATTCATGTTTAGTATATATTATGGTGGAATGGGAATGGTTTACATCTTATAGCATGAAATTTATTAATGGATTAATTGGGTATAATTAATTGGAAAAAAATGTTTTGACACTTAGCTTAATTATTTATTAGGTGATTAATAATAATAATAAATTATTCTTGATAGTGATGCTAAGAATGAACAAACCGGACACTTAGATTTGATTTAATAAAGGACTGATCACCCGGTATCTAATTAGGCAGGGTGTCACAAAACTTTTTTGTGACACCCCGCCTAATTAAATACTGGGTGATCACTCATTTATTAAATTAAAATCAAGGTGAACAGTTGGTTCATTCTTAGCATCACTGTCGTAAAAATACTTTGCCAATTTAAACACCCTAAATAATTAAGCTAAGTGTCAGAACAATTTAAAACCTTATTCTCATTTTATTAAATCCGGTTATAAAACCTTAAACCCATTAACATCTAAAGAGTCACACATTAAGAATAAAAATAGAATTGAACATTCATGAATTTAATCATCAATAATAAATCCCAACATTTACAACACTAAAGGAAAACATCCTGACAGTAATAAATCCTGAAATAAAGGTACTGAAAGTAAAAATTTCAATCTATGAAAATACCAACTAAATAATAGAAAGAGGGCGACACATACCCCTGCTGGATAAAACTGAACTAGGAGTATAATCAAATGGATGAAGTCGTCTAAACAACAGGCCTGCAACTCCCACCTAAGATGCAGCACGTTCCTTCCAAAGGATCCTAAGTAAGACGCCCCTGGGCTGGGCACCTGTAATACATACATATATATACAAGAGAGAAAAGGAAATAGAAACGGGTCAGAGCCCGATAGTGTATATGATTTAAAAATTCGTTTACCAAGTATTTAAATTGATACAGGCCAATGCAACAACATATTAGTGCGACCCTCTCTTGAGAAATTCTCGCCTCTCTTCTAATATGCACTCATATCGCACTAACCTTCCCAATGGTTTATCTCATCATATATCACACTATCTTTCCCCAATGATTTAACTTATCTTAGGTTATTCGCAGGATTTACAACTGAACAACACAAGTATTTAAAACGTAAGATTTCAATTTGTAACCAAGGTTCTCCTTTTAACTTTATTAATCAATAAAGTTTTCCAGTGTCATATTATACTTTCTCAAAACAATTATTTATAATTTGAGTCATAAACCATGTCCTATATATCAAATCACAGTAGGCAGTTCCAGATTTCAAAATTCCATATATATATTAACTACTCGTATAACATATATATCATAACAGCACCCCACTAATTTGAGTCATCAACCATGTCCTACATATCAAATCACAGTAGGCAGTTTTAGATTTCAGAATTCCATATATATATTAACTACTCGTATAATATATATATATCATAACACCACCCCACTAATTTGAGTCATCAACCATGTCCTACATATCAAATCACAGTAGGCAGTTCCAGATTTCAGAATTCCATATATATATTAACTACTTGTATAATATATATATATATCATAACAGCACCCCACATAAAAACTATAGTGCGGGCATACTCTGCTATCCAATCCCGTATCAATCGTACTAAAGGGAATACACGTTCGGAATCACTCTCGAACTGTATAAATACATACACAAACAATATTGAGGCGAAGCATAGTTTCCAAGTCCAAGAGGTCAGTACATACCCTCACGTCTCTTAGGACAGTGACTACCGATTCGATAGCCTGTACTTAGGATTCCTATCTTCTAGGGTACGAGTCAATATCCCCCATAAGGCACACGAGATAAGATCGTCCCAGCGCGGTAACCTCAGGGATAGCAGGTAGCGCGGGCATGATTTTCACAAGTATATAATATATGCATACACAATCATATACATATACCACTTTTATTATATCAATTTAGATTTATCCAATAACCCACATTCACAACATTTATCCTTATTTTCCCATTATTATTTATCAAGTATAATGGTTCGTTTCTAACTTTAATTCGAAGGGTTTTTCCAACTTACTACGTAACCCTCATGGACTCTATTCTTCCAAATGTACAATTCAGTAGATATCTATTTATATTCCAATGTAACTATCTCTTACGTGTCTCTCCCCTTTAATATATACTTACATTATCCCTTATGCAAAATATCCCAAAAATATAGATTTCGCCTTACATTAAAGGATTTTGAATTTTATTTTCAAAGATGAGAATTTCGAACGGTTTCGAAATCGGAATTAAAATGGAGTTTTAATTGAATTTTTATTATCTATAAGAGTCCTCAAAACATAAAACTGTCTATCAAAAAAAATATTAAAAAATATTGAATGGTCCGATCGAGCTGAATTTTTTTTTTGTAGCTTCCTCTCGTCTTCAGCTAATTCTATGTAAAATTTCATCCAATTCCAACGGTCCGATCGTCCGGGATAAATTTTTTTAGTGTTTGTATCTGATTAGAACTCTTTTCTTAATCAAACTCTTAATCCATTACATGACAAAGGGTTTCCAGAATATCATATAAATCATCACTACATGAAAATTTCCCATCTCAAATTAGGTTTTTCTTCCATAAATCTCATCCTAATAACTCCTAAACTAATATGGATGATGCATCAACGAAATAAGCAAGATAAACACTTGCCTGGGATTTTCAGAAATCTAGTTTGGTGTTGAATTTGGTGTGGTTGCGTTCCCCGTCTCGCGATCTACGTGTTGGCGGTGGCGGCGGTGTAAATGGATGAGTTTTGAGCCTTGGAATGCCTTGAGAGTTCTCTCTTCTCCTCTCCTCTCCAATGTCCGTTCTAGTGTTTTGAGTTATCTAACCCTAGGAGATAACCTAAAAATCTGATATAACCCCTTTAATTTTCGTGGGTTTAATTACCCAAAAATACAAAATGACTAAAATGCCCTCCCGGGGTACTAATTAAGCCTAAAAACGTCCCGACACCCAAATCAAACCCCCGAGTATACTTTTCTAACTATCTCGACCCTTCCGGACGCGTTGACGCACTCAAAACGACCATATGAACAACCTATAAAATATTCACTTTTATTAATCCACATTTAGTCCCGACACGACACAGGTGCGTCCCGACTTAAATTTCCACAATTGTCATTTTATTCACACGAGACAATATTAAAAAAATAAATCTCATATATTAATATACTCATCCAGTAATATGCAACAAATAATATATTCCCAATAATTACTAACTCTTGTCACGCTAGTAAATATTTAAAACAACATTTCGGATTAAAATTAAACTAATTTATCTCAATTAAATTTAATAAATCCTTAAATTTAAAAGCCATGAAAATACGGGGTATTACATACTTCCCCCCTAATAACGGAATTTCATCCCGAAATTCGAAAAAATAAGGCCTACCAGGTAGCACAATTCTGGATATCCTTGTCAGTACGCAAACTATCTACATAGTACGACGCTCAATCACTATAGCTTTTTTCTCATAGCAACATTGTTTTACATTCTCATTGGAGACACATCACATTGCACTCCTAACTGACAACATTTGAATAGGTTACGTCTATGCGTTATAAATTCCATTATCTCACTATCATTAGGAGGCCGCACCTCACTACATGACAAGTACTTGGATTTATTCATACACAAAATTCCCATTCTGAGAAGATCATACGAACATTTGACCACTCTTGACTGCCTAAAACAGTCGTGGAATTCCACCATAGTTATCGGATATTTTCTCGACCGATCCAAAAATTCTGACTATCAACTCTCCTCTAAACATACGGAAGGATAATAGTCGAGGTTCTTCCATAACAAAACCTTAATAAGTACCTCGTACGCGACAAACAGGTACGAGTTCTTCTACAGAGCATTCTTGAAATCATCGTACCAAGATTCCAAAATCTCCTTCACGTGGCTCCACTAATCTTTAATCACCATGCGCTTATTCCCTGGCTAAGGGTGATACATCCTACTCGAAACGAAATCTTATCTCCGCTGGTTCCTGAAATCCCATATCAAATGTGGGATTCACCAATCTCATCCTGATTTAGAAATTTATACTGCGCCGGACCATGCACTGGCGCGATCCTTCCTTTCAAAGGAAGTCTGGGGCATACTAGTTAATATCGTAAGCCAGCCCAAAGGAATATCAATCACTTCCTTATCGACGACTTAATTCACATGTTCGGGATAAACCCTTGATCTTGTTTTAAGGATGAAAACCCATCCAAGAACTTTACCGACTTTACCAACCTCTTCCAATTTCAGGAATTTTCGATAAACACAAAATTCTTTGGTTGATTCTCCTCTTTTAACCAAACCTTACCTACGGGCAGTGCATGTAGAGACTACTCACTACGTCTTGCTAAACATCGATTCTTCCCTTGAAATGTCTCACATTAAGTGACACATAATACTCCCCTTCCTTCCTTGGAGTATGCCGAAAGTTCCGACCCGTGCTCTTCTCTCCACGAAGCGAACTTCTGGATCTCTTATACTATACTAACATCATTACTTTTTGTATGCGCAAGTCACTCTCACACTTGACTAATAACAACTCCGCTCCGGGTGTGCTTCATAACAATTAAATTCTACTCTATTCAAGGAATACCAATTCTTGAATGGCTTCCCACAGCCTTCCAATCAAGTTAGGGCGTGCTATTCTAATTGCACACTTATGTATGGATTATCGCCCCTCATGTGATGTTTAATCCACTCTATCACCTCCACTTCGTTATACTAGTCCCACAAACATATATTTCACACGTCTATTACCACGTCCCTTCGACTCGGACTATTTTAACTGTAGTTAACCAAGATGCCCACATTTTTGCAACACTCCGACCGACCTGGGAGAGCGAACAGCGTGCTACTCATCTGTAGGACTAACTAAATTCAACGGAATAGAAGGAATAGGACATTCAAATTCCATTACAATAAAAGAGGAATATTAATTCTCAACCTTCCTCAGATAAGTACAACAATTTTCCCAAATAGGTACAACAACCAAAATAAATCACTAACGCTCTATTCATCAAAATAATTACAGGTCATCTCTTTTGTATAATATAAAGTTCTTTCCAGATGATCCATGCTAAAAATCATTCCAAATCTTTATTCACCTTGTGTTCTGTACGCGGTTATGACATTTGGGTACTCTCAATCACCCTAGAAATCAAAATTCTTAAATTCTCCTTATCATCGTTCCACCCCTCAACTCGTGGGGATAACTTTCAATGCTTTCCTACCACAAAAATCCGGCTCCAATGACCTTAAAACAAAATTCAACTTCCTACTTACATACATAATTACTTGATCCCATTTCTACCAGGGTACCGAACTCATGGAATAGTGACCAAACGTCTCCCTATTTCCAACCTTACGCTAAGTTTCATGCGTGGGATGTCTCGCAAAGCGAAATCCAAACAAGGAACCCCCCCCCGATACACTACTACCTAGCATTATTGGTTATATAAATCCGTTAGGTCCTCCGTCCATAGTATATACCCCTTTATTCCATCCCTTGACAGAAAAGTTACAATTTCTCCCATAATTATGCTTAACAAAGAACGTTTCACCAATTTCACTATCATCCCGTATTGGTTGATGGTAATTACATTCTATAAACCTCGAATACATACGATCAAAATTCTCCAAATTTCCTTTTTCTAACATTAGGGGTATAACTCTTAACTCCCACATCTCTTAAGGATAAATATAACACTGCACTCTTCCTATCACTAAGTCCTGAGTGCTAAACATAATACCGAGTCAAGTCTTTTCGCTCAACGGTAAATCCCGATACATACTGAATCATACTGACAAAGTCTATACACACATTGGTATCAAATATCTCGAGCCCACTATCTCCTCCAAAGTCTCTAGGATAGATAATATAAGTGCGAGTCCAACCTTCTTACAGGTAAAGCCTCGCTAAAACAAAACGTGTTGCACTAATGTAACTACTCCGATAGCCTTGCAATAAATGCCCACTATCATACTACCCATTTCTATAACATTTTAACAAAGATAATATCATACTCGTGTATCGCATCACTACAACGAGTAACCTCAATAAAGTATAAAACACTGTTAATATGCTCATTCATCCTCCACGGATAGCACCAAAGAAAAAATTCCGCTATACTAAGGAAAAATATTCACATAATGGTAACATTTATAATGATATGCATTAAACTCGTCTCACATGCTAATCTAGCAATGAACAAAATATTGTGACTCGCTCGTGTCACATAAACACGCCGCATCCTCTAAGGATACAACTTATACTTCCATCCTGGCAATCGTCTTGACTGCACAAATGGTTTTCAGACGTAATACGTCTGCCCAAACCAAACCAAAATTATTTTTAATCGTCGTCCTTTACTAGGCACCGTAATCTTGTCCCTTTTTCTCACTTTGGAACATATTATCGCGAGCAATTTCACTCCGCACCAAAATACCTCAACACATAATCCACTTATCACCTGTCCTACTAACCAGGTTAGGATTGTCCTTCTCTCGGACTTTAGTAGACTCGATTCCTGTTAGCCATCCCGGTTGTTCCCTTAGCTTTTTAGGCTATAAAGATCATGTTACTATCCATAATAGTACTTACTAAATTTACCATCACTTGGTAAGAATTTAACTATCTGAAGCATTTAAATGGTTTTCCTGATGCGTATCCACATCCTTTTGTGGTGCTATATCACCACCGTTGTATTCAGTCTTATTCTCGACTAAATTCTTCGATTCCTTTAACTTCCCCCACAAAGAAGCGTTATCATCTATATTGACAAAATATGACATTGTCAACCTCTGAATCGGTCGTCCATCAGAATTTCCTCCTCGAGTATTATCAACTATTATTACAAGTTGGTATCCCACTTGGAGTCATTTCCTCCACTAGTATTTACCTCTTTCGATACAAAATTTGCTATCGATTAGGATTCATATCCACAATTGGACTTCTGTCATGCCCTCCTGCGATGAGTTCAGAACCACGTTTGCTTCTCATCCTGAATAGTTGAGGAAGGAACATACGGTCAACACTGTACCTAAGGTTCTCCTATAGGCATAGCATTCCACTTCTAAAATTGGTGGTTGACTCCAACCATTATAATTTCATCCCGAAAGCCACGAAAATTTTCTCTAAATTTTCACTTTCAGTTTGCCACACTCCGTCCTATATTTAAGCCTTTGGATACTTTACCTCCTTTGGTAAACACATACAATTTTTTCGTTTCAAAACTTTCCCACTGACAGTCTCTACACGTTTTTGTAATACGTTGGGTAAGTTTACCCTCGCACCTCATTTGACTATAACAGCATTTGAAAATCATTGCTGCACCTTAGTCGCCTTTCTATTCATGGCTTCTCGTGCCATAATGGAGGTGACCTCGACTACAGTCATCATCCTTGGATATATTTCATAATCTCAACTGAGCCCTGCTTCCTGATGTACGCTTAACGGTCCTCTTCTGACATCCGTCATCGCTCAGCACACGCACACATCCGAACGAAATTAGAATTCACTAGTGTATACACATTATAGCAGGAGAACGAAATCTCGTCAAAGGAATCGACAATCCTAAACATAGGGCTCTATAACAAACAAAGCAACGCTGAAAGCATAATAAGCCGTACAGATCCTAAGGACACTAGAACCTGGATCTGATACCACATGTGACATCCCGCCTAATTAAATACGGGGCGATCACTCCTTTATTAAATTAAAATCAAGGTGAACAGTTGGTTCATTCTTAGCATCACTGTCGTAAAAATACTTTTCCAATTTAAACACCCTAAATAATTAAGCTAAGTGTCAGAACCATTTAAAACCTTATTCTCATTTTATTAAATCCGGTTATAAAACCTTAAACCATTAACATCTAAAGAGTCACACATTAAGAATAAAAATAGAATTGAACATTCACGAATTTAATCATCAATAATAAATCCCAACATTTACAACACCAAAGGAAAACATCCTGACAGTAATAAATCCCGAAATAAAGGTACTGAAAGTAAAAATTTCAATCTCTGACAATACCAACTAAATAATAGAAAGAGGGCGACACATGCCCCTGCTGGAGAAAACTGAACTAGGAGTAGAATCAAATGGATGAAGTCGTCTAAACAACAGGCCTGCAACTCCCACCTAAGCTGCAGCACGTTCCTTCCAAAGGATCCTAAGTAAGACGCCCCTGGGGCTGGGCACCTGTAATACATACATATATATACAAGAGAGAAAAGGAAATAGAAACGGGTCAGAGCCCGATAATGTATATGATTTAAAAATTCGTTTAGAAAGTATTTAAATTGATACAGGTCAATGCAACAACATATTAGTGCGACCCTCTCTTGAGAAATTCTCGCCTCTCTTCTAATGTGCACTCCTATCGCACTAACCTTCCCAATGGTTTATCTCATCATATATCACACTATCTTTCCCCAATGATTTAACTTATCTTAGGTTATTCGCAGGATTTACAACTGAACAACACAAGTATTTAAAACGTAAGATTTCAATTTGTAACCAAGGTTCTCATTTTAACTTTATTAATCAATAAAGTTTTCCAGTGTCATATTATACTTTCTCAAATCAATTATTTATAATTTGAGTCATCAACCATGTCCTACATATCAAGTCACAGTAGGCAGTTTCAGATTTCAGAATTCCATATATATATTAACTACTCGTATAACATATATATCATAACAACACCCCACTAATTTGAGTCATCAACCATGTCCTACATATCAAATCACAGTAGGCAGTTCCAGATTTCAGAATTCCATATATATATTAACTACTCGTATAATATATATATCATAACACCACCCCACTAATTTGAGTCATCAACCATGTCCTACATATCAAATCACAGTAGGTAGTTCCAGATTTCAGAATTCCATATATATATTAACTACTCATATAATATATATATATCATAACATCACCCCACATAAAAACTATGGTGCGGGCATACTCTGCTATCCAATCCCCGTATCAATCGTACTAAAGGGAATACACGTTCGAAATCACTCTCGAACTGTATAAATACATACACAAACAATAATGAGGCGAAGCATAGTTTGCAAGTCCAAGAGGTCAGTACATACCCTCACGTCTCTTAGGACCGTGACTACCGATTCGATAGCCTGTACCTAGGATTCGTATCTTCTAGGGTACGAGTCAATATCCCCCATAAGGCACACGAGATAAGATCGTCCCAGCGCTGTAACCTCAGGAATAGCAGGTGGCGCGGGCATGATTTTCACAAGTATATAATATATGCATACACAATCATATAAATATACCACTTTTATTATATCAATTTAGGTTTATCCAATAACCCACATTCACAACATTTATCCTTATTTTCCCATTATTATTTATCAAGTATAATGGTTCGTTTCTAACTTTAATTCGAAGGGTTTTTCCCACTTACTACGTAACCCTCATGGACTCTATTCTTCCAAATGTACAATTCAGTATATATCTATTTATATTCCAACGTAACTCTCTCTTACGTGTCTCTCCCCTTTAATATATACTTACATTATCCCTTATGCAAAATATCCCAAAAATATAGATTTCGCCTTACATTAAAGGATTTCGAATTTTATTTTCAAAGATGAGAATTTCGAACGGTTTCGAAATCGGAATTAAAATGGAGTTTTAATTGAATTTTTATTATCTCTAAGTGTCCTCAAAACATAAAACTGTCTAGCAAAAAAAATATTAAAAAATATTGAACAGTCCGATCGAGTTGAATTTTTTTTGGTAGCTTCCTCTCGTCTTCAGCTAATTCTGTGTAAAATTTCATCCAATTCCAACGGTCCGATCATCCGGGATAAATTTTTTTAGTGTTTGTATCTGATTAGAACTCTTTTCTTAATCAAACTCTTAATCCTTTACATGACAAAGGGTTTCCAAAATATCATATAAATCATCACTACATGAAAATTTCCCATCTCAAATTGGGTTTTTCTTCCATAAATCTCATACTAATAACTCCTAAACTAATATGGATGATGCATCAACGAAATAATCAAGATAAACAATTACCTGGGATTTTCAGAAATCTGGTTTGGTGTTGAATTTGGTGTGTTTGCGTTCCCCGACTCGCGATCTACGTGTTGGCGGTGGCGGCGGTGTAAACGGATGAGTTTTGAGCCTTGGAATGCCTTGATAGCTCTCTCCTCTCCTCTCCAATGGACGTTCTAGTGTTTTGAGTTATCTAACCCTAGGAGATAACCTAATAATCTGATATAACCCCTTTAATTTTCGTGGGTTTAATTACCCAAAAATACAAAATGACTAAAATGCCCTCCTGGGGTACTAATTAGGCCTAGAAACGCCCCGACACCCAAATCAAACCCCCGGGTATACTTTTCTGACTATCTCGACCCTTTCGGATGCGTTGGCGCACTCAAAACGACCATACGAACAATCTATAAAATATTCACTTTTATTAATCCACATTTAGTCCCTACACGACACAGGCGCGTCCCGACTTAAATTTCCACAATTGTCATTTTATTCACACGTGACAATATTATAAAAATAAATCTCATATATTACTATACTCATCCAGTAATATGAAACAAATAATATATTCCCAATAATTACTAACTCTTGTCACGCTAGTAAATATTTAAAACAACATTTCGGATTAAAATTAAATTAATTTATCTCAAAATTTAATAAATCCTTAAATTTAAAAGCCATGAAAATACGGGGTATTACATTTTTCAACTTCGTCATTGAGCTCTTCTTTATGTCGTCAGCAAAGGAGGCAAGCGCAAGATGGAGTGTTGACTTGTGGTCTATCCCTAACACGTAAGCAGGGGTTGAGCCTTTGGGATATAACTCATACTGTAGACAATTTCTATGTTCTAGGCTCTGGATAGCTTGGTTGTAGTCATTCAAAAGTGCCTCAATCTCCTTAAACTTGTGGCCCATAATGGAATATATATCCCAGAACTTCAGTACATAAATTTTTGTATAAAATCAAATTAATTACCTTAACAAATCTAAGATTATTATATATGGATTTCAAGTGACTCAAATTTCAGTCGAGAGGGAGGGAGATGCACTTCAATAATTGTGATTATCCTTAAATATTCTTGCTTGTACGATTGAGTTCAATAGTTGTGATTGAAATTCACATAAAGTGAGGTGACTCAGTTTTACAATTTTTAATGAAGTTTAGGAGTTTACACCAATTGTTTGCAAATTGATTGTTACGTCAGTTTGTGTCTCATTTCTAGTGTGGTTTAGAGGTTGAAAACGCGACTGGAATGGAATTAATTCAGTGGTTTCTTCCATCGAGAGAAGTAAACCAATTCAACCAAGTCATGATAAACAAAGGAAAAAAAATGAACGGGAAGATATGTAATAATGGATAGAGCTACGAATATGAAGCATGTTCTTCCAAGTAATAAAGATAAGTATAAATCTAGGACACCAAAAGTGTAATTATAACAAAAGTCCTACTGAGAAGTCTTGTAGAAAAAGTAGAAATCAACGCATGTAATGTTAGAAAAATTATAAATCAAGAAACTATATACAACACATAATGTTCGACATCTTCCACTGTAGTAGTAGTTCTAACCCAATCGAATTTTCTTTGTCCTACACCTTTCTTTGAGAAACTATCATGGAAGTGGATTAAAACTACAAAGAGTAAAAATTAAAACCAAGACTGGGTAGAGTAAAAATTAAAACTTGAAAAACAAATATGACAAATTTAATAAGGGAATCAACATTATAAACTAAATTGTGAATGGAAGACACAACAAAAGACTTAAATTCGACATGCAAGAACCAAAAATGAATAGAAGATTGTGCATATTATTATTATCATATCTAAGGCAACCCTGCCACCTAAAAACACGTAGTTTTATTTTAGCTGAGACAACTGCCTAATATCAACTATTGGTATCATAAATTTTATGATATGAATAATACCAAGATATCCAATTATCTTGGTATTGTTCACGTCACAAAATTTGCAATCTAACAACCTTCACTCAATCTTCTAACAGCTTGGGAAATACATGGTCAGTGATAAAAATAACATCAAAAATAAATAGTCAATCTTGAAAATAATGACTGATAAAATGTAAAAAACATAACCATTAAATTTGATTTCTTCACGAAAAAAAAGATAACAAACATTCAGAGATGTCATACCTGTGATATCTGGTGTGGAAAGTTAGATACAAATACATTATTTATACAACAATTTTATGATATATGCTCTCAAATTCTCAAAATCCATACCTCTAAATGCCAAATCTAACACATTCATATGTCGATGCGATAATAGGGGTGATCTTCTCTTAAGGATACATATCACTTCTTTGCCTCTACTTACCAACCTTAACATTGATGTAAAAGCTTGTCGAAACAACACATTCCTCCGAGATATTCCATTCTTAAATGGAGAATTGTGCATCAAAAGATTCTAACTACTAACACTCGAAATAGGAGAGAAACTAGATTAGTTATGTAGTAGTATAAAATCCCAAAAATATGTAGTCATGCCGACAAATATCTTATATGTAAACATAAACTAATTCAAATGAGGTATATGTAAACAAAAACTAAGTATCTCTAACAAAATATTCAAATAAATCAATAAATTCACTTCAGGCAATATCACTAATAGTATCAAAATGGAACTGTGAAACCTAATGCCTTGACAACTCAATAGTTGAGAGTAATAAGACTAATGAAAGTTATATACATATCAAGAATCACCAAAATTCAAAACGAAATATCTTCATTAGTAGGTTACTATTTTTAATTGATGGTTCTTGTGGTTGTTGTGCCACAATTAATCCATCTTAGTGAATGTAATGAATAAAAAAAGGCTAAGGTAATCAATTGAAATGGTATCGTACAAATAGTGTACCTTTGAGCTACAGAAAGACAAATCAAAGTTAAAATTTAGAAATATCAAACTGTTTTATCTCACTCGGGGGACGTTTATTCATGTTTCATAACTGCGTAAAGAAATTAACGGGCTATAGTCTGCTTAAGCACAAACGGATTATCTAAGTTATTAGACAGTCACACAATTCATATTCCACTTCCCTTACATCCCCCCGTCTTCTAAAAACCAAAAATATATCGAAAACAATAAAATTCAAAACAAATGAAAAGTAAGTGATAAAACAGGGCTTATAATGTCTCCCCACTCACCATTGAGGGCCTTCATTTAAGCTTTTTAAGCCTTCTCCTATTTACAACCTCCCATGAAAATTTGAGCTCATATTTTCCCAAATGACTGTAGGCAGTAGTCTTCAAGAACCTTCCATTTCCACCTCTCTTGTGGTCGAGGTTGATTGAGATCATCCCTGACCTGAAATTAAATGTCTCCTTCGCAATCTTAAGTATCTCTTTGTCTAGAATGTTTCTTATCCCATAAGTATATGTGAAGATGGACAATGGCTCGAGAACACCAATATGGCACATGAAACCTACACAATGCACAAATATAATGTAATGGAGTCAGATTTATTGTAAAATTACTATCATATTTGTCACAACCTTCAATTAACAAAATATTACTATCATAAAACTGTTAAAAGAAAGAAAATAGAGATAGAGATAATTTATAAACAAAGTAATTAAACAGAAATATAAATGGAGCTTTAACATAGTGCCTAAAATACATGTAAAAACTCAAAACTATAATGAGAATTACCCAAAGACGAATTTGTAACAGTAATAAGTTTTTGAATGCCGATAATTTGAACCAAGAAATAATAACGCATATTTTGCATACTCAATACCCAAAACAAAAGAAAAACTAATGCACGTTGTAATATGTTTTTGGGTGCCAACAAAAAAACCATGTACATAAACAAAGAAAAACTCCAACAAATGTGAAGGGAAAACTATGGGCAAGACTAATTCAAGAAGAAGAAAAATAATAACTTTACACTGGAAACCCTAACCCAACACTGCATTTAAGTGAACCGTTTTCAAATAAACTTTTAGCCCAATTTTCAAACTCGCAAAACCTAAAACATGCATTTTAAAACCTAAAAATATTATCTAAAATGCACAAAACATCCAATCACTACGGGGAAAAAACATAAAATTTATAAATAGACACATAATAAAGAGAAGAAAAGGAGTACACCTGTTTAGGCATATAATCAGTAACCTGCAAAAGAAAAAATACAAAAAAATAATTAGATCCCAACACAAAACACAAATCGAAATATATCTTAACCAAAATCAAAATGAAAAAATCCCTAAAGTGAAGAAATGCATGCAAACAAATATGTATTGTAGGAGATGAAGAAAATAAATGTGCGTCTCTATGTACGTGTGAGCGAGATTAACTTTTGGATGTTAAAAGTACACAACCCTAATATGTTAAAAACACAAATCCCTAAGATGATTATTTTTCAAGGAGAGAACCAAGTGTAATACCCCGTAATTTTATGACTTTTAATTATGAGATTTATTGAATGAAATTGCTTTTAATTAATGGATTAATTAAATTAATTTGGGTTAATTAATTTGAAATTAATTTAGATTTAAATATCTAGAGAGACGAGAGTTAGTATTTAAATATGATTATAATGTTGAATATTACTGAGTGATCGTGGTAATATGTGATTATTGAATTTATTAAAATTGTCATGAGTTGAAAATACGGCAGTTTCGGTAATTTAGTTGGGACGCGCATGTCAGTCGTGTCAGGACCCAATTTAATGGATTCAAAAGAATTTTATTTTTATGCCATCCATATGATCATTTTCAGTGTGCCAACGTGTTCGTAAGGGTCGATATAGTCAGAAAACACTAGCCGGGGGTTTAGTTTGTGTCTCAGGGCATTTTTAGGCCTAATCGGCAACCCGTGAGGGTATTTTAGTCATTCCTATTTTTGTTGAATAGTGACCTACGAAATTTAGGTTTTAATTATCAGCCAACACTTGAGTCCCTTAGGGTTTTCACAATGAAAAAGCATCATGGCAGTTAGAGAGGAAGAGAGGATAAATTCCAAGGGTTTCCATGGGTACAACCACCACTTAAAGGCTTTTGGATCGCCGTCACCACCATCGGATAGATCGAAAAGCAAGGATCATCCCCAAACCATATACTTCATCAGATCAAAATCTTCATTACCAGGAAAGTGATTTAACTTGCAATAATTTAGTGCATATATCATCCATGTCAGGTTAGAATTGGAGAATAATCTTGAATAATGATAATTGAATGGATTTGAAGAATTGAAATTGAAATCTGGGTAGGTCTTGCATGTAGTTTAATATTTGAGATAATGGCAGCCATGAAATTATGATTCATGGGTAGAGAATTATAAATTATAAGGAATTATATAGTGTTCTTGAGGAAAATAGGAGAACTAGGGATTTATATGAAAATTAGGTGAATTGATCCAAGAAACTGATTTCCCATTTGGATTTGATGATTTTAAAATATTAGAAATTATGTATTTATGGTGGTATGATGTTAGGAATAGATATTTGTTAGTTTGGGACATTATAGTAGAGGATTTGAGGGTTAAGTTTAATGAAACCCGAAGGCAAAATTATGCAGATTCGCAATACCTGCTTGATCGATCAATCAATCCAAGAATGTCAATCGATCGATGATGGTTTGATAGATCCTTTTTGTCGATCGATCGACCTCTCCTGATTTTTGGCAATTGTTTTCACTTAATGTTTAATGAAGATCCCAAGGCCGATGATGATTCTTAGGGTGATTAATTTGATACTGTGGGACTTAGTTAAGGTCAATAGGGTCTTAGTTATTGCCGAAAAATGTTATAACTTATAGAATTGAGCGTTATAATTACGAACGGTTACCGAGTGAGGATGGTTTGAGATCTTTCGATTTGGGGACTGAAAGTGGAATAAAAGATAATTTAAGGGATTTCATATTTGCTGAGATAACCTTGGGAACAAATGGGAGACCTAGTATTCACTTGGGATAGGTATAGTTACCCTAATCCGTATGACGAGACTTGTTGCGTTAAATTATTATTACGTAGAATATCTAGAACATAAATATTACTGGTGAGACTTAATATATAGGGGAGGAGTATACCTATATTTAAATTTTATATATAGTGGTTGTGTGATTTTCTAGTATATGGATTATTGTGTGTATAACATACCTACCACACTTGCTATCACGGGAGGTCATTCGTAAGAGGATACTCTGGTCTCGATGTGACCTTCAGGGGGACTTTAGCTTGATACCTCAGAACATAGAACTTGGAAGGGATTATCACTGAATGGATAAGTCTGCTGACCTTGTGAGCGTAGGTATGTGCGTGACCCATGGGTATGTGTACTATGTTCGCCTCCACTATGTGTGATTTTTATTGAAACGGCTCCTGAGTGATTCGAAACTTGGGATCCTCACGTACGTACTGTACGGAGATTCGATAGCAAAGTATGAGGGTATCATAGGTTCTATCCTTGTGGGGTGCCTGATTTGTATATGAGATATTATACAGGTGTATACACTTATACTTGTGATGGTTCTGTTGTGTTCTTAGTAGATGTGAATAACTAAGATATTTGAATTGGCTAAAAAAATGTGAGAATTTAATTTACACTTGAGATGAGTAATTTAATGAATGTGATAAGGGGTTGTGAATATGACTTGTTTGGGTCTTACGAGTAGATATTCTATGTTAGAATGCGAAAGCAGGAGTGGTACAGACTAGTTAGTTAGCGGTATAACTAGGATGGGTTAAGGGAATACGTTAGGCGTGCACATTAGTTAAGAGGTGAGAAATTCATCTGAGAGTACGCAACTAACATGTTTATAATATGTGTTGTTTAATTGTAATTTAAACACTTGCTAAAGTTTTAAATTTTTTTCACCTCGGGCCCTGACCGGTTTTCCTCCAAATATATTTGACACCAAGCATAGAAGTTTCATTATGATGACGTGTTGTAGCTGTTGTGGAATCTACATGATCTTGGTATTAGATGCCTTCATATTTATCCTTGGTTCCTTCAGAGTCATTTGTATCAGTTAGGGCATGTCCCCCATTCTTAATTAGAGGTTGTAGTTACAGACTTTCATTATTTCGGTTATTGGTTTATTTATTTAGACTCTTATATTGGGACTTTATTTACTCTGGAATTATTATTATTGGAGTGTTTACTCTAGACTCAGTTGATTTCATTTCGTTGGTTATTCATAAGAGATTGTTTATGCGATTAATGGGTAATAATTTCATTCTCAGTTATTTGTTAACTTAATTAATAAAATTTAGCATCTCTCTTTTTAAATATTAGGTGGCTAGTAATTAACTAATTGTTTTCGACAATGATGTTAAGACTGAACCAACTTGATATTCTATATTAATTTAATAAAGGAGTAGCTACCCGGTATTTAACTAGATGGGATGTTACACCAAGCAATAAATATGAGTACCTAATGGACGAGGAGACGGGTTAAGTGTGATAGAGCCGAGCGACAGCGGCTATAGATGGGCGGTGAGAGATCGCGGTGATGTTGTGGGATTTGTCCAGGAGGGTGTTGTCGAGGGGGATTTGTGATGTTGGGGGATTTGTGAAAAATGGGGGATACTTTTGGAATGGAGGTCATTATTATCTCATTTTCCATGTCATAACTCATGGCACATTCTAAGACCATTAGATCCCTTTAGGAGAAGTAATCAGATCCGCTAGATTGTTTCAATAGTCAAACACCCCTCTCCCATATATATATATATATATACTAGCGAAATACCCGTGCCTGAAGGCACAGCGAAAATTTCGAAAGTACATAATCGTGAAACGATGAAAATTATCAAAAAATGTAATTGTAAAACGACAAAAATATCATTCCCCAAAAAAACAAAATAAATTGAAAATTTAAAAAAATTGGCCATAATCTCCCTTGTTTATAGGACTATCTAACCTGCTTAACAAATAACAATTGTCCAGCACCATTCAAATAATCTAAATTCATCAAACAAACTCACATATAACATGAAATATATAACATTCATCAACTGAACTCACATCATGCATCAAATAAACAAAGTGTCCATTTAAAAAAAATTGGCATGATTTACTTTGTTTATTAGACTAACCACCCTCTTAAGGGATAACAACAAATCCAACAATATTTAATGATCTCAAAAATTAAATTCATCAACAACATTTAAAAAGTCCAAGTTAATCTAACAAATACTTCATCTTAGTTGTCACAATATCCCCATCTAACATATTTGTCCCTTTTTCCATACTAATGATTTTCCTCAGCGTTCCAATCGTTCTCCTGATGTTTTTAGAGTACTTTAGCTCTGCATTTAAACCAAAAGTCAAAAGTAAGCACTTTAAAAAAATTAAATGCTAGTGAAAAAAGAATCAAATTGAAAGCATATGACATGTGTTGTGTATTATATGCAGAAAAATGGATAAATTAGAAGTGCCTCAATAATGTAGTGTTTTGGGGGGGAAATGTGAAGAATTTGGGAGTGAAAATTTCTTTAGTATGCAGATGTTATAATAATATGGAAGAACTTGAACTTCTATATGCTGAGAGTCATCAAGCTAGGCACTTACTTCATAACTGTGGTCTTTAAGAAGCCGAGTTGCTCCAACAGCCAAGAACTCCTGCCACGGGAGGAAAGGGAGCTCAAAACTATAAAGGCAAGTGAGAAAGTTTTGAACTACCTGCGATATAAATTAACTTTTTAATAAGAAAAATCAAGTTAATATAAGGGACAATAAAAGAAGCAGCCCCATAATAATAAAAGATATATGTTTTCTAAGAAAACTTTACAAATGTTGAGTTTAGAATATTATAAAACAGAAAGCATGGAAATTACAACTATAAGTCTCTCTAATATACCACAGTTAACTAACCTTTGAGAAAACATAAATAAATGGTAATCGAAATGCACAAACCTAACCCAATTTATAAAGGGCTTATGTAAATAAAAGACAAAAATATACCTAATTTCTTTGAAGGTGTGGTGACTCCAAGATGAAGAATTGAACATAATAAATGAAAAATGTGAACATACAAATTGAAACTAATGTATCTTCTCATAGTAGGTATGAAACTGATGTATGTTATAAAAAGAATGTGAACCCACAAATAAAATATAAATAAATAAAAGATAAACAAAGAAGAAGAAAATGGTTTCAAATGTTCAGCACAATAGAAGAAAATATCTTGATACACAAAAACAACTCCACAAAGCACCGCACATGTAGTGACGAATTGGAGGGTGAGAGAGATACCATTAAAAAAATCTTCAGTGTTTCATAGACCCATCATCAGTTGCAACCCAATGTAAAGAAAACACGCGTGTTGTTAAAAAATCATTAAAAAAACACACTGTTGAAGGAGGAGAGAGGAAACGAATAGGTGGTTTTCAAAATGAGCGAGAAACGTGGGGGGATGTATTTGTTGGAAGAGGGATGTGTTTGCGGTAGTTTTTAAGTTTGGAAGAAACTGCTATTGGCATGGTAGTTTATATTAGGGAGAGAGGTTTTGAAAAACATGGAAATGCAAGATAAGAGACACATGTATTAGTTTAATTAAAAAAAATTCTAAATTATGAAAAATTTAGGTTCAAGGATTGGAAACCTTTGAGACTTCTTACTACTTGTGTATATAATATATGCAGCTTGCATATGTGCATATATCTGCAAGATGCATATGCAGATATATGCAGCTTGCATATATGAATATATCTGCATATATGCAACATTAAATAGATGCGATTACCTAAATTTTCAAGTCGTCTTCAACAAGCCACAAATAGGCATAGATTCTTGGGAAATGCAACCTGAAGCCTATGAGTTTGGATCTTATGCCCAAGACCAGAACATATTTAAAACCTTATTTAGATATGAGGAAAAATCCATATCTCAGGGGTCATGGGATTATTTCCAATCCATTCAAACGCCCCAAGTACTGAAAGCCACATTTTTCCCCATGATGTTATTGCAGTGGCACCACCATAGTCCAGAATCCATTTTATCCCCTTCTCCATTGCCCCTTGTTCGTCAGCATCCGGGGCCTCAAAATTTCTGTCTTCACATCATTTTCCTCATCAAAGTTAACAAACTCAAGAGATATACAATTCTTTTTTAACTTCTTTCCAATCATCTATCTACAATACCTTCTTCTCGTATTCAACATGACTTCCAGTAAATCAAATGATCTTTTGCTACTGCTGCTTGTTTTGGCGATGCTTGAGAGCCAATTGAGAAATGAATTGTGTGTAATACCAGCCCCACAACATCTGACATTAAGCACAAAAATCAACACCGTTTTTAATATGTGTGCACACAGATAAATAAAGTGACAGCTGAAAAAAGGGTTAACTCTTTTATGCCACGCCACCATATGAAATAGTAAAACATTGTGTGCACAACGTCGTCATAAGAAATAGAAAAAATCGTGAGTCGCACCACCGTAAGAAATAGTAAAAATCTAGTACGTCGCGCCGCCATAAGAAATAATAAAAATCTTTTACACCGCGCCACCAAACAAATAGTAAAATTCATGTGCGCTGCGCCACCATAAAAAATAGTAAAACTTATGTGCGCAACGCTGTCATAAGAAATGAAATAGTAAAATTCGCTTTGGGCATTTACTCAAACATGGGATGAGATTGTCTCTCACACACATATGGTCTATTAAACATATGGATAGTATCAAATGGTGTTACTATTAACAGTAATACCAAGCATATCAAATTTTTAAACCAAAAATCAAGTTTCTAAAAGTTTCAAAATTGTAATAAAGGCATGAAACAGAGATAGAATGGATTGAGGAGACCTGGTAATGATCCGAGGATACTCCGATTTCATCCAATCTGTAGGAACCTATAATCACTTGAAACATCAATTGAAAAGAAAAAGAGAATGAAATATTAGTCCCTCTAAGATTATTCTATTGATAAAGAAGATATAAATTGAAATTAGTTTATAATAGTTTACTAAGGGTGACCGACTTCAATTTGTCCTAACATTTCCCACCCCCAGTGATGGTTCGCCATTGGGCTTCACGCGTGGGATTACGACATTCACTAAATTACATGCATAATACAAAATGAAGGTTGAGTTCAACAAATTCCATTAATAGACAGAAAAGGTCAGGTGGTAACAGTTAGAAGATTATAGAGCCTTCTATTGTATATTGGGAGAGGCATAATCTGGGGCTACAAAGGGCTGTAAAACAGAAAGATATAACATAAAATTAATATACGCACGGGATGATTAGCCTAAAGATTCTAAACCCCATAAATCCCGTAGATTAAATTTATAATTTAGAATATCAGGGGGATTTTCAAGAAGAATACCAATAAAAGAATTAAGAAACATAGGATAATCCATAATTTATCTATGCTGGATTTTCCAGAGACTAAAGTTGATATTATTAAGCTTGACAGCGTTAGATGGAAATTTAGTTTTGACATGGTTGGAGAAAATGATGTAAACAGTATTTGGTTCTTTTATTCTCATATTATAGAATGCTCTGTTAAATCCCAAATGACTCAATGCATTACTCTCCTAGTGAGGAACAAGTTGACTGTTGGTGTATGCCAAATGTGATAAAGCTGCAAAAATAAATTTATGGGATTAATTGTTGTCTGAATTGTAGTAGCAGACTTTAATACTGTTACCAACTCTTTATAAAAGGATAGAGGGAATGATTTTAATTTTATTGTTGCCAATGGTTTTGAGTTTACTTGGTGTAACAAAAAAGGCGGGTAGTTCTTCCATTTAGGAAATATTAGAGAGCATTTTGTCAAATTTGAAATGGAAAAACTCTATTACTAATTACAAAGTAGATCAACTTAATAAATCAACCTATGAGATGTACACGAAATTAAAGACTCAGAGGTTGTTATCCTATAATGAGATTGACATTGAGGTTATTAAATAATATACTGACATATTTGTTGCATCTTCTGCATTTTACATGATAAAGCCTTCAATAATAATATCCCAAAGCTTATCAATGAGGACGATAATGATTTTTTTGTCAAGTGTCCCAACTACCGATGAAGAAAAAAAACATTTTTCAGTCTTAATGGTGATAATTCACCATGTTTGGATGGCTTCAACGAAAAATTTGTCAAATTCACTTGTCATTAGATATGTATGGATGTGGTTAGAGAAGTGGATGGTTTTTTTCCTTATATTAACTTTACCAAAGTTTAAATCTAGCAATGAAATTGTGCCCATCCCAATGATTAATAACCCCTACAAATTCTCAAATTTGAGACCTATCAACCTTTAATATTTCAATAACAAAACCTCTTTATTTCTCACACAAATGAACATGAAAGAGACCACAACTAAATTGCAAGCATGCTAATGATATAGGTTGAACAATACAAAAGATGTTGGATGGTGTATGTAAAATGAGCTCATACCCATATAAAGCTCTGGAAAAGGATCCAAACTCATCAATAACATTGTAGTTCACAATTTCAAAATACTTGATCCCAAATCAGAGATGACTCAGATTCCCTGCTGCAAAGACAACAAAAACAAAGCATATTGTTTATAAGCATCACACAAACAAAACAAAGCATATTGACTAATATATACTCGACAACGAAAACAAAGAATATTGTTTATAAGCATCACACAAACAAAATAAAGCATATTGACTAATATGTTTATAAGCATCACAAAAACAAAACAAAAAAATCCATAAAATGCGTAAAGGAGAAATACATTTTTGAATTCAAAAAAACTCAAAATTTAGAGATCCCCAATTCAAAATTTCAGAAGGCCCTAATTTCCCCCACCCATTTTGGCCCTAATTTCCCCCACCCATTTTGGAAATCTACCCCCCCACACACGTGTAGAGATCCACATGGGTCTTCCCCTATGTCATTGACACAACCTATCCATAAAATGTAAAACCCTAAATTAAAAAGCCAAATCCCAAACCCATTAATTTCATACCTGGGTGTGTTGGATACGGAGGTAGCGTGGATCTGAGGAGGACGGCAGCATTAAGCTGAGGGCGAAAACGTGTAGCCGACGGTGGCAGCGCATGGAGGTGAGGGTAGATTTGTGTGATAAGGGGTTGTTTTGTGAGGCGAATGGGATAATGGGATGAGGATGGGTAAGGTAGACGGGGTGTAGGGGTTTTCTTCGGGGTGTAGGGTAAAGTTTCCATGCCACAATGTTATAATCTGACATGGCACAATCCCAAACCATTAGATCATCCCAAAAAATCCAATCCCGGTTGTAGATTTTTTGGAATAGTAAAACACCCCCTCTCATATAATATAGATGAAACCCCCACCCCTCCCTCCAAAAATACTCAACTGAATACAAATAATATATCAATAAAAAATATAAATCCATATAACCTCTGATACAACTTGAAACAAACAAATGGAAAATTTAAATTCCATAAACAAATCTAAAACCCCTAAATTTGGAATATAATTCATACTACCAATGCTCGCATAGACAATTATCAAATTTAAGTGGGAAAGAAAAAACTTATCCAAAATCCAAAATCTATTCAACCATTACATAAATTAAATCTGAGAACAAACATCCAAAATCGAAAAAATATAAAGCATCAACAAACAACAAATAAGCATAAAAATCACAAAATCACTGACCTGAAAATCCGTGTTATGCAAAATAACAACAAGAAATCACAAAATCCAACTGACCTGAAAAGCATAACACAAATAACAAATAAGCATAAAAATCCAAATCAATCTTACCCAAACTCAGTGAATATCAGACCATAGAGAAACAAAAGTTAAATCCTGCAAAAAAAATGACATCATAAACTAAGATTTTAGAATGAAAATAAAAACACAAAATACAAATAATTTTAAGAAACAAAGCTGCACAAAGCAAAAGGTAAAATAATAATTCCCTAAATCTGACATCAAAATATCTTACTCAAATATAAAAAATACATAAGTACATAAAATGATGATGAGTCTAGTAATGATACAAAAATCTGGGAGACATTTCCTAAATTATGCAACAAACATCAGTAGATCTGGTTAAACTTTAAACCAATTTGTAATAAACATCAGTAGATCTGGGCCAAAATGCAGACATCAGCACCAGATCTAGCCGGAGATTACCTGAGACAGGAGTGCGGTAAAGGAGAGAGAAGCGCGGTTGTAGGGTTGCCTTCGAGCGGGGGAGGGGAAGGGAGAAGTAAGGGGCAGCGGGGGAGAGTGGCGGGGGAGGGAGGAGGCAGTGGGGTTAGGGAGGGGTGGAGGAAAGGAGCGGCGGCATCTTACAGCGTGGGGAACTGATGGTTGCCTTCGAGTGGGGGAGGGGAAGGGGGAAGTAAAGGGGCAGCTGGGAACGTAGCGGGGGATGGAAGAGGCAGCGAGGTTAGGAAGGGGGCTGGGGGGAAAGGGCGGCGGTAGGTGTACGGGTAGCGTAGGTTAGGGTTTGCTTTTTTTTTTTGTGTGTGTGGAGAGAGAATCAGATAAAGGAGAGTAAGAAGACGGGGGTGGGATTTTTTTTGGGGAAGAAAATGAGAGCGGGGGAGGTAGCGTAGAGGGTTTTTTTGGGATCGTGTCATGTTACAATGGGTACATGGAACAATCTCACACCCTTAGATCACTGTAAAAAATTCGATCCCAACCTTAGATTTTTTGGAACAGTAAAACACACCCCTCTTGATTAGGCACATATTCTTCACATTTATTCCCTTCATTTCGATATTTTTATGATCCCGTGCAGGGTAAATAGCTTGGATTTGTCTCAAATTTATTCTACTAACCTATTTTGGCAAGTATTTTGTGTTTTGTGTATTTCTCATGTGCTTTATAGGTATTTCATGCAAGTTAGTGCGAAGGAGAACTCAAAACAGTGAAAGAAACCAAGAAATGGAGAGTTGAAGGGCATTTTCATAATTTTACATATATATTCCGGTGGTGGGGAAAGCTAGAGATTTGAATAGCTCTAAGTTACAAGAACATTGGAAAAAACGGCACCCCAATCCGAGCTACGATGAAGAAGTTATGCCCATTTAAAGTTGGAGACAGAAAGTCTAAAGCTGAAATTAATTCTGGAAGCTGAAGAGACAACTCTTGAAATTTCTTGTTTAATTCGTTTTTATTAGTTGTAAAACATGGAGAGCCATGAAAGAGTCTCATTTAGGTATATTAAAAGGGAAAAACGTGGAGAGGCATGGGAAGAGTAATTTTTTGATGTATAAAAGGCCAAGCCCTACATCCTTCCAAGGGAGTCGAATTCTAGAGGGTAGAATAGAATTTTAGACAGTGAAAGTCAGATTTTAGAGAGTTTCTTAGTTTTTCTTTACATAGAAATTTTCATAAACCCTAGTTTTTAAGGTTGATTAAGAAGAAGTTTTATGGATTCAAGTTCATTTGCTTTTCCTGTTGCTGAATACAAGTATAAAATTTCCATTCTCTTATTTTATATCAATTCTATTTTCAATTCAATTATCACTTGTTTTGTAATTTTGATTTTTACAATGTTTCTTAGATCCACAATTACATGCATTGTTATGAATTTAGTTTCATTTAATAAAATCATGCCTAGCTAAGTTTTTAAAGGTTGGGATGCATGAACCCATCCCAATGTAAATTACTTATGTAGAAAATAGAATTTAAATTAAAAATTTGATAGAGTCGTGCGAGATAATTTTACAACCATTGTAGATCTTTTAATCTCTCTTACCCTAGGTACTTGGGATGTTTAAGAATACGATGTGCGTATAATTATTTATCACCTCTTTATATTTACCTTTGATTTCGTATGGTGCGGGCTTGAACCTCATATACGTAATTCTTAGGATCTATAAAGACTGGATTCATTCAAAATTATAATTTACAATTCTAGTATTCTACACGGAAAATTACATGGGTTAGGGGATTGTATTCCAACCTACTTTCTCATTCATCTTAATTAGTTTGCTCATGCATGCATAGTTAACTTTTTTTATTTTTTTTGTCTTCAACCATCATCATCTTTTTCACTTTTATTTTAGAAGTAATAAATCAATTAAATTCCATCAAACATTCCCTGTGGATTCGATACCCATACTCGCCACTATACTCCTTAAGAGTGTAGTTACAAGTTTACGTTTTTTTGTATTGAGGTTGGAAGCCGATCACAACGACTAGCGTATTACACGGACGCTCGATTTTTCCCCTCGATCAAAATGGCGCCGTTACCGGGGAGTGTTTGTTATATGTTATAATTGACTTACTACTTCGTAAAAAAAAGTAAATAAATAAATAAATAAAAAAGAAAAATGTGTGTCACGTTTTTTAATTTCCCACTTTGAAATGTCTTATTTTAACTCTTTTGGTGACTTTAATTGTTATGCTAATAGTGAGGAGGAGAATGAACTCACGATTTATGATCATTGGATCAATATCACTAAAGATGATTCTCATAAATACAAGCCTAGTGCTAAGGCAATCCAAATTTATCAAAATCAATTGCTTGAAGAAGAAACACTTGAAAAAGAATATCGAGAAAAAAATCATTATTGGGAGCAAGAGTTAGATGCATTATTTGAACCCAATGAGGATTTTTCTTCCGATAGTTTTGAAGATGAAGTAAGTTTTCAACCAAATGAGGAATTCGAGGTGCTAGAACCAAGGAAGCCTACTTTGGAAGAACTCTTGCTTGTTATAAAAAAGCAATCTGATGACCTTGCTGCTACCGAGTTGAAAATTACAGCAACTTGCATGGAGTTGAATGACTATTTGGACAACTTAGAGAAGGTCGAGACTTGCGCTTCACCTAATACTTTTGAGAATGAAATCATTGAGAGTGATCCAAGTTCTTTTGAATATAAACCTTTTATAAATATTTCAAAACCTATTGAGGTTGAAGATCATTTGTCTCCTTGTGTCCCCACTATTATCGAATCATTAAATTCATCACAAGAATTAAGTGAATGTATTATGGGCCATACACTTAGACGTGTCACTCCACCAGATCCAACTGAAAATTTGGGGAGAGAAGATTTTGAGGACAAGCACTCTATGCTTAAATTATTTTCCAAGATGGACTCTTTCTGTTTGTGTGATCCGCTTCCCATACTACTTGAAAAATCTTTGGGAAGTGATTCTATTTTTCTTGGATCCCAATGGTACTTGTCCCCCTATGCACTCAAATCCCTCATTATCCCCCTAAATTTTTTAATTGGTGATGGTTCATTTTTTAAACTTTGCACATGCCTTTCGTTTTTCAAACGGAATTCTTATTTTTCGGGAGGCATGCTTTATAGTGAGGGTACACTATTAATCCCTCAAAGTCAGATTGTATTTTGGGTGGACCCTCAAATTTTTCGACTTTTAGTGTATGATTTATTTGCCGTTCCAATTTTAGGTTGTAAATAGTTAGTTTTTTTTTCTTTTTCTTTTTCTCTTTTATTATAGTCTAGTTTTGATAGTTAGAGTTTTTGTTATTATTTTTGCTATGCTTGGTTCTAACGTGTTTTGTAGATTCAATGGACTCGTACTCATCGGGGATCGCTCCATTTGGGTAATATCTTTATTTTCCTCTCTTTATGTTGTGTTCTTGATTCGCATTAAGGACAATGCAACGTTTAAGTTAGGGGGTATGGGATATTGTTTAGATTCATTGATTCGATCACATTTTTGTTCCAAGTATATTTTTTATTTTATTTTAAAAAAAATGAAAATTTTAGAAAATGTCCAAAATATTTTTGTTCAAAATAAATCAAAATTAGAATTTAATTTTTTCAAAAATATCACCTTTATTCTATTTAAAGTCTCAAATTGTTAAATCTCAATTGCACTAAGCCAAAATTGACCAAAGATGGAAATTGAAAGAAAATTGATGACTTTATGAATAAGTGTGGAGATTAGTCCAACCCGGTGAGATTTCGAGCCTTTCAATTTTTTATGAGTTTTTAAATCAATCCGAGTTTATGATTAAATCAAAGTTCTTTTCAGCGTTTTAATAAGTCGTTGATGATCTTAATCCTTTGTTTTGATCGGTTATGAGAAATGTATGAAATGTTATCTCGAAATTCATGCTAAATATATCTCTAAACTTAATTAATCTCGAGATGCATATGGTAAGGTGATTAGCAATTTGGACAATGAAGTAGGCCTTCGTTTGTTTAACCCAAAAATATTAGCCATAAAAAAAGTTGTGAAAAAAAAATCATCCCTTTGCAACCCAATTTGAGCCTAATAAAATATTTCCCTTTCGTTTGATAACCCGAAAAACCCAAATAGTTCGGAACTATGAAAATTGAATATTCATCAAATAAAGTCCAAATTTTACTATAAAAAGGGGCAAGAAGAAAAAAATAGATATGCTCAACAAAAATAGCAAGAAAAGAAAAAGAAAAGAAAAAATGAAAATTGAAAAAGAAAGAGAAAAATGAGCAAATGCCCGAAAAGGCACTAATGGACGTCATAAGGATACTTTCCAATTCCGAACAGCCCATCCATTCTCATTTTTACCCTTTACACCTTTTAACCCAAAAATTCCTAACCGAGTCCGAATGGTGAAATTAATTACCGCATGGAGAGCTAAGACATGAAAAGATAATAAAAGAGATTAAAAGGGTGTGATTAAGAGATGATGTTTTCCATTTCCAAATAACTGTATTCCGATGATGAGATCTTTTCACCATATATTTCCTTCTTTTCAATTTTGTATGCGTGAATTTGTGTCCATTATATTTACTCTTTATATCATGCATACCGAGAGAAAACAACCACAATCCGAGTGATTCGTTTGTGAGTGCATCCGTAAGAATTTGAATCAAAACGAATTTTCGGAAAGTAACATAATGCTCAATCAGTGGAAATTTGAGGTTTAATTTCTGGCTTTGCACACACACACACACACACTATGGTTTGAGACATTTGAATATGAATTTATAGTGATTATTTTTTAAAAAAGTTTAAATTGTACAATTTTTAAGTATTTTGATATTTATTTGAGTCAATAAAGAATTTTGTGGGTGTATTCACTGCAAACCCTCACCAGACAAAAATCATCCTACTAGGGTAACCTAGGGGTTTAAAGGCTTGTTGCATATGCTAAATGCCATTGCTTGCCCGCGAAAAAAGGTATTCTATCCCAATAAAATGATTTCCCGGAGTTGAGCCTTGATAGGATTCTTTTACATTGCTCGCGACGCGCAAAGTTCTAAGTTAGGGGGTGTGATTAGGCACATATTCTTCACATTTATTCCCTTAATTTAATTTAGGGGGTGTGATTTGGCAAGTATTTCGTGTTTTGTGTATTTCTCATGTGCTTTATAGGTATTTCATGCAAGTTAGTGCGAAGGAGAACTCAAAACAGTGAAAGAAACCAAGAAATGGAGAGTTGAAGGGCATTTTCGTAATTTTAAATATATATTCCGGTGGTGGGGAAAGCTAGAGAGATGAAGATCTCTAAGTTACAAGAACATTGGAAAAAATGGCAGCCCAATCTGAGCTATGGTGAAGAAGTTATGCCCATTTAAAGTTGGAGACAGAAAGTCTAAAGCTGAAATTAATTCTGGAAGCTGAAGAGAAAACTCTTGAAATTTCTTGTTTAATTCGTTTTTATTAGTTGTAAAACGTGGAGAGGCATGGTAAGAGTCTCATTTAGGTATATTAAAAGGGAAAAACGTGGAGAGTCATGGGAAGAGTCATTTTTTGGTGTATAAAAGGCCAAGCCCTACATCCTTCCAAGGGAGTCGAATTCTAGATGGTAGAATAGAATTATAGAGAGTGAAAGTCAGATTTTAGAGAGTTTCTTAGTTTTTCTTTACATAGAAATTTTCATAACACCCTAGTTTGTAAGGTTGATTAAGAAGAAGTTTTCTGGATTCAAGTTCATTTTCTTTTCCTGTTGCTGAATACAAGTATAAAATTTCCATTCTCTTATTTTATCTAAATTCTATTTTCAATTCAATTATCACTTGTTTTGTAATTTTGGTTTTTATAATGTTTCTTAGATCCACAATTACATGCATTGTTATGAATTTAGTTTCATTTAATAAAATCATGCCTAGCTATGTTTTTAAAGGTTGGGATGCATGAACCCATCCCAATGTAAATTACTTATGTAGAAAATAGAATTTAAATTAAAAATTTGATAGAGTCGTTCGAGACAATTTTACAACCATCGTAGATCTTTTAATCTCTCTTACCCTAGGTACTTGGGATGTTTAAGAATACGATGTGCGTATAATTATTTAGCACCGCTTTATATTTACCTTTGATTTCGTATGGTGCGGGCTTGAACCTCATATACGTAATGCTTAGGATCTATAAAGACTGGATTCATTCAAATTTATAATTTACAATTCTAGTATTCTACACGGTAAATTACTAGGGTTAGGGGATTGTATTCCAACCTACTTTTTCATTCATCTTAATTAGTTTGCTAATGCATGCATAGTTAACTTTTTTATTTTTTTCGTCTTCAACCATCATCATCTTTTTCACTTTTATTTTAGAGGTAATAAATCAATTAAATTCCATCAAACATTCCCTGTGGATTCGATACCCAGACTCGCCACTATACTCCTTAAGAGTGTAGTTACAAGTTTAGGTTTTTTTGTATTGAGGTTGGAAGTCGATAACAACGACTAGCGTATAACACGGACGCTCGATCCCAACCGTAGATTTTTTGGAACAGTAAAACACACCCCTCTCATATAATATATATATATATATATATATATATATATATATATATATATATATATATATATATATATATATATAGTACTACTTGTGTGCAGATCAATCCGCATTTTAAGAGTGTGGATCTGACACGTGTCATCTGGCGGTGAGCCTATAAATTAGCGGCAAAATTATAGGTACATTCTCTCTCTTTTATGGGCTCACCGCCAGGTGGCACATGTCTGGTCCTCACTTTAAAATGCGGACTAGTTCGCACAAGATAAATACTTCATATATATATATATATATATATATGTGTGTGTGTGTGTGTGTGTGTGTGTAGGAAAACAAGAAAATGGAGAAACTAATATACCTATAACTTCAGCTCTTTTCGAAAGTGAGTGCCCATGGTGGGTTTGGGAGGAAAAAAATCTTAATAAGTTTTGGTAGTTGAAAAATGGAAATGAGTATGTATATAGGGGAAGTAATTTGGTTGGCTTTGATTTCTTCAGTTTTTGACCTCTTTTGATTTTCCTACCTATTTGTATATATTTGTAAGAGATGGTTTTAAGAAAAAGAATACCCACGCGGGTTTTTATGATAAGGACGAAGGTGGTTTTGATGTGCCCAAAGTACACCTGAGAGACCAGAGACCTCAACCTCGACCTGGATTGGAACCGAGGTACTAGAAGCCCAAGGATACCTATCAGCAGCATCTTCCTACATGGGTCGGCCATAGCCGATGTCCTAACATCGTCTCGGCTTGGAAGTATCCGAGGTCAGCTTGACGCTGAGAACTCAGCATCCATGGGGTCATCCATAGCCAATGTTGTAGCTACCTTATACACCTATATCGGCCCTTCATCAGCCGAGGTCAGCAAAAGCCTCGCAGGTTCAACCAATAAGCATCATGTCATCATCGGCCCTGGCCGACATTGCACCTCATATCCAACCTCGGGCGACCTTCTTGGCCGAGGTCTTCATGGAACATTGATCTCAGATAAAGTAAGGGTCGTACTTCACCAACCTCGTACTCATCCAGATCGAGGTTGGTACCAATCGAGGACAACTGTGCTTCTACACGTTCTTGCATAACTTGGAACATGTGGACAAATCTGTTATAACTGAATTATTCCCTCCACGTGAGGGAATATTAAGGTCAGCATTGCTTAGTTGAGATCATCTAGGTATCACTCCCATACTGGTTCGATGCTCATGCACATGCTCATTGTATGCTTGAGGGGTATATTACACCCCCAAGCACTATATATAGAGGTTATCCTCTACCTTGTAAAGGGATCAAAATTATCACCCTAGCTGAAACTCTGTTATTCTACACAGTAGAGAGATAAAGCTTGAGAGATTGTGTCCATGGCCATTAGTGCCTTCATTCAGTGATATTACTGACACATACTCACAGTAGACGTAGGCCAGATTGGCTGAACCACTTATATTCAAGTGTCCATCCTCTTCTCCTCGCCTCCTTCTACTATATATGCAAATACTCTTATGCTGCCATTGTTAACATTAACTTAATCTTGCAAACACCTTGAAGGGTGGTATTGTTTCCAGCATCATCATTTTGGCGCCGTCTGTGGGAACAAGAAGATATCTCTTCCTTATTTTTTGCTTAACCTCACCGGAGACTCCGGTGGTGAACCAGGCCTCACCCCTTATGTGGAGATGCTTCACCATTGAAAGAGGTTCGTCAAGGTACAAATCTCATTTACTCTACAAGATCTTTAGTGTTAACATATGACGCTGGAATTACCGCCACCTCTTCCACTGCCTGGTGCTGGAGGGCCTAGTTCCAGCCAGGCATCGCCTCAGTCCGAAATGGCAGAAGTGGCAACAGCCTTGAGGTCATTGGCTGCAATGCAACAAGCGATGAATGAGTAATTTACATAACTCAGTCAGAATATGATGAGACCACCTGGGGTCTCATCGAAGATGATCACTTCGACGGCTGTTCAACCTCATCCTGACGCCATGGGACCACCCCAGGTACCGTGGAAAGACTTACATATGCCTCAGTGGAGGAGGGACGTTGCTGACCCTAAACCGATGCATATGGGGAGGTAAGGACACCCTTGACCTGAGGATAGGTATGATGATTTAGAGGCAGAAAATGCTCCAGAATATTGTTGGGAGCCGTATGAGGTTTTAAATAAGACAGTACATCCTATCTTGCAGAGCCGAGGTTATGGAGGCAGAAGAGGTGAAGAAGCCCAACAAAGAGGGCCAGCTTTTGATCGATTAAGTAGAGGGTCGGCCTTTGGCCCAGTAAATGACCTACGACAAAGGTTATCCAGGTCGAGAAGTGTAGCCGGCTCACAAAGGAACGATGGCCAACATCGTCCTCATCAAGGCCGACCTAATATGAGACGAGATATGGACCAGGAAGAGGTCAACATACGACGTTATGGTGCGGCTGGGGAACCTTCAGTCCACCCCTTGGAGGTGGCTGGGGAGAACCTTGTCCAGGCCGACGTTGAAAGACCATGGAATGACTACATCCAACATCTTGAGGATAAGAGACCTCATCAAAAGTTGGGACCCACTATAAAGAGGTTTCTCAGAAGGCTCTCCGTTCGTGGCTAAGATAGTGAGCTTCCTATAATACCCCACATTTTTATCGATATTTATTTATGGGATTAATTAAATTCAATGTGAATTAATCTGGATAAAATACTAACGAGATGTGAGTTGTTATTTGATTATAATGTGTATATATGGCAATATATGAATATTGAAAATATTGAAATTTTCGCGAGGCTGAAATACCGCAATTTGGAAAATTTAATTGGGACGCGCGTGTCGGTCGCGTCGAGAATGAATTTATGAGATTTAAAAATAAATTATCTTTCTTTTGACCAAATAGTCATTTTGAGTGTGCCAACGTGTCCGGAAGGGTCGAGATAGTCAAAAAACACTAGCCGGGGGTTTAATTTGGGTCCCGGGGAATTTTTAGGCCATACCAGCAACCTAAAAGGGTAGTTTGGTAATTTCGGAATTTTGGGAATTAAAACCCACGAAAATTAGAAGTTAAAATCTGATTTAGTCTTTACCCACTAAAACCACTAACAACACTAAATGACTTAATGGCTACGGGAGTTATTGGAAGAAATTTTAAGAGGTTCCCAAGGCAACCTCTAAACCACCATTGTCATCTTGGAGAAGAACTTGTAGAGAGAGAAAGAGAGAGGAGAATTCCGCAGAGAGAGAAAAAGCAATTCAACCTTCTTCAACCAACAACAAATCTGAATAACATAAGGCAAGTGATTTAGTTACAAATTATTCAATGAATATGTTCCCCATGTGTAGTGTAAATATAGAATCTTGTCTTGGAAGATTGATATGAACCCATGAATTTTAGGATTAAAACTATAAACCATGTTAGGAATTGCGTGTAGACATATTCTGGAAGAATTATGAATTCAAAATATAACCCTTGATGATCTAAAAACGAATTTAAGAAGAAAATTATTATTGTTCTTGAAAGAAATAGAAAACTAGGGTTCTTGATGAAGTTTTGACTCAAATAAAGCCCTTGGTTGATGATTTATTGGTTTTAGAACGTTAACAATGTTGTAGGATGGTTGTATGATGATATTATAACGTTAGATTAGAGTTTCATGCATTATAATGGAGTTTTGGGGTGAAACTTGGACTGCAAAATGAAGCAGTCCGTAGCCTAACTGGTGCGCTCGATCGATCGACATTCATAGGTCGATCGATCGATCACCATCGATCGATCGAACATACAAGGTCGATCGATCGACCTTCCCTGAATGAGTAAAATCTCCCCTTTTAAAATTTTAAGGATGTTAACCCTAGAAAATTATTGATGGAGGCTTTATGAGTATTCTTAAACTTAAGGAAGACCAGTAGGTATGGTTGTGAAATCGGACCTTAATTAGAATTTAATTTGGGATAGTTGCCTAAAATCCAATAAAGCTCGACTAGTGAGATAATATTAGGGTTAAAAGAGTAAATTCGAATGTTTTGATGAAATGAGGTTTGTGGCAGAAATAATGACCTTAAGAATAATGAAATTAAATGTGGAAATAATAGGAGACTTAGTAACCTCTTTGAGATAGGTTTTAAGTATAAGAAACTAGGATGTGAGATGTGTCGACAGTCTACATTATATATTATCGGAAGACTTAAAATGCATAAAATTGGAATAATGGTATAGGGATGTAGAATATACCTTTATTAATATTAAGATATCTAAGACGTGTGAATGCTTAGTATATGACTTATGTGTATGACATACCTACCATACTTGCTATCACGGAGGTCGTCGTTCGTGTTGGGCCAACTAATCTTTGTGTGCCTACGGGGGGATTTAGATTGGTTCCTTAAGAACATAATACTAGAATGACTTATTTGTGAGTTAATAAGTCAGCTGACTATGGAGCATAGGTATGTACGTGACCCATGGATATGTTGAATTATGTTCGCCTCCATTTTTGTGTGTTGTGCTTATTCTAACAATTCCTGAGAGATTCAGAATTTGAAATCCTTATGTACGTGATGTACCGGGATGAGATAGCAGAGTATGTGCACCATAGCCTAGACTAGGGGTGCCTATAATGTATATTTATGATGTGAATAATATACAAATAATGTTCAATGATATACTTAGTAAAGTAACGATGTGTATACTTGTGCTATTTTAATAGAGATTAAAATGATAACTCCACATAATAAAAGGTTGTTAATAGGGAATTAAGGCACATACATGGTATACTTTAATGGCATGAATAAACCCTTAAACCTATAAAGTGAAGCCAGGTTTTGTATTAGACTAGTTAGTTAGTAGCATAACTAGTACGAGTTATGGATGCGTTAGGAGTGCACATTAGTTGAGAGGTGAGGAGCTCATGTGAGTGCACATCACTAACATGTATTTGATATTCACTGTTTATTTGTCATTAAAGCACTTGCTATTTTAAAATACTCTCCACTTTCAGGCTCTGACCCGTTTGCTTTCAAATCTATTTTTGTAAAAAACTTTTTAGGTGCCCAGCCACAAGGACACCATGCATAGGAATTCTATTCAGGTGACGAGCTGTGGCTGTTGTGGAAGTTACAGGGCCTTGACAATAGACGCCTCTTTTCTAGTCTTGACTCCATATTCAGTTTCATCATTTGTAGGGCATGTCGCCCATTTCTTTTAGAGACATTTTATATTTCAGTTATTCAGATTATGGATTGTAATTAATTCAGGATTCAGACTTGTTTTATTATTTCAGTTGTGGGATTGTTGTGAGGAGTATTTCCACCAGACTCTTTATTACTTGTTGATTACACTATTGGGACTTTATTGTGTATGGTTATGTTATTCTTTTATTCTTCACTTACTTCATGTTAATCAGATTTAATTTAAAATTGGCAACTCGCTTTTTAAATACTAGGTGGTTAGTAATTATTAAAATGTTTTCGACAGTGATGCTATTAACTGAACCAACTTGGCATTTTGTATTAATTTTAATAAAGGAGTAGCTACCCGGTATTTAATTAGTCGGGGTGTCACATTTCCCTACCCCTGCTAAGTCAAGCCACCTACGGTGTCTCCTAAGTATGACAGTAAAACCAACCCTGTACATTATATTGAGACGTACCAGTGCACGGTCGACATTTACTCAATACCAGATGAGATGAAATGTCGGGCCTTATCAGGGACTTTGATGGGAGCTGCACACATCTGGTTTACCTCTCTTCCGAAGAACTCAATAGAGAACTTTAAGGGTTTGGCCGAATGATTCATTCACAATTTCTTTTTTGGGGTAAGACCTCAAATAAGATAACTCATTTATTGTATGTTAAGCAAGGCAAGAACGAGAACCTAAGGGATTACATTGCCAGATTCAACAAAGAGAAACTTGAGGTTGAAGACTACGAAGAGAATATCGCCATGACTGCCCTCATAGGAGGTCTGTAGAAAGGGAAGTTCTTGTGGAAACTTGCGAAAGACCCTTCCAAGTCCATGGAGGAGCTATTGGCAATTGCAGGGAAGGTCATGAACACTGAAGAGGCCATGGTCGTAAAGTATTTGGATGAGAACGGCGGTAGTAGTGGGAAGTTCCAAAGAAAGAAGGACGGAAAGAAGAGGTCAGCTGACGACAAGTTCACACACTATACCCCTTTGACTGTGAGCTGCGAACACATCCTCAATGAGATCAAGAATGATCGATCACTAAGATGGCCAGAGAAACTGAAGGCTCGTCCACATAAGAGGAACAAGAACTTGTGGTGCGAGTTCCACCAAGACCATGGCCATGTTACAGACAAGTGCTTTGCCTTAAAGGATGAGATTGAGAAAATGCTAAAATCTGGTAAGTTGAGGAAGTACGTTGATGGCAAGGCTCCTAAGAGGGGAAGACATGACCCAAAAAAGAAGATAAACGAAAGATGTCGTGACGATACCCCAGTAAAAAGATATAATGACTCGGATGGCGATGATGAAGACGATTCGGACCTTCCACCAAAAGATAACAACACCCCAATGAAGAGGGTTGGTATGATCTCCTTTGGTATTAACACAATATGTGGAGGACTCGCGGGGGGTGGTTTTGAAGTGGTTGATCGAAAAGCTCATGTGGCGGAGGCCAAGTCAGTGTCCAAGCCAGAAGTGGTAAATCTGACGTCTTTCGAAACCAAGCAGAAGAGAAAGAAGGTGGATATGGACAATCTTATAGTCGGGTTCTTCTGACTCAACTTCAAAGGCATCCTAACTCCGCATGATGACCCTTTAGTAATCACAACAAGGGTGCATGGGTGAGAGGTACAGAGAATTCTCGTAGATAGAGGAAGTTAAGCAGATGTGATGTTCTGCCCCCGCTTAAAAAGCCTTGGCCTTAGCAGAGCTAGGCTGGTACCTTATCATCATCCGTTAATGGGCTTCAGCGGTGAAAAGGTCCACCCGTTGGGCATGTATGAGATGGACGTGCGAATGGGCGATGAGTGGCCTAAGAGGTTGACCCGGAAGATTAATTTTTTTATTATGGACGAAAACATCTTCTCGGCCTATAACCTCATCATAGGAAGAGTGGCCCTTAAGGAGTTTGAGGCCGTGCCATCGACGATCCACCAGAAGCTAAAATTCTCGACCCCCTATGGGGTAGGGGAAGTGCAGGGTGACCAGACCATAGCACGGGAATGCTACTTCAACTCAGTCGAAGAGAGAGAGAGGACCAAAAGAGAGCAACTACCACATATAACATTGATACACTTGACCCGAGAGATAAAACTAAGTTGAAGAAAGGAGAGGCCACAGAAGAGGTATAATCCATCGTCCTCAATAAGGACGAACCGGAAAAAATCGTCCAAGTCGGCAAAGCCTTAAAAGAGGAGATCAAAGAAGAGCTGATAAGTTTCTTGAAGAAAAGGTAAAGTGTCTTCGCTTGGAGCCACGCAGACATGCCTGGCATCGATCCTGAGGTTATTTTCCATAAACTCAACGTGACTAAGGATGCTAAGCTAATCAAACAGAGATGAAGAGTTTACTCTAGGGAGAAGTACGACGTCATTCAGGAAGAAGTCAGAAAGTTAGAAGAGGCTGAATTTATAAGGGAAGTCATATATCCAGAGTGGTTATCAAATGAAGTCATAGTGCCCAAAGCCAATGGGAAATGGAGGATGTGCATAAACTTCACCGACCTGAACAAGTCTTGCCCGAAAGAAAGCTATCCCTTGTCTCAGATCAATCAGATGGTAGATGCCACTACAGGGCATGAGCTCATGAGCCTCATGGATGTGTATTCAGGGTATGACCAGATCTTCATGGATGCTGAGGATTCAGAGAAGACAGCCTTTATCACGGATAAAAGGACATATTGCTACAAGGTTATGCCCTTCAGATTGAAAAATACGGGGGAAATATATCAACATCTTGTGAATAAGATTCTTGAGGCCCAAATAGGCAAGACTATGGAGGTGTACGTAGATGATATGTTGATGAAGAGCTTAAAGGCCTGCACCCACGTGGCAGACATGGAAAAGACCTTCGATACCATGGACTTGTACATAATGAAACTCAACAACACGAAGTGTGTCTTCGGGGTAGGTGCTGGGAAGTTCCTTGGATTCATTGTCAATCAGAGAGGAATAGAGGCAAACCCTGAGAAAATTAAATCTTTGCTCGACATGAAGACACTAAGAAGCATTAAGGACGTTCAGAGGCTCACTGGAAGAGTAGTTGCACTCAACAGATTTGTTTCCAGAGCGACGAATAAATGTCTTTCGTTATTTGAGGTGCTTAGAAAGGCCTTCGAGTGGGACAAAGAGTGTGATGAGGCTTTTAATCAACTAAAGTCCTACCTCGGATCTCCCCTGATCTTATCTCGACCCATAGCGGGAGAGAAGCTATATGTTTATCTTGCAGTTTTTGAATCAGCTATAAGTGCAGCCATAGTACGAGAAGACGTTGGGGTCCAAAGGCCTGTGTACTTCAATAGTAAGGACCTTCAAGGGTCTGAACAAAATTATCCTCGGATGGAAAAGTTATCCTACGCCCTGATACATGCTTCTAGGAAGATGAAGCCTTACTTTCAAGCCCATTCCATGGTCATCCTTATCGACTCCCCACTAAGACAGGTCCTCCATAAACCTGAGAAGTCGGGTAGATTAATGACATGGGCCATTGAGTTGGGAGAGTATGACCTTACTTATCAGCCTAGGATGGCCATCAAAGGGCAGGCACTTGCACATTTTGTTGCTGAGTTCACATGGGAAGAGGCCGAGGTTGAGAATGACCTAGAGACTGTAGAGCGGTAAAACAACAACGTATTTTGAGATCCTAAAGAGGTTGTATCCAAGAGAACCAGAAATAGAATAGCCGAGAATGAGGAAGACCGGTACCTCTTCAAGCATGGAGTCATGTCAGAAAGGAGCTTCTCATTAGATAAAGACATCTAGAACCTCTTTGTTGACGGGTATTCTTGCGAAATTGGAAGCGGTGCATGGCTAATACTTTCAGCTCTGGATGGTACTAACATTGAATATGGCCTAAGGTTTAACTTCAAGACCTCAAACAACGAGTCAAAATATGAGGCCATGATAGCAGGCCTCTTATTGGCAAAGACCCTTATGGTAAGATGACTCCTGCTTTATAGTGACTCAAGGTTAGTTGTTAATCAAGTGTTGGGGGTTTATGAGGCCAAGGATGAAAGGATGGCTAAATACCTTAAGAGGGTGAGAGCTATACTCGACGGTTTGGAAGAGGTAAAAATGAAAATAATACCTCAGCAAAATAATAGCCACACAGATGCATTAGCAAGGTTAGCTTCGGCAACAAAGACAGACATTAGAAGGACAGTCCCAGTTGAGATCTTGACCAAGGCGACCATTGAAGAAGAAGAGGTCAGTAACCCTTGCCTTAATTTGAACCTAGGGGACTCATGGATGGACCACCTTATCAGATATATCAGAGAGGCAGAGCTACTGGAATCAAAACTAGAGAGAAGGAACTGAGGTATAGAGCTGCAAAGTTCTCAATAGTAGGAGACGTCCTATATAAGAAGGGATTCCTATTACCTCTGCTCAGATGTGTTCATCCCACAGAAGTTCCCCTCATCCTACAGGAGGTACACGAGGGTTCTTGCTCCAGTCATATAGGAGGAAGACCTTTGGCCGAGCGGATTATCACGCAGGGATATTGGTGGCCGACCTTGGGTAAGGATGTTGCAGCCTATGTGAAGAGGTGTGATAAATGCCAAAGATTCTCCATTATCCCCCATCAACCTCATCATCCTATGACGTCAATAAGTTCTCCTCGTCCATTCGCAGTATGGGGAATCGACTTGGTGGGGCCCTTACCAAGAGCTGTGGGCAACTACAGGTTTTTGATAGTTTCCATTGACTACTTCTCCAAATGGGTAGAGGTCGATGATCATAATTACAGAGAAGAAGACCTTCCAATTTATCTAGAAGAACATCATATGCAGATATGGCCTCCTAAACACCCTTATCTCGGACAACGGAACCCCGTTCAAGAATTCTTCCTTGGAAAAATATTGCGAAAGAGTTGGGATAAAGTAATTTTTCTCTTCTCCTGGTCGACCTCAGTCAAACGGTTAGACCGAGGTCATAAATAGAACAATACTCGAAGGGATCAAGAAGAGGTTAGTAGAAGATAAGGGAAAATGGACTGAAGAGGTTTATCTTGTGTTATGGGCCTACAGAACAACGGTTAGGACACCAACGAGGGAGACCCCATTTATGTTAGCACATGGCTCAGAGGCCGCCATACCCATAGAAATGGGACTTCCTACTCATAGGGTTCATACCTATGACCCTGAGAAGAATGGGGAGGAGATAAGACTTGACCTCGATTTGATCGAAGAAAGAAAGGAAGACGCAGAAATCAGGCAGGCAGCTTACCAGCTGAGAACAACAAAATTCTACAATCAAAGGGTAAAATCAAGACCCATAGCTGTGGGAGACCTAGTGCTAAAGAAGACATTACAGAAAGCAAGCAAGCTTTACTGAATTGGCATGGTCCTTACAAAGTGGTGGAGGAGGTCGTGCCCGGGACCTATAGGCTAGAAAACCTTCAAGGGGAACCTTTCTTTAATCCTTGGAATGCTGATAATCTAAAAAAGTACTACATATAATGTTGCAAGATTTCCTACGAAAATGTATCATCTTATGAAGAGATTATTAATGAGAAGATCAGTTTTCGTGTCAACCCTTGGTTTATTACACACTAATGGTAGAATTTATGAGTATAACATCTTAGTTGATGACCTCAGACCTTAACATCATTAATTTGATGAATATTTTATGAGGATAACATCATGCTTTGATGACCTCAGACCTTGAACATCACTAATTTGGTGAATATTTTATAAGGGTAACATCTTAGTTGATGACCTCAGACCTTAACTTCATTAATTTGATGAATATTTTATGAGGGTAACATCATACTTTTATGACCTCAGACCTTGAACATCATTAATTTGGTGAATATTTTATGAGGGTAACATCTTAGTTGATGACCTCAGACCTTAACATCATTAATTTGATGAATATTTTATGAGGGTAACATCATACTTTGATGACCTCAGACCTTGAACATCATTAATTTGGTGAATATTTTATGAGGGTAACATCTTAGTTCATGACCTCAAACCTTAACATCATTAATTTGGTGAATATTTTATGAGGGTAACATCTTAGTTGATGACCTCAGACCTTGAACATCATTAATTTGGTGAATATTTTATGAGGTTAACATCTTAGTTGATGACCTCAGACCATAACATCATTAATTTGGTGAATATTTTATGAGGGTAACATCTTAGTTGATGACCTCAGACCTTAACATCATTAATTTGGTGAAAAATTATTTATGAGGATAACATCTTAGTTGATGACCTCAGACCTTAAACATCATTAATTTGGTGAAAAATTATTTATGGGGATAACATCTTAGTTGATGGACTCAGACCTTATAACATCATAATTTGATGATAAGGTCTGAGGTGAGATGTCACGCTTGGGTGACCTCAGACCCTAAACATCATTAATTTGGTGAAAAATTATTTATGAGGATAACATCTTAGTTGATGACCTCAGACCTTAGACATTATTATAAGGCTTATGAAGACACCATTATGTCGAAACTTCAGACCTTAACACAAACACATTGTGTGACATAGAAAATCATTCAAAGAACATTCAACAACTAAAGAAATAAAGCCCTCCTCAGAGTTTGATACAGACTGAAGTTAATAATTGCAAGACACAAGGTAACAGAGTTTTCAATCAGAGGTTACAGTTTGAAATAAAAATTAAAAATTACAAAGATCTTCACAAAATGGTCAAGTGTTTGCAGCCTCAAGGTTAGTTTCCATGCCCCCATCTCCCTGGCTGACATTTGTCACTTTTACCCCATCATCCTGAGGACCAACGTCTTCAGTCCTGGTGTCATCTTGGGGAGCAGTCTCGGTAGGTGAGATCCCTCCCTCCTCCTCTACCTCTTGCAAGGCCTGAGCAAACTGAGGATCGATATAGCCCAGACTAATAAAGTCAGAGGTTGCCAGGCTCCCTCATCTTTCTCCTTCATGGCAGCCCATTTTCCAGTGGCCTTAACACTGCTTTCGAGATACTCGAAACCGAAGCTGACAAATTCATCAGAGACCTTGTAGTCCTCCAAGATGGCATCATCCAAGGCAGCCTTCACAGTGATGTTGACCTTGTGTTGAAGAGAATCAGCCTGAGTCTTCAGGGCAGAGGTGTGTTCCTTATTAAGCTTGAATATATCTTTATCTTACTGCTTAAACTTCTTGTCAGACCCTTCAAAGTCAACCTTCAGACGATCGACTTCTGCATTCAGAGAGTCTTGCACTTTCTCGACTTCTTTGCCTCTCTCAATGAGAGGCAACTTCTTCAGATTCCAATTGACAAACTGGTGTATAGTAATAATGCCCTGCACATCAAGAATCAGATGTATAAGTTCAAAATCAAAGCAGAGGCTACACTTCAGAATCAAATTGAAGTTGAAATATTACCTGGTTAGACCTGTGAAGGCAAAAGTCATCCAGCAGTGGAGTATCCATTGAGCGATAAAAGCATTTGTCAGCATCGATCATAGCAGAGCCGATGGCATCCAACGCCTGCATACTGTGGCCTATCAGGATGTCACTGATTTTCAGCTGCTCCAGATGAGCAGCCAATGCATCATCACAGGATATGGGGATAGCTTTTTGGTTCTTACTTTGACTCTGATCCTCAGGGGCAGAAGTTGTAGTTTTCCTCTACCTTGTAGTTTCGGCCTTAGACGTGCCGACACTCTACTTCGGTGGGAGAGGAGGAGGAGGTGTATTCAGGCATGCTTTCTTTACCAACTTTGTGAGGCTAGGGGCGGCCATCTCCCAGAGGTCGTCAAAAATTCCTTTGGGGTGCTCTGCAAACATAAAGGTCTGAGTTAAAAAATCAGGGATATAAAAAAGTAAGAGGTAGAACTTGTTGAAATAATAAAATAAATTACGGAGCTCGGCCAGAGAACTCCCCCCAAGGCCAGTCTCAGAGATATAGTAGGCGGTCATCAGATGTTCGAACTTGACCAACAGACCATGCTCCCACTGATCTTGAAGGTCTTTTACTTTCTGAAGATTATTTTTTCTTAAACCAGGGTCGGCCCTGGCAGCCATTGACACCTTTCCCCATCTCAGGGGTATCCGCGGCTCTAAGAATGAAGAGGGGGCACATGGGCCAAAATCCCATGACCCTGAGGTGAAGAAGTATCGCGATTTCCAATTGTGATTTGAAGTTTGGGTAACCTGCAACATCTTCTTATTTGATTTCTGAGCTAAAAAGTGGTAATAGCTCGAATGATTCCTAGCAGGGGACGGGACGTAGCACCCAGTGAAGACCTGGACAGGAAGGTCTGAATGGTGGACTGCCCTCTATAGAACTATTGCTCCAATTATCACCCTCCAGGCATTGGGGGATAATTAGGAAGGGGCTACGTTAATATAGGACAATATGGCCCTAATAATTGGGTGGATGGGAAGACAAAATCCTAACTTGAACATCTGCTCATACAAACATATTTCACCATCTCGGTCGTCGAAAGTCCTCTCGTCCCTCAGAGGTCTCCTAAGCTTTATAGAGGGACCTATGGAATACAGGTGTCTGAAGGAAAGAAGGTCGAGTTCGCTGACAGTGCTCTCTATCTCGGTTGCCTCTGAGGTGTCAACATCACTCTCGCTATCATCATCCTCGTCTCGATCAACGTCGGCTGGAGCAGACGAGGGATTACCATCAGGGAACCTCTGAGCAACCTCGGCCCCTATAGGAGTCGACAGGGGGATACCATTAATAGGAGGAGGAAAATCTACGTTTGGCCCGACAACTTCAACGTCTGAAGAAGATTTGGATGTGCTAGACTCGTTATGGGACGAGATGCAGCTCGAAACCTCGGCTTGGTCAGGGACCTGGTCCCGCCTAATGGAAAAGTTTATGGCCTCTTGAAAAGAGCCCATTGACATAAGGTTTGAGGTGGATGACTCAGACTCAGACATGGGAGTAGTTCTACTAGGACCTCTGCTGACTTAACTAGTTCGGCTGGCTCGGGGTATATGACCTTCAGAGGGGGTGGAAAGATAGGTCTGAGGGGGAAGGCCTCAGCCCTATGAGCTTCCTCTTGGGCTCACTCTATTTGCCTAATCTTTTCTAAAGTCCTCTCTCAAAGAGATGGGAATTCTTCTAAAATCTGATAAAGAGGTCTGAGCCTAAGAGGACGACCTCACACTTGGGAAATTAAACCAGGAACAAATAACTTGACTCAACTAGCCTAAGGATCAAACTATTAACTTTAAACAAAAACAACCAAGAACCATTGCCACCGAAAAACGCAACCAGTGGCCGAAAAACTCAAAATACTCTTCAGAAAGTGAAAAAATCAGAATTAAAGGCTGAAAGTGAGTGGAGAAAAGAGGAAGATGGTACCTGAAAGAAACCTTAGCAAAGGAGAAGACGATTCGGAATGAGAAGACCCTTGAGAAGCCCAACCTAGCTCTAGTAGAGAGAGAGAGAGAGAGTTACAAAGAAGATAAAAAGCGAGAAAATGAAGAAATGAAGGAGAAAGAAAATGAGGATTTAACCCTAAAAAAACTCCACACGCGGCCCAAGGCCCATCATTGCCTTGGGAGACCAAGGGACAACTAACATCCTTACACTTTCCAGACATGCGGCCCACTTCAGTCACTGACACTTGTCAAAGGAATATTAGCACAAGGAATAAAAACCTCGGAGTTGTACACCCCATAGTCACCTGTTCCCACATGTAACTAAGGGATAGGAGGTGATTGATATGCCCAAAGTACACCTGAGATCCCAGCGACCTCAACCTCGGCCTGGATTGGAGCCGAGGTAATAGAAGACCAAGGATACCTATCAGCAGCGTCTTCCTACATGAGTCGGCTAACATCGTCTCGGCTTGGAAGTAGACGAGATCATCTTGAAGCTGAGAACTCAGAATTTATGGGGTCAGCCATAGCCAATGTTGTAGCTACCTTGTACACCTACCTCGGCCCTTCATCAGCCGAGGTCAACAAAAGCCTCTCAAGGTCAATCAACAAGCATCATGTCATCATCGGCCCTGGCCGACATTGCACATCATATCCAACCTCGATCGACCTTCCTGGTCGATGTCTTCGTGGAACATTGATCTCAGAAAAAGTAAGGGTCGTACTTCACCAACCTCGTACTCATCCAGATCGAGGTTGGTACCAATCGAGGACAGTCGAGCTTCTACACATTCTTGTATAACTTGCAACACGTGGATAAATCTGTTATAACCGAATTATTCCCTCCACGTGAGGGAATATTGAGGTCATCATTGCTTAGTTGAGATCAACCAGGTGTCACTCTCATACTGGTTCGATGCTCATGCACATGATCATTGTATGCTTGGGGGGGTACATTACACCCCCAAGCACTATATATAGAGGTCATCTTCTACCTTGTAAAGGGATCAAAATTACCACCCTAGCTGAAACTCTGTCATTCTACACAGTAGAGAGAGAAAGCTTGAGAGATTGTGTCCATGGCCATTAGTGCCTTCATTCAGTAATATTACTCACACACACTCACAGTGGACGTAGTCCAGATTGGCTGAACCACTTATATTCAAGTGTTCGTCCTCTTCTCCTCACCTCCTTCTACTATATATGCAAATACTCTTATTTTGCCATTGTTAACATTAACTTAAGCTTGCAAACACCTTGAAGGGTGGTGCTGTTTCTAGCATCATCAGGTTTGATGTCTTATTTTGTTTTAGCTTTTTTTCTCCTATCCGAACATATATAAAACAAGACACAATTTTAGGTGTATATGATAATTATATTTTTTTTTCTTATTTCACTTTTATCCCCTACATTTAAGTTTAGGATATTTAAAGTTTTCACTACCTTGATTTAAATGTCAATACATTGTAGTTTAGGTTAAGGATATATCCATATTAAAAAAATCATTTAAATAAAATGGTATCTAAAAATATCATTTAAATAGACACGATATCTCAAAGATGTAAAAATAATTAAATATTCTCGGTAATTTATTATTTAAAAATTTATTAATTTATTTGTCAACGAATAATAAAATATCACAATTTGACACTTTTAATAGAAAATAACCATGTTGGTTGTTACAATCTACCTACCTTAAAAAAAAATCATCCTAAAAATTTCATTATTCGTAGAATTTTAAATGTTTGTGGTACTTATCTCGTAAAAGGTATATAGTATATTTAAAATAATAACTCATAAATTTCGGGGTTCGAAATTTTTTATAATGTTATTGTAATGGTTTTACAAGTCGTTCTTTCATGATTTACATGTTATGAAACACAACCATATAACAAATATCGATGAAATCATGATTAGAAATAAATAGGGTTTCATTTAATTAGTTAGCATTTTTACAAGCTTCATAGGAATCGTGTATCGTACTAGAGGAGTGGGTTACGAGGGTTTTACGTATCATATGGTTATATGAAGTTCATTTTATATACCAATAATCTCATACTATAAAGAGGGTGGTAGTGGAAAAAAGATACCATAGGTTGTGTATGGTTCTGAAAATAACGGTGTTTCATATCCATTTGCTCACTATGTAAGCAAAAGTTTAAGTTTGTTTAAGGAAGATAGATTGAAAAATTATGTTCAATTCGTTAAAGATTTCTCCTAAATCCAAATAACATTAAGGTAATGATATTCGAATCCAAAGTCTTGTTGTTCGAAGATACCAAAATTCTCGCAGTGTATCCAAAGAAATTTCTTCTATATAAAGAACAAGCAAGTGTATAATAAAAGTTCCATTCCCTATCTATGTGGTATAGTACCTTATGCTTGTTTCTCGGTTGGCATTTCTATGATAGAGTAATATTTAAATAACTAGTAAATGGCCGTACTGGGGTTGTGGAGTCATGTGTCGGTTAATCGAGAACATACATCGGTGGTTTATTGTGACAACCCGCTCAAAATAATAACAGGTGGCCAGCCCTATACTACATTAAATCAGGTATCTTAGATGGCTCAGTCTCAACATCAACTGACAATACTCAATAATATAAGGCTAACTACCCGAAACTATTAAAAGTGGATTCGGGTCATTAGACCTGGGACTCTGTCTCAGGCCGAATCAATTCGGATGGGGTCCGAATTCATTCGGTCACTCAGACCTGGGCATCTGCATATTTTCGAATCGATTGGGTAAGGGGCCGAATCGATTCGGCCTATCAGAAGGCTCGAAAATGGCTACTTTTTAGTAAGCCAAAAATCCTAAAATTCATTTTAGTCATCTTCTCTTCATTTCTCTTCAATCCAATCACATATATAACCTCAATAATCATCTATAAACACATTTAAACTTATTTCTAACCTCAAATTCATTTATACACTACAAATATAAGGTTTACCCAAAAAGTTAGGTTTTGACAAATTAAACCTAAAACCCATAAATTCAATACACAAATCAGGCAATAAATGGTACACAACAATTATTTAGCAAGTTTAATCACCTGCCTCAAGTTTGTAGGGTCTAATTCGTCCTCGAGATCGCGTATTGGACGAAAATCTCCACTTTCTCTCTCTCTTTCTCTTCTTCTTTCTTCTTCTCTCTTTCTTTCTTTCTATTTCTCGTTCTTTCTAAGGATATTTATATCTCCCGTTGGCTTAATAAGCCTTGTCTCCCAAGATACACACTTTAAATGATAATACACACTTTAAATGACTCGGTAACTTTAATTCGAGCCAAACGAGCTTAAAAATATTTCGAAACCTAAATAGACCCCAAGTACAGTCATTTTGACTTTCTCGACCCTTCGGACACAACTACACCCTCAGAATCGCCATTCGAAACACTTTCTAACAACTTCAAATTTTTACCTCAAATGCTAATTTAATTTTTCTCCAATAAAATAATATTTATTTCTTCCAAAAATAAATAAATCATCATCTCTAAAACCTCGGGTTGTTACAAACTTCCCCACTTATAAGAATTTCATCCTTGAAATTTAGCTAAGCCTAATACTCCAAAGCTCAACTAGTTCCTACTACACTCATCCTCACTAATCCTATATCCAAACCTCTAACTTCCCACGATGAATTTATTTTAATTTATTTTAAGTTTTATAAAACCAATTTTAACAACTAGGGCGCCCATACACCCTTTATTCGAGCATTACTCGTACCAATCATAATGAGGCTTCATTTGCGTCCAAAGTTCCAAAATCCCATAGATATACATATATAATACTAGCATTTTAATAGTATGAAAATTTTGAATGGTCCAAAGAAATAACTCCTCTCAATTCCTGACATTCTCGACTTTCATGCGGGGGAGGTCTCACAAGCGAAATCCAAACAAGGAACCCTCCCAATACACCAATATGTAGCGACGTCGGGGATTGAGAGTTTGTTAAATCCAGACTAGAGTTTGAAAATATTTTGGTGTAAATCATTTTGAAATGGCCCAAAAGGCCTATAAAAAGTTTGATTTTGAAAAACAGTTTATATAAAAAAAATTGGTTTATGTCTTACAATATTCATATAAAGCGCCTTATGTCCATAGCACAAGGTCTTAACAATCATCACACATATAACAACATACAACTCATAAAAATTAGCATAATTATGAGCTAAACTTTCCTGCGTCCCAATAACCCACAAATTATGGACTCTTTTAAGTAATAATATCTTATACCATATTAAGATATTGACATTTACTAGGCTCATCCATATCTGGAATACAACAATTATATAAGTCTAACATGACTATATACAAAGAAGTAGCTTTATCATTAATACTTAACACACAAAACATTTCTTACATTCATAACAAGGTTTATAGCTCTCTTCGAGCACATTACAAAATAATCTATTCTCTCAAAAGATACTAACATAAGAGCCTCACTTACTCAAAATTCCCTTTCGGGTCATTCCATACATAATAGGGTTATAGCACTACCCTTTCATAAATATCTCCCATACGATATCCAAAAACTTCATATATTAATGTTCCCTATTCACAAAGGAAAATAACCTACATCATCCATCTCTAGTCCAATTGCCCTTCCTCATCATTGGGCTCCCACACAAAGTCCCCTGGTATAAAATAACCTCGAATCTGTTGTAGGGGTTGCACTTCCAAAACTTCATCAAAACGTGGTCCTTTACCTCTTTTAGGACAATCTCTCTTTCTATGACCTATTTCTTTACAAAAGAAACATCTACCCATAATTCCTCTCGACACACCTGGAGGAACAAAAAGGCCGTTGTGACTCTCTGTAGTCCGACTTATACCTGCTGGTATTACTGGCATTCCCTTTGTCAAACCTACTTGGTGAACCCGAATCTATAAAGTTCGTACCCTCTTGCGAACGAAGACAATATTCATGACACTTCAACAGTGACGCATTCACTACCTCGGCGAAAGTCACTAACACTAGACCTTGTAACCAATGTTCTCCAATCTAAACCTCAAAAAAACATCGATATACGCTTCTCTTCTGTATTTACCTCATCAGGTACTAATTTCTCCCATCTAGAAAAATCTTCTTCATATTCTTCCACTGTCTTATTACCTTGAAATACATCCATCAATTTCCTCCTCATTTCCTTCTGAATTGGGGAAGGAAAATACCTTCGATCAAAAAGTTCCCAAAAATCTGTTATAGGCAAAGTATCTCTCTATTCAGATGTGGTGACAGACTCCCACCATTGGGGAGCTGGACCCGTTAACTTAAAGGTGGCTAAAAATTAATTTTGCACCTCACTACACTCAACCATTTGGAGGTGCCTCTACATACTATTTTCCCATCGACTTGCAGCTATTGTATCAACTCCCCCTGAAAACTCTGGAGGATGCCCCTTACTAAAATCTTCCTTCACTCTTTCCCACAAAGACAGTCCTAAATGAGTTTGGGCTGCTTGAACGGCAGGTTGTCGTGCCATCGTAGAAATGGCAGCAGTTACTGCTTGTGCCACAACATTGGCAACTTCATTTGTAGTCATGTTCCTTTAAGGCATTTGGGGTTCCACATTCTTAACCCCTTTATTTGCCCTGCCTGGACGACTTCCCTTCGGAGGCATCTGAAACAAGAACAAGTGTATTAGAACGCCTTTCACATATCTCTTATCATAGAAGAAATATGGACATATGAATACATCATTCCAATTAATAAGGTTCTATATCAAGAACTCTTACGGAAGATCGTAGTAACCCACACAAATCCTAAAAGCACTAGAACCTGATGCTCTGATACCATCTGTGACAACCCGCTCACAATAATAACGGGTGGCCAGCCTTATATTACATTAAATCAGGTATCTCAGATGGCTCAGTCTCAACATCAACTGACAATACTCAATAATACAAGGCTAACTACCCAAAACTATTAAAAGTGGATTGCCAAAAATTTAAAACTTTTATTTAACACCAAGAAAAAAACCAACCATGCAACCATAACCAACAATACTACATCTAAATCTGATGAGTGATACATACAACTCCAATAATATAAAAGAGTACAATACAATGTACAAAGTAAAATACCCGAAAATGCTGTCGGGTCACAGACAATACAAAAATCTTAGACAGAAATATAAAAGTGATATTCTACAACACTTGAGTATAAACCCGATATACAAACTGAATCCTATTCTAGATATACAATAGATATGAATCGACTCAAACAAAGTGATGAACTATCAGCTACTTCCACAACCCCATGAATACACTGGATGGATAACATCAACGGCGTCCTTGCGGAGGAACACCTAAAATAATACAATATATACATAGCAGGAGAAAATATAAACGGGTCAGAGCCCAAGTTGAAAACATTTTATAGCAAGTGCATTAAAATGCATAATAATTATAAATTCATTATTACATGATTAAGGTGGAGTCGCACTCTCCATAATATCCAACTCACCTCTCAACTAAAGCGCGCAACTAAACGTTTGCACGTGATCTCCAAATAAATGCCCAATTCTAATTAGGCAAATAAATCTAACTAAATCCCAATATAAATATTCAATTAAAAATCATCTAACTTATCTCCCAATCTACACTTATCTAAATTCCATCTAAATCATATACTTTAACTTTAATGTTAAAGTTCTCTTTTATTTGTTCACGTACTTAATATATAAAGTTTACATAACCTTTCTCATACTAAAACATTCACAATACATAAACATTCTCTTTACTAGAATTTCTCATATTCTAGTCATTGCCATAATCATATCTAATTATATAGATGAGTTATTATCATCTAAGTGCTAAAGACTAAATGTCTCCCAATTCTCAATACTGCATTGCGTTTCGTGCGTGGAACGTCTCGCAAAGCAAAATTCAAACAAGGAACCCCCTGTTACACTACTCCTGACAGTATTGATTTCCGAGATTTATTATGCCCTCAATGCATGATGCATGTAACCCAAATTCTTATTACTCCATTTTATTTTATTTATTTAATCCCAATCTCAACAATGCACTGCGGTTCATGCGTGGGACGTCTCGCGAAGAGAAATCCAAACAAGGAACCCCCCCGATACACTACTTATGGCACTGTCGATCGTCGAGATATATATATACGTTATATATATGGGCATTAAGGACTAACTTCTCCTCACTCCCAACATTACACTGCGTTTCATGCGTGGGACATCTCGCAAATCGAAATCCAAACAAGGAATCCCCCCCCCCCCCCCCGAGTTGCACTACTCCTTGGCAATGTTGGTCATGAGGTCCATTATGCCCTCGATACCCAAGTACCAATCACAACAATAATATAATATCCATTCAAACGAGCTATAACTCGAGGACGCAAGTTCTCAATGCTATCATCCTCCAGTTGCCCAAACCACGTAGCATACTGGGGACCACCTGGTGAGGCTAAACGACACCCACCTCGTGATCAACTCACACACACAACTTTCGGGAAGCGGTCATATTTCCTAACCAGCAAGTGAGAACGACACATACCCATGACTTCACACCCCCAAAATATAATGCAAATCACATATCAACACAATGGACGACTATGAGCTGGGGAATATCTACACACTGCTCATAGAGCCAGAGTGCTCACCCTCATCGCACGCAACTTCCCAATGATAGCAAGGAGGGGGTATGCTTCACTATATATATATATATATATACATATATATATACCATCACATAAGGTATACATACATCATCACATCATATAATGATATACCATCATATAAGGTATACCTATCACATTGTTTATATATTCGTAGTACGCTCTTAGGCGTAATTGAAATAATATCATTATTTAGTATATATCTCTCTCTCTTGAGATACTAATTGTCAATTCTCACACATCTTCCCTACTTAGTATACATTATACTATTTCTGACTTGAAGTTCTCGCATCACTTCTAGTTATGAATTGTCTCTCAATTCGATTTTTGTTAAGGATATTCTATATCCTAATGCACCTTAATTAGCATTTCTCATTCATGTGAGACATCTCCCAAATTAATCATCGTTAAGGATATTTCTATATCCGTATGCACATTTATTAGCATTTATATTCTCAATCCGAAATATAGTTCCATTAATCATATGAACCTTTAAAGTTATCCCATTTGGGATTTGATTCTAAAATCCAATATCTCTAAGCTTATTCTCATTTTTTCATATAAATTTAATAATTATCTTCAAATGGAAATCCCAATTGTAGTGGGCTTCCCCACTTAGCATATACGATATTATCTAATCGGTATTCCTCAATTTTAGTCAATATGACTCCAATAATTTCCTATAAGGGAAACTCCCTAAAATCTCCAAAACATACTTCATATAATTCCTATAGAGGTTCCCAATCGATAACCTCAAACGAAACGAAATGAAATTCTTCTAAGAAAAACATCCCCCGAAATGCCCTGTTTTCGAATCGATTCGTGTCAAATTCGAATCGATTCGGCCTCCAAGGCAAATCGATTCGGGTCATCAGATCAGGGACTCTTCTCAGGCTGAATCGATATGACTGGGGTCCGAATCGATTCGGTCACTCAGACCTGGGCAGCTGCATATTTCTGAATCGATTCAGTAAGGGGCTGAATCTATTCGGCCTATCGGAAGGCTCGAAAATGGCTACTTTTTAGTAATCCAAAAATCCCAAAATTCATTTTAATCATCTTCTCTTCATTTCTCTTCAACCCAATCACATATATAACCTCAATAATCATCTATAAACACATTTAAACTTACTTCTAACCTCAAATCCATTTATACACTACAAATATAAGGTTTTCCCCAAAAGTTAGGTTTTGACAAATTAAACCTAAAACCCACAAATTTAATGCACAAATCATGAAATAAATGGTACACAACAAATATTTATCAAGTTTAATCACTTGCCTCAAGTTCGTAGGGTCCGATTCATCCTCGAGATCGCGTATGGGCCGAAAATCTCCACTTTCTCTCTCACTTTCTCTTTTTCTTTCTTCTTCTCTCTTTCTTTTTTTCTATTTCTCTTTCTCTCTATGGATATTTCTATCTCCCGTAGGCTTAGTAAGCCTTGTCTCCCAAGATACACACTTTAAATGATAAGACACACTTTAAATGACTCGGTAACTTTAATTCGAACCAAACGAGCTTAAAAATATTTCGGAACCTAAATAGACCCCAAGTACAGTCATTTTGACTTTCTCGACCTTTCTGGAAACAACTACACCCTTAGAATCGCCATTCGAAATACTTTCTAACGACTTCAAATTTTGACCTCAAATGCCAATTTAATTTTTCTCCAATAAAATAATATTTATTTCTTCCAAAAACAAATAAATTATCATCTCTAAAACCTCAGGTTGTTACATTTATTAGATTTGGTAAGTACATTAAGGGGTTTATAATTTCCCATACTAAGGTATAATATAATTGAAATCTTTATGCGAGGTTTACTTAACTTCATAAATACCATAAAGGGGTTCATAATCTATTGATAACAAATCCATCCCAGGTGAGGGATATGAATTTTAAGGCCTGCTTTTTATGCTATTGCATGGTTAACTTTAACTCCAGGATCTAGAGTGTCAAGATTTAATCTAAACCGTCTTCAACAATTTTATACATCAAATGGAATTAGCACAAACTATCGTGTGGTCGAAACTCAAATTGTTAATTGTATCACGTGGATCTTATCCTTGCGTTGTCGGTGTTTGGTCAGCAGACCAGCTCATCCAACAGATTGAAGCCATGCTGAAGTTAAGCAACAATAGTGAAGGTAAACTCTCGTATTCTCCCTTCAGTCACTGCAGTTCAGTGTTTTGACAAAGGTTGAGCTAAAATTGTTAACGAATTGAATCCACTAGAAGACATTGCAGTTCAGTGTTTTGACAAAGCTCATCCGACGGATTGAAGCCACACCAAAAGTTAACGGATTACTTCAACTTTGTATTTTTTATGTTCTAAAATTGTTTTCATTATTTGTAGATCTGACATTGTTTTATTTGTATCTCACTATTTAAACAATAATTAGGTACTTCTCTCTCTCCCGCTCTCCCTCCCCTACAAAGTTTTAATACTTTATGCTCAATAGTGATGAGCATGTTAACATCTTTATTGCTTTAATAATGAGATCTGATATTGTTTTATTGCCTTAACTGGAAAGTAAGGGATGAGCTTTGGTCTAAAGGGTTTTGAATATATAGTTTAACTGTTTCTTAATATTCGATTTCGTCTAAAGGATATTAAATCTAAGGATTGAATGTGTTTTTTTGTGTACATCTAGCCTTTCTTTCAGCTTTTGTTTGAATTTTTGTTTTCAAGTTTCATTAAGAGACCATAAGGAGTTGTGGGTATTGTATATTCAAAACTCACTTTACCATGGAACGTACAAGCTAATTAGGTTTGTACTCCATCTTTAATTTCCCTTTTTTTTGTATAATTATTTTTTATTTATGTTGTGAGGTTGTGTTTTGTGGTGATGAGATTTAGGCATTTCCTGTCACTTTAATTAATAATTTCTATTATGTATATTCATACAGTTGTATCCTTGGCCAAACTTATTTTTTGTTGAATGACCATTAAATTGAAACCTAAGGATTGAAATTTTTTTAGTGAGAATAATGCATATACTAAATTATGAATTTTCATCCTTGACTTTATTATCACCAATTCTTACCATCCTTTTATTTTTTGTGGAAAAATTAAAAATATTTTTTCTCATGGCAATCATTTAAATTTAACTTCATTGATTTTATTTTTTAGGAATGTCTATATTTTTCGATGATTGTTGCTTGGCAATAAAACTCAGTGAAAATGGCCTGGATGAAGTTGTAGTTATCCATTTATCTAAAGATGATTAGTGCTTGGCAGGTGGGAAGTTTACAGCCTTTTACGAGGGAGGAACCTTCATATGCTTGGGCATGATCATGGAATCATGGGATGATAAACGATTTCCAGTTTGTGAAAAGGCTCTTGAGGAATGTGATCCTAAAGTAAAATCGGATGTTTATCATGATGAATGTGATCCTAAAGTTGTTACTGATTGATAAATATTGGGTACTTATTGTCATTGAGGGTTTTCATTCATTTTGTAGTGTTTGACGGGATAACTTATTTTCATACAAAAATGACACTATACTACTTTTTTTTTGTCATTCACGAAAATGAACTGGATAAATACCAAATGACTTATCTTTTAAGTTCACTAATTGACATATAATTATAAACGTTAACACGAGTAAAGATGTGATTGACATTCAAGACATAATTATAAACGTTAACACGAGTAAAGATGTGATAGACGTACAAGACATGATTAATGTGACTCATAATTTTGATACAAACATGACACTATTTGTTTGTTTAAAAATCTTAGACATGGGCACATACATGGCATTTCTTAAAGTGTCATTAACATGTTCATATGAAAATAAAATACCGTACATGGCGTGAAAAAAAAATAAAAGAAAAATAGAAAATTTCATAGATATGAGTGTGTTATAACCACAAATACTCAGAAGCAAATTTATTATAGTGCCACCGTGCTATATGGGGTCATTTTATATATAATCTTTCATTTATTTGGTTTTTCTCAATTTGATGAGCATTTCACGCGATTTAAATTGACTGTCAATTGATGTGGTCATAATATTTGCTCACAGTTGAGGATTTGTTTGTAATTACTTAATGTCTATGTAAAAAATTAACTATCATACGCTTTATTTACAATTTGAATGTTGGACTATTTGTTATTTGTTAAGGAGGGTAATAGTCCTATAAACAAAGGAGTTTATGGCCATTTTTTTAAATTACACTTTGTTTTGTTGAGGGAATGAAATTTTTGCCATTTTGTAATTACGTACTTTGAATTTTTTTTCTGTTTTGTCAAGTCTCTTTTTAGTTTTCTTTACTGAATTATGGATAACTCTTTTGGGCACTATATCATATCTTTAGGACGATAGTACTGGATGTTGTTGGGATGTAGTGGCATGTGCCAAATAAAATGTCCGTGTTTTTTCTGCCAACATAACTACGATGTCTTTTTATTGATTTGTACAAAGAGATTAACCTTAGTTGTTGATTACCTTGGTGATAATTGTACTTTTAGACTACTTAATTTCTATTAGTATTATGCTTGGAGTATTTTTTTTTTTTCGTTTCTTAAATGAGGTGGGTAGTCTTATAAACAAGTCTAACTTTGCCCAATTTTCTAAATTGTTTAACTATTTGAATGTTGTTGTACTATTTGTTATTGTTAAGCACTGTGGATATCGCTATAAACAAATGAAATTATGACAAGGTTTTTTTAAATTACACTTTGTTTTTTGGGGAAGGATTTTTTTCGTTTTGCTTTTACGTACTTTTTGGAATCTTTCGTCGTGCCTTCGAGCACGGGCATACCCAAGTATATATGTAGACACACACACACACACACACACACCGTTATATGTATAATTCTATATATAAACATGGACGAAAAGTCTCTATGGATAAAACTCCATGGCTAGAAATCTTATACCCACTGAGCCATACATATATATATATATATATATATATATATATAAAACTGAAAATTTACTGGAAGAAGACATACCTATTTCCCTAATCTCTCATGTATACACAGGGTACATACACACACTATACCACACATGCACATGCACATGCACACACACATAAACATAATTAACACCCTCCCTGAAAATGTACACCCCCATCACCATGTGTGTGTGTGTGTGTGTGTATATATATATATATATATATATATATATATATATATGTGTGTGTGTGTGTGTGTGTGTGTGTGTGTGTGTGTGTATATATACACTCAATCTCAAAACTCACCTTAAAAAAATAACCCAGCTGCCATGGATCTCAATTATGAATATAAGTATATCTAGATAGATTCTTTCAGGCTCAATTTCTTATACTTGTTTACTCCCCCCCCCCCCCCCCCAACACACACACACACACACACACACACACACACATATATATATATATATATATATATATATATATATATATATATTGCTTCTCTTATGCGGACCAGTCCGCATTGTAAGGGTGCGGACCGGACATATGTCACCTATCGGTGAGCCCAGAAAAGAAAGAGTGCCTATAATTTAGCCGATAATTTATAAGCTCACCTTCAGGTGTAAAAAAATAACCCAACTACCAAGGATCTCAATCGTGAATATATGTATATCTATATATATTCTTTTCGGCTCAAATTCTTATACTTGTTTATACCCCCAATATATATATATATATAGTATTGCTCTTGTGCGGACTAGTCCGCATTGTAAAAGTGCGGACCGGACATGTGTCACCTGGTGGTGAGCCTAGAAAAGAGAGAGTGCCTATAATTTAGTTGATAATTTCTAAGCTCACATTCAGGTGACTCACGTCCGGTCAGCACTCATAAAATCTGTATTGGTCCACACAAGAGCAGTACTATATATTTCAGGTGACACATGTTCGGTCAGCACTTATAAAATGCGTATTGGTCCACACAAGAGTAGTACTATATATATAAGAAAAGAAGGAAAGTGGAGAAACTAATATAACTGTAACTACAGCTCTGCCCGAATGTGAGCTCCCATGGTGGGTTTGGGAGGAAACAAATCTTGACAGGTTTGTGCAGGTTTAAAATGGAAATGAGTATTCATATAGGAGAATGAATTAGGTTTTCTTTGTTTTCTTTGATTTTCTTCGTGTTTTGGGTTTCCTACGTATTCGTATGTATTTGTAAGAGATAGTTTGAAGAAAAAAAAATACCCACTCGGGTCTTTATGATAATAACGAAGGCGGTTTGATGTTTTATTTTGTTTTTTTGTTTTTTTCTTTTCTTATCTGAACATACATAAAACAAGAGGCGATTTTAGGTGTGTAGGATATTTATGTTGTTTTTTTTTCTTATTTTCAATTTTATCCCATACATTTAAGTTTAGGAGATTTAAAGTTTTCACCACCTTAATGTAAATGCCAATACATTGTAGTTTAGTTGAAGGCTAAATTCATATTTTTTTTTTCTTTTAGGTAAATTGGTATAAAAAAAATTCATTTAAATATACACGATATCTCATATGTGTATAATATATATAAAAAATGCACACTCGTTAATTCATTGGTTAAAAATTTATTAATTTATTTGTCGATGAATAATAAAATATTTTTACCTTACATTTTTATAAAAAAATAAAAATGTAGGCCGTTACATCTTTATCATTCATAATCTTGCCTGTTTTAACTAACAACTCGTCTATTGTTCTCGACGGCTCCTTAGCCAATGCCCAATATAGCTTCCTGGGAAACAAATTGATCATCATTGCGATGATTGGGATATTTTCATCGTAATCAATTTCCTCTAGCCTCTTATTGTTGAAATGGGTAATGAACTATATGGTTATCTTATCTTCCTTCTGAAAAACGCTTGGCAAGAGAACGGACCTCTTACTGGGCTTGGTCCCAAAATAAAAGTTGCTCAAGAAAAGATCATCTAGATGCTAAAAGTTGGAGATATACCCTCTCGGGAGGCTGTTGTACCAGATTTTTGTCGATCTACTGATTGTACTGGAGAATGCATAGCAGTGCACCTTGATACAAATCTACATGAAAAATGGGATTAGACTTGCAATCGTACTTTTGAGTGATGATAGGTGGTTTAAACTTCTTGGGTGTTGGATAACCTATGATTAATGTGTTAAACGATGACCCTTGGATAAAACCCCTATGCAAAGGGTTCTTAGTCCTTACTATCTCGCCTAAGAGATCTTTCAACCATTGGATGGACCCTTTACATGGGTATTCTTCCTTTTTATCCATTAACTATGATTTACTTCCCTGCTCAGTCTCGACTTTTAGCTCAGCTTCTCTTCCTAAGGATTCTTCTCATCTAGTGCTGACCCATGCCCGCTTGTCTTAGATCAGGCAGAGCACTCTGTTCTTATTGTTATTTACCTCCTTAGTTCTTCCCTGTGCTCTCTCAGATACCTAGGATATCTACAATGTTGAACCATTACTGCTCTTGGGCCAAGATGATCAAACATAAAGCCCCTACTCAGCCTTTCCAGCACACTAGGTCTCTCCTAATATTAAGTTTGTTCATCATCATAACTAACCATCGTGAGCATTAAGGTGGCCCTTAGTAGGTATGACCTATCATCCCGTGATCCAAAGTGCCTCGATCTACCTCCTTCATTTTATGAACAAAATATAACCTCATAAGGTTAACCAAAGCTCCATCTTGTTAAGCTAGACTCCTATTTTTATGAAGGGTTTGAAGTGGCATGTCATGCCTCCTGCCAGTGTTTTCACCCCCAACTTGGGTGATGGGGTTTGGTCCTTGCCTACTTTGACTAGATAAAAATGTATGCCTTAATTGTTTTACATTTTCTAAAATTTCTTCCTAGACTTTATCCGAGATCATTAGATTCCCTATAGGCCACACATTCCAAAGAGTATTTAGGGAGGGATTTCTTTGGCAGTGTAGCTTCTTTTGAGGTTTTACCCATATATCTAGAATTTGCAAAAAATAAAGTATAGCATGAGTGAAAACAGATTATACGAAAGCATAAATAGGAATCGTAGGGAAGTGAATCCAAATTAGGAGAAAAAGAATCCAAGTGGATACTAAAGGAATTTAGAAAAAAAAAAGTAAAAGGAAATTATGGATCGATTGACTCTAACCCAACAAAACACAAATGAGTTGAATCGTAACTCACACTTTTCTTATAATTGGATGTCCACGAGTTATAGAAATAAATAAGGATAGGAAACAACAAATGATTTGTCATTCCCAAAGACGGTGCCAATTTGTTATCGGCTAAACTAGTATATGGATTTTAAGGTCTTAGCAAGAATATACTAACTATAAACTATAACAGATAAGAGATAATAACTACTAAGATGTAAATTTAGAATGATAAATAAGAGATAGATGAGATAAAATAAAGGAAACCATGGTGTATATGGTTCGTCCTAAACTGATGTTTGTATCCATAAGTGAATTGATGAATGCATTGATTTCAATAGGCAATATCCCTGGGATTGTGATGTAAACAAGATCTCATGTTTTTTGCTAAATTTGGGTAACATAACAGTATGGAAAAAGATATATGGATCTTTAATAATGAGTGATTGCGTGCTATATATATATATATATATATATATATATATATATGTTGCTAGGACAAAGAGAGAGTGCAGTGGGACAGTAAGGGAGGCTTTATAGGTTGTCCAGTTACACCTTTCACAAACAAGTGGAGGGGGGAATTGAGAATTTGTTACACGCACATGGAAGAAGGATATTCGCATGTGTCCATCACATGTACATGGTGTGAGTATAACGAGTGACATTACCTTACATGGTACAGTCTTGCATTGACGGGTTAACTAACAACATTAGTTAACACTAAGGTAACTATGATGAGATGAATGTTATTACTATCTGGCTGAGTATATTTTGATCTGAGCTGACCTTATTTCTCCAGCAAACTAGATTCGATATCCGGCCGATCCTCCTAAAATCTGTTATCATCTAAAACTAGTATATGTATTTTAGGGCCTTGGCAAGCATATACGATTTATAAACTATAATAGATAAGATATTATAAGTACTAAGATGTTAAATTAGAATAATTAGTGAGATATAAATGTTCAAAAAATGAAGGAAAACAGGGTTTGTGTGGTTCATCCCAAAGTGATGCCTATGTCCACAGGTGTAGTGATAAATGGACTGATTTTAATGGGCAATAATCATGGGACTGTGATGGATACAAGCTCTCGTGTTTTCTTTGAATCTGAGAAGCATAAAAGTAGGGCAAAATATATCTCGATCCCTAACATTGAGGGATTGTGTGCTATTTATAGGTTGTTAGTAAAGAGAGAGAGAGTGTGTAGTGGGACAGGTCGCGCACCTTTATAGGTTAGGTAATTACACTTTTTATATATAAGTGGGGTGGGGGGTAATCAAGAGTTTGTTACATGCATAAGGAGATAGAATATTTGTATATCTCCATCATGTGTACATGGTGTGATTATGACTATTGACACTCGCTCATATGGTACGAGCTTTCATTGACAGGGTTAATTAACAACATTAGTCAACAATGAGTTAACTGTGATTAGATGAACGTTAATACTATATGGCGGAGTAGATTCTGATTTGAGCCGACCTTATTTCTCTAGCCGACCATATTCAGTACCAGGTCATTCCCCCTCTAGACCCTTGATGAGGAAACGTGTTATCTCCTGAGAGGTCCACAAGGTGTTATAGGGGTGGGCACGGTTCGGTCCCGTCCGGGTTTTGCCTATTTTTTGGATCGGACTGAATATTCGGTCCTCAATTTTTTTGGATCGAGATTGGACCGATTAATTCGGTTAACCTACTAATTTGGTCCAGGCTTTTTTCGCTTCGGTCCGGGGTAAAATTCGGTCCTAACCCTATTTCATATATATATATATATATACTTTTTTGAATGTTTTTATCAATTATTCTCACAAATATATATACATAAATTTTAAAAATAATAATATTCAAAACTCCAAGTGATATTTACATGGTTTTCTTAACCCAAATAAAAAAAATGTCTATACATATATAAAATGTTTCAAATTAAATTCATAAGTTATATACATTAATTCAAAAACTATATATAAGAAACACATTAAGATTATTTTTATTATATATATGTGGGAATCGGTCCGGTTCGGTCCAAATCGGTCTTTTAGTATAGTGAATCACGGACCGGACCGGTTTAATTGGTTTTTAGTTTTTTTGAACCGATTTTCGGATCGGTTTCAAAATAGCCTTAATTTTAGGTTCGGCCCGGTTCAGTCCATTCGGGTCGGTCCTTTTTTTTGTCCACTCCTAAGGTGTTCTATATTTATGTTATAACAATTGGTTCTAAATCCAAATCTTTGTTTGTATAATTTTCCCTATGCAACTTCAATTTTTTAAGGAAATGGGAAATGGGTCTATCCTTTTGTGTCAATACTCTACCAAAAACCAAAAAAGAGGCATATGTGTATACCAAGTATTTCAACCCACTATTCAAAAATTCTAACACCACTTCCATGGTCAACTTAATATTCAATTCCTCAAAACCATAATAGAAATCATCATTCTGGACAAATGGAAGCCATTGCTTCGTCAATTATGATAGTGGACCTTCTATCCTAGAGAAATTCCAAATGAATATTTGATAATAGTCGGTTAAAACCAATAAACTACAAATATCACTACATGTGTAGGTTTCCCGTACTCCAAAACTATGAACACTTTAATCAAATCCACAAATGGTCTCTCTTCTAAGCTCATGTTCCTTATGAAGTTCGATTGTCATTACTAAAATTTGCATTTCTTAAATTGGAATACAACTGGTGCACCATTAAAATCATTAAAATAATCATAATATGCTAGGAAGGCTCCTTCTCAATCTAAGAGTATCATCGGTACACATTATTATAAATTGGTCCAGATAAAGATGACAAACCCATTTTATCAAATCCATAAAAAACATTTGGAGGATTGGTAAACCCAAAAGTCATAACTCAAAACTAATATGAGCCATACCACATGAGGAATGAAGTCTCAAGTATATTCTCCTCATAAAATCTTACTTGGCGATGCCCAGACCACAAGTTAATCTTAGAAAAATAGGATACACCCCTTGACTGGTGATTTTTTTTATTAATTATGGGGAAATGAAACTTATTGGGTATTATCATATTATTCAACTCTCTATAATCTATAGAAAACTGCAATGATTTAGCATTATTCTTCATAAATAAGACTAGAAATAATCACGGTGATTTGTTACATCAGATGAACCCTTTATTAAAAATTTGTTGAATATTCTTCATTAATTCTCTCATTTACAAAAGAGACATATATTAAGGATCTCGAGAAATCAGTTTCATACCCAATGTTATGTCAATCACAAAATCAATCACTCTACTTAAAAATAACAGCCAAACCTCCACAAAAACATCAGAAAACTTGTGTACCATAAGAATATAAGAAACTGTAACCTGACTCTAGGCTCTCTCCTACATGATATACAAGTGTGTAATTTCCCCACCGTCAGGACGCAACATCGTAGCTACATACATCTTATGCTTATGAAACCCATAGGTTAGTGACCTTTCCATGACCAAAATCATATCATATGCATTATGTTCCATCATTAATATATTGTCTACTAATATCTACCAACCTATGTCAACACTTGTCCCCTCACATCTCTCATATAACATAACACACACCCACTGAGGATTCTACAGATAAGGCATTGTCATATGGCCTCATAGTCATGATAGATTAAGTAAAAAAATTATGTTCTATAAATTAGTGAGTGGAAATGTGTCAAATAATACTATAGCTAATATGAAGAAAACATAAAACATATTTGTCTCCTCCTAAACCAATTATTCCCCCTCCATAGGCAATATCTGATACACCTACCCATACTGTAACTAAAGTTTATTGTGGGAATCTAAAATCTAGGAGCTTCTGGTGTTGGTGTATCATATTAGTCCAATTGACCCTAGTGACCTTTCTTAGAGAATTTATGGTACCTATGATGAACATCCCCACAAATGTAATATGTTCCTTCGAATGGTAGTGGAAGATACCTCACATGTTAGTTCCCTCGTTACTTTTAATATTATTGTTGCCCATGCCTCCTTGAGGGGATCCATATGGTTGAAACTTACTATGATGATGGTATGATTTGAACTCCTTTCATGGAGATTCTCTTTATTGGACACCTTGTTCTAATACCCACTAGAACTAGCTCCCTTGGTCTTGGTCCCACTCTATAGGCCTAAATTCTTAACCTTCCTCTTATGCTCCCTCATTTCCTAATAGTGTAAAATATATGCATCAACTACCTAAGCATAAGTAGTGTATGATGGATTTTCCATGATTATCTATTTGATGTACTAACCAAGTCTATACAAAAAGCACTTTATGTTATTAGCATTTGTGCTCACGCTTTCTAGAGAGGAAATAGATGAATTGATGAACTCCTTCTCATACTCCACAAATGTGTGTTCCCCTCCACTACTAAAGGGTAAAAAATTCTAAATTTAGATAACGTTTTCTTCTTCACTTGAGTACACTCCATCATCATCATGTGGCATTCAATATTTTATCACCACTAGTGAGGCACCGTGGGATCATACAACCCTAAAAAATTTGGTTGATTTTACATACCAAATTCACGAAAAACCTTTTTAAATGTGGAGACTAGTGTTTGTTGCTACTACTGATAATGCTGGAAACTGCACCACCCTTCAAGGTGTTCGTGAGCTCAATTTAATGTCAACAATGGCAGTATAAGGGTATATAGTATAAGGAGGTGAGGAGAAAAGGATTCAGACCAGAATATAAGTGGTTCAGCCAATCAGGCCTACGTCCACTGTGCAAGTGTGTGTGATTAATATCACTGTATGAGGGATCTAATGGCCATAGATACAAAACTCTCAAGCTTTCTCTCTCTACTGTATATTTAAACAGAGTTTTAGATAGGGTTGCAAATTTCAAGGTCCTCTCCCAGAAGGAGAGGACAAGTATATATAGTATGTAGAGGGTGTAATTCACCCCCTATGCATGCAATTAGCATGTGTGTGTGTTGAAATATCTAATACAAGGGTGACACATGGCTGATCTCAACTAAGTAATGATGACCTCAATATTCCCTCACGTGGGGGGAATGATTCAGTTATAACAGACTTATCCATGTGTTCCCATCCACACATATGCGCATAAGAGCTAGACCATCTTCCATTGGTCACAACCTCGGCCTGGAATAGGAGGAGGTGGTGACCTTGGCTTAGTGGAAGAGCCGAGGTAAAGTGTGTTGAGATGCAACGTCGGCCTGGGCCGAGGTAATGGTGGAACAGCATAAAGGTTGACTGATCCTCAATCGAGGTTGACTCTCGTTTACCACCTCAGCCTTTTCCAAGCCGAGGTTGCCAACTTTAGATGCCCGGATGGATAACCTGGTGAATAACCTGCCCTTGTGGATCATGAATGACCTTACTTGCCGAGGTAGCAGGAAGGTCAGCTGGTCCATAGCCGACCTTTCTTGGGACGAGACCGTTGATTGATGAGTTGGGATCCCTCCAACCTCGGCCATCCTCATGGGCCGAGGTTGATGTCTCTGAGCCGAGGAGGTATATTCAGGGCATATCAATCACCCCCTATCCCTTAGTTACCTGTGTGATCAGGTGCCTAAGGGGTATGTTTGTCTGAGGTTGAATTTCTTTGGGTATTGATACTTTTTGTTAAGTGTCAGCAGCTGAAGTGGCTAGCATGCCTGGCAGTTGTAATGATTGTAGACTTTTGGGCTCCCAAGGCAATGATGGGCCTTTGGAAGCGTGTGGGGCTATTTGAGGGTTAAACCCTCATTTCCTCTCTCTTTCTTACCACTTCTTCATTTCTTCATTTGGAATTTCTGCAACTCTCTCTCTCTAGAAGATCTCTGGTTTGAAGTAGCGTTGGGTGGTCATTCCTTGCAATCTCTTCCTTCCTCCTTACCACTTTTCTTCAGGTATCTTTTATCATCCTTTATTCTTCATTTTTCCTGCCTTCTTGTTTTTGCATTTTTCGGTGAGCTTCAAGAGATTTCCAATGAGATTACTAGTTTTTTGGCGACACTGTTCTTATTGTTCTTGGTAGTTTTTATTCAAAGTTTGATAGTTTGATCTTTAATCCTATTTGCCAATCCTGTTTGTTATTTAGGAGAGTTGTAAGTGTAGGGTTTGCCTCATAGGCTCAGACCCCTTTACCAACTCTTAGAGGAATTCCCCTCTCTTAGAGAGAAGACCTTAGAGAAAATTAGGCAAATAGAAAGAGCGCAAGAGGAAGCTCGTAGGGCAGAAGAATTCCCCCTCAGACCTATCTTTCCACCACCTCTGAAGGTCATATACCCTGAACCAACCGAACCAGTTAACCAAGCAGAGGTCCCAGCTAAACCCTCTCCAATGTCGGGGTCTGAGTCATCCACCTCAGACCCTATGTCTGTGGACTCCTTCCAAGAGGCCATGGACGTCTCAAATCAACAAGATCAGGTCCCTGATCAGGCAGAGGTTTCCAGTCGGGTCTCGTCTCATAAAATCTCAAGCACATCAACCACTTCCTCAGAGGGACCAAGTGTGGATGTTCCACCGATTCTTGAAGCCATTCCTCTATCGGGAGTCACAGGGGTTGAGTTCGCTCAAAGGTTTTCAGGTGGTGCCCCATCGTCTGCTCAGGCCTACATTGAGCTAGATGATGATGATGATGGTGTTGAGAGTGATGTTGACACCTCTGAGGCGGCCAAGATTGAGAGTACAGTCAGTGAGGTCGACCTTCTGACCTTTAGACATCTATATTCCATAAGTCCTTTTATAAAACTCAGGAGACCTCTGAGGGAAGAGAGGGCTTATGACGACCGAGATGGTGAGATCTACCTATATGAGCAGATGTTCAAGTTGGGATTTCGTCTTCCCATCCATCCCATCATCAGGGCTATATTGTCCTACATCAACTTGTCTCCTTCCCAGTTATCACCCAATGCTTGGAGGGTGATAATTTGATCCATTATCCTATGCAGGTATTTCCATCACTCAGACCTTCCTGTCCAAGTCTTTATAGGGTGATATGTCCCTTTATCTGCCAGAAACCATCCAAGCTATTATCATTTCTTAGCTCAAAAGTCAAATAAAAAGATGCTTCAGATTACCCAAGCCTCAAACCATAATTGGAAGCCACGTTACTTCTTTACATCAGGGCCATGGGAATTTGGTCCATGTGCCCCCTCTTCCTCATTAGAGCAGAGAATACCCCTGAGATGGGGAAAGGTTACAATGGCTGCTAGGGCCGACCCTGGGCTAAGACAACACAATCTTCAGAAGGTCAAAGGCCTTCAAGATCATGGGGAGCATGGTCTGCTTGTCAAATTCGAGATTCTGATGACCCCCTATTACCTCTCTGAGACTGGTCTAGAGGGAAGTCTTTTGACAGAGCTTGGTAAGTGACTTTTATTTCAATAAGTTGTATCTATGAATATATGTATATCTGAATCTCTAACTCAGACCTTTCCATCCTGTAGAGAGCCCAAAAGGAATATCTGATGAGTTGTGGGAGACGTCATCTCCAAGTCTAACGAAGCTCGTCAAAAAAGAAGGTTTGAATGCTCCTCCTCCCCCTCCTTCTACCTCGAGGACTGAGGCCACCAAAAAGAGGAAGGTTGTTGACCCTTCCCCTAAGGATTAGAGGAAGAAGAAGAAAGGGGGTATCGTGCCATCCCTATTTCTTCTGATGATGCCTTAATTGCTCATCTTGAGCAATTAAAGATTGGTGATAGTGTCATTGGACAAAGTTTCAAGGCCTTGGATGCTATCGGCGGTGTCATGACCGAGTCTGATAAGCGCTTTTACCGGTCCCTGGATAAGCCCCTACTGGTTGAATTCTCTCTTCACGGTACCATCCAGGTAAGGCCTTTAACTATTTGCTTCTGAATGTGTGACATCATCATTTGGACTATATCAGACCTTAGACTGACATCTTTGCATATGTTTTGCAGGGTCTTCTCACCATGCATCATTACGTCAACTGGACCTTAGGAAAACTTCCTCTAATTAAGAAGGGCCAAGAGGCCGAGAAGACTGAAGTCACCTTGAACGCCGAAGTGGAACGTATGAAGGCTGCTCTAAAGAAGGCTGAGAATAAAGTGAAGGGATTGCAAAAGGATATGGACAAGTAGAGGGAAGATCATAATACTTCCATGAAAGCTCAGGCTGACTCTCTTCAGCATAAAGTCAATGTGGCTGTCAAGGCTGACTTGGATGATGCCTCCGAGAAGATCTTGGAGGAGTACAAGGTCTCTGACAATTTTATTAGCTTCGGCTTTTAATATCTGGAGAGAGGGGTCACGGCCACTGGTAAATGGGTTGCCATAAAGGAAAAGGAGTCAGGAAGCCTTGCAGCCGCTGACTTCATTGGCCTGAGTTATGCCGACCCCAAGTTTGCTCAGGCCTTGCAGGAGGTTGAAGAGGAGGGAGGTGCTGCACCCACCAAGATTTCCCCTCAAGGAGACACCTTGACTGAAGATGTTGTTGCTCAAGACGATGGGGTAGAAGTAGACACCCTCGTCCAAGGAAATGCAGACATGACTAATAACCCTGAGGCTGCGAACACTTAAATTTTTTTGAAGCTTTAAGCAATCTTTTGTAACTCTTTATTGTAACCTCTGATAAACATTTTTACTTTATATCTTTGCATTTTGTAACTTAAACTGTCAACCTCTGAGGAGGGCTTTTGTTTCTTCTCTTTCTGAATTGTTTATTGTATGATTTTCTTTACCATGCAATAAGGTCTCACCAAATTAATGATGTTAAGGGTCTGAAGTCATTTAAGTATGATGTTCAACCTCAGACCTTGTCAACAAATCATGATGTTATAAGGTCTAAGGTCATCAACTAAGATGTTATCCCAATGATGTTAAAGGTCTGAGGTCATCCAAGTATGATGTCTTACCTCAGACCTTATCACCAAATCATGATGTTATAAGGTCTGAGGTCATCAACTAAAATGTTATCCCCATAAATAATTTACACCAAATTAATGATGTTAAGGGTCTGAGGTCATCTAAGTATGATGTCTGACCTCAGACCTTGTCATCAAATCATGATGTTATAAGGTCTGAGGTCATCAACTAAGATGTTATCCCCATAAATAACTTACACCAAATTAATGATGTTAAGGGTCTGAGGTCATCCAAGTATGATGTATGACCTCAGACCTTGTCATCAAATCATGATGTTATAAGGTTTGAGGTCATCAACTAAGATGTTATCCCTATAAATAATTTGCACCAAATTAATGATGTTAAGGGTCTAAGGTCATCCAAATATGATGTCTGACCTCAGGCCTTGTCATCAAATCATGATGTTATAAGATCTGAGGTCATCCACTAAGATGTTATCCCCATAAATAATTTTCACCAAAGAGCACAATGAACCAAGAATTGAAATGGAAATTGATCTTCTCACTAACAATCCCTTCATAAGATGATATATTTACACAAACTCTTGCAACATCATATGTAATACTTTTTTAGATAATCAGCGTTCCATGGGTTGGAGAAAGGTTCCCCTCGAGGTTTTCTAACCTGTAGGTTTTGGGTAAAACCTCCTCAATTACTTTGTAAGGACCATGCCAATTTGGGTAGATCTTATTCGCCTTCTGTAATGTCTTCTTTCGCACCAGGTCCCTTATAGCTATGGGCCTTGATTTTACCCTTTGATTGTAGAACTTTGTTGTTCTGTGCTGGTAAGCTGCTTGCCTAACGTCTGCGTCTTCCCTTCTATCTTCAATCAAGTCTAGGTCGAGTCTTCCCTTCTATCTTCAAGCTGCTTGCCTAACGTCTGCATATGATGTTCTTCCAAATAAATTGGAAGTTCTTCTGCTCTGTAATCATGATCATCGGCTCTGCCTCTACCCACTTGGAGAAGTAATCAATGGCAACTATCAAAAATTGGTAATTATTGGCGGCCCTTGGCAGGGGACCTACTAAGTCAATCCCCCATACTGTAAATGGCCAAGGGGAACTGATAGAAATCATAGGTTGATGAGGTTAATGGGGGATTATGGAGAATCTTTGACATTTGTCGCACCTCTTCACGTAAGTTGCAGCATCTTTTGCCAAGGTCGGCCACCAATATCCTTGTGTGAGAATCCTCTTGGCCAAAGGTCTCCCTCCGATGTGACTGGAGCAAGAACCCTCATGTACCTCCTGTAGGATGTGGGGAACTTTGGTGGGATGAACGCATCTGAGTAAAGGTAATAGGAATCCCTTCCTATACAGGACATCTCCTACTATTGAGAACTTTGCAGCTCTGTACCTCAATTTCCTCATCTCTAACTTTGACTCCAGTAGCACCCCCTATCTGATGTATCTGATAAGGGGATCCATCCATGAGTCCCCTAGGTTCAAATTGAGGCAAGGGTTACTGTCCTCTTCTTCTTCGATGGTTTCTCTGGGCAAGATCTCAGTAGGGACCGTCCTTCTGATATTTGTCCTCATTTATGAATCTAGCCTTGCTAATGCGTCTGCATGACTATTATTTTGCCTAGGTATTCTCTTCATCTTTACCTCTTTAAAGCCTTATAGTATCGTTCTCACCCTCTTCAGGTATTTGGCCATCCTTTCGTCCTTGGCCTCATAAACTCCTAATACTTGATTAATAACCAACCTTGAGTCACTGTGAAGGAGGAGTCTTGTACCAATGGTCCTTGCAAAGGAGAGGCCTACTATCATGGCCTCGTATTATGATTTATTGTTTGACGCCTTAAAGTTGAACCTTAGGGCATATTCAATGTTAGTGCCATCCAGGGCTGAGAGTGTCATCCCTGCACCGCTCCCACTTTCGCAAGAGGACCCATCGACAAAGAGGTTCCAGATGTCTCTATCTAATGAGAAGCCACCTTCTAACATTATTCCTTGTCTGAAGAGGTACCGGTCTTCCTTATTCTCGAGCATTCTATTCCTGGTCCCCCTAGATACAACTTCTTCCGAATCTCGAAAGACGTTCACATTTGACCCTTCTGTAGTTTCTGATATGTTCTCAATATTGATCTCTCTAGATATAACCTCTTTTGATGCTCGGAAGACGTTAACGTTTGACCCCTCCATAGTCTCTAAGTTATTCTCAATCTTGGTCTCTTCCCATGTGAACTCAGCAACGAAGTCTGCAAGCGCCTGCCCTTTGATGGCCATCCTAGGCTGATAAGTAAGGTCATATTCCCCTAATTTAATGGCATAGGCCATCAATCTACCCGACTTCTCAGGTTTATAGAGGACCTGTCTTAACAGGGAGTCGATGAGAATGACCATGGAATGGGCTTGAAAGTAGGGCTTCATCTTCCTTGAAGCGTGTATTAAGGCATATGCCAACTTTCCCATCCGAGGATAATTCTGCTCATCCCCTTGAAGGGCTCTACTATTGAAGTATACGAGCCTTTAGATCCCAACGTCTTCCCATACTATGGCTACACTTATAGCTGATTCAGAGACTTCCAGATAAATATATAATTTTTCTCCTACTATAGGTCGAGATAAGAGCAAGGGAGACCCGAGGCAGGACTTGAGTTAGTTAAAAGCCTCGTCACACTCTTCGTCCCATTGGAAGGTCTTTTTTAGCACCTTAAAGAACAGAAGGCACTTGTTCGTCGCTCTGGAAACAAATCTGTTGAGTGCGGACACTCTTCCCGTGAGCCTTTGAACGTCCTTGATACTCCTTGGTGTCTTCATATCGAGCAAAGCCTTGATTTTCTCTGGGTTTGCCTCTATTCCCCTCTGTTTGATAACGAATCCAAGAAATTTCCCGTCTCCTACGCCGAAGACACACTTCGCCGGGTTGAGTTTCATCCCGTACAGGTCCATGGTATTGAAGGTCCTTTCCAGGTCAGCCACATGAGTGCAGGCTTTTAAGCTCTTCATCAACATATCGTCTACATACACCTTCATAGTTTTGGCTATTTGGTCTTCGAACATCTTATTCATAAGACGTTGATACGTCGTCCCCACATTTTTTAGACCGAAGGGCATCACCTTAGACAAATATATCCCTTTGTTAGTGATGAAGGTCGTCTTTTCTGAGTCTTCAGCATCCATGAAGATCTGATTGTAGCCTGAATACGCATCCATGAAGCTCATGAGTTCATGCCCTGCAGTAGCATCTACCATCTGATCTATCCGAGGTAAGGGATAGCTATCTTTTGGGCAAGACTTGTTCAGGTCAGTAAAATCTACGTACATTCTCCATTTTCCATTTGCTTTGGGCACAACGACTGCGTTTGATAGCCACTCCGGATATATGACCTCCCTAATAAACTCGGCCTCTTCCAACTTCCTGACTTCTTCCCGTATGACATCATACTTCTCCCTGGAGTAAACTCTTCGTCTTTATTTGATTGGCTTAGCATCCTTAGTCACGTTGAGTTTATGACACATAACCTCAGGGTTGATGCCAGGCATGTCTGCGTGACTCCAAGCGAAGACACTCTGTCTCTTCCTCAGGAAGTTTATCAACTTTTCCTTAATTTATGCTTTTAAGGCTTTGCCAAGTTGGATGATTTTTTCTTGTTCGTCCTCATTGAGAACGATGGATTCTACCTCTTCCGCGGCCTCTCCCTTCTTCAACTTTGTTTTATCTCTTGGGTCAAGTGTGTCAATGTTATAAGTGGTAGTTGCCCTCTTATGGGCCTCTCTCTCTTCAACCAAGTTGAAGTAGCATTCTCGTGCTATGGTCTAGTCACCTTGCACTTCCCCTACCCCATAGGGGGTCGGGAATTTTAGCATCTGATGGACCATTGACGGCATGGCCTCAAACTCCTTATGGGATACTCTTCCTATAATGAGGTTATAGGCCGAGAAGACGTTTTCCTCCATAACGAAAAAATTAATCTTCCGGGTTAACCTCTTAGGCCACTCATCACCCATCCGAACGTCCATCTCATACATGCCCAATGGATGGACCTTTTCACCGCTGAAGCCCATTAACGGATAATGATAGGGTACCAGCCTAGCTCTGCTAAGACCTAGGTTCTTGAAGCAAGGCCAAAACATCACATCTGCTGAGCTTCCTCCTTCTACAAGAATTCTTTGCACCTCACATCCATGAACTCTTGTTGTGATCACCAAAGGGTCATCATGTGGAGCTAGGATGCCTTTGAAGTCGAGTCAGTAGAACCCAACTACGAGAGTATCCATGTCTACCTTCTTTCTCTTTTATGTAGTATCGGAAGATGTTAGGTTTACCATTTCAAGTTTGACCACTGATTTGGCCTCTGCCATATGAGCGTTTTTGTCAGCCACTTCAGATCCACCCCCCCGCAAGTCCTCTGCATAGGTGTTAACACCAAAGGAGATCATACCAGCCCTCTTCACTGGGGTGTTGTAATCTTTTGGTGGGAGGTCTGGATCATCTTCATCATCTCCATATGAATCATCGTCTCTTCTTGCTGGGATATTATAATGGCATATGTCGTTTCTCTTCTTTTTAGGGTCATCTCTTCCGCTTTTAGGAGCCTTACCGTCAACATATTTCCTCAGCTTTCCAGATTTTAACATATTTTCGATCTCATCCTTCAAGGCGAAGCACTTGTTTGTAAAATGGCTATGGTCTTGGTGGAACTCGCACTAGAGGTTCTTATTCCTCTTATGTAGAGGAGCCTTCAGTTTCTCCGACCATCTTAGAGACCTATCATTTTTATCTCATTGAGGATATGCTCGCAGCTCACCGTAAGAGGGGTATAATGTGAAATCTTGTCATCAGTTGGTCTCTTATTTCCGTCCTTTTTTCTTTGGAACTTCTCGCTGCTACCGTCGTCCTCATCCTCATATTTTGCGGCCATGGACTCTTCGGCATTCATAACCTTTCCTATTATAGCCAATAGCTCTTTCATGGATCTGTGAGGATCTTCTGCAAGTTTCCATAACAATTTCCCTTTCTAGAGACCTCATATGAGGGCGGTCATAGATATATTCTCTTCGTAATCCTCAACCTCAAGTTTTTCTTTATTGAACCTGGTGATGTAGTCTCTTAAGCTCTCGTTCTTCCCCTGCTTGACAAACAGCAGATGGGTGGTCTTCTTTTGAGGTCTTACCCCAAAGCAAAAGTTGTGAATGAATCGTTCAGCCAAGCCCTTGAAGTTCTTAATTGAATTCTTCGAAAGAGAAGTAAACCAGATGTGCGTTGCTCCTGTCAAAGTCCCGAAGAAGGCACAGCACTTCATCTCATCTGGTATCGAATAGATGTCCACCACTGACTAATACATCTTAATGTGATGTACAGGGTTGGTGCTACCGTTATACTTGGGAGAGACCACGGGCAGTTTGAACTTAGCGGGGGTTAGAAAGTTTACTATCCTGTCCATAAAGGGGGAGCCTTTCGAGAAACCTCATTGCAATGGGTCTCGACTTTTGATGAGGTCTCCTATCTTTTCTTCACGACGTTGAATAGAGTCATTCCATGGTCTTGCAACGTCGGCCTGGCCGAGGTTGTCCCCAGCCACCTCCAAGGGGTGGACAGAGGGTTCCCCAGCTATAGAATAATGTTGGTTATTGACCTCTTCCTGCATGGGGTCGGCCTTGATGAGGTCGACGTTTCCCCTCTTCCCTTTGTGAGCCAGCTGCACTTCTCGACCTTGATAACCTCTGTCTTAGGTCATTTATCGGGCCTAGCCTTCCAAAAGATAATCCTCTGCTCAGTCGATCAAAATTCGATCCATGTTGTTGGGCTTCGTCACCCCTTCAGCCTCCATAACCTTGGCTCCAGTTGGCAAGACGAACTGTGTTGTTCAAAACTTCATATGGCTCCCAATAGTCTTTTGGGACATCTTTTGCCTCTAGATCATCATCCTGGTCCACCGGGCAAGGGTTTCCTTGCCTCCCCAGGTGCAAGCTCCTAGGGTCAGCAATGTCCCTCCTCCACTTTGGAGTAGGTTGGTCTTTCCGTGGTGGCATCAGGATGGGGCTGAACAGCCGCCGGGGTGATCATTTTCGGTGAGACTTCAGGTGGCCTCATCATATTTTGGCTGAGCTGTGCAAATTTCTCCTGCATTTCTTGTTGTGTTACAGCCAAAGACCTCAAGGCTATGGCCACCTCCGCCATTTCGGATGGGGTGGTGCTTGGCTGGAGCTAGGCCCTCTCGCACCAGGCGGCGGAAGAGGTGGTGGTAATTCCGGTGCCATGTGTTAACACAAAAGAGATGGTGTAGTAAATGAGCTTAATACATTATAGGACCTCTTTCAATGGTGAAACATCTCCGCACAAGGGGAGAGGCTGGGTTCACCACTAGAGTCTCCAGTGAGGTTAAGCGAATAAAGAGGAAGAGACAGCTTCTCGTTCCCACAGACGGCGCTAAAATGATGATGTTGGAAACTGCACCACCCTTTAAGGTGTTGGTGAGCTCAATTTAATGTCAAGAATGGCAGTATAAGGGTATATAGTAGAAGGAGGTGAGGAGAAGAGGATTCAAACCAGAATATAAGTGGTTCAGCCAATCAGGCCTACCTCCAATGTGCAAGTGTGTGTGATTAATATCATTGTATGAGGGTTTTAATGGTCATAGATACAAAACTCTCAAGCTTTCTCTCTCTACTGTATATTTAGACAGAGTTTCAGCTAGGGTTGCTAATTTTGGGGTCCTCTCCCAGAAGGAGAAGATAAGTATATATAATATGTAGAGGGTGTAATGCACCCCTATGCATGCAATTAGCATGTGTGTGTGTTGAAATATCCAATACAAGGGTGACACGTGGCTGATCTCAACTAAGTAATGATGACCTCAATATTCCCTCAAGTGGGGGGAATTATTCAGTTATAACAGACTTATCCACGTGTTCCCATCCACACATATGAGCATAAGAGCTCCGCCATCTGTGATTGGTCATAACCTCGGCCTGGAATAGGATGAGGTGGTGACCTTGGCTTAGTGGAAGAGCCGAGGTAAAGTGTGTTGAGCTGCAACGTCAGCCTGGGCCGAGGTAATGGTGGAGCAGCATGAAGGTCGGCTAATCCTCAACCGAGGTTGACTCGTTTACCACCTCGGCCTTTCCCAAGCCGAGGTTGCAAACTTTAGATGCCCGTATGGATGACCTGGTGAATAACCTGCCCTTGTGGATCATGAATGACCTCACTTTCCAAGGTAGAAGGAATGTTGTCTTGTCCATAGCCGGCCTTTCTTGGGACGAGACCGCTGGTTAATGAGTTGGGATCCCTCCAACCTCGGCCATCCTCATGGGCCGAGGTTGATTTTTCTGAGTTGAGGTGGTATATTCAGGGCATATCAACTAAAGTCCTTGAGCTTGTGGTGGTGGCTTGTGATGAAGTGTTGCTGACAATACTACCTTTATTGATTGAGTAATGATAATAGTCATGTTTGTGTCCCATGTGGGGAATTATCATGTCCCAATGCAACATTTTCCCTCCATATTGAGACTCTCGAAACACCTCATTTCCTCGCACATGCCATCTAAAATAATAATTTTAAACGTATACCAATAACTGAGTTCATATGATTACAAATGCTATGTGGAAAATGAGATGAACCTATCGATCCCACATTTCCAAGACCATACTCTCATACCAGTTGTGGAAACTCCAAGTTAAAATATTTAAGGTGGCTAATTAGAAATATTAAAAAGCCGCTAGTCAAACAAAATAAAATTCGTTATTTGAATCTAACATAAATCGAAATAATGAAAATAGAGATAACAATGTCCAGATAAATAATCCACCAAAATCATGCTCCAAAATAAAACTAATAGTTCAAATCTTCACCGCAACTTTGGAATCCCTAGCCTACCAAGACCCATTAAATTATAATATCTCATAAACCATGGTCTAAAACATAAAATAGAGTAACTTGGATAGCATGAGAGAAAACCCACATTCCTCTTTTTTGCAAGAAGAACCTCAAATGCTCACTATATGCTCCACAAAGACTATAATTCCGAAGGTGCACTACGAGATCCTGACATGTTAGTTAACAAATGGGTTAAACCCACAACAAGACATATCGCTACAAAACCCAAAACAATAATTTAATTAGAGTTAAACTATCATAGTTACCTAACCATAATAATCATTGCTTATGCCAAATATTCCTAATAATACCACAAACTACTATTATAAAATAATTTAATCTTTCAAATCTTCGTATAGCCCGATTAGCGACGTCACATAAATCCTATTGTATTATTGAATCTCAACTAAAAACACAATAAAATACCATTATCATATTCAATCCACACACATGGAACCAACCACGATGACGTGACACCTAAATGCATAAATCTTGTCACCCCATCCAATTTGCACACACAGGACCACACATACTAATGTGATACCTAAATAAACTATCTACCACTACACACAAACAACGTTAATAGAAACATGTTACCTCACGTTACACATACCACATTGATGTTCACAAAAAATAGTACTCGCGATAACGTGATAATAATTCTACGTAGATAATTCTCAATTACATATGGTTATATTTATGTTTAACCCAATTCTCTACAAAATGGAACGTTTTTCTATTTTCATGCCATAATAATCAACTTATTAAAACTACAAGAGGTTTTAACATCATTGGTGAAAAATAGTATATTTTCACTATTTATATCAATTATGATTTACACCAAAATTCTAATTTACAAGGCTCGTGAATGATATACTAACATATTCAAACTTCTCAATTATTTACTTGAGAGCATTTAGAATGTTCCATACATCAATTTTGCCAATTTTCATTTCAATAATTTTTGTTTATTAGATTCCTTATAATTTTTCCAATTTTCATTTTAATACTTCCTTATGTTCATTCCAATGTATAATTCATACAAAAAATACATACATGGTCGTCATCTTCCATTTCACTATTTTAGAGAAACAAATATATTTGTATCACTAATATTTTTAACCATAATTTTTATTTAAAGATAATTATTTACTAAACGTGAATTTAAAATAGTTTTCTTTCTTTAAATTTACTAACACAATGAATGTTAACTCCATGAATAGATAAAATTATCATCCATTTTCGCTAAACCAATTTTCTTCAAGGAATGATTTCATATACTAATTCTACTTAAAATTCCCAATTTTGGATTAATATTTCACATGCACTAGAGATGAACCCCTAATTATCTTCAACATATTTTACCATTAATTATGAAAATTTATTATATTCCATTAATATATAATTTTCTATCTCACTTGTCAAAACATTGAGTCTTGCATAATTCAAACCATCCCATGATTCTCATGTAGATATTATAGATTAGAGATATGATCCTATTAGATTGCCATCCACATTATTCGTCATCATCAGCTCAATGCATCCATAAGCTTTAGTCTAGACACAACTTTGATATCATTTTGTTTTAACTCTTGTGATATCAAAGATTTTCACACATGCGTTTTTTTATAAAACATTCTTTTGGACTTGGAGTATATTGTAAAATCTTTTCAAAATGTGTTAAGTTTTTAAATCTTTAGGTTTACTTGATTAAAATGTATGTAAAGTTAGAAATTAAACATGTTAAGAACAATATTGTGCATGATGCTAATATAAAACCATGAATGTTTGTTTTAATGAATATGGGAAATATGCATGTGGATCAATACTAGCCAATCATATTTTTACCATGCACATGGGGGAATTCAATATCGTGTGCATGACGGCCCTATTATTTTGATTTTCATATAATACCTTTTTGGAACCAAAATTTCATAAAGAGAAAACGATGAATATTTTATTTATCATCCTAAATAATATTTTATAGGTATTTTAGAGACTTTCTTGCAGAAACTCATGTCCTTTCAAAATTTAGATTTGACTAGATCCATACTTGATTTATTTCTTGTTAAGGATTTTATTGAGTGAATTATTTTTCAAGCCGTAAAACCTTAGGCTCAACTTCATTTCATATCATAATCATTTAAATTTAGATCTAAAACCAAATATAATCCGTTTGAGTGATTCATTCGAGAACTAGATCGAGGTGTTGATTCATGGGAGGAGAACAGATTTCATATCATGCTTGGCAAAATTTCGAGCCTTGTTCCTGTTCAAATAGGGGAGATTTGAAATCTGCATAGGTAATCTACCAATGACAGATCAGGTGAGAGTTACTTTCTTATATTTTAAAATTTATTTTCAAATTAAATGAGAGAGATGTAGGCACCCAACGTCTTCTTCCCCAGATAGGTTTTTACTATATATATGATTTTGTATGATTTTTTAGGTGTGAATTATTAATTTAGTTCAAATCAAAAACATCCTCACTTAGATCTAGGACTGATAAAAATTTGGTAGTATAATTTACGTTTAATGGCTTTAACCAAGGTAATTGTTATTAACTAGTTTAGTTCATTCCTTATGTGTGGGTTGAAATTATGGCCATCCCATCCCAATAGGCATGCATGTGGAAGATTCTCATGCCTTTCCTTGGGGCGCATCGACCGTCGTCAATTGTGGTCATGTATAGAAATAAAGTCAATAGGAAAAAGAAATATTTTCTCCTCGAGAGAAGAACATGAAAGACATACTGATGCCTATGAAACCAATTAGTTTAAGGATTCGTCGGCTAAGTTACAAAATGGGAAGGTCTTAGGCACCCATCCCTCCCTTTCGATATCTCGTGGATATGTGTTATTCTTCTCCTTAATAGCTCCATGAAGTGTGTGCGTGCATATATAAATGGAGATCAGAATCACTGGACTCACATCATGGATAAAGGAGGAGTGTGGTCATCAATAGAAGTGTTCCCAAAATAGTAATTAAAAATATAATGTGTGCGTTTATAGGGTTATCGATAGTTTATAGAAAGATAATGGTATATGTTGGAAAAAACGCGAGCATGAATCACAAATATAATATATGGAAATAATATATGAACAAAAATAAGAAAAGAGGACCCGAATCTCAGATTTTACCCAAGACGCCTACGTATCCTAAATAGGCATCAAAGTCCATATATTTTGCATGTAATACGGGGGTTGGGTTTATCCCATAAATCAAATCGGGGACTTTTTTATTTATGTGTGTGTAGAAAAAGGATGTTTTAGTGTGAGAAAATGTAGTGACAAATCTCTGTTTGGAATTTACAAGCAAATCCCCTTTTTCTTGTTTTTCGTTTTTCTATAAAAAAAAATTGAGCATGGGTAGTACTACAAATAAAATGGTTGGAAATTAATATGTGTGATCTAATGATGATGAAATGATAAAGTAAGACTTAAATGACTACTAATAAAATAAGATAATTTAAAGAGAGGGTGAAAGGTTTGGACCTTTTGTCGAAAGATTTAAAGTTGATCTTGATCGTTGAAGGGCAGATCCTCCAACTGGAATAAGGTTTTAAGAGGAGGGAGAAGGGAATTTGCCAAATTAGGTAAGGAAAGGATGGAAATAGAATATAGGGGAGAGGTTTCAATATGGAAACCACACTAACCTTGAGAGAATGTTATTGCGATCATCGAGAGGGGTGTTTCGGAGGTGCCTTTCGAAGTGAGATCATGATACCTTTATATAGGGTCAAAAGGGGTGACAATCGGCATTGTACTTGACATGTCTATCGACAGGAAATCCCATACACACTGCTAATAGGAAGCTCAATGGGTTTGCTATTCGACAGCCTCATGTAATTTTTTTAGAAAAATGGTCATAAAATGCAATCCATATGTTCAAATTATTCACGGGATGAATTATTATAAAGGGTATTCAAAGACCTTTAAGTATCCATGGGCCTCTCTTTGGTTTAGGAATTGGCTGGGGTCATACGGGACTCGAAAGTGACCAATGATCTTTCGAATAAGAGGGAAACAGATCATCCGAACCATAAAGGAAATTTATGGATGGGACGAACCGTTAGAAATTTTATGCAAGACCCTTCGATGTTCTAAAGGGATTCACTCAGTTCAAAGAGTTGACCTTGGTCAAATAGGGACTGGAAGCGCTAGATGACCTTTCAGAGTAAAATGGGTCATGCATTCGTACCGTAAGGTTGATTTGCACACAGGGTGAACCGTTAGAAAAAGGGTATTCATATCCCTTTGAAGATTCATTCAATCTAGTTTAAGATGAAGAGTTGATGGGAGTGAAATGGAGCCTGAGAGCGCCCAATGGCCTTCTTATTTATTTTAAGGGGAAATGGTTTGTTCATTCAAACCGTAAGGCCAATTCGTGCACAGGTTATACAGTTAGAAAGGGGATTTAGTGCCCTGTAAAGATTATTGATATTACGCTCAGGCGATAAAGTTCATTGGCTTCAAAATGGGGCTCTGAAGTGCTCTAAGGCATCTAGATCAGTTTTTTATAGTAATATGTATCATTTTTTCGAACCGTAAGGCCGATTTGTGCACAGGGGACTATTAGAAAGGGGATTCATAGCCCTTAGAATATTCATTGAGCTCACACCCAGGTGAGAGAGTTGACCAGTAGTCAAACGAGGCCCGAGAGTGCCCGGTGGCCTCTAGACTGGTACTCAGAGTATAACCTAGTATTTATAGTGAAGGGAGAAGTGTTAGGGACCTAAGGAGGGTCCTAGAATATGGTGTCTACTGAGCCCCTTGATGAATGAGCTTGGAAAAAGTGAAGACCATCAAATAGACACCACATAGATGTTTGGGAAAGAGGTTAATTATATGGACCGAGTGGATGAGGATGACCGATTTTGAGGGTCGAGATTGACTCTTAAGACTTATAGTTCTATTTAGGGATCATCGATTATGTGGGTCGAGACCGATTATGAGGACCTAAAGTTGTAGGTACTTCTTTTGTGGGTCGAGGTCAATTATTAGGACCTAAAGTTGTTGAGATCGATTATGCGAATGAAGGTCAATTCTGAGGACCTAAAATGGTGACGATCGATTCTGAGGGCTGAGGTTAATTCCGAGGACCTAAATTGGTGGAGACCGATTCTGAGGTTCGAGGTCAATTCTGAGGACCTAAAGTTATGGAGACCAATTCTACGGGACAAGGCTAATTATGAGAACCTAAAATGGTGACGATCGATTCTAAGGGGCGAGGTCAATTCTGAGGACCTAAAGTTGTGATGACCGATTCTGAGAGCCAAGGTCAATTATGAGGACCTAATGCAGTAGGGACCAATTTTATGGGTCAAGGTTAATTTTATGGACCTAAAGTTGAGATGACCGATTCTGAGGGTCGAGATCAATTCAGAGGACCTAAACTTTTGACGACTAACTTTTCAGGTCGAGCTCAATTCTAAGGACCCAATAGTTATGACAACTGATTTTGAGGGCCTGTTCTGAGGGTCAAGGTCAATTTTGAGGGCCTAAAGTGGTAGGGTCCAATTTCGAGGGACAATTTCAATTCTGAGGACTTAAAGTTAAGGTAAACAATTCTGCAAGTCGAGGTCAATTTTGAGGACCTAATAGTTATGACGCGAGAAGTTATTTTCCTTCTTATCTTGGGGATGTAGATGCACAAATTGTTCCACTGAGGGTAGTGTTGTTTTGAGACTATTGGGGAAGGTTTTACCCTTTACAACATCCAACTAGGGATTACGTTGTTTTGAGATGGGATGACTTCACTGGGGAAATCATGAGTGCTTTTTATTACAGACTTATCTTGAAATTCTGAGGGTGGATGAATGGGGATAAAGTTTATCCTGAAGTTTCATTCGGATATTAGGAAGGTATTATTTGCAATCCAATTGGGGAAGCATTTTATTTGAGGTTTAGGTTCCACTGGGTGAATTTTGAGATTTGATATTCTATTGGGGAATTGAAGTAGACTTTAGGATGCAGGTGCAAAATGTGTTGAGGGTATGTTAGGGCTTATGCTGGGATAAGAGAGTAATATTAAAAATTTTGGGGATTTAAAGAGTTCATAAGGGATTTAATGTTCCAAAAAAATGGTTTTATGTATGAAGAAATGCCCTAATGTTTGTTTGGCATTTTTAGGAATTTTTTTAGTATTTTTCGGATTTTTCTCGTGCTTTTTTAGCATTTTTGTACAAACTTTTTGGGGGGCTTCCGATTGGTATGCTATAGGGGTTTCCATTTGGTAATATCACGGACTCCTGGGATTTCTTGGGAAGAGGAACACGTAGGTGCCGATTGATATGTGTAGGGGTTTGCCGATCAGCATGTCGTTTAGTCCCCTATAAAAAAGGGGGTGATCCCTCCTCATTTTTAACATCTTTAAACCTTTTATTCTTCTTATTACTCCTTTTAAAAACTATTCCTAAGTCCTTTATCCTTTAAGACTTCAAATGGAAGATTCTTCCAGCGAGGGATACAACTTGGAGCAACTAAATGTCGACGATTGGTCTTACCTAGAGTGGCGATCTAGGGTGCCCATTGACTTGGGTAGTGAGAATACCTTTGATCTCTAGTAAATGGTGGATGAGGATAGTTTTCTTTTTCATGAGACTACACACCACCGTTCATCTAGGGTAAGGAACCCTAGTGGATATGTAAGTATGGTGACCTTTGGTATTCTTTTTTTTTTTCCTTATTTTCTTGTGCTGATGAAACTCTTTTTCTTCTCTTTCGCTTTGGTACAATGAAATAGATCCTTCGAGCATGAGTTTTAGGGGGACAACTTTATTGAAGGATGTTAGGTACCATCTTCCTAGGTGGTGTGTTGGATGGTTACTTCTACTGGTTTTGGCCATCTGGCACAGGCCTCGGACAAGACGCCACATTTTGCTGTAGTGTTGTGCCCTTTGGGGAAGAGGTGGTGGGATACTATCCACACCTTCCACCTAATTTTCAAGGAGATGACTGTTACTCTCATTGACATTTAGAATCTACTGGGGATATACTATGAGGGTGTGAAGATAGAGGTGGATCGCATGGTGAGGGTGACACTGGAGGCAGTTTAGGCAGCGCTGGGGGATGTGGTTAGGATCGTTTTTGGGGATTCTATTTGTATCTCTTCTCTTCGGGAGGTGCTCATGAGTATTAATATTGATGAGACTGACGAGATACATGTGAGATAGATGGCCCGATTATTTATTTTTCTTTTGTTGGGTGGTTTTCTTGTGGCAACGAGTGGCGATGTCATTCATCAATGGTTTTTGTCATTTTTGAGGATGTTTTCTAATGTCTAGTTCTATCAATTAGGGGAGCCTGACTTTGGTGACCCTTTACTCCTGTTTGGATACATTCAGTCAGTGCTTCTGATAGACTTTTATAGGGGCCATGTACTTTCTAAAGCTAAAATTGGACTTATTTGTATTTCCTTACATTTTCCTTTAGTCTTTTCTTTGTTGATTCCTATCTTTTTACAGACGTGGTTCTTTTAGGTGATTGGGTTTAACGTGAGGTTGATAACACTGAAGGATAAATATTTGGGATACTTCTACCGAATGTAATGATGGCAGAAGTATAGCAGGCGACCGCATCTGTCATTGTCCCTAGCAGTAGTGCGACAGGACATAAATAAGATAACGAGCGATTAGGTTATTTAATTTTTCTTTTGAATCCTCTTTTGGTAATTTCTTTCTTGCATGAACAGTGATATTTTTGGGGGGGGATTCTAATTAAACTTTTACCCTTGGGGGATGACTCCTCAGCATGCGAGGGTGTCGAGTATGAATGCACAGATGTGGCATTTGATGACGCACGAGTTTGGGTATGCCTGCCACCTGGGGGGAGGGTGGTGCGACAAATCATGGGGTATGAAGTGGAAATCACACCGTTGGTGCCCCCGATGTATATAAGGTGGGTGAGGGAGATGTCTGTCGAGGATAGGGCTACGACTATGGTTGGCAAGGCCTACACACTCTACATAAACACGCTGACAACCTATGACTACCTATTTTTTTCCACGAGATAGTTAATGACCTATTGCATTTATGATGTGGCAAACATCCCTCTGCCTCCTACGGCTTTGGGTAGGGGTACCAGCAGGCCGATGTGGTCTATTCACAACATGAGCGGTGGTACATCGTCGGTGGAGACAGTGGTAGAGGAGGCTCCAATTATTCAGCTCCCTCTCCCTTTTTAAAATTTTCAGTTGAATAGAGGGGGGACACTGAGCATGCCTCACTATCCTAATGCAGCGGGTCCAGGGTTGATGGGGCTTGTGTATTATGTTCTTCAGTCTGAGGTATACTTTTCTCATTTTTCTCTTATCTCTTTTGGTTCCTTCTTTGCTTTTTACTGATTGATTGGGAATTTGTTTCTTTGCTTGCAATATGTTCGGGTGTCGACCACCTGGCTAAATCATATCAAGGACTAAGTGGACTCTACGACTTCTTACATCAAGGACTTTGTTCCTTCCTATTTGTGTCTGTCTTCCTCCTTGAATGAGGGATTATGTTTTGGGAGTGTAGATTCTACCGCTCGTCGCCGGGGGAAGCATGTATGCCGCAGCGGGTGAGGGTTTGAGAGAGAGTTATTATGGGTTTGGGTTAAGTCCCGTTATTTTTATTTTCTATTTTCTTCTTTTCTGCAAAGATGTAATCGCATAATGATAGCATATGTGTGTGTGTGTGTGTGTGTGTGTGTGTGTGTGTGTGTCTATATATATATGTGTGTGCATGTGTGCGTGTGTGCGCGCGCGTGTGTGTGTGTGTGTGTATATATGTATGTGTCTGTGTCTGTGTGTGAAAGAAATTTTTTATTTTTCATTCTTATTTTGATGACTTATCCTACATGAACTTTTACTCTGCTACTGAGACTGTTTATTTAGATAATGAGACCTTAATTACCTTGTGGAAAAAGTTTATTTAGGAAATAATAAGTAAAAATGGATAACTAAGCAGAAATAACCTGGGTTTTTTCTAAATTAAGTGTTTCTTTTTTTAGAATTTAATTTTGACAAAAAAGAAAATATGGAATCCTCTAAAATATGGGGATTGCCGATTGGCATACCATTTGTCCTCCCTATCATCATATGGGTCAAGAAAATCACTCTAGGGCTTTGATTACACTTTCCGAAAGATTAGAGTACTTTGTAGGGAATGAATTCATTCAGGCTCCTCAGATCCCTTATCTTTTGCCAAGACACTTATGTATAAAAGGTGAGGTAAGCGTTTAATTTTTCCATCCATACCCATTGTTTTATTGCTTCTTTTTTTTCATGTTCCATTATTCCCCAAATGGACCTTCTAATGCATGCAAAACTTTCTTCCTACCTCGAAGGTCTAAAAGCCATGTGTTTGTATAATGGGGACTATGAGGCTTTCAACTTGCGTCGAATCTCCTTGTGGCTTATCCAAGCTACTAAATGGAATATGCTAGCGGTGATGGCGCAGATCTGGTATCCTAAGACTATGTTTCCATTTCAGTTTAGATGAGGTCTACCCGACCTATGAAAAGTTCTCATCCATTTTGGGAATTAATCTTAGTGTAGCAGCAGCTATGCCCAAATTTTCTCGTTCTCCCCGAGTATTATTAGTGGAGTTCCTCCATATTTACCCTTCGGTGGCTCGATCGTTGGTTACTAAGGGTATGATGTCCGTTGGAGTTGTCATAAATTTTGTACACTTGATGGATTTTAATGATGCGCGCTATACCAGTGCTATTTCCTTGGGCCTTACACCCATTAGCTATGATAACAACGTGGATGTCTTACGGCCTCAGTCCTGAGATGGTGATACTGGTAGAGACTCTGAATGGTCTTAGTGCTCTTATGGAAGGTCACTCTGATTTTCTAAAAGGGAGTCAGTGATGTTGTTTATGTGGCTAGCTGACAAATTTTTTTTATGTGGTTCCTCCTATGTATTCCTTGGTAAGTGTGATGAATGACTTTACATAGTACTTTATCAATTTCGGCCCATCTATAGAGAACTCCATCAGTAGGTTCATGGATCATGGAGCCGAGTGTCTTCGTTGGTTAGTGCCATGGTGGGAGGAATTGTAGACTCTTATAGAACTGGAAGAGTACCGGTATGAGCTATTAGTGGGCCTATGACAGACTTTATTTTATTTCCCTTGGTGTCTTTTGAGTCAAGTTGGGTGGGAGAAAATAGTGCCTCCTCGGACACTAGACTTCTTTTAGGTGGAATACTTGACTAAATCCATGCGCATAAGGTTGGGTTCTCTATGGGAGATCCGTCGAACGTCGACCTGTCCATCTCATTCTATAGGAAGGGTCTATCACGTCTCCAGGGACTATTTAAAATGGTTATAGAAGTAAGTAGTGGTGAATATTCTAGCAGAAGAGATAGGCCAGAGGTGGTTTGTTCCACCATGGAAGGAGGGATAGTGGTTTTTTCCGAGCTGGTTAGGGAGAACCACTCCATGGAGTTTATTCAGAATTTTAACTAGGAAGGGGACTTTTGGGGACCTCTAGGGGATGATGATGATGAGAATAATTCTTCAAGCGATTGTGGATAAGTTTTTATGAAGCTGGGGTTATTTTTATGTGAAGATTTTTGGTGATTTTTGTGAAGATTTTGGTGGTTGGGATGTTTTTGTGTTTGGGGAATAATTTTGTGATGTTTGGTTAGGCTTGTTTAAAAACAGTTTGGGTCAACGGAGAGGGGTGGATGATTTGACTCTCTTCACTGATACTTCGTGTAATGGTACTGAACTCCCCTATTTGAAACAAAAAAGGATTTTGATCATATTATTGTGCCTTTTGATGAGTTTTGCATTTGAGTTATCTATATCAATCGCTAAGGCATCCATAATCCTTTTTTATGCAAATGATAAAATGAAATGCTATTATCAGAGGTTAGAAAAGAATAACATTTTGCAAAAAGGAAAGGGACCATGTTCGTGTAAGGTGTATGATATACCTACATACCCTTGGGGGTTCTGAAATTTTTTTGAGTTCCATTTTGAAAGAAAAAGGTTATTTAGAGGATCAAGCCTCATGTAGTTCTGGGTAAAGAGAAATGAAGAGATTTTTTATGAATAGAAAGCAATTGAGAAGAGTCGTAGAACCTTGAGATTTTGTACTAAGGGTAGAACTTTTTTAGATGATCCAGGTTGACTAGATGTTCCATATCTTCTCTATAGAGGTTAGTGAGCATAGAGGCACCGCTTGAGAGAATATTTTTCACTATATGGGGGCCACTCCAATTCAGTTTGAATTTATCTCTAGGGTCTCATATGGGTTCAATGATCTCTTTGAGGGCCAAGTCTCCTTCGTAGATGCCACATTCCTTGACTCTTCGATTTAATGATTGGACTATTCGATAATGGTACCCTAGTATGTGGTATAGATTCTTTAGCCTTTTTACATCCAAGAGTGATAGTTCTTCAAAGTAGCTCTGATGCCAATCTATCTCGCTGACTCTACTTTTGAGCATAACTCGTCGGGAACATATTTTTAGGTCAATGGGTAGGACTTCTTCCATGTCGTACACTAGAGAGTAAAGGGTATCCCCAATAGATATCCTAACTGAACTGAAATAGCCCTAGAAGGCGTAAGGGATCTGACCATCCTAATATCTGCAACTCTTAGTCATTTTGCAGATGATGGCCTTAAGGTTCTTATTAGAGGTATCATCTGCACCATTGGTTTACGCTTGGTAGGGAGAAGATTTGTGTATCTAAATCTCGTAATCGTCGATCAGTTCTATGACTTCGGCTTCAAAGTGTAATCCATTATCTGATACTATCTTGTTGGTAACTATGTATCATAAGATTATATTCTTTCGAATAAATTTAGATTCTTTCTTGGCATTCAGTATTGCGTATAACTTGGCTTCAAACTATTTGGTTAATTAACTAATGGCGTTAGGATGAACTCATGCCCATTTGAAGATTTGGGTGTGAATTTCCATAAAATGTCAATTCCCGATGTGTAGAACGACTAGGGATAAGTCATGCTATATAATTCTCAAGGAGGCAAGTGCTAGAGATTAGTAAACTTCTAGAATCTAATTCATCTTCGTACGTAGGCGGTGCAATCTTGGACCACGGTGGCCTAATAATACCCTTGAGAATGGATATTCTTAGAAAGCATATGACCATTCATGTGGGGTTTGTATTCCCCATTGTGGTTATCTATATCATTTCTTCAATGCTAGCCCCTTCAATGCAGTTTAAATGGGTTCCATCAAAGTTTCTCTTGAATAATGCTTTTTCAAAGATGATGTATTTGGCAGCCATTTTGTGGAGGGTCGAACTGTCTTTCTTATTGGCATCTTAGGGATACCTATTGTTCTTTAGGAGGTTCCAAATGTCGTAGTACCAAAACTCGACCTTATCAGAACCTTCCTATGTAATGAGCTCAATAGGGTAGAAGTGGGTTGACATAGCATGCTTTTAGACTAGGAAAGGCGCCATCATTGTTCCCTCAATCATATCGACCAATGACACCAAGGTAGCAATGGCATCAGCTAAGTTGTTCTTTATGCGGGGCAAGTAGTGGAAGGTGATATATAGTAACTGGGAGGCCAACTTGGCGTGGAAGGGTAAGAACCTTTTTTCTTTCACTTTACACCTTCTAAGGACTTTGTCGATGCTGAAAGTAGAATCCCAATAGACATCTAGGTGTTCGATACCTTTCTAGAGGGTGACTTCGAGGCCTACAGTGAATGCCTCGTATTTGGTCATATTATTGGTGCAATGAAAATCTATCTTGATGGCAATAGGAGTATGAGAGTCATTAGGGACGATTAGGAGTATCCCAATGTCGTATCCTTTCTTGTTAGTAGCACCGTTAAAGAACATTTGCCATCAGAGTTCCTCCTGAGAGGTGTATAAAACATCTACATATGGGAATTCATAGACCCAAACATTGATCTCTTCCATGGGGTAGTCAGCAATGTAATCGGAGATGGATCTCCTTTTCATGGCTTTTTATGCAATATAGAGGATATTGAACTCATCTTATAGGATCAACCATGGGGACATTCGTACATTTAGGACAGGTTTCTCAATTAGGTACTTGATAGGATCCATTTGGGACACAAGTATGATAGGAAAAGCAAGCATGTAGTGCCGTAACTTTTGAGTGACACAGACTAGGGCGACACATGGTTTCTCTAAGATAGTGTAGTTGACTTCATACTCAGCTAGTTTTTGATTGGAATAGTAGATATACCTTTAATTTTGGATTCTTCATTGTATCGGGCTAGCAAAGCCCATACTGTAGTATCTGTTACAGTCAAGTACAAGAGCAGGGAGATAAGACTGCGGAGGCATAGGTATTGGAGGTCGGGTAAGGTATTGCTTAATTTTGTTAAAGGCTTCCTAACAAATATCATTCCAAACTTTGGTAGAATCCTTCTGGAGGAGTTTGAAGATGGGTTCTCAAATAGAAGTTAGCTGGTTGATGAACTCGCTGATATACTATAATTTTCCTAAGAATCCCCAGACTTCTTTATCCATTCGGGGTGGTGGAATTTTGAGTATAGCTTTTGCCTTGGTGGGGTCTGCTTCGATTTCCTTTTCACTAAACACGAATCCCAAAAGCTTTCCTTTTATGACATAAAAATGCATTTATGTGGATCTAACTGCATTTGGTATTGTCGTAGTACTCAAAAAACTTTTGGGGGTGGAAACATGACCTTACCGAGTCTTAGACTCAATAATCATTAGCTCCTTATGTATCAAGTCATGCAAGATGGTTGTGACATACCTCTGGTAGGTAGACCCAATGTTCGTGTGATAAAAAGGTTTCCCAAGGAGTGATGAATGCAATTTTCTTTAGATGGTCAAAGTCCATTTTTATCTGATTGTATTCGATGAATCCATCGATGAATGACTTGAGAGCATGACTGGCCATATTGTCCACAATCATGTTGATGTTGGGCAATGGGTAATCATCTTTTGGAGCTGCTTTGTTCAAATACCAATAGTCGATGCACATGAAAACTTTTCCTCCTGATTTCGGTATGGGTGCAATATTGGCGAGCCATGTGGGATATTCAATCACCCGGATGAAGTCTATATTAAACTTCTTAAATACCACTTCCTTGACTTTGAGTGACCATTCAGTGTAGAGCTTTCACATCTTTTATTTGCCCGACTAGAATTTCGATATAGTTGGGATCTCGTGTTAAGCTATTTCGGGATCGATAATGGGCATGTCATTATAGGACAACACAAAGATGTCCACAAATTATTTCAATAGCTCTTCAAATTACGTATGCTCATGCTCATTAAGGGTGGACCCTATCCTATTCTTGTGATGTTGGCTATCAGAATTGACTCATCCTCATTAATTTGAGCGTGGTTATGTTGTTTATTGTTAACCTTATTAATATCAGTTAGGAATTGTTCATTTGCAAAATCATCATCATCATCATCATCATCATCATCAAGAGTTTGATTAGAATCATTCATTTAATGTAAGTCGCAGTAAGATACTCAAAATCCTCATTTACTTCACTTTCATAAAAAAAAAGTTGAGAACCTCATTAAAAGAGTTATCGATTACATTGTTATCATAAAAGGGTGTAACATTAATAAATAAAGAGATGGGGTAAACAACAAGGTTGGGTTTCATCTTAGTAGGTTGGACTGGTATAACATTACAGTTGAGAAGAGGCTCATCAAAGGCCTTGATCAAAGTGGACAGGTCCAATGATATAGAACCTGAATAGATCATACAGAGATTTAGCCCTAGTGTCTGTAGGTTGAATGAGTCTTCAGAATCAATTTCCTTGGAGACCTTGGCAATGTATACTATTTTCTTGGTGGAATATTGAACTTTATACTGGCAGTCTTCGACTCAGGAGTAGTTGTCTTGAAAAAAATATTTCAATCCCCGACTTCATCTTCTTAACCATAAGGTCGTACCATGGTTCAGGAAAACCACAGAAGGGTAAGTCCTAACTTTCCTTGATGAATCTTTCATTCTTAGAATCCCTTAAAATAGTGTTGGCATCTTCTAAACTCTTTTTAGATGTGGTTGGAGGAGTGTTATAAGTTCTTCTCGTGAAGGATGATAACCCATTCCACATGGTGAAAGTCCTCTTTCAAGACTATGGGTTCCAATATACCCTGTCGATGTCGCCCTAGCCTAGTGTAGGAATGAAATGCATATTCTTGAACATTTGTATCACATTGACATTATTGTGAGGGTTATGTTATGGACAAACTCGGTCTTGAAATTATCCCCTACTAGAAGAGGAAGTGGATCAACCCTGAACTCTGAGAGAAGCATGTCATTCGTCACATTCTGTATTTTAAGTATCGAGTTGCTGGTGCTAGCATTTTTTATACCATCATCGTCACCCAAAATGATGATAACTTGGCCATCTAGGGAGTACCATGTTTTCATAGATGCATATCCGTAGGGACTTGGGGGTTTATTACAGTAGTAGGATTGGGATATAGCTTATGAGTCTTTTAAGCTTAAGACCCATGAGAGGAATTACCCCACACACGACCTGGAGCTAGCAACAGTCATATTTGCCTTGAGAATTTAGAGGCACTATCTTTTGGGTTAGAGGTTCAGTTTATTCATGGATTGTAAGTTGCTACAATACATATTCACACTGAAGGATCCGAATATGCGATAGAGGAGATAGTTGAAGTTCATGAAGGATTGCTAGTTTGATATTCAGTATCATCCTGGGAAGGCTAACGTGATGGCAGATGTGTTGAACTGATGACCTACTAAAGAGGTAGCAGAGGGCTGGAAGGTTAAGTGTGGTGATCTTCGACATGATGACGACATCCCCAGAGTTTGCATATTAGTTTTGGCTATCACACCATATATAAATATATAGGTAGTAAAAGCACAGTCCAAAGACTAGTTCTGTCAGGACAGGGTGAGACAATTATTAGTAGATAGGGTGGATTCCTACTCGACCATTTTTTAGGGAGGCATATGCTTCAGTGGGAGGCTTGTCATTTAAGAGGATATGAATTTGAGACATAGAGTGATAATCGAGTCTCACATGTTAAGATTTGCAATACATTTTGATGGGGATAAGATGTACCAGGATATTTATAGGCAATATTTATGGTCGAGGATGAAGTGGGATATAGAAGAGTTTGTTTCGAAGTATGAATATTTCCATCTAGTGAAGATATACCACCAGATAATGACATGGATGTTGCATCCACTAGAGATCCCGGTGTGGAAGTTGGAGAGCATCTCGATGGATTTTATTATTAGGTTACTGACATCACAGAGAGGTCACGACTCCAACTGGGTGATTGTGGATAGATTGACCAAGGTGGCCCATTTTCTACCAGTTCATACGAATTATGAGACTAGGAAGTACGCGTAGTTATTTATTATCGAGACTTTCAGATTACATAAGGTACTAGTTTATATCGTGTCTAACTGGGACAAGATTTTTGTGTCCTATTTTTTGCAGAGCTTTCAGGAGGCTGTAGGCACTGATTTGTGACTGAGTAGCACATATCACCCGTAGACTAATGGGCATACTGAGAGGGTTAAATATATATTGGAGGAGATGATCAAGATGTGTATACTCTACTTTAGGGGAGGTTGGGAAAATTACCTTCTGTTGGTGGAGTTCTCTTATAATAACTCCTAGCAGTTTATCATTGGCATGGTACTATTTTAGGCTCTTTATGGACGACCTTATCGTTTGCCTACATGTTGGTTTGAGGTGGGGAACAATAATTTTTTAGGACCAAAGATGATTCAAGATACTACTGCCAAGATCAACCTCATTTTGGAATGCATGCGTATAGCTCAACATAGGTAGAAGAGTTACGCACATGCAGACACGAGTCACATAGAGATGGATATATGGAATAATGTCTTGGTGGGGTGTCTCCTATGAAAGGAGTCATAAGATTGGGGAAGAAATTGAAGCTTGCATCGAGGTATGTTCGGCCCTTCCCGATCATTGAGAGAGCAAAAGTAGTCTCTTATAGGCTTTGGTTTACCGGAGCATCTACAGTGGATCCATGATGTGTTTTATGTGATGTCACTGAAGAGACACCAAAGGAGTGAGAGGGACAATTGGCACATTCTATTGGACAAGTTAGAATTTCAGTTGGATATCTCTTATGAGGAGAGATCGATTGATATTCTTGATGGAAGTGAGCATGATGTGGTCTAAGGTGGTGTCCTTGGTTTGAGTTCAGTGGGGACACCATAATACAGACGAGTCAACGTGGGAGTGGGAGGATGATATAGGAGAGAAGTATCCCAATCTTTTTAACACGGGTATGTTTGAATTTGGGGGAAGAAATTCCTTTCTAAGGGGGGAAATATTTGTATAATTTGGAATTTTATTATTTCTAGAATTTTTTAATTATATGCATGAAGTAATTTAATTAAAATAGAATATTGTGTACTTATTATATATTAATTGGGAGAGATTAATATTAATATTTATGTGTTAAATTTACTAAGTATGTATAATAAATAAAATATGGTAAATTGTTAGTACGTCGTAGTGAAAAATAATGACGAAAATTGATGGTTTCTCAACCGGAGCTTGCGAGTAGATTATTTTAAAAGGATGAGATAGAAAATCAATGTATTGTGACTCTAATGGTGATTTCGAGTATGCAGCTGATCCGAAATGGGCCTAAATAATCGAAATTAAGTATGTGGGGGTAGTAATTGGGTTTCTAGATCTTTTTAGACTAGTTGGGACCCATTCGGGGGCATATAGACCATTACATGAGGAAGTTGACCTAAATATGGGATTTAAGGGTTTAAAATGTATATATGGGTTAGGAGGCAACTATTATACACAAGTAAAACATCCTAGAGGCTTATGATGAGAAAATAGAGAAAGAAAATAATGAGGGAGACCTAAGAGGGAGAAACATGACAGCCTTGTGGGGCTAAAATCGTCACAAATCGAAGGATAATCAAATTCTACGTATTCATTAAGGAAAGTAATTAACTTTCTTGATATATTGTGCTCGTATCATAGTAGGTGATATATTGTTTTTTGGAAGACTTTTTAGGAATGGGATCTATGTTAAAAGATGGTATTTGGGGCGATAAGTACTATAATCATTGCTCAATATATATTCTAAAAATAAATCCAAACATAAAGATTGAATCTTGAATGAGAAAGTTGAGGATTAGAGTGATCTTCAGAATAAATTAAGAAATCACATAATTTCTTTAATCTAGATTAGGACCCTTAAATTTGATTATGTTTTAAATGTGTTGGGATGGATTTATATATGAAAATAGATTAAGTTCCTATAGGAGATCAATGGATGATAGGAAATTGGGGTTTGAATGTATTTACCTAACTCGTGCTTTAAGGAAATAGGTGAAATCCCATCACCGTATGCAGATCTAGGCCTCTGCCCAGATTCGAATCGATGCGGCCTCATGACCGAATCCATTCTACAGGGAGAATCGATTCAGCCCATGAGGCGAACTGATTCGTGGATGAGTTGAGACCAGAGATGTATTTCGGCATCTTTAGAAGTTCATACGAGTTAGTAGGACCGTGTTTTGGCATTCGTATAATTTATTAAAAACATAAACGGGTCGCTAATAGTCGGAGAAGGAATAAATTTACGATATGGTTAATGTCAATTATCTAAAGAGGGGTGATTAAATTATTTACATGTTCTATAACCCTCAATATAGGATTAGTATGGATTAATGCTTCAGGGGAAGCTATAGGGTGAGTATTAGTACAGTGTGAATATCTGATAATAGGGATTGGGTTGAGACTCGAAACGAGAGGCTAGTGCTACGAGTGATAGGCACAGTTAGGCAGGATATAAAAAATAAATATGTACGAGTATAGAGACCATATATATAAATATACCCCTCTAGTTCTATCAGTGGAAGTTGGGTAATGTGGGTGATCTTTCTTGGCCAAACACATCAACCTAAGTATCGACTATAAGTCATAGCATCGTGATTTTACATTGTGTGATATTTAATTTAAAGTGAGATGATTAAGGTATTGTTTATACTTGCTATCAAATGACTATGTCAACCTCTAATACATATGCTCTTTTTACTGAGACGGTGTGGGAGTTCGACCGACGGTAACCATGATGAAGAGAGTATGCCATGGATTATGATAGTATTATAAATGAAGGCATCTAATTAGTTAGTACTCGGGATATGACATCTAATGCGTTAGTACTCAAGGGATGGCATCTAATGAGTTAGTACTCCAGGATGGCATCCAATGAGTTAGTGATCCGGTCATAGCAACTATAAGCAACATATGTGTGTTTGTTGTAGCATAACTTACATATATAATAGTGTGGTAAATTATATACGGGCGTAATACATTAAGAGTGAATGTTATATAATACCCAGGTTAAAGTTATAAGAGTGATAAATGATGAAATTAATAATTAAGTTAGTGAGTGAAATAGCAAAGAAATGAATGATAGATAATACTCGGGTTAGAGTGGGTTATTAGTGAAATGTGCAACGGGACTAATTAGACAGGGTAGTATGACTAGGAGGGTTATGATATATGTGTTAGGTGTGCACTATAGTTGAGAGGTGAGGGTATCTCATGGGATTGCAGTACCGTCTTAAATATGGAATGTTTTACTGGATAATTATTACTGCATCTTAATTACTTGCAAATATTTGTAAAAAGGTTTTGGTCTCTGACCCGTGTTAAATTATTTTCTAAAAACTTTTATGTGTCTAGCCATAGGGACACCAAGGATGATTACTTTTTCCAGAGATATGTAGTTGTAGCGGATGTGGAGGCTTGTAGAGTTCTGAGTAGCCGTTTAAATTATTGCATTCTAGACTAGGCTCTATTTATATTATCCCTTGGGAGTGTTTCCAATTATTCCAGACTCAGTTATTTTTAACTATTTATATCATTCAGATACTTGGATTGGATTGTATTAACTGATGGTTTATTTAGTGCCCGATTTTATATTATGCATCTTGACGCGACTAAGAATTTGTCTCAGAAATGCGTTCACTCTAGGCTCAAGTGCAAGCCTGTCGCTCAAGTAATAAACCCGGTAAGTCGGGATCGTATCCACAGGGATCGAGATTGCCAAATAGTAATAAGAAAAATTATTAAATCTTGAAATGATTTCTTAAAAGAAACGAAAAGATGATTAATAATTGGGAAAATTTAACAAACTGAAAAGTGCAAAAGAAATTAGATCTGACAAATGGGAGAAAATAGGGTAGGGTACAATCCCTCAATCCTTAACAAATTACCGTATAGAATACTAGAATTGTAAATTAAAATTATTGACTAGATCCGGTCTTTATACATTCAAAGCATTACATATATGAGGGATCTAGCCCGCATCATATGAAATCAAAGATAGATATAAAGCGGTGAATGAATCCAGTCTTTATATATTCTAAGCATTACGTATATGAGGTTCAAGCCCGCACCATACGAAATCAAAGATAAATATAAAGCGGTGCTTTCACGATTCAATAAATATTTTAATTTAACCTCTATTTTCTACATAAATAATTTGCCTTGGATTGAGTTCATGTACCCCAACCCTTGGGAATTTAGCTACTCATGATTTGGTTCAAGAATAAATTCACACACAAAATTATGGATCTACAAGACATGGGAAATAATTTGCAAATCATAAAAATAGAGAATGGAAAGATATTACTTGAATTCAGCAACAAAAATGGAATTGGAATCCAGAATTTCTTACAAACTAGGGTTCATGAAAACTCTTGAAGGAATAGAAAATTTGCTCTCAAAATCTAACCCTAAAATTCAATCTAGCACTTCTAACCTAGCCTCTCTCTAGCAACTCTCCTTTGAAAATGAGGTAGGGCTTGGTATTTTATAGCACCAAGTTGCACGAATTTGGCATCAAATTTCGCTTGTGGCACAAGTTTTCCAAGAGTTGCACTGCATTAAATGCATAATTAATTACAGAAATTCGCACATCCAGACTCTTCATTATCGCGCAACGTCAAAACATCGTAACTTCTTCACCTTAGCTCGGATTGAGGTGCCGTTTTTTCCAGTATTCTTGTAATTTAGAGCTCTTCAACTTTCTAGTTGGCCCCACCTTCGGAATAAGGCTAAAAAATTACGAAAATTCCCTTCAACTCTCCATTTCTTGGTTTCTTTCACTGTTTTGAGCTCTCCTTCGCACTAATTTGCGTGAAATACCTGTAAAACACATGAGAAATACACAAAACACGAAATACTTGCCAAAAAAGGTTAGTAGCATAAATAAGAGACAAATCCAAGCTAAATACACTGCACTGGATCATAAAAATACCGATATTAAGGGGATAAATGTGAAGAATATGTGCCTAATCACACCCCCTAACTTAGAACTTTGCGCATCCCGAGGAATATAAATGAAATTAGCCAAAATTCTACTCTTGAAAATTCTTTTATTAAAATAAAATTCCATTTTCGCAGGCAAGCGATTGCATTTAGCGTATGCAACAAGCCTTTAAACCCCTAGGTTACCCTAGTAGGACGAGTTTTGTCTCGTGAGGGTTTGCAGTGAATACACCCACAAAATTCTTTATTCACTCAAATAAAGATCAAGATATTTAAAAATTGTACAATTTAAAATTTTCGAAAAATAATCACCATAAATTCATATTCAACTGTCTCAAACCATTGTGTGTGTGTGCGAAGCCAAAAATTAAACCTCAAATTTCCACTGATTGAGCATTACGTTACTTTCCGAAAATTCGTTTTGATTCAAATTCTTACGGATGCACTCACAAACGAATCACTCGGATTGTGGCTATTTTCTCTCGGTATGCATGATATAAAAAGTAAATATAATGGACACAAATTCATGCATACAAAATTGAAAAGAAGAAAATATATGGTGAAAAGATCTCATCATCGGATTATAGTTATTAGGAAACGGGAACATCACCTCTAGTTCACACCATTTAATCTCTCATATTATCTTTTCATGTCTTAGCTCTCCATGCGGTAACCAATATCGCAATTTGGACTCGGTTAGGACTTTTTGGGGTTAAAAAGTGTAAAGGGTAAAAATGGGAATGGATGGAATGTTCGGAATTGGAAAATGTCCTTATGATGTCCATTTGTGCTTTTTCGGGCATTTGCTCATTTTTCTCTTTCTTTTTCAATTTTCATTTTTTTTTGCACTATTTTTTTTTTATTGTTGAGCATTTCTATTTTTTTTCTTCTTGCCCCTTTTTATTGCACAATTTGGACTTTATTTGATGAATTTTCACAATTCCGGGCTAATTGGGTTTTTTGGGTTATCAAACGAAAGGAAAAATTTTATTTGGCTCAAAGTGGGTTGCAAAGGGATAATTTTTCACATCTTTTTATGGCTAATATTTTTGGGTAACAAATGAGGGCCTACTTCATTGTCCAAAATGCTAATCACATTACCATATGCATCTCGAGATTAATAAAGTTTAGAGATATATTTAGCACGAATTTCGAGACAACATTTCACAAATTTCCCATAACCGATCAAAACAAAGGATTGAGATCATCAACGACTTATTATTACGCTGAAAAGAACTTTGAGTTAATCATAAACTCGGATGGATTTAAAACCTCAAAAAAAAAATTGAAAGGCTCGAAATCTCACCGGGTTTTATTAATCTCCACACTTATTCGTAAAGTCGTCAATTTTCTTTCAATTTCTATCTTCGGTCAATTTTGGCTTAGTGCATTTTGATTGTTAACAATTTGAGACTTTAAATAGAATAAAGGTGATATTTTTGAAAAATTTTAAATTCCAATTTTTATTTATTTTGAACAAAAATATTTTTGGCTTTTTTCAATTTTTAAATTTTATTTTATTTTCTATTTTTATTTTTTTATTTTTTTTCTAAAAAAAAACACACTTGGAAAGAACATGTGATTGAATCAATGAATCTAAACAATAAACGGGAAGAATATCCCACACCCCCTAACTTAAATGTTGCATTGTCCTCAATGCAAATCAAGAACACAACATAAAGAGAGGAAAAAAAAGATATAACCCAAATGGAGTGATCCCTGATGAGTGCGAGTCCATTGAATCTACAAAACAAGTTAGAACCAAGCATACAAAAAAAAAACAATACTTGAACTAATTACTCTAAATTATAAAAAAATAAAAATAAAAAGCTAATTATGTACAACCTACGATTTTAACTTCTAATAAATCATACACTAGAAGTCGAAAAATTTGGGGGTCCACCCAAAATACAATTTGACTTTGAGTGATTAATGGTGTACCCTCACTATAAAGCATGCCTCCCAAAAATTAAGGATTCCGTTTGAAAAACGGAAGGCATGTGACAATGTTAAAAAATGAACCATCACCAATTAAAAAATTTAGGGGCATAATGAAGGATTTTGGTGCATAAGAGGACAAGTCCCATTGGGATCTAAGAAATATAGAATTACGTTCCAAAGATTTTTCAAGTAGTATGGGGAGAGGGGCACACAAAAAGGAACAATCCATATTAGAAAATAATTTAAGCATAGAGTGCTTGTCCTCATAAACTGGAAAAGGATCCTCTTGTTGCGTAGCACGTGTGTTGGTCTCTAAGTCGGACGATATTTGAGTCGTATCTTCAAGTACCTACGAAGACTCAAATGGTATGGGTGGAGGTTTAGGAAGGAGAAATTCATCAATTCTATTGTCCCACTCGCTTTCGTCTAAATGACGAAATGAGGCCCAGAAAGATTGGACTTCATCATTTAGGCTCGCATCCACCGGTCCGAACTCGCGCTCAAACTCTGCTAGGCTCAACTCCTCTAGCTCTCTCTCTCTTGCTTGGTGTCCTCAAAATTTTTTCCCTCAAAATTTTCAATTGGATCTGGTGGAGTGACACGTCTAAGTGTGTGGCCCGTAAGATGAAGCATCTCAAAATAACATTCTCATACAAGAAGCGGATCAACATCCTCAAGACATTCATCCAGTTCTTTTGATGGATTTAATGGTTCGATAATAGTGGGGACACAAGGAGACAAATGATCTTCAACCTCAATAGGTTTTGAAATATTTATAAGAGGTTGATATTCAAAAGAACTTGGATCACTATCAATGATTTCATTCTCAAAAGTATTAGGTGAATCACAAGTCTCGACCTTCTCTAAGTTGTCCAAATAATCATTCAACTCCTTGCAAGTTGCTATAATTTTCGACTCGAGAACAGCACGGTCATCAGATTGCTTTTTTAGATCAAGTAAGAGTTCTTCCAAAGTAGGCTTTCTTGGTTCTAGCACCTCGAATTCCTCATTTGGTTGAAAACTTACTTCATCTTCAAAACTATCGGAAAAAAAATCCTCATTGGGTTCAAATAATGCATCTACATCTTGCTCCCAATAAAAAAAAATTCGCGATATTCTTTTTCAAGTCTTTCTTCTTCAAGCAATTGATTTTGATAAATTTGGAGTTTCTCAGCACTAGGCTTGTATTTAATATAATCATCTTTAGTGATATTGATCCAATGGTCATAAGTCTTGAGTGCCTCCTCTTCCTCACTATTAGCATAACAATTAAAGCCACCAAAAGAGTTAAAATAAGACATTTCAAATTGGGCAATTCAAGAACGTGACACCCATTTTTTTTTCAATTTTTGTTATATATATTTTTTTTTTTCGAAATCACTTGTAGATAAAAATAACTTTCATAAAAATTTAACAATTTCAATCCCCGGCAACGGCGCCAAAAACTTGACGCGACTAAGAATTTGTCTCAGAAATGCGTTCACTCTAGGCTCAAGTGCAAGCCTGTCGCTCAAGTAATAAACCCGGTAAGTCGGGATCGTATCCACAGGGATCGAGATTCCCAAATAGTAATAAGAAAAATTATTAAATCTTGAAATGAGTTCTTAAAAGAAACGAAAAGATGATTAATAATTGGGAAAATTTAACAAACTGAAAAGTGCAAAAGAAATTAGATCTGACAAATGGGAGAAAATAGGGTAGGGTACAATCCTTCAATCCTTAACAAATTACCGTATAGAATACTAGAATTGTAAATTAAAATTATTGACTAGATCCGGTCTTTATACATTCTAAGCATTACATATATGAGGGATCTAGCCCGCATCATATGAAATCAAAGATAGATATAAAGCGGTGAATGAATCCAGTCTTTATATATTCTAAGCATTACGTATATGAGGTTCAAGCCCGCACCATACGAAATCAAAGATAAATATAAAGCGGTGCTTTCATGATTCAATCAATATTTTAATTTAACCTCTATTTTCTACATAAATAATTTGCCTTGGATTGAGTTCATGTACCCCAACCCTTGGGAATTTAGCTACTCATGATTTGGTTCAAGAATAAATTCACACACAAAATTATGGACCTACAAGACATGGGAAATAATTTGCAAATAATAAAAATAGAGAATGGAAAGATATTACTTGAATTCAGCAACAAAAATGGAATTGGAATCCAGGATTTCTTACAAACTAGGTTTCATGAAAACTCTTGAAGGAATAGAAAATTTGCTCTCAAAATCTAACCCTAAAATTCAATCTAGCACTTCTAACCTAGCAACTCTCCTTTGAAAATGAGGTAGGGCTTGGTCTTTTATAGCACCAAGTTGCACGAATTTGGCATCAAATTTCTCTTGTGGCACAAGTTTTCCAAGAGTTGCACTGCATTAAATGCATAATTAATTACAGAAATTCGCACATCCAGACTCTTCATTATCGCGCAACTTCAAAACATCTTAACTTCTTCACCGTAGCTCGGATTGAGGTTTCGTTTTTTCCAGTATTCTTGTAATTTAGAGATCTTCAACTTTATAGTTGGCCCCACCTTCGGAATAAGGCTGAAAAATTACGAAAATGCCCTTCAACTCTCCATTTCTTGGTTTCTTTCACTGTTTTGAGCTCTCCTTCGCACTAATTTGCGTGAAATACCTGTAAAACACATGAAAAATACAAAAAACACGAAATACTTGCCAAAAAAGGTTAGTAGCATAAATAAGAGACAAATCCAAGCTAAATACACTGCACTGGATCATAAAAATACCGAAATTAAGGGGATAAATGTGAAGAATATGTGCCTAATCACCTCTAGACTTTCTCATTTGGTTTAATTGATTTATTTAATTTTATTTCATTGATTTATGATGGAATGGTGTTATTTTTTCATGTTAATTGATGATTAAAATTCAACACTACTTGTTAAACTAGTAGATGGTTAGTAATCAATTAAATTTCAACAGTGATGCAAAGAATGATCCATATGAGACTACAATTTTATTTTGGTAGCGGGTTGGGCACCCATTATTTTAATAGACGGGTTGTTAAATAGGATTGTTGTTTTATTTCATTTCTCATTCTAGTTAATTTTTATTCAAAGTGTTATTTATGGGTCATGATGTTTCCACGTTGTTTACGTCTTGGCTTGAGATTTTTTGTTATTGTGTATTTTTATTATAGTTGGTGGATTCGATTTTCGTTTGGAAATTCCTTTATTTTATTTTATCTCAATTATTTATATTGTCCATTATCACTGTCTTTTGGATGGTCTTAATATATTTTCATTCTAATTATCGTTAATGTTGAGAATGCTATAAATTGCATAACATTTCCTAATTTTGACATATCGGGATGAGCAACTAGTATGTGAAGAATAGGGAGTGTTACATTAGACTTACATAATCTCTCAAAGTTTGCAAAGGATGCATAAATTCTTAATCCCGAGTATTACAAGGATTGTAATATTCACATAATTATTTCTTTGATTTTCTTTCATTGTTATTCGATTTATCTGGGTCACAATCTGCGTACGCTGGGCCATTACTTTGTGGGTATATTTGAGATCATATTTTGGAGGAAACCGCATCCAAAAAAATACTCTATTGCGATAACCCCTTGATAAACTTATAAGTTTTAATACTAACAATAACATGTCAAGTAAATATATATGAGGTAGACTATCAAATAATTTAAGTTTGAGATCAAGGAACAAATAAGATGTTGATAAACATCGATTAATGAGGAATTGACTTTCACGAAACGAGTATTTTAAGCTTTATGTTGGATAACATATTATATATTTATCTAACTTTGCAAACAAGACCTTATTATTCAAGTATTTTTTTTTAATTAAATTGGATTGAAATTATAATAATTTAGTGGAATTAATTACAATTAAATTGAGAATAAAATATATCACGGGTTGTTATATGACATTTTTACAATTCTATTTGGAAGTGAATTCAGTTAAAGGAAATTACAACAAACTCTACGAGTTATCTAAGGTTTACGGGAACTCTTTTGATTCAAATACCTAACAAATTAAATAAATAAACTATAAACTCCTTTCTTTGTGCATAAATAGACAAATTAACCATGGATTAGATTATAACAACCCAATGAGACTTATTTAACAAATTTCTAAAATTTCTCTATTTATCCCATCCTAACCCTTGAGATGCAACATATTCGTCCCTATACTAAAACATTAACCACTAAAATAGAACCTATCCTCCAAATCCTTCGCTCCTGCCACTATCGCCAACTTAGGCCCCGACTTCGACTTACTCTGTTGCCCCATCAATGGCCTCAACGATTTCATTATTTTACGAGTAGACCCCCCAAGTACACCCTGCCGAGATATCCATCTCCGACATGAACGACATCGATAACCCTGCCAAAAAACTCGACAAACTCATTCCCATTCTCGGTTAAATCGTTGGCCTAGATATAAACTAAGACAGATAGAAAAATGAAAACAAACAAAAATAGGGTGAATAGGATGCCACACTAAATATATCAGTGCTTTCTTAGGACCTTCGAGGATTTCCACAATATAACTAACCCTATATCATATGTAGATTTTGTGTTCCAGTTTTCTTGCGTAACCACTAAGAACTCATTCTCAATCAACACTAAAACAAGGCGCTTTTTAGTGCACTTGGGTGATGGAATCTTGAAACTCCCAAAGCATAGGAAAACATTTTGATCTAGAAACTTTAATTTTTCAACCTCACCAATCTCATATGACGTCTCATTGTATGCATTGAGGGTAGCAAGCCATATGTTTGTTTTGTTTTAAAAGAAGTAGTTGAGAAGATCCACAAGTCTTGTTTTGGTTTTGGAAGAATTAATTGAGAACATTCACACATCTATAGAGATGGAGACTCAAATCGTTGAATGTATAATATAAGTTTAGTTAGATTGTTATGATCTGGTCGAGGGGTAATTGTTTCCATTTACGAGCAAGATAATGGGAACCCAACTTTTAAGTTTATTTCAAAGAGGTTGATAGTTTAGGAGATATATATATATATAAATTGTATTATCACACATAAAGGTTAGAGAGAGAGAGAGAAGAAAACACTGATCACGTTTTTATGAACAGATGAGAAGAGTGAAAATAATTTCTCTCATATTTCATCTTTTTTTTCATCTCTAGAAGCGACCACACAAATAACTTTCTTTGGGTGGATCATATAATAAAATATTTAAGATATATTTTAGATTTAAGAAGGGGTTTGAAAGGTCAAATAAGGGTATCAACATCAACATAGTCATAAATTCTTTCTCCTACTTTGTATCACCTACAAGACTCATAGGTCGCATGACCCATACTCTAGATTTATTCTTTAGATATGGTTAATTTTCTTTGGTAGGCAAAGTTTTTGGGTCGCGAAGTTTTTTTTAATATCAATCCCCATCAATTGGTATTAAAGACCCCATTATATATTGATCATGTTTTATAAAGGTCCATTCCACCATTGAAACCTTAAATTTAAATGTTATAAGATATATTTGCATAAATGTGTATATTTTTTACTACCATAGTTTTTTAGGACTCTTATTACTCCCTTCATCATGGCCACATATTTATGTTATGTGAATGGATCTTGAAGTGGTTTACCCATAGTTACAATTCCTGGATTTAATTTGGCTGTAATAATTAGAGAATTTTAATTATTGAAAAATTAATGTAAATTGAGGAGTTTGTGAAAGGATGTAATTGTTTTTCAACATAATCATCCATGGACTTTAGATGCAATGTTCTCGATTTTAGAGGTCCGATAATGGAGTTTTTGAAGTTGTATAAATGGTCAAAACAACATTAGTTTTGATCATGCATCAGATGAACCAAAACAAACTAGGGAGAACGAAAAGAGCAGTAAGCACCAGTAACGACAATCACGAGCTCCTATAACCACTACCGTAGATTCTAGAGTATGCCTACAAGACAAAAGTGTCCGATCATAGACTTCCCAATCACGACTGCTACCACTTCTGGCGTGGGCGTAGGGTTTTCAGCGTGGCAAGAGCCTTTTAGTGGTATTATACTTCTCGTATCCTACCACTAAATGCGTGATGGATTCTTCTTCAAGGATTTGTTTACCCAAAAGGACTCCACTCAGGTAATAACTCTTGGCCATGATAGAAAGAGATTTTGTTTCCTTTTTGATATAGAATTGCATGTGTTTGTGATTGGTTATATCTCTATCCATTCATATTTATTTTGTTAGTGATTTTATTAGATGATTATTAAATTAATTAGGGACCCACATTCTTGTTGACATCATGGATTTATTTATGTACTCGACCTAGATCATAATTTTTCTAAAAACTCTATATTTTTAAATTCAATTAAATTAGGTAATTAATTAAGGTATAAATTAAATTTTGATACTCTAATTTTTATTTTAATTAAAAATAATATATTTTTTGAAATTAAAATCGAGTAATTTAGATTGTACAATAAATTAGAATACTACACGTTATTTTATTTAGGAATTTAGAATCAAGTATTCTAAAGTTCAACATAAATCCTATGTTTTTTTTATGTATTTAAAATTTTTGATATTATCAATTATTCATGTTCGCATTGCATTTCCTCTCTTACATAGGGAATTTATAGTTCATTGAAATTAAATGTGAGTGAGTTCGGTTCCCGCAACGAGAAGGTTTACATTAGGGCATTTCTTTTTAAAGCATGAATCGATGGTATACATTTAAACACAAGTAATGATATCCTCCCCTATAGAGTCACTATCAATAATTGGTGGACCAAGAGATGCCAATTATTTAATAATATTGGATTGAGATATTTTTTATTATCCAGATGATGTAATTGAAAGACGAAAAGTTTGCGTAATTAAGGGTGAGGTGATTTAATATCCCAATGAGAAATTTTATTTCGTACGGACATTAGGATGCCCGATGGGATTAATTCTATATTAGCGGTATAGGGAAGCTAAGGTAAAATTTAATCAAAAGATAATTTTCACATATTTAATTGGAAATTGATGTTTTCAATGATGATTCCATGATTTAAAAACGTGGACTCAATATTCAATCCACCCGATTCAATTTTAAAGGAAAACAAACTAACTCGAATGAATTTCATTGACTAGAAAAGGAACTTAGACATTGTTTGTGAGGATTATAAAATTGTTTTGACTAAACTGCCTTGTCAAGTTTAGCGAGGGAGCGTCCGAATTAGATGTCTGGACTTACCAAGAGTGGTATAAAGTTGACCAAATGGATCGTCGCTAGATATTGACTCATATGACTAATGTATTGCAACACCAATAATTGAATATGTCAAGTTCACAACATGATTATGAGCCTCGGGGACATGTTTGAGCATCAAAATCGTGTCACAAGGCTGAATGATATAGCAAGGATGGTAGATAAAAATATGGTTTGTGGTACGCACGTTAGGAACCAAATTCTTAAAATGATTCCCATATTAGAGAAATTGTAGGTCTTTGGATTAAAATCAATGGAAAACCCATAATGATTTTGTGCTCCAATCATCCCCAGAGTCCTTTAAGTGGTTTTTCCTTAATTGTTCTATAAGAAAATTGACTACTCCTTATCGCAACTACTTAAACAAATCCAGACTATGAGGAAGAGGTTAAGGCATAAGGGTGTTATATAGGTTGCTAATAAAGGATTATTTTCTTTTGTCCCCAAAGGTAAGAGGAAAAAAAGGAAAGGAAAGTCTCAGGTACAATATGTGGTTGTTAAAATAAAGGTTAATCATCAAATAGAAGGGAAACAGCTGAAATTCAAGTGTTACATCTGCAAACTATTAGGACTTTGGAATAAGAAGTGCCAATCTACTTTGCAAAAAAGAGGGGTGAAAGAGATAATTTATCCTTTATCATTTAGGCATGATTTGTGGTATAATCTACCAAGACTTAGTGTGTATATTTGGGAGACACTAATAATGTTTGAAATTTTTTGTAGGGGTTGCATATAACCTTAGAGTCTATTCACGAGGCAATGTTTATATTAATGGGTAACAACAACAAGAATTAGTCTTACCGGTAAGACATATATCGTTAAACTTTGGTGGAAATAGGATTCATATATTAGAAGTTCCTTCACTTCCCATGAACTTAATTCCCCATTTTAACCGATCTTTGAATTCTTTATAGATTAATATGTCGCAATCGTAAGTATCTATGGTATGTTTGGTTCAATTTAGAAGATTTCTTTCTATTTTTGTTATTTCCATTGAGTTATTCATTTCAATATTTAGTAGTTATGGTGAGATAAAATTTATAACATACAAATCATTTTTCAATGTACTATAATAGATAAAAGTTCTTCTATTCTTTTTTCTATAAAAACTTCTTTATTGAAATAAACCAAATATCCAATCATTAATCTAGAAACTAAAATTTAATTTCTTCTAATAGTCAGTACATAACTATCTGGGAAAGAGGAGATTATGAATACTTCATCATTTTTATTGATGATTACTCAAGGTATGTATACTTTTACCTCCTTCTTCACCAAAAGTGTGATGCCTTTGATAAGTTCAAAGTGTATAAGGTTGAGTTGGAGGATAAGGATGGTAAACTAATTTAAACCTTACGATTTGATCGTGGGAGGAATACCTCTTGGGAGAGTTTAGGAATTACTTATCATGGGGAGACACTAATCATCTTTGAAATAATTTGAAGGGGTTTCATCTAACCAATAAGTTTATTCATGGGGAAATATTTCTATTAATGGGTGACATCAACAAGGATTCAATAATAGGAGTAAGACATATATCGTTAGACTTAGATGGACACAAAAATATAATTTTTGAAGATTATTTTTATCTACCCAATATTCGAAGAAATTTAATTTTAGTGACTAGATTAGTGATGTTTGTATATTTGTTTTATTTTAATAAATATGTTTTGATCAAAAAATTGAAAATCTTTTATATGTTCTAGTACATTGAAAAATGATTTCTATGTTATAAATCCTATCTTATCATTAAATACTGGAATGAATAACTCAAATAAAAATAACTAAAAGAGAAAGAAACCTTCTAAATGGAACTAAATATATTGTTATAACTTACATTCATGTCATACAAATCTAAAAAGAAATAAAATAGTCGTTCACATGGGAAAATAAGTTCATTGAAAGTGGAGGCACTTCCAGTATATGAATTATGTCTAAAAGCAAAAATGACCAAGAGGCATTTCCCAGTCAAATGTTATTAAGCTAAAGATGTCTCAAAATTGGTTAATTATGATTTATGTGGTCCTATAACTATCAAGGAAAGAGGTGGTTATGAGTACTTCATCACTTTCATTGATGATTACTCAAAGTATGTATATGTTTACCTGATGTACCATAAGTTTGATGCATTTGATAAGTTCAAAGTGTATAAGGTTGAGTTGGAGCATAATCATGGTAGAATAATCCAAACCATATGATCTGATCATGAGGTAACTACACATAAACAGTTGGCCTATCACGGTCAAGGACCGTGATAAAAGGAAATTATCACGATCAAGGACCATGACAATTATGGGCGCGATAAGTTATTATGTCATGGTCAAAGATTAGGATAACCCTTAGTTGTTGCGGTTATTTTTCCTTTGGAAATTAGTCAAACATAGTGGGGTCACCAAAAAATGTCACTGTTAAGGACAGTTTTATTACAAACTTATCACAGTCCTTGACCGTGACAAGATATGTGTTGTCATCATCTTTTCATAATCAAGGACCATGACAACACCTAACTTGTCAAGGTCTTGTCATGGCCTTGTCACATTCAAGGATTATGACAAAACTATAACCCAAAGAAATAATAATTTCTAGATAATAGTTACCGGCCAGCAGAAAACCTACTTCAACATCCAAAAATGACCTATTTTTATTCAATCCAAGTATAAACACTAACCACAATATAATATGCAATAAAAACACAAATCAAAACAAAATACTCAATTACACAAATCAAACCAAATTACATAAAATTCAACTTAATTACATTAAACCAAGTTTCATCACAAGTATAATCCTACAAAACCTCAATAATGGTCGAGGAGAAAAGTCAGCCAAACGAAAAATGGCCCCACCATGTTGTCGATATGTGAACACTTCCTTGATCCGTCACACCATAGCACCACGTCCTCTTTACTCAAAAATACCTCTATTACCCTGGACTCATAAGGTTGCAGTGGACGGGTGTGCAACATGGTACCCACAGTGGAGATCGGATCCCTCACTCCCTTGACAATCTTTGAACCTCCACGCATGTCACGGATATAAATTTTCTCTCCAGATAGATCAAATGGAGTGAAGATCGTAGGATTTAAGGTAAATTATATACCATAATGGGATGAATAATTGGCTGACATTGGTGAGGGTGATGGACTAGTGGTCCCCTTAACAAACTTCTCATTACCTTTTTTTTTAACCTTCATGTTCCCCTTCCCCATATTCGTGACTGCCCCTTTGACTCATTTGAACATTTGGTTCATAGTTTCTTAAAGATTTTCTAACTTCGAGTCAATGTATGCTTTGTACGTGTCAACCTTGGTAGACAACTCGTTATTACTACAAGAAGGTTCCAACAACTTTGACTTGTCCTAACCGCGAGCTGACACCTCGAGTACGACTTTTGTTATTTTTCTTTAACACTTAGCTCAGTGCATTTGTACTCATAGATGCCTTAGCAGCATCACTATTTCTGTTGTGCACAACTTTTAGTGTATCCTAAAATACTATAAAAACAAGCCATTAACTTTGAAAATACTATTAATAAATTACTAAAATTGACAATATAATTTCAATTATAACTTACCAATGTCTTGACGACCTACAGATTAGAAAACTCACCCTTCTTCAATCGATCCTTTATATAGGAGTCAGTCATATGTGGCATTCCCCCCAAGCCACTCCCAGGCTCCTACATTGATTAAATTAATAATAAAATTTTAATTTCACCATAAAATAAATTATGAACAAATTAAAGTAATTTACTTACCATCCTATGCTCCACCTCTGCGTAAGATGTTTATCCAGAGTAGTTCACATCCACTTTCTTTGACCAATTAGTCCTCATCAATCCACGGTTGGACAACTGTCTCTCAAATGCCTCAAAATCAAAGAACCTCTGCCACTTGACCAACATGATTGGATCCTTGCCCAGGACAGTCTCCCAACATCCTATAATGGACTATTTTCCCCTATCAAAATAGTGTGATTGCATGTTATTCTACCATGTATTCCATTACTCATGTACAATGGACAATATATAGTCCCACGATTTTAGGGACAAGCTTAATTTTTGTTGTCCAACAAACATATAATATAAGAAATTTAGTGAATTAATATTAAAAAAAAAACTTTTAATAAATATGATATGAAAGTGAAATATGTAATATATATTTAGATTTGAATACCTCTAGGTCCCCTCAAATGGCCATCTTTAGCTCATCGGGAACGTTCCTCCAATTATTGTAGCTGGGACCAATTATTGATTTATTAACTCTAATGACATCATCATTAAATCCATCTTAATTTTAATTACTCTCCCATGCTTATGAAACATAAAGAGATTTTAGTTAGATGATTCCCCGTCCCCCCGTCTTTGTCATGGGGGCCCGATGGCCTGATCTAGACATAGTATCCAAAATTGGGTTTTGGCAGCATAATATATGACATAAATCAAAGGAAAATACTCGATGAAGATATAAGAATTTAAATAACACAATCCTATTCAAACTCAATTGGGTTGGTTCTACAGTTTAGTTTAGTGATGTGTGATGTAATCTACCTTTTTTGGGCAGCTTTATTATTAAATTACGTTTCACCCCTTAATGCCCTATTTTCAAGCTTAAGCCTTGGATTTTTGAATTTTTTTTACCAAATACTCAACATGTTAGTCATACGATTGTACCCATTATTTTAAAAAGTTAGTTTATTGGTATGTGAAGTGATCGTGCCTCTTTTTTATCATATTTTTTTATTAAACTGCATTATCACCTCCTAATGCCTATTTTCAAGCTTAAGCCTTGAGATTTGAATTTTCTACCAAATTCTCACCACATGAGTCACACGGATGCACCAGTTATTTTTATAAGTTAGTTTAGTGACATGTGATGTAATTGTGCCTCTTTTGGGGCAATTTTGTTGTAAAATTAAGGTTCACCCCCTAAGGCCCTATTTTTTAGCTTAATGCTTGGGTTTTTTTAATTTTCTACTGTATTCTCACCCCGTGAGTCACACGTCTGCACTAGTTATTTTTAAAAGTTAGTTTAGTGATGTGTGACGTGATCGTGCCTCTTTTTAGTAGTTCTATTACCACAACCCACATTAGAGTTGAAAAATAATAAATTAGAGTTTAAGACCCACATTACATTTAACAAACTGAATATTAGATTTTATAAATTGTAATCTTCACCGTCCACTCAACCAAAATTATCAAACTGAATACAGATTATATTTTATAACCTAAATAACTCTACTCGTGTAAATTATCTAGAAATTTTTTCCAGTTCGTCTTATTATCCAAAATGGATTGATGGTTGGTATGAGTTGCTAGGTCATCCACGCTACTGGTGAAAAGCTTTGGCGCATGTAATATGACCTTCAACGGTTCATTATTGATATACTCTGAGTAAAACAATTACTTAAGATTTTCAATTGGACAAACATGCAACTCATGATTCATATGCTCCTTGCTCTTCATCTGGGACAAGTTTACCAATATCATATTGGTAACCAAATCGAATTTACAAACATTTTTGTCCTTAACTCAAACCCAATGATTTTAAAATACAATATTTTTAAAATATATATAGTTGAATTCAAAAATATATTGAATTACACCATAGTTATACATTGCTTCTGCAATGAGGATTTTGTCTTCGTGACTTACCCTATAATAAGTAAGAGCTTTATATGAAATGCCATTGTTTTGTAACGAAGTATTTCTCTTGTACAACCTCTAAAGGAATACTTAAACATTAAGATGATACTTCTTAAACTTATATAACATGAAATTGGGTCCATTGGAGAGACAAGCAAGCCTTTGTGTGGCACCACCGATCTTCAACAACTGAAATTCTGAATTACATAAGTTAATTAGATAATATTTAAAGCTTGTGATAATTTATCATTTAATAAGGTACGTTTCACCTAATAATTACCTCATGTGACACCCAAAGTCTAAATTCACTTGCTGAATGTGTAATTATATTTCATTTTCTATTATTCCGAAATGCATTATATTTTCTACATTTAATGGAAAATTAACAAAAAGGTGATCTAGTATATAAGATAACACCACGAAGTAAAATCATAAAACTAACTTACTCTCTCCATTCATCGACATCTTCATGTTTTTCAAACATATAACGAGCTACTTGAAAATATTAAAAACTTGTTAGTTTAAACGTTTTTCAATAACTAAACCACCCTCATCGGGGAACTCATCTCCATCTTATACATTTTTAGGGTCGAGCATATATTCCCTAGTGAACGCGGATGCCTCCATAATAATGCATTCCTCAGTGATGGATCCTTTAATGTACCTCCTATTCTTCATATACTATTTGAAAACTTTCATCGGCCTATATATTAAAGTTATTAAATTCAAAAAGCCACTAATTACATTAGTTAAAGTAAATTCAAATATAATTAAATTATAATAGCAAGTATAACTTTCGAATGGATATATTTGTCGATATCTTACTTAGTCGTTGTTGGTGTCTAGATTTGGTATGTTGATTTGGACTGATGTTAACTCAATTTAACCAATAATTATAACCACAAATAATATAATAAGCTAGAGAGGGATGAGAGTTATAAAGAGACACATCATCCCAAGGTGGTGCCTACATCTACAGGTACAATGACACCATTATTTTTTATGGTTTAGTACAAACCTCTGAAGAGTACTCAACGGTTTGAATAAAATATTTTCATTGGCCTTACCTAAGAGATGTCATGATCTATATATATAGTGGTTGGAAGTTAAAAATATGGAATACCTTTATATATATTAAGGATTTAAATGTTTACACGATAATAGGAAACTGAATATTATTCAAGTGCATGTGCATGGTGCCCACTCAGAGTCCCCCACATGTGTCTGTTCATATCCTTGACTATTCGTTTTCATGGGGATGGTCAGCTAGATAGCTGACCATTAAGATAGTTGAGCCAACCACATTCATGTGTTGTTTGAGGGTCCACTGATAATGACGATAAGTGTCACTCTTTTATTGCTCCATGTGGTCTACTTATTTTAGTCTATAACAAAGGCCCCCAATACTTCATTCTTGATTGGAATGATATAATGAGTGAAAGGATGGGGAATTCTTAGTCTAGAACTTCTCCTTTTATCAACTTGTGTTCATGCTATTCATTTATTCACTTCCGTAATTTTCTTGTACTTTATAGTTTTTGGTTGATTATGATCAACTATTGAGAAAGGACGACCAATTGAGTTGTCTTTTGAGTCTTGGAGGAGTCTTTGCATGCTATCAAGGTGGACCATGTGATTGATCAAAAAAAGTGGAAGAATGTGATAAAGAAGATAGAGAAGGACAAGAATGATGCCAAGAAGACTGTTGGTGATGCTATTAAGAGGGATAAACAGGTCGAGAAGGATGCTCTAGATGCTGATGAAAAATTACAAGAATTAAAGTCAAAGGAAAAGAAGTAAAATGAAGATGCCTACACTTGGGGTTAGGACAAAGCATTTTCCACCACAGTTATAGAGGATGAGTATATAAAGAAATCCTCCTTTAAAGAAGGATGGAATGTTGCCCTTACCTAGGTTAGCACTGCCTTATATTCTAAACTCTTCCTCAAGCACAACCCTGGAACTCATTCGGTGATTGAAAATGAGATTAATGATGAAAAGGGGATGGCTGAGTCATCAGGGCCCCAAAATATGGTTATAGTTATTACTCATCCTTAGGAGTAAGTCATCTAGGGTAAAGAAAAGTTGTAGATGTCTAGGGTTGTTTTTATTGGTTTGCGGCTTGTAATTTTAGTTTTTTATAATATGAACTAGTTACTTTTTATAACTCTCCTTTGTAATTTAACTAAAGTTGCCTTTCTTTTCTTGTAAGATTATTGTCTCTTGTGAACGTTTTCCTAACCTTTCCATATTTATACCATATGTTATACCTTTCAGTTTAATTCCAAGAAGGATATTCTAGCAGCTGCTGAGAGTGACCTATATATGAGGAGTATTCAACTATTGGGGGGGTAAAACTTGAAGAACATAATGAAGAAGATTTAGAAGAATTGATCAGTGTAGGTTTTCCTAACCAAGTCAAAGAGGCATATCTTCATTCTCACTGGATGTTTACCCAAGTAGTGGCTACCAATGCTTATTACTATGAAATGATACTCCAAATGTAACAAGACCATAAAAAGCTATATCCATCCTGTTAATAGACTATAGGAAGAAGTTTTCCCTACTCAGTAGTGATAGTGGATTTGATAAGAAATTGCAAGATATCTCCTTTGCCTTTTCTAAATAGAAATGTGTACTAAAGTCTAAGGTGACAAGTGCTGGGTAGGTAGCTAGTTTGTTGGAGAAAAAGAATAATATGTTGTGGTATGAATTGGAAGGTTTCAAAAAGTCTAAAAATGGTGATTAAAATGATGGGGCTCATTTTTAGAGCAGGAAGATGCTCGATTGATGGGGGGAATAGAAGGTTGAAGAAATCTAATGATGGAAAGTTGTCCAGGCAGACCATTATTGCCCGCCCACCTGTTGAAGTGGATAGTACCAAAAATACTTTAGACGGCCAAGACAATTTGATAAATAACCAATCTTCCACTATCAAGAGATTGAATAAGAAGGTTGAGCGTCTGACTTATCATTTCTATAAGCATCCACGGACTCTTTAGATGAACACCTATGAAGAAAACTTGGAACACTTGGGGTGACGAATTAGAGTAGGTCAGGAGAAAAGATTACAAATAGGGGTGGCTCAATTCCTTTACAGTCTTGAAGGTTCCAGAGAAAGACTTTGTGGTATTGGAATGATTTACGGTGTTGGACCATCCTACTCATCCTTTTACATTGGAGATTAAGTTAATTCCTACTGATGCAATCCCCATCTACTTGATTAGGAAATATCTGGGAGATTATGGCATTCATGGGGATGATACACTTATCCAACCTCTGAACTAGGTGGATAGGCCCAGCTCCAGTAAACAAAATAGACTTAAAGAGTTGGGGTACACAATTCTTCCTTTGGCTTTTGACATTCCCCCTGAAGGAATGGATAAGGCTCTTTGGATTCATCTAGCTAAATCAAAAGCTTATATAATCTTCTTGTAATGAAATGGTGTGATGAACATAGTAATAGTAATGAGAATGAGAATTTTAAATAAAGACTTTATTTTTGAGAAAAATTATCATTGTAATTATGCATGATTGTGGCCTACCAGTAGTTTAGCATTATGATTATGTTGTCCTCTTTTAGCCGACTAATCTGTCTTACTAGTTACCAGTTTGGGCGGAAAAAAAAATTCCATCCTTAGATTCTACTAATGCGCTTGTGGTCTTTCAAATAGATCTTGCCATTTTTTACTAATTATTTATGTTAGTTACAATTGACGACCAAATGTTTCAGGATTTTTCCTTAATTTAGTCTACTAAAAATTTTTGTTCTTGATGTTAAGGAGTTACACATGAAGTTTTAGGTTTTACCACTTCTTGTTAATGTCTTGTCAAAGAGGAATCCATACATGAAGTTGGAATTTTATGTTGAAGTTTTTTAGATGTTTGTGGGACATTTTTGTTCCACTATTTGTTTTGTTTAAGATATGTACATCTCCCACTCTCGGAAAAATGAAAACAAAAATAGAATAGGAAATCAATCTATTAAGAATTAGATGATTCTTATTGAAGCCGAAATATGCATTATATAGATATTTAAAGTTTCCATTACTAACAATTACCGATATTACTTCCTCAAGTGCTCGGTATTCCATGGGTTCTTGAATTGTTCTCTGTCCAGAGTTTCTAGGCGATAAGTACCTGGTCAAACAACTGTAGAAATATTGTAGGAGCCATGAAATTTACATCCAACCTATTTTTCTTCTGAAGAAGTTTGTTTAAAACATAGTACCCCTATTTCAGATTACTCGACTTAACCCTCCTATTGTAGAACCGAGCAGTACATTACCGGTAGGCTACCACACATAATGACACATTTTCTCTAACTTCTTCAACTAAGTCTAAGTCTAGTACTCTAATGATGTTGATTTTAGGGGAGTTAGAATTGATTACTCTATGAATGGGCATACCAATTTTTGTGGGGACTACATCTTCTATCCAAAATTCCAACATGTAGGGAGTTTCGTCGATAGCTATCTGTAAAACCATATAAATGAGGTGTGTGTTACCGATTTAAATTAATTCAAAAATTTCCAAGTAAACCTTATTTAATTAGATTCTATTTTAAACCAAATTAATTCATCCCCAAAACATGCAATTGTGTGTGCGTGTGTCAACCCATAAATAAATAAAGCATGTGACACAAAATTAACGAAAAATCCCCGCAGGGCAAAACCTTTTGTTTCTAGAACTTTGAAGAATTCACAAGACCATTGACTTACATACAACCTGATAATCGCCCACAAGTATAATGCACGGCGTTTTCGTAAAACCTTCAAAGCAACGACTAGAAGTCTGCAGTGGTTCACGCGCAGTTATACCACAACAATCGCAGCCTAAAAAACTCTGTAGAGACTCCCTCCAAAATAGCACTCAGATCTGCGGTTGTAGAGTTCTCCCCACAAAGAATAAATAGCAAAAGTGAGTTTTTCAATACCAAAACAATTCACTAAAGCATACGGGAGTTTTGTGAATTGAAAACAAAAAGGGATTAAACCCTAAAAGAAGAAGTCAAAAGGATTATGCTATTTCACATCTTTCTGTCTTTCAAAACGCTGGGACTTCTTAATGAAAACAAAACCATTTAATGAGTATTTATACAAAAATGCGCCGCCTTGGAATACTAGATCGTTCGAAGGAGATAAGGATCTCGCGCGAACGATGTACAAATGTCGTTCAAATGATATCTCACGACATCCCTATGTCGCTCGAACGAGATAGCTATCTCGCTTGAACGACCTGGGCGTTAAAATCGAGGTACGCTTCAGGACTTAGAAAAAATACTCATACACAAATTTTGACGAAAAAGTCCGCTCCAACACTTAGAAAATATTTTGTAAAAATATCCCAAAAGCTCTAAGAGGAAAGTTAAGGCATTAAAAACATAACCTTACCAAAGTAAACTTCGCGTAGTCTTTTTGATGAAGAACTTGATTAATTCAGATCCGTCTTGATGTAGATTGCTCTTGAATGCTCTTCAACGGTGTAGCGGTATATGACATAATAAATTGATAACGGACTTACAAAAATATATCCTTACATTATCCTCGGTGTGGATCTATTAGTTGAAAGTACACTTTGTTGCTCATTGATCCATTTATGTTTGACATCATCTTATCTTTTCTTTAGGCTACCAAGAAAAGTTTCATTTGTTACCTCTGTTTGTCCATTGCACCGAGGGTGTCGAGGAGAAAACTGTAACTTTGGAATCTTGGATTGGATAAAATAATCTTCGAACTCCTAGTTTTCAAATAGAGTCCCATGGTTAGTGATAAAGGTGTATGTCATACCATACCGGCATATGATATTCTTCCATATGAATTGGAAGAATCTCTCGAAAGGCATATCAATAAGAGGCTCAGCTTCCACCCACTTAGTGAAATAATCTATATCAATGACTAAGTATTTGAAACTTCCTCTTTTCTTTAGTATTGGACTGACCAAATCAATCACCCATAGGGAAAAAGTCCATGGGGATGTGATTGGTGTAAGTGCATCTCGAGCTGTAAAATTGTACCTTAATTTTTTAGCTTCTTTTCGATCATCTTGTAGGGAACCTTTTTCAATATACCCCTTAATGGGATCCATCCATAATGGACACCAATCTAATGCGAACAAATTGATATTTTCCTCATCAATGCTCATATTTGCTAGTATTTCTACTAGAATGGTTCTCGTTAACTCCATCCTGGTTGCAGAAGTGAGACGAGCAAGTGATTTTTCTCAGGCAATTTTTATTCTAGGTACTATAACCATTCTAACTACTAAAAAATTAGATATTTTATCATGAACCTTAGCCAAACATCTTGTCATAAATTAACCTTTAACCCCGTATATTCCCAACATTTGATTAGCAATCAACTCAAAATCACGATGAGTCAACATCTGCTCGCCACCCAATGATATTCAAAGCCTAGGTCAATGCCTCATATTCTGCCTCATTATTAGAGGCCTTGAATTGGAATTTGGGTGAATAGTTAACATCTATATCATCGGGAGTATTGATTATGAGCCCAGTGTCACCGCCTGTGGTGCATGATGATCGATCTACATACATCTTCCATACAAGAATTTCCTTATTAAATTCTCCGTAAACCAAGGATCCATAGTTGATTTTTTTTACTTTGCTCTAAGTGTCTCGTGCAGTGGATGTCTCTAGTCTATCAGTCATAGAGATGTCTTTTGAAGAAGTCTACTCGACTGTCTTCACTTTTGATCTCTCTCCTAACGGAGTCTACTTGGTAGGTTTTTCTTCATAAGGGAACTTAGCTTTAAAATCTACCACTGCCTAGTCTTTTAACACCATTTTATGTTCATAATGTACATCATACTCTCCAAGTTCTACGGCCCATGCCACTAATTTCCCTAATTTTTCATGATTATGAATGGCTTGGTGCAGTGGTAAGTCTGTTTAAACCACAATAGTATGCACTTATAAATATAGTTTCATCCTTTTTTGAGCCTCGATGAGGACTAAGGAAAGATTTTCAAGATGTGGGTAATGAATTTCTTCACCGCGAAAGGCTTTGCTGGTATAATAGACTTCCTTCTTCACCCCACTCTCTAGTCATAAAATGTCAAGGTAATTGTTGACTCAAATACCACAATATATAAATATTATGTTTCTCACATAAGTGGTCGAGAAAGAAATGGTGGAGATCCTAAATATATCTTTAACTCTAAAAAGGCTTCCTTACATTCTTCATTACACTCAAATGCCTTTCATAGTACTTTGAATAAAGGTAAGCACCTGCCAGTAGCTCAGGAGACAAACCTGTTAAGGGTTGATACTCTTCCAATCAACTTTTGCACGTCCTTCTTATTGCTGGGAGATCACATGTCTATCAATGCTTTTATCTTATTTGGATTGGATTTAATGCCTCTTTGATTTACTATGAATCCCAAGAATATACCTTTTTATATGTTAAATACACACTTCATCGGATTGATCTTTATTTCATGCTTCTCTAACTAATCGAACGGTCGTTCTAAGTCCTTGATGTGTTCAGTTGCTTTCTTGCTCTGAGAGAGCAAGTCATCCACATATATTTCCATGTTTTTACCAATTTTCTCATAAAAACAATATGTACAAGCCTTTGGTATGTTACTCCAGTGTTTTAGAGCCCAAAAGGCATAATGTTATATTGGTAGGTACCTCGGCTGGTGATGAATACGGTTTTCTCCTTATCTTTTCACTTTATTTTAATATTGTTATACCCTGAATAAGCATCCATAAAACAGAGTAATTCATGTTCATCAATAAGATTGAACAGCTGATCAATCCTAGGCAAAGGAAAATGATGCTTTGGATAATCCTTATTGAGATCTGTGAAATTGTAATACCCCGTATTTTTATGCTATATTTAATTTGGGGATTTATTAAATTTAATGTGACTTTTATTTAATAAAAATCCGGAAATTAATTATGTTATAATTATTAACGTGACTAGAGTTAGTAATTATGGGAAACTTGTTGAATATTACTAATGAGCATAGTAATATATTATATTGGTTATATTGAATGTCATAAGTAAATTAAATGACTATTTCGGAAATTTAAGTCGGGACGTGCCCGTGTCACGTCGGGACTAATTATGTTAATTAAAAAGTGAATATTTTATAAGTTGTCCGTATGGTCGTTTTGAGTGCGCCAACGCGTCCGGAAGGGTCGAGATAGTCAAAAAAGTGTACCCGGGGGTTTAGTTTGGGTCTCGGGTTGTTTTTAGGCTAAATTAGTGACCCGGGAGGGCATATTGGTCATTTTACAAACTAGGGTAATTAAACCGACGAATTTCAGCCATCCTTAGCAGTCATTTAAGTCAGCCTTTTAGGGTTAGAACACTCAAAACCCTAAGACGGCCATTGGAGAAGAGAGGAGAGACTTTGCAAGGTGATTCAAGGCCAAAACACCACCATTTGCACCACCGTCACCACCAACGTGTAGATCGCGAAGAGGAGAACGCAACCACACCACTATCATCAGGAAACCAGACCTCTGAAATCCCAGGCAAGTGTTTAACTTGCGTATTTTCGTTGGTGCAATATTCATATTAGTGTAGGAATGATTAGGAGTATAATCAATGGAAGAAAAACCCCAATTTTGATAGGGATTTGCATGTAGAATTCATTATAACCATATTCTGGAAATATTATGTGAAGTAGATGATTAACCCACGAATTTGTGATGATATGTTAGAAGGAAATTCTGGAGAAAACTGATTAGAACAAAAGTTAAGAAAACAGTAGGGTTCTTGATGTTTAGATGAGATTTTGGATTGTTTAACCATAATTAATGATGTATACACGCATGTTGAACGTTATAAACATCTGAAACTATATTAGTATGTTAGTAGTAGGCTTTTTGGGTCGATTAGTGTTGGAAAATATGGTTATTGTTGAAGAACTTTGATGAATCCCGTCACTGCAATTTCTGCAGAATTTTTGCCCAGACCTGCTTGATCGATCGATCGAGCATAGAGCTTCGATCAATCGAAGGTTCAATCGATCGAGCCCCAAACTTCGATCGATCGACCCCTCCTGGCAGACTCCTATTTCTCTTGTTTATTTAGTTAAATTGATTTATCGTGATATAACCTTTGGGCATTTTTTTTAATAAAAGGATTTGGGAGATATTGAGGACCAGTAGGGTATATGGATAAATGTTAGAACCTTTAATCTTCAAAGGGTAATGGTATTTATGAGCTATTTACTTTAGGTTGGTAGATTTTTGAATTTAAAGGGTGAGGTACGTAAGAGAGTTACGTTGGAATCTAATAAAGTCACTTACTGAATTTCAAATTTGGGAAGATATAATCCATGAGTGTTAGGTTATAAGTGAGAGAACCCTTCGAGATAAGGTTAGGATTGAAACCTTATACGTAATTCTATAAATGTGAAATTAAGGATAAATGGTATAATTATGGGTAATGTTAAGAACCTATGTTAATAGGATAAAGGGGTATATTTATATGATTGTGTGTACATATATTATATGCATGTGAAAATCATACCCACGCTACTTACTATCCCTGAGGTTTCCGCGCTGGGACAAGACTTATCTCGATGGGACCTTTATGGGGGATATTGACTTTTACCCTAGAAGATAGATGTCCTTGGTACAGGCTATCGACGTGATAGTTCAGACGGTCCTAAGAGACGCCGGTATGTGCCATCCTCTTAGAGACTTGGAATCTATTCTTCGCCTCAATATTGTTTGTGTATGTATTGTTAATACATTTCGAGAGTGATTCCGAATGTATTCCCCTTAATATGAGTGATATGGGGCTTTGGATAGTAGAGTATGCCCGCACCATAATTTAGTTGGGGTGCTGTTATAATGTATATTATACGAGTAGTTAATATATATATATGAAATTCTGAAATTTGGAACTGCCTACCGTGATTTGAGATGTAGGACATGGTTGATAAAAAAAAAATTGTAAATACTTGTTTTGAGAAAGCAGAATATGCCTACACCATAGTTTATATGTTGGTGCAGCTAGAATATATATATATATCAATAAATTATACGAGTACCTTATATATATATCTGGATAGAGGAATTTAAACTATTGTTGTAACGTAGTAAGTGAGGAATAATTCTGAACTAAATTATTAAATACTTGTTTTGAAAAAGTATAAGATGTCACTGTAAAACTTTATGGATTTTATAAAGTTAAAATGGAGGACTTTGATTACTGTTTGGAACATTCTTTTTAAAATGGAGTCGTGAATTATAAATCTTGCGAGTAATCTAAGTTAAGTTAAATCTTTTAGAAAGACTAGTGCGTTAAATGATAAGAACCCGTGGGGAAGGTTAGTAAGATAGGTGTGCACATTAGAAGAGAGGTGAGTATTTTCTCAAGAGAGTGACGTGCTAATATGTTATTGCATTGGCCTGTATCATTTTAAATACTTGCTAAACGTATTTTAAAATCAAACACACTTTCGGGCTTTGACCCGTTTCTTTTTCTCTCTCTCTCCCTTGTATATATATATGTATATTTTCAGGTGCCCAGCCACAGGGGCGTCTTGCTTAGGATCCCTCGAGAGGAACGTGCTGCAGCTTAGGTGGGAGTTGCAGGTCACTTAAGTAGACGGCTTCTTTTATTGACTCCACTCCTAGTACTCTCATTTATTGGGCACGTGTCGCCCTTTCCATTATTTCATTTGTTGTTGGGACATTTATATTTCAGTCATTTCCAGTATTGTTCTTTGGTATTTATTTCAGTATGGACTTGTGATTTTAGTTTCTTTATGTTGACATTCGATTGACGTAGTATTATGTTATTTGGTTTATTGTGGTGTGATTCTTTATTGTAGAAATGTCGTTTTTAATTAAAATAAATCTTTTTCTTTAATTAAAGTTTGGAAAGTTTGTATGGAAAATGTTTTGACACTTAGCTTAATTATTTAGGGTGTTAAATTGGAAAAATTATTTTTATCGACAGTGATGCTGAGAATGAACCAACTGTTTACCTTGATTTAATTTAATAAAGGAGTGATCGCCCGGTATTTAATTAGGCGGGGTGTCACAGGTGGTATCACGCATACACCACTTGTTGTTCTTGTTCCTTACCATTATCACGTTGGTCAACCAATTAGGGTATTTGACATCTTTAATAAAAACTTAATTTCTGCAGCTTGTACATGTCCTCCTGGAGGGCCATGTTCTTCTTGGATTTAAACATATGGCGTTTTTATTTGGTCGTCTTAACATCCTTAAAAATGTTTAGTTCATGACATATGAATCCTAGGTCAATCCCTAGTATATCTTCATGGCTCAAAGAAAACACACTCTTTGTTTGTTTTAGGAATTTTAGTAATTCTTTCTTTTTGAGGACTGAATTTATGCATGAGCCAATCTATGTAGTTCTTTTTGGGTAATCGTCGTCAAGGATGATGGTCTATGTTGCTTTCATAACTTGTGCTTTAACTAAACTGAATTTTTCAAGGGGGTTTAGGGTCTTAATATGGTAATTATTGGTAAGCCTTTTAGTTTCCTCCTAGTTGGATGATGTTTGATAGCATGCTCTAACTTCAACTTGATTTTAAGTAATAATGTCGACCCCATAGTGCATGGGGAATTTCAAGCATTTGTAGAGTATAAATGGCACTACTTTGAACTTTTTCAATCCGACTATTTGAAAGATCATATTATAGGTTGGTCAGACGTTCTTCTCTATGACAAATAAGCATATCATCTCAGTTTGACTGGCTGGACAAGTGCATATTAATACTTCTAATTTGACAGTCCCCAAAGGATACACCTTTTCTTTCGATAATCAGATGAGGGGTCTGTGATATGGATTTGATTTACTATTGCGTAGCTCCAATCCTTCGAACCTGTCATAAAATATGACATCGCCTAAGATACCATTGTCCATTAAGATTCTGGAGACTCTTGCTACATGTACTCTCATCGTGATGACCATAGGATCGCCATGGAGATAAAGTACCCCAGACAAGTCATTCTTGGAGAATCCTATCAATAGCTTATCTTTGTTCACCTTTCTTGGGTGACCATCAACTTCATCAGATAAATTGATTTGCCCAGTGTATGAACACGCTTTGACTTCATTCGGGTATACCTTTCTTTCGGCTATTTCGTCGCCATCACCTACATCACCACCTGCAATGAAATAATAACCAAACTAAATCATTTTCACAGCGAGCTCGATCTCTATGGATTTCTTTAATAGGTTTTGCCTCTTTTCTTATCATCTCTTCTTTTACATGGAGATTCCGATCATCTCCTGATTTCTCTTCCTTCTATCCTTCCTTCTCTGTAGAAAAATTTGGAAAGATTCCGACTTCGAATCAAACTTTCTATTTAGTTCTTCAGAGCTATGCAATTGTCTATAGTGCGCCCGTGGTCTTTGTAAAATTCACAATATTTGGACTTATCTCTCCTTTTTGGAGGAAACTTCAGTTTTCCAGGACATTTTAGATCCCTGCTTCCTCGAATCTCCTATAGGATGTGGTGTATATAAATAGTTGGGGGCAAATTCATCATTCCTCTTATTATTTTCGGCCTTCTTGTCTTTTTTATCCTTTTTCAGAGTTTTTTTTCATGTTAGCTTTGGAGCTATGAGATTGGTTAGCATCCATAGCCTCCTCGGTGTTCATACTTTTACCAAATTTACCCATCAACTTAGTTATGGTCTTAGGTGGATACTCAGCCATATCATAATATATCCTATCAGGAAGCAAATCACTCATCAAGGTAGTGATTTCTGTCTTTTCTTCGTAATCCACCACCGCTAGTTTTTCACTATTAAAATGAGTGATATGTTCTCAAGTCGTTTCCCCCAGTTATTGGTGAGCACTTAGTAAGTGAGGTACTCTCTTTATTAGTTTGGCTCCAAAGCAGAAATTACTGATAAATAGCTTGGCAAGATGTTGGAAGCTGAAGATTTTCCATGAGGTAAATTATTGTACTAAATTTGCACCCACCCAGTAATGATGCTTGAGAATGATCGACAATGCATTTCTTCTAGGATTAAGTAGATGTCAGTGGTAGCCTGGTATTTTTCCACATGAAGAACAAGATCGAATTTACCATCATATTTTGGAGTGACCTGTAACAACCCGAGGTTTTGGAGTCGACAATTTATTTATTTTGGGAGAAATAAATAATATTTTATTGGAGAAATAATTAAATTGGTAATTGAGGTCAAAATTTAGAGTCGTTAGAAAGAGTGTCGAATGTCGATTCTGAGGGTACCATTGTTTTCGAAAGGGTCGAGAAAGTCGAAATGACTGTACTTGGGGTCTATTTAGGTTTCAAAATAATTTAGGACCGTTTGACTCAAATTAAAATTACCGGGTCATTTAAAGTGTGTATTATCATTAAAAGATGTGTACATTGGGAGACAAGGCTTAAAAGACACGTGAGAAGTCATTCTCACTTAAGAGAAAGAGGAAAACCCTAGAAAGAAAGAGAGAAGAAGAAAGAAAAAGAGAAAGAAGGAGAAAAGGGAGAGAACGTGGAGATTTCCGATTTCCACGCGATCTCAAGGCGGATTCAGACCCTACGAACCCGAGGCAAGTGATTAAACTTGCTAAATAATTGTTGTGTACCAATTATTGGATAATTTGTGGATTGATATTTGGGTTTTAGGTTTAGTTTAACAAAACCTAACTTTTGGGTATAATCTTAAATTTAATTTGTAGATCTTAGATTTAATGATAGAAATTAGTTTATAAGTATTCTAGAATGAATATTAATGTTATGAGTATGGTTGGGTTGAAGATTTGTGGTTGAATGGAATTATATTGGGGTTTTTGAGAAGTTGGAGTTGTGTAAAAATGGAGTTTGGCCGTAGTACCTGTTAGGGCAGGTCGACCGCGTACAGAGGGCCGGTCGACCGCGTATAGAGGGCCGGTCGACCGCGCCTCCAGAATTGGGCACACTGTCTTCGATTATAGGCAAAATTAAGAAATGCGGTCGACCGCGGTTTGGGTACCGATCGACCGGTCCCCTGTTTTGGGTTCAAGTATGAGAATTTAAGTTATCCCCTTCTTCTTTGGATTTGTATGAATGGACTTCCATAAACAGCGAATCATAAAGGATTTAGTGATTATATAAGGGAATTATAGACCTTAGAGTCAGAAGACGATATATGAGGCTAATTGATAAATAAAAGACTAAATGAAAATGTCGGGGAGTTTTAGTGATTGATTTTGAGAAGTGAGAATCTAAAAGAGTATATCAATTTGGGGAAAAATCCTCTAAGTATCGAGGTTAGTATTTGAGGAATACCGATTAGAGATTTTGGGATTTTTCTAAGTGGGGAAGCCCACTTTTATTTGGGATTTTATTTGGTGATAATAAATAAATTTCACGATCTGAGAATGAGAATAACTTAGAGATGCCGGATCTTAGGATCCAATCCCTAATGGCATAACTTTAAAGGTTCATAAAATAAATTGAACCATATTATGGATGGAGAACCGGGTATGCGAATTGAGGTTTATTAAGATCAATAATATCCTTAACTTGAATTGAATTTTGAGACAATTCACTATTAGAAGCATCATGTGAGCTTGAAGTGGGTATTAGTATAGCATATACTAAGTGGGGTTATTGTGCGAGAATTGACGGTTAGTGTATCAAAAGAGAGAGAGATATACTAAATAATGATATTAATCTTTTGCGCCTAAGAGCGTATAATGAATATGAAATGATGTGCAAGTATACCTTATATAATGGTATATCTTTATTACGTGGGATGTATGTATACCTTATATGATGGTGTATATACATGTTAAGCATACCCCCTCCTTGCTATCATAGGGAAGTTTGTGCGTAGAGGGTGAGAATTCTGACTAGAAAAGCAGGATGTGGATATTCCCCAGGTCATAGTCGTCCATGGTGGTCAGCAAATGACATATATATATACATTTATTTATTTTGGGGGTGAGAGGTCATGGGTATGTGTCGCTCTCACTTGTCGGTTAGGAGCTATGACCGATTCTCGGACGTTGTGTGCGTGAGTTGATCACGAGGAGGGTGTCGTTGAACCCCACCAGGTGGCCCCAGTTTGCTACGTATATGGGCTGCTGGAGGATGATAGCATGTGAGCCTGCGTCCTTCGAGTTATAGCTCGTTTGGATGGTTATTATTGCTTGTGTTTGTACTTGGGTGTCAAGGGCATAATGGATCTCAACGACCTACATTGCCAGGATTAGTGTATCGGGGGGGTCCTTGTTTGGATTTCTCTTCGGCGAGACGTCCCACGCACGAACCGCAGTGTAATGTTGGAACTTGGGGATAAGTTTAGTCCTTAATGTTCATAATTATATATATATATATATATATATCACCTATCCCAACAATCGATAGTGCCAGGAGTAGTGTAACGGGGTGGTTCCTTATTTGGGTTTCGCTTCGGCGAGACGTCCCACGCATGATACGCCGTGTACTGTTGAGAATTGGGAATATTAATTAATTAAAATTGGATAATAATCATTTAAGTTACATGCATCTTGCATTGAGGGCATAATGATCCCCGACGATCGATACGGTCAGGATTAGTGTATCGGGGGGGGTTCCTTGTTTGGATTTCACTCCGGCGAGACGTCTCACCCACGAAACGCAGTACCGTGTTGAGAATCGAGAGGAGTTTAGTCCTTAACTCTTGATGCTAATAACTCATATAATAATTATATATATGGTTTCATGCCTTATATGGGCATCACTAGAATATAAATTCTAGTAAATGAGATTTTTGATATATGTGATGATGTGGACATGATTGGATCATATAACTTTATATGATCAACAAATGAACATTATAAAGATAACTATAACTATTACATTAAAGTTAATGTATATGACTTATAAATTATGGGAACAAATGTATTGGGAAATAGGTTAGATGATTTTGCTTAAATACTTCTTTTGGGGTTTAAGTTAGGATTCTCTTACCTATTTAGAATCGGTCATCCTTTTGGAGATCACGTGCATAAGTTTAGTGCGCGCTTTAGATGAGAGGTGAGTTGAATTATTATGGAGTGTTCGATTCCAACTAAATCATGTAATAATGCATTTATAATTATTATGCAGTTTAATACACTTTCTATAAAATGTTTTTCCAAACTCGGGCTCTGACCCGTTTATATTTTCCTCCTCCTTGTATATATTGTATTACTTCAGGTGTTCCTCCGCAAGGACGCCTTTGATGTTATCCATCCAGGGTATTTGTGGAGTTGTGGCAGTAGCGGACTGTTGCGGCACTTTGCTTTAGTCGATTCCTATCTTTGTACATCTAGATTAGGATTCAATTTGTATGTCTAGCTAGTATTCAAGTGTTGTAGATTAAAACTTCCATATTTTATTTCTCCAATTATTGTATTGCCTGTTACCCGACAGCATATTCGGGTATTTCATTGTTGAGATTTTGTTGTACAATGTATTGTACTCTTTCATATTATTGGAGCATGCACTTTTCACTCATTATAGTTAGATGTATATTGTTGGTTATGTGTAATATTGGTTTTGTTGTTATTGTTGTTGTTATTATAAAAAATTTAAATTTTTGACGATTCGCACTTAATGATTTCGGGTAGTTAGCCTTATATTATAGTGCTTAGTAGTTGATGTTGAGACTGTGCCATCTGAGATACCTGATTTATTATAGTATAGGGTTGGCCACCCATTATTATTTGGAGCGGGTTGTCACAGGTGGTATCAGAGCATCGGGTTCTAGTGTCTTTAGGATCTGTGTGCGTTGCTACGATCTTACGTAAGCGTTCTTGATGTAGAGCCTTACTATTAGGAAGATTACATTCATACATCCATATCTTTCTGTGATTTGAAAATATTTGAAAGGCGTTCTGATACAATTATTCTTTTTTCAGATGCCACCGAAGGGAGGTCGTTCAGTCAGGGCAAATAAAGGGAATGTGCAATCCCAAATGCCCCAAAGGAACATGACTACGGATGATGTTGCCAATATAGTGGCACAAGAAGTAACTGTCACCGTTTCTACGATGGCTCAGTAATCTGCCGCTCGAACAGCCCCACCCCACCCCATTTAGGATTGTCTTTATGGGAGAGAGTGAAGGAAGATTTTAGTAAGGGGCATCCTCCCGAGTTTGCAGGGGGAGTTGATGCAATGGCTACAAGTCAATGGAAAAATATCATGCAGAGGCATCTTCGTATGGTTGAGTGTAGTGAGGTAAAGAAACAATTTTTAGTCACCTTTAGGTTATCGGATGCATCTCTTCAATGGTGGGAGTCTGTCACCACATCTGAACAGAGAGATACCTTACCCACAACAACATTTTGGGAACTTTTTGATCGAAGGTATTTTCCTTCCCCTAATCGAGATATAAAGATTTTTCAAGGAAATAGAACTGTGGCGGAATATGAGGAAGACTTCTCTAGGTGGGCAAAGTTAGTATCTGATGAGTTAAATACGGAAGAGAAACGTATATCAAGTTTTGTTCGAGGTTTAGACTGAAAAATCCGACAACATTTGTTAGGGAGTCCTAGGTTAGTGACTTTCGATGAGGTAGTGAATGCGGCTCTACTAAAGTGTCATGAATATCACCTTCGTTCGCAAGAGGGTAAGAACTTTGGAGATTCGAGTTCATCGAGTAATTTTGGCAAGGAGAGTGTCAGTAATGTGAATGCGCATAAAGGATTTGAGGGTAAGTGTTTCTTTTGTAAAGAAATAGGTCATAAAAGAGAGATTGTCCTCAAAGAGGTAAAGGACCGCAATTTGATGAAATTTTGGAAGTGCAACCCCTACAACAGATTCGAGGTCGCTTTAGACCGGGGGACTACATTTGGGAGCCCATTGATGAGGATGGGCAATCGGACTAGATATGGGTGATGTAAGTTAATTTTCCTTTATAAATAGGATAATTACTAAAAATGAGTTTTGGAATAACGTTTGTGAGATATTGTGAAAGGGTAGAAATATAGCCCTATTATGTATGTAATGACCTTAAAAAGGGAAATTGTGAGCAAGATATGCTCTTATTCTATTATTTTGTAAGAAGGATAGATAATTTTGCAAGGTGCTCAAAAAGAGCTTTAAACCTTATGGTAAATGTAAGTGTGGTTATGGTGATAAGTAGTAATGATAAAGCTACTTCTTTTTATATAGTCATGATAGACAATTATGATTGTTGTATTTTAGATATGGATTTACCTTATATATGGAAATATGTTGAAATGATGTAAGATGTTGTTTATGTTTGAAAGTTGATTGTGGTTTGATGGGACGCAAGTAAAATTTTAGCTCATAAGTATGATAATATTTGTGAGCTACATGTTATATAGATGATGATCTAAAAAGACCTTGTGTTGGACATAAGGCATTTTATAGTATATATATATATATATATATATATATATATATATATATATATATATATATATATATATATATATATATATATATATATATATAACCGTTTTCAAAGTAAACTATTTTTAAATAAAACCTTTGTCGGCCTTCGGGCCCATTCAAAATGATTTTCATAAAATTAACCTTTTCGAACACTAGTCCGTATTTAACAAACTCTCAATCCCCGGCGTCGCCTCATAGTAGTGTATTGGGAGGGTTCCTTGTTTGGATTTCGCTTTTACGAGACGTCCCCCGCACGAAATTGGCGATTATCAGGAATTGAGAGGAGTTATTTCTTTGGACCATTCAAAATTTTCACACCATTAAAATGTTAGTACTACTTATATTGTTGGAATTGTGGTATTTTTGGGGGCAAATAAAGCCTCATTATGATTGATGTGAGCACAAAGCTCAAATATAAAGGGTGTATGGGAGCCTTTGTTGTGGAAATTGGATTTATTTAACTCATAATTAACTTATAATAAAATGAATTAAAAATAAACTCGTCATGGGAAGTTAGAAGTTTGGAGATGGGATTAGCAAGACTGGGTATAGTAGGATTAGTTGAGCTTTGGAGAAATAGGCTTAGCTAAATTTCGAGGACGAAATTTTTGCAAGTGGGGAAGTTTGTAACAACCCGAGGTTTTGGAGTCGACAATTTATTTATTTTGGGAGAAATAAATAATATTTTATTGGAGAAATAATTAAATTGGCAATTGAGGTCAAAATTTAGAGTCGTTAGAAAGAGTGTCGAATGTCGATTCTGAGGGTACCATTGTTTTCGGAAGGGTCGAGAAAGTCGAAATGACTGTACTTCGGGTCTACTTAGGTTCCGAAATAACTTAGGACCGTTTGACTCAAATTAAAGTTACCGGGTCATTTAAAGTGTGTATTATCATTAAAAGATGTGTACATTGGGAGACAAGGATTAAAAGCCACGTGAGAAGTCATTCTCACTTAAGAGAAAGAGGAAAACCCTAGAAAGAAAGAGAGAAGAAGAAAGAAGAAGAGAAAGAAGGAGAAAAGGGAGAGAAAGTGGAGATTTCCGATTTCCACGCGATCTCAAGGCGGATTCAGACCCTACGAACCCGAGGCAAGTGATTAAACTTGCTAAATAATTGTTGTGTACCAATTATTGCATGATTTGTGGATTGATATTTTGGGTTTTAGGTTTAGTTTAACAAAACCTAACTTTTGGGTATAATCTTAAATTTAATTTGTAGATCTTAGATTTAATGATAGAAATTAGTTTATAAGTATTCTAGAATGAATATTAATGTTATGAATATGGTTGGGTTGAAGATTTGTGGTTGAATGAATTATATTGGGGTTTTTGAGAAGTTGGAGTTGTGTAAAAATGGAGTTTGGCCGTAGTACCTGTTAGGGCCGATCGACCGCGTACAGAGGGCCGGTCGACCGCGCCTCCAGAATTGGGCACACTGTCTTCGATTATAGGCAAAATTAAGAAACGCAGTCGACCGCGGTTTGGGCACCGGTCGATCGGTCCCCTGTTTTGGGTTCAAGTATGAGAATTTAATTTATCCCCTTCTTCTTTGGTTTTGTATGAATGGACTTCCATAAACAGCGAATCATAAAGGATTTAGTGATTATATAAGGGGATTATAGACCTTAGAGTCATAAGACGATATATGAGGCTAATTGATAAATAAAAGACTAAATGAAAATGTCGGGGAGTTTTAGTGATTGATTTTGAGAAGTGAGAATCTAAAAGAGTATATCAATTTGGGGAAAAATCCTCTAAGTATCGAGGTTAGTATTTGAGGAATGCCGATTGGAGATTTTGGGATTTTTCTAAGTGGGGAAGCCCACTTTTATTTGGGATTTTATTTGGTGATAATAAATAAATTTCACGATCTGAGAATGAGAATAACTTAGAGATGCCGGATCTTAGGATCCAATCCCTAATGGGATAACTTTAAAGGTTCATAAAATAAATTGAACCATATTATGGATGGAGAACCGCGTATGCGAATTGAGGTTTATTAGGATCAATAATATCCTTAACTTGAATTGAATTTTGAGACAATTCACTATTAGAAGCGTCATGTGAGCTTCAAGTGAGTATTAGTATAGCATATACTAAGTGGGGTTATTGTGCGAGAATTGACGGTTAGTGTATCAAAAGAGAGAGATATACTAAATAATGATATTAATCTTTTGCGCCTGAGAGCGTATAATGGATATGAAATGATGTGCAGGTATACCTTATATAATGGTATATCTTTATTATGTGGGATGTATGTATACCTTATGTAATGGTGTATATACATGTTAAGCATACCCCCTCCTTGCTATCATTGGGAAGTTTGTGCGTAGAGGGTGAGCATTCTGACTAGAAAAGAAGGATGTGGATATTCCCCAGGTCATAGTCGTCCATGGTGGTCAGCAAATGACATATATATATACATTTATTTATTTTGGGGGTGAGAGATCGTGGGTATGTGTCGCTCTCACTTACCGGTTAGGAGCTATGACCGCTTCCCGGACGTTGTGTGCGTGAGTTGATCACGAGGTGGGTGTCGTTGAACCCCACCAGGTGGCCCCAGTTTGCTACGTATATGGGATGCTGGAGGATAATAGCATGTGTGCCTGCGTCCTTCGAGTTATAGCTCAGTTGGATGATTATTATTGCTTGTGTTTGTACTTGGGTGTCAAGGGCATAATGGACCTCAACGACCTACATTGCCAGGATTAGTGTATCGGGGGGTTCCTTGTTTGGATTTCGCTTCGGCGAGACGTCCCACGCACGAACCGCAGTGTAATGTTGGAACTTGGGGATAAGTTTAGTCCTTAATGCTCATATATATATATATATATATATATATATATATATATATCACCTATCCCGACAATCGATAGTGCCAGGAGTAGTGTAACGGGGGGGTTCCTTGTTTGGATTTCTCTTCGGCGAGACGTCTCACGCATGAAACGCCGTGTACTGTTGAGAATTGGGAATATTAATTAATTAAAATTGGATTATAATCATTTGGGTTACTTGCATCTTGCATTGAGGGCATATTGAGCCCCGAGGATCGATACGGTCAGGATTAGTGTATCGGGGGGGTCCTTGTTTGGATTTCGCTCCGGCGAGACGTCCCACGCACGAAACGCAGTACCGTGTTGAGAATCGGGAGGTGTTTAGTCCTTAACTCTTGATGCTGATAACTCATATAATAATTATATATATGGTTTCATGCCTTATATGGGCATCACTAGAATATAAATTCTAGTAAATGAGATTTTTGATATATGTGATGATGTGGACATGATTGGATCATGTAACTTTATATGTTCAAAAAATGAACATTATAAAGATAACTATAACTATTACATTAAAGTTAATGTATATGACTTATAAATTATGTGAACAAATGTATTGGGAAATAGGTTAGATGATTTTTCTTAAATACTTCTTTTGGGGTTTAAGTTAGGATCCTCTTACCTATTTAGAATCGGTCATCCTTTTGGAGATCACGTGCATACGTTTAGTGCGCGCTTTAGATGAGAGGTGAGTTGAATTATTATGGAGAGTTCGATTCCAACTAAATCATGTAATAATGCATTTATTATTATTATGCATTTTAATACACTTGCTATAAAATGTTTTTCCAAACTCGGGCTCTGACCCGTTTATATTTTCCTCCTCCTTGTATATATTGTATTACTTCAGGTGTTCCTCCACAAGAACACCTTTGATGTTATCCATCCAGGGTATTTGTGGAGCTGTGGCAGTAGCGGACTGTTGCGGCACTTTGCTTTAGTCGATTCCTATCTTTGTACATCTAGATTAGGATTCAATTTGTATGTTGAGTTAGTATTCAAGTGTTGTAGATTAAAACTTCCATATTTCATTTCTCCAATTATTGTATTGTCTATTACCCGACAGCATATTCGGGTATTTCATTGTTGAGATTTTATTGTACAATGTATTGTACTCTTTCATATTATTGGAGCATGCACTTTTCACTCATTATAGTTAGATGTATATTGTTGGTTATGTGCAATATTGGTTTTGTTGTTGTTGTTATTATAAAAGTTTTAAATTTTTGACGATTCGCACTTAATGATTTCGGGTAGTTAGCCTTATATTATAGTGCTTAGTATTTGATGTTGAGACTGTGCCATCTGAGATACCTAATTTATTATAGTATAGGGTTGGCCACCCGTTATTATTTGGAGCGGGTTGTCACATGACCACGAGTGGCTTGATTTTGGAAGATGTTAGGGAATTCACAATTGCTAAGATAAAGGGTGATCCCTTCATAAAACTCATGTGCAAAGGATTATTAGATTTAGCTATATCTCCCAATTGATCTTTTAGCGATTGGAATGAACCTTTCCAGGGATGATCATATATATTAGGTTTGGTTAAAATAGTTTTAGTGGCTAAGTCGTACATTTGAACTGACAACTCTTCCTAGGAAATCTGCTCGACATGTGAAAATCCACGCACACTAGTTCTTTACCTAACAGAACCTTCTTGATAATTTCTTGATCTCGAAAGCTCCCTATGATTATGGCCTCTAGTTTCTCGGAGACCTAAACAATCAAAGGTTGAGCTATTTATTAGTCTATCTAAGGTGCTCGAGGTGATAAGACCTATCATTGTAGGATATAGAATATCTAGATATATTTCTTTATTTCCTAGGTTCTGGGGGGAAACATATCTCCCCTGGTGGCTAGAATAACAGTTGGTTTGGTTTCACGAGTCTCACTAAGCTATCTCACTGTCTCCTACATTGCTTCTTGACATTTGGCTATGTTCATCGGGATTCCTTACAGATCTCCCATACTAGGAGGAGAAGAATAACTAAAATCATTTTAAGGCATATGGCTACCTATTGGAATTTTTGTCATTTTTCAGTGATGTGTCTATGAAATGGTTTCTTAAAGAAAATAATAACTTATCGTTTCCCACTAACAATGCCGATTTCTTGGTGTTTAAATATATTTTGCTTATTTGGAATGATCTTGACTCAATTTAACCAATAATTATAATCAAAGATAATATAAAAAGCTATAGAGGGGTTAGACGTATAAAGAGACACATATATTTTATGTGGTTCTCTAGGGTTTGAATAAAGGATTTCCATTGCTCCTGGATGAGAGGGGTTATGATCTACTTATAGTGGTTTGAAGTTAAAGAGATGGAATACCTTTATATATTAGGTATTTACATCCTTATACGATAATAGGCAGTTGGATATTATTCATGTGCATGTGCATGGTGAATATTGAAATTCCCCTATGTGTGTTTATTCATATCCCTGACTATTCACTTTCATGTGACTGGTCGGCCAAATAGCCAACCAGCAAGATAAGTGAGCCGACCACATTTGTGTGCTGTTTGAGGGTCCACTAATCATGATGACATGTGTTACTCTTTTATTCGTCCGCGTGGTCTACTTATTTTAGGCTACAATAGAAATAAAGAAGCACATTATCGGATAAGTTCAACGACAAGTGAATACTAATGTCGAAATTTTTTTAGAGAAATACTTCTCTAATACACAAGTTTCTTAATCTATAGTTGCCTTTGCAACCACAATGTGCCTTTAGTTGACTACTTTTGCACACAAAAGTGAGATAAAAAGTCTAACCTGTATAATGACCCCCTAGAGAACCAGTGCTTAAACAACAAAGGGACCGCTTACATGATCACATATTTTGTACGAATTATGACCAAATATAGACCTTGTTAGGCCCATTGTATCATAAATAATGAGCTCTTAGAGTCATTTTCGTAAAATAAAAGAAAATTACAATTTTGAATAAAATTTGAGTTACAAATGCAATTTTAGTAACTTCGGTGGTTGAAACAGAAATTTCAAAAATTTTATGGTCCTGAAAATCATTTTTAAATGTTTATCTAGGCAAAATAAAGTTCTCCCTAAAATTTAGTTGAATTCATAATTACAACGGAAAAGTTATAAATTTCGGGGTCTATGTAAAAGTGGTGATCGCTTAAATAAGCTCTGATACCAATTTGTAAAACGTATGATAGTGTGATAATTGATTAAATTCACAAAATTCTAATTTGGCACACTTATTTAATTAGAGTCTATTTTTAAACCAAATTAATTCATTCCCTAAACATGCAACTACGTGTGTGCGTGTGTCAACCCATAAATAAAGCATGCGACTAAAATTTTAGGAAAAATCCCCGAAGGGCAAAACCTATTATTTCTAGTACTTTCATAATTTTATAAGACCATTGACTTAAATACCGTCATGCTTTCACCCACAACAGTAATGCATGGTGTCTTCGTCAAAACTTCAAAGCAACGGCTAGAAATTAGCAGTGGTTCACACGCAGTTATACTACAAGGACGAGCAGTCCAGACACGCAGTCTAAAACCTTCACAAGGACTCCCTCCATAATGGCACGCAGCTCTTTGGTTATATAGTTCTCCCCAAAAAGAATGAACAAAAGAAAAGTATGTTCTTGAACACCAAAACAATTCGCCAAAGCAAATGGGATAAAAACCCTAAAAGAATAAGTCAAAAATAATTATGCAGATTCGTAGTTTTCTGTCTTTCAAAACGCTAAGACTTCTTAAAGAAAATGAAACCATTTAATGAGAATTTATAGAAAAACGTATTGCCTCTGTTATCGAGCTCGTTCGAACGAAAAGAGAGATCTTGCTCGAACGAGATACGCGTGTCGTTTGAACGACATCGCGCAGCATCTTCATGTCGCTCGAACGAGATGAGATCTCACTTGAACGACCTAGCGTAAAAAATGAGGAACGCTACAGGACTTAGAAAAATTACTCATTCTCAAATTTTGACCGAAAAAGTCCACTCCAACACTTAGAAAATATTTCGAAAAAATATCCCAAAGCTCTAAGTGCAAAGTTAAGGTATTTAAAACATACCCTTACCAAAGTAAACTTTGCGGAGTTTTTTTTATGAAGAACCCTGATATATTCGAATCTGTCTTGATGTATATTGCTCTTGAAATTCTTTGACGGTTGTAACGGTATATGACATAACTATTTGTGATGGACATTTATAAAAATATATCCTTACAAATCCCCCCTATGTCTATGCCAGAATATACATAAAAATATTTGAATTATCAAATACCAAAATGCCTATACAATTCTACCCTCCCATGAATAAATTTGCAAGATCTCAAACTGTTCTTCAAAAATCTTCATCAAATCTCAAAGATTTTCTCATCAGGGTGTGCAACATAATGATCATCAATCTTTGTACCTACACATGAGATAAAGCAAAAGCCTTCATCACGTATCGAGTTTGAAATGATATAAGAATAAACCATTAATAAATCCAATCTCTCCCATAATGGAAAAACTCCCCCATAACATGATAATTCTTTCAAACCTTTTTTATGATGTTCCCAAATAGACAGATTAAGAAGAAATAATCAAAACATGGAGTGTCACGATAAAATGCATAGCAAACATGAATCAAACTACGTGCAAGAGAAGGTATATCTCAAAAACTTTCACAAACTATTTTTAATTTTTTAAATTTTTCGTACAAAAATAAGATACCAAAAATCACACCATGGATTTAAACTCAAACAACCAAGTCATGGAAACGGAATGAATGGGTGTGAACACATTCGATAGGAAAATCAACTCAATAAAGCATGTGTGCACGATGAATACGTGTACCCCTAATGAAGGAACATCAAAAGTATCCTTAGGTGTAAAAATTATTGAATTTAGATGACATCGTCTTATGCAAATCAACAAATCAAAGTCAAAGTGATTTCCACACCCATAACGACCAAAATTATGTAACGCTTTTTCATGACTTTCCAAGACGTTCAAACCCGTTTTAATTCTCCATCCAAACTCCCTCATATATATTTTCTTTTAGAGGTGTATAAACTAAATTCTCAAACAATGGAGAATTGGTGCAAAAACCTAATGGCCCCTTTTTGGCATGAATTTCTTTTTATTGCCTTTAAATTTTTTCAGTCTCTTTTAAACCTCTTTGGACCCTGGATAATAAAATTCCTCAATTTTTTAGGTCCGATATAGCGGTGGCTTAGTATTGGCAAAGTTCAAATGTAAACCTTTCGTATCCCTTCCCCGTTTTCAAATAAAGCACATAACCTCACAAATGGCTCTTACATGCACAACTTTCTTATCGAGTTTTATCGCGCTTGGATCATTTTAAGGACATAAATGAAGTGAAAACACCCAACCAACATGTGATAAGACAAGCACAATAATCAAGCAAATTTGTGCATGTGTGCAATAAAGGAAATCATGAGTCAAACATGTAGGAAGTAACACTTAATTATATCTCAATGACCCCAAATATTATAAAGCACAAAGATGACATGATATATTGTCTCAAAACACTATCAAATAGTCACATGAAAAATAGAATGATGTTGATTTGGTCATACTAAGTGTCCATCCATAAACGTTGTAAATAAAATACAAAACTCTTTTTGGATTTTTTGAAAAATTTATCAAAATAAAATATTTTTGTATTTTTCAAAATTTCTCAAAAGCAAAAATTTATACAAAAAGTACAGGTCACAACACTAGTAAACATAAATATCATGAAACCAAAAAACTAGCGTATGACAAAAATGCGAATACAATCATCTATATGATATGGCAAGAGAATAGTCATGTATAAGCAAATGAGAATCAAATATTCTAAAATCTAGCGTATCCATAAGTGATTTCCTAACCCAAGCGGATGTAACACGTCGACACGGGGTTTTGGAAACAAAAAAAACACTAGACTTCGACTTCCTAGGAGTTCTTCCACGATCAAAACATAATCTCCAAGGTTACCTTTCCTACCGCAATGTGAACATGTGTAAACGGGTGGAATGTTACCTAGAGTGTGATCTTTTCTAACGTCCTTGGGATTAATTGACCCTCTAAAATAAATAATGGTTTTGGCTTTATCACTAGAAGCATGAGAACAAGATGAGCCATTACCATCGCTATCAAACCTACTTGAATCGTTTAAATCATTTTTCAACTTCAAAATATTTGATTCAAGCAACAAATTAGGCTCTTCCAAAGACCGGGATTTCTTTTTCAAATTTTCAATTAAACTTAACAGTTTATCGCCCTCCCCCTCAATTAAAATAAACTTATCCCTAAGAGTCTTTTCACGTGCCGTAAAATCATTGTTAATTTTTTATCCTCGATGGCACAAACAAGAACCCTAGAATTTTTTAAGTCCTCCAATTCCTTTTCTAAAGATAGGACTCTCTCAACACTCTCCTTTTTGGAAAATTTTAGCGTATTAAATTCATGGTCCAAAGAAACAAATTTTTCACGATAAAAATCTCTTTGATTTTGAACCGTTTGCAAAAGATCCATCGTGGATTTAAAATGAGAATTTCATTTTTCCAAAAAACAAATTCTTTTAGCAAACGTCAAATTCAAATGATTTATATCATCAAAACTCTGACTCATGTCATTAATGGGGCATCTGATTACATAAGTGTTCCATCGAAAAAATTGTGATTTTTCACAAAACTAATTTTTTTTTTTAAAATAATATAACAAGATTTTGCGAAAAATAGGAATGCGCGGTGAATTAGCGAAACCTGCTCTGATATCAATTTTTAAAAGTGGTGATCATTTAAATAAGCTCTGATAGCAATTTGTAAAACGTATGACTGTGTGATAATTGATTAAATTTGCAAATTTCTAATTTGGCACACTTATTTAATTAAAGTCTATTTTTAAACCAAATTAATTCATCCCTAAACATGCAACTACGTGTGTGCGTGTGTCAAACCAGAAATAAAGCACGTGACACAAATTTTAGAAGAAATCCCCGAAGGGAAAAACCTTTTATTTCTAGTACTTTGACAAGTTTACAATACCATTGAATTACATACCATCTTATTTTTGCCCACAAGAGTAACGCATGGTGTCTTCGTCAATCCTTTAAAGCAACGGCTAGAAATCAGCAGTGGTTCACACGTAGCTATACCACAAGGACGCGCAGTTCAGACACGCAGTCTAATATGTTCACAAGGAATCCATCCACAGTAGCAAGCAACTCTCCGGTTGTAGAGTTCTCCCCACAAAGAATGAACAAAAGCAAAGTGTGTTCTTGAACACCAAAGCAAATGGGATTTTTGTGAATCGAAAACAAAAGGGATAAAAATCCTAAAAGAAGAAGTCAAAAATAATTTTGCAGATTCACAGTTTTTTGTCTTTCAAAACGTTGGGACTTCTTAAAGAAAATGAAACCATTTAATGAGTATTTATAAGAAAACGCGCCACCTCGGTTGTCGAGCTCGTTCGAACGAAAAAGAGATCTCGGTCGAATGAGATACATGTGTCGTTTGAACGACATCGCGTGACATCTGCATGTCGCTCGAACGAGATGAGATCTCACTTGAATGACCTAGCGTAAAAAATGAGGAACACTACAGGACTTAGAAAAATTACTCATTCTCAAATTTTGATGAAAAAAGTCTGCTCCAACACTTAGAAAATATTTTGAAAAAATATCCCAAAGCTCTAAGTGCAAAGTTAAGGAATTTAAAACATAACCTTACCAAAGTAAACTTTGCGGAGTCTTTTTGATAAAGAATCATGATATACTCGAATCCGTCTTGATGTAGATTGATCTTGAACTTCTTCGACGGTTGTAACGGTATACGACATAATTAATTGTGACAGAAATTTATAAAAATGTGTCCTTATAGTCTAAAATACAAATAAAGGTAAATTGGTAATTTACTAAACTTTATAGGGCAGAAATTGAATTAAAATAAGTTATTTTATATTTTCCCAGGTATCTCTGAAGTTTGGTAAAGATCCGTGGCCATTTGGTTAAGATATAAAGCTTATGGGAAGAATTGAAAGAAGTAAATAGTCTTGGGTGAAAGCATGAAAAAAAAGAATTTAGAAATTAGTTTTGTTTATAATTTATTGAAGCAGATATATAAACGAGAACGTTGTTAGTAATAGTTCAGATATGGACAAGGACTTAAAAGAACAGCCAAACGCGGCCTTAAGATGAAGTTTGACAACCAGCTTCGTCCAATTAGTTTTTTTATTCGAAAATCAAGGATTTGAGGTGATAACTTTGTGAACTTCAAGAAATCTCCCATCAGATTACTATCAGGCTCAAACCCACTAATAAAAAAAAGCTCTTGTTTTGTTTCAAACACTCAAATCGTTGGAAATCCTTTATTCATTGATTTTTAGAATTTTATAATTCATAAAAATCACTTAAAAATGAGTCTTATACCAACTCAAATACCTCAGCCCTTGCCCTATAAATAGGACCCTTGGGCTCATTATGTTCCTAGAGAATTTCAGAGTGAATTTTTTAAAGCCACTTTAGAATAATTTTTTGCTCCTTTATTTAGAGAGTTTTATTTATATTTGAAGGCCAAGAATTGTATCTTTGTGGGAGGAATTTTGTCAAGTTCACAACATTTGTGAGTTTGTTTTATTAATGAAAATTAGTATTCATTCTTGCAATTTTAATATCTGTTCAATTATGTTAGCTTAATTTGTTTACTAGGACTAGGTGAAATTTATCATGTTTGATTAATATTGGGCGTGATTTAAATTCGTCTTTGTTTCCGAGATGTGCTAAAGGTTTTAAAATTTTAGTATTCATTTAAAACGACACGAGAGTGTATTTTAAACCTTCGACTTTGTTTAAAAAAATCATATTTTTATTTTTTAAGTGTGAGTATTTTTTGATGGATTATGCTTGCACTTGAATGTCTTGATAGTCCATGCTTAAAGATTATACTTTGAAATTTAAAAGTGAAATTTTAAGGGAATAGGAATTTTAGCCGTCTAAATTTGGAGACGTTAAATTTTAGTGTGAACGTAACCGTATTATTTTTCAAATTAAAGGCGACGAGAGTCTTTTTAGTTTGAGTTATAAATTTGGGAATGACGAGTTTAAATTATTGTATAGTATTAGTTAAAAGTGATAAATGGATCCAATATCCTAGTTTCTTACACATTAGTTTATATCTTTTGTAATCGCACTTTTTAATTGTGTTAGCTTAGTTTAATATTATATATCTTCTCTATACCCATTTTGTCTAGTTGGACAGTCACGATTATTTTGAACAATAAAATTGATAAATCTTTGTGGGTTCAACATGTACTTACTCTCGCTATTCTATAATAGCTCATGCACTTGCGGTAATTTATAAAATTGAAAGCATTTATAAAAAAATATTTTCAAAGTTTTCTTTCAAAAAAGTTGAAACTTTGTATAAATAGACATTTAATCATGTTTTGAAGAAATACTAATGTCTTTTAACTTGCAAAGGTTGTTTTTGTTAATATTATGAAATTTTTAGAATGAAGCACATGTTACACCCATTCAATAGGATTTTTGGACTTAAAATCCATCTTCTCATGCATATAAACTTGTAGTATTTTGATGATGAGTATATAAATAAGTTTGATGAAGATTTTATTAGTTTTAAACATGAAATAAGAAAAATAGAAATTTTAGTCCTTAAAGTCTGTGAAAAGTGTTAAAAGTGTAGGGTTTCAAGATTACATGTGTTGATAAGGGAAAATTTTGTTTTCTTATAAAGTAGTCTTTTAATTTTCAGTGATTTCTTAGAGAAAGAAAGTGATGAAATAAAGAGGTTTCCAACTTGAGAAGTATATTACTCCAAGGTGTTAAACATGTGTTAATGAATTAAAAACATTTGAGAAGTTAATGTGGGCAACTTAATAATGCTTGGGGACGTAACACTTGTGAAGTGGAGAAAAGGAGGAGTTTGGAAACAAGTGATTAAAATGGTAATTTTATGTAAATGGGAACATTTTTATGAAATAAAAATGTTGAAATAGATGTTACACAAAATAGTACTAAATGAACTTGATTTTAGGGATCAAATCAATGTAAGGATCTAAAGGACAAGATATGATTATTTTAAAGCGTAACACGGGTTGGGGTGAAACTCCAAATTTTGGCTTCGTCCGATAAAGGAAAAGTGGAACAATGTGGAAATTTATAAAATATTAAAACACATCAATATGGACTCGAATGACACCGGGATAATTAAAGAGGTTCCGGAGCCCTGGGATGAAAGACCTAAAATCACTGGCCAGAGCATATGGTAGCATAGCTGGTAGTGTGGAGCCATTAAAGTATGCTGATATTAAAAGATTCTGAGAAAAAAGATAATGAAAAATGGAACATGTCAATAAATTGGTTGTGTGGTTAATATAAGAAAAGACAACCTAACTTAAATGAGTTAATAAATATTCTAGTAAAGGATAAAGTGGAGAAGTAAATGTGAAAAACTAATTAATGTCCATAAAGTGAAGTGACTAAATGGGTAGTCAAGCAACCTAAAGAGGTTTAACCCATAATGAACAAAAGATTGTATTTACGAAAGGTTTTCGATAGAAAATAAATATTTTCTAACACGATGTTTGCGTGTGTTGAAAGGTGATTTCCAATGAAAATAATAAGGTAAATTTGGTATAAGCAAAGGGTAATTTTGATGATAACGATGCTTTCCTTGATAAAAAGGGTTTTTGCTAAAAATATTTAACCTATGTTTGTTAAATCAAGAAATAAATACAAGTAAAAAGGAGTTCTTTGCAAAATTAAGGTGAATTAATCGGGATAAGTAACTCTTTTGAATAAAACGGTTTCATATATATATATATAAGGTAGCTGCATGTGCATGTAGATATAATGTGTTAGAGTCTCACTTTTACCATTCCGTTCTATATTGCATCATTGAATTTTTTTAGTATGCATTATACTCATTCCCTCTTCTTTGTTACGATAGGTTGGGTGCAGTTCCGCATTTTAAGAGTGTTGTATAGGTAAGTGACCTTTTATTTTTATGTTAGTAGATTTGCATGCTCGAATTTCGGGGATGCTTCCCATGGGTCCTTCATGTAGTTTAACTGAAATTGGAATCGCATGTCAAACAAGTGAAATGTTAATTAAATAAAACTAAACTAGAAACATTGTGTAGGTTGTTTCATTACGCTTCATACCAAACGCTCGGGTCAGACCGGGTTGATCATGGGTAACCCATAAATTCTAGTCGGGGCGTTACAACCACTAGGTGTCTTGAAGAATAGAAAAGGGGAATTTTTTTGGTGCCTGGGTTCAATGAGAACTGGACATGGGTTCTTATACCAGTTTCAAAGTGTGCTGGTAAAGAAGGTAGTCCAGGACAATAAAATTAGATTAGAAACTTAGAATATAGGGACGTTGATAGGGAAAACGATGGATCTAGTAGATACCATGATAAGAAAAAAGTTAACTTTCTTATAGGAAACTAAATGGGTTGGTGAGAAAGTTAGAGAAATAGAAAATATAGGGTTCGTATTATATTATACATGAAAAAGATAAATATGAAGAGAGTTAGATTAATTGTAAATAAGAACTTAAAGGATGATATATAAAAATGATATTAAAGGAATATATAATTAGCTCTTATGCACCCCATTAGCTGAAAATATGAAAGTACATTATTTGGAACAAATGGATAGACTAATTCAAGAAATACCTATAAGTGAGAAAATTTATATATGGTAAAATTTTAATGGGAGTGTAAGAGAAGATTGTGTAGGGTATGAGATAGTGCATGTATTTGGAGATAGGACTAATAATGGAGAGTTTATCATAGATTTTGAAATTAATTATGATCCTCTATGACTAAATACATGTTTTAAAAAGAAGTTTAAACATTTATTGACTTTTAAAATTGGAACATATAATAATCATATACAAATTTCCACTATAAGGAAAGGATATCGATTAATGTGTAAAGACGATAAGGTTATTTCGAGAGAGAGCCTAACCTAAAAATGCGGGATTATGATGATGGATATACCTATTAAAAATAATCACGAGCACGATAAGAGAAAATTAAATTTCGAATTAGGTGGTAAAACTTAAAAGGAGAAAAATAGAATGATTAAAAGATAAAATAATAAAATAAGTGACATGAAATTTCGAAGATACGATTAATATAATGTTGAATAAGATGGCTATATGAATTATGAAACTATCGAAAGAGATTGTTGGAGAATCAAAATGTGAGGGCCACAATCTAAAGAAACTCGGTGATCTAAACAAGAAGTATAATACTTTATAACATAATAAATTATGAAAATTTTGAGAAATATAAATGGCTGAAAAAGAAGTTAAGAGAATGTTAAGAGATGTTAAGTCTAAGGCATACGATTATCTTTATAAAAAAAATTAGGAATGTAAGAAAAGGGAAAATACTTATTTATAAATGTAATAAACTTAGGGATAAAAAGCAAAATATTTTAACACTGTTAAGTCTAGTAATAGTCATGATTTTAGAGTCTTAGTCAATGACGAAAAGATTAAGAAAATGTCGAAAAATTATTTAGAGAGGTTATTCAATGATGATAATTGGTGTAGAACGAGTATTGAGGAACTTAGTGAGATAGGAGATAATATTAGGCTAATAGAGGTTAGGATTTCTTTTAAAAATACAAAAATATGAATTACTTTAAGGCTATATGGTATCATTATTGAAGTTTGGAAGTGTTCAGGGAAGGAATGAGTGTCTTGGTTAACCAATTCGTTCCATAAAATTATAATAACTTATATGTTTTCTAATGAATGAATAAAGAGTGTTTTAAGGTCATCTGCTTCTTGTTTAAGATTCCGTAACTTTTCTTAATTTCTTCTTTCATTAACGCTTGTAAGAGCCCTAAAAGATGCTTTTTCTCCTATTATTTATAAATAAATTTTTGTTTAAAAAAATATTGTTTTAGTACTTATTTATAAAATAATGGAGATATATAATGCTGTTTAAATTATAGTGGGATTAATTTAATGAGTTATACAATAAACTTTTGGATAAAGTGATAGAACATAAATTGAGATTAGAAATAACGGTGTGTAAGAGTTAGTTGTGGTTTATGAGTCGGACATTAATAACAAGAGTTATCTACTTATTGAGGATATTAATGAACATGTATATAGGGAAAATAAAGGACCTTCATATGATTTTTATAAATTTTTAAGAAGTTGTATATGATTTTTTATAAATTTTGAGAAGTCGTATGATATACGTATAGATGTAATATGATGGGTTTTACATAAAAATAAGTTATTCGCATATATATATATACATTGATGTGATTAAGGATATGCATGACGAACCATAATTATAGTAAAAAACAACATCTGGAAGAGTAGTGAATTCTCGATTAGTTTAGGTTTGGACTAAAGTTTAACACCAAGTCTTTCTTTTTCTCTTGTTATGTATGGACTAACTTGTACAAATATAAGATGAAATGGCATCGTGTATGTTATTTGCAGATGATATTATTTTAGTGGATTGAACTAAGACATGGAGTAACTCTTGATTGGAATTGTGGAGATAAATTCTAGAAACATGAGGGATTAAAATAATTAGGACTAAAATAGAGTATGTGGAGTGAAAATTTAGTAATCAAAAGAGGAAAAATTAGGATGCAGTGAAACCTGAGAGTCAATAGATACTTAAAAGTGATCATTTTTATTATTTATGTTCGATTATTCAAATAGATGCATATAGGTCGGGTCGTATGGAGATGTTATACCGACATATTATGTGATTCACGTGTACCTTTGAAGTTAAATGTGATGTTCTAAAAGACAGCCACTAGACCTTCCATGTTATATAAGACTAAGTATTTGGAAATCAGGAAACATAGTGTGTAGAAAATATGATGGAGATTCATATGTCAAGATGAATGTGCGGTAATACTTGACAGGTGAAAATTAAAAATGAATCTATTTGTGAAACATTAAAAGTAGCCTATATAGAGGATAGATTGCGAAAAAATTGACTTAGATGGTTCGGACATGTCGAACGTAGACCAATAGATGCACCTATAACGAAGAGTGACTTAGTGTGTATTGACGGCAACGCTAAAAGTTTAGGTATGACTAAATTGACTTGGTAAGATATTATAGAAAAAAGACATAATATCATGTGATTTAATTGATTATGTCACACTGAATATAATAAAATGGTAAAATATAATTCATGTAGTCGACGCCAAAAAATTGAAAAAATGCTTTATTATGTTAAGTTGAGTTTCTTCCTTGTATAAAAAAAGTAAATATTTGCATTGACATTAAATATTTCATTACTGGGTGAATATATTTACTACAAAAGCATTAATTGTTATTTTTTTTTTCTATTCGTAAACATTTTTTCATCAATACATCTTCATCTCCATCACATTTTCTTCTCTATATCTTAGTAGCAAATAAAATATTTACTTTATCAACAATATTCTATTACTAGTGTTACTATTTACTATCGATGTTATTCTTTACTGAGAGTAATATTATAAGTATGATACACATTTATTGTGTTCATAAAAAAAGACATTTTTTTGTAATGGTGAATTTTATAGATCTCGGTTGAGTAGGTTTAAAAATATCGATTTTATGGAAAATGGGTTTGTAAGCCAACAGTTAAAACTTTTTTAATTTTGAAAAGGAAGAATTTTTTAACCATTTGAAAAATCTTCTATCGATAGTTAGGGATGATTGATTGTACATTGTAATATATGTCAAATAAAATCTTCAAATATAGGAATACAACATATCAAATATTTGAATAATGAAATGAGTTGTAAATGAAAAATTTCTTCAAATGATACTCATATATAAAAGCTCTTACAAAAGTGAATATATACTTTCCTCATCGAGTGCGTAAATACTATGCACATATGTATCTATAATTATCATCTATAACATGATAATTGAAAATATAAGATATGTAAAGACATTACAAACTACCCTTAGTTTCCCATGAACAATTGCAAACAAAATAGTTTCTCTAACACCTTCAATTTAATTAAATAATGGGTACTTTCAGTCAATTCCAAAAAATCTAACAAAGAAAATATTTATGGTCACTTATACTTCATACCCTACATATTTCTTTATATTGAGTTTTTCCTTATTATTTTCACTTTACGAACTTTGACGCCCAAAAGGGTAAAAAAATTCTTTTAAAAAGTCACAAAAGATACTTATAGTGTCACAAAACTATTTTTATGACTTTTTAGGTGTTGAAATACAAAAAGTGAAAATATTGAAGGTCAAACTAATAATATTAAAATAAATATTCCTTCCATCCCAAATTCGCAGTTCAATATTAATATTCGGGTTGCCCAAATTAATAGTTACTTATCCACTTTTGAAAGTAGCAATGAACAAAATTCGACGGCACTGAACCAATGTTGATTCTAATCATTAATTGACTATATCATCTATGTAACTACATAAAATTGTAGCCTAAAATAGTGTGGATTTGTCACGTGGCAACTGACTTAAATATCAATTAGCCTATAATCGTTTGGAGCTTCCATATCAGTTAGCCTATAATAGTTTGGAGCTGACAAGATGGAAAATATTTGAGTAGATCGTGTGGAATTTATAGAGTTGATGAAATGAAAAGGAAACTACAGTTGATGAAATGAAGAGGCAGCTCAAGTAAAGAAGAAGAAGAAGAAGAAGAAGAAGAAGAAGAAGAAGAAGAAGAACTAAAAGGTTCTTTTACTGCATAAGAGTCCCATTATTTGTATTTTCATATTTGGTTTCCCCTCAAACTTCCCCACCTAACTCTATATAAACCATCAAAGGCATCTCCCAATGCATTCCCAATTCAATCGCTTGAGAGGTATGATAGGATTTTGAATATATTTTTTAACTAATATATACTCTTTTACATTTAACATTTCATTAGTTATATTAAGATCTCATTATTTAGAATTTCATTTTAACAATTTTTTCAAAATATATATTGCAAATCTTGTGTTCAATCGAATTTTTAAAATCTCATTTTCAAGGTAACTTTGTATAATTTTCATTGGTTACATTTTGTATATGTCATGTTTATCCTACTGTATATATTGAAAAATGTGCATATGCAATGTTTTTCCTACAATTGGATTTTTCTATGAAGAAAACTGTAAAAATCCTCTGGTACTTATTTGGGTGGAAGTCATTTTGATGTTAAGGTTAATTTTCAAATAATTTCATTCCCCAATCAAAAAGATGTGACCCGTATTCTAGGATCTGGTTTACGGGATTGACAGTAGTCATGTTATAAAGTTTAATCATATTTATAACTTCTTCATTTAAATATCTAATCATGTGCCATATTCTGAAATTTAATTAAGATATTACGTTTCCTCACTTCTTCACATTTAAATGTCTGCTCCGACTTTCAAATCCACCATATTTATGCAGCGTCCCACCTCTGCATTTTAATCATACGTTATATTAACCAGAAATAAGAAAGTATTCATTCCTACTTCAAATATAATACCTATTCCATTCACTTCATATCTTATGTGTCTTCTACTCTAATAACACACATTACAAATGAAAATGGTCATTTGACAGTTATTACAAATTTGACCATCCATTATTCCTAAAATTGATGCATAACACAAAATGCACTTATATATTGTTCTCATATATAACGTGAGGCCTCGACCTTAAGATATACGTGAACATTACTCATGTCCTACCACTATTATCCTAATGATGATATGCCATTTTTATTCTTCTAAATTTATGCAAATTTTATAATGTTTATCTTTCTGAATGATAGTCTAACTTAGATTATATCCTTTCTAAAGTCCATTCGGCATTTTTTCTTCCACCTCACGTCCTATCGGGTGAAGACATATTTCAAATCGGGGTATCCTGGAGTTATTTGGAATTTCTAACTGTCCGTTAAAATATTAGAGTTTCCTTCATTTATCCAAAAGGTAACACAAATATACAAGTTAAATAACTAGATTTCTGAACCACTGGTAATAGGGTTAACGTAAGTAGATGTAACGGGGTCTGAATCGATGATTTTCTTAATTTGGGTAGGTTCAGTACATCACTGATAACGAAACGTGTAACAATTTCAGATGCTAAATGATTTCGTTGATGTTTATTCCTAATTCATCTGTGCTTTTGAATTATAAAATGTCATAAGGGAATGGTGTTGAGTAATCATTCTGGGATACCTGATAAATATTCAGAGGAAAGAATTCTAAAATTTAGCGGGTCACTAATTCAACTATTTATTAAAGGATCTTACATACATTGCAAGTAATTGAACCATAATGTATAATGGACCCGACTAATCTAAAGTTAATCGTAATGTAATAAGAATTCATATTGTCGTATGTAACTTGTCGAATGTGGTCATGGGATTTGTATGATTAAAGCATAAGGTTTTGGTATATGTCTATAGATTTGTTTTCTATAAACGGGCAATTCTGGTACTAAGGATTTCCAGATACTACAAAATTATGGTTGATTAAAGTAAACAACTATTTAATTCATGCAAATCTTAGGTTGTCTGGGTAATATATATCAAAGTCATTAACACGAGTTGTTAACATTCACATGGTTTATTCATATTTCTTTCGACATAAAAGGATAAGGAAAACTATTTGTTTTATCATTTACCCGTCGGGATGAAAAGAGACATTGTCTGATAATAAGATTATTTAGTTTCCATATTAGGGTTTCCTTATGAAAACATGGTTTTATAAGGGAGATGCATCTGGGATATCCAAGTCAAGTAGGTGTATTACATAAGCTTTCATGTAATTACAACTAGACACGTTATTTAGGACAATAATTATATTTTTCTATAGAGCCCGTAGTGTTGCTGGCGATAGCAATTTCAAAAACATTCTAAGTCACGGTAAGCTGGGGAAATAATTAACATTGGTTATAAGGAATATATTATTGATTAAATAATCAAAATTTGTAACCAAGTTCATGTAAAATTTGAGAAAATTATAATCATGGGATAGGATCCATTAAGTAATACCGTTACATTCTAAAGAGTAGAACGGTCAATCATAATATTTCTAATACCTTCAATTTTCTTCTAAATAACTCCCAATATCCATTAGCAATCGCATTGACTAGTTTCTTATTTAATCCTGGACAGATACCATTCTAACATAAGTAATTCTTCTCGTAATGTAATGGGAATAGTATGTAGTATAACAAGAATGCAATACGGAAGCTGATAATGAAAGTTCAATGGAGAAGTGAAATAACTCCCAATAATGAAAGTTTTTAGAATTCCAAATGAAGTAAATCATTTTCAAGGGGAGTATCAGTTGAATAATGTAGACAAAAGAACAGTGTTGTATGTATAGACTTATCGAGTATAGTGTATACATTCCCGTCCTAAGATAATTCTCTTAGTATATTAGTAAATCCTCAATCACATCGTTAATGATTCCAAAATTCTTAACGATTCATTCAATCACATATAATCAAATGTCGGAACTACTCAAGTATCTCCAAATCGTAGTTCAAGAACTTCTTCTCATAATGCTTAAATACATAGTATATGAATATCCATTATTCTTTATATCCTCCAAAACCTTTTCCTAACCAAGGTCCTGGTATTTCACATATAATGTCGAGATAGATTTCCTTACTCACATCTAAACATCTTATTCTTATTATCCTTATGGTCTAAATCCCTCATTTGATACTAATGCTCAACTTACGTCTCGTATACATACATCCATCTCTCTCTCTCTCTCTCAATATATATATATATATATATATATATATATATATATAACTTTGAAATCTTAGTAACCATGGCAGTAACCAAAAAAAATGAAAAAAGAAGATGAAGAAAAAGGAGGAAGGGTCGGTTGGTCGGCGATGTGGTTAGGGAAAGGGGAAGAGGCTGGTATGACGTGGCTTGGGGAGGAAGGAGGATGGCGGCGTGATAGGGAAAGGGGGAGAAGGACAGCAGTGATGCTTGGGGGAGAGGGAGGCAGGTCCGTTGGTCGGGGTAAGAGAAAGGGGCGACGACAGGGTATCGGGGAAATGGGTAGAGGGAAATGAGAGAGTTGTGAAATTTGTTAAACAAACAAAAAATAAGGGTGTGTTCCCTTTATATATTAGGTTTAAAAATTTTGGGTTATTCTTATTTTAACCACAAAAGTATTTGCAAGTTTAATTTTTGAATGGAGTCTTTAATAAATTATTAAATAACTACTCGAACTTTATATTGGAGTCTTACCAATGATGTCACGTTAGGATTTAGACTAACATAATTAAAGTAAGAAATAAATTAGTAATACCTACACATATAAATTTATAGAAATTTCTACTTGGCTTAATTTTTTTTTTTAGTAATCTGAACTCATTTAATTAATAAAATTATTCGTGGGCTGTTACAGTATACCATCTTTTTTACCCCACCACCCCAATCCACTTGGCCCGTACCATTTACAAAGACATATTTTTTGCAGCCTCGGACAAAAAGGGGATCGCCCCTCTCCCGTATGCTCGCCTCATCACATCCATTCTAGTTGACGTGGGCATTGCTCATCCCACCGGGTTTCCTTGCCTTCCCAATCCACTTGGGCTGGGAACCCTTATCAAAAGTGAGAGGCAATGGGAGATCATTCGAGCACGGATGGAAGATGACGATGACGACGATGATGATGATGAGAAGACAGAGGTGAAAAATGAGGAAGAGAATGATTCCGAGGAGGAATAAGCTATGGATGATGATGTGTTTATGGGAGAGGGTGAAGAGGAGGAATACAATGAGGGTGATGATTCAAATTTCGAGCCACTGGGAGCAAATTATGATAGACGCATCACAGCACTCGAATCACGATTCGACGGGTTCTTCAATCGATACGATGCAGACCAACGTGCATACCGGCGAGACACAAGCATGTTGCATCGTCTGCAAGCTAAAATGTATCGCATGACTATGGGTGCACCTCCCCCAGATTATTTTTATGACCCTTACAACCCGAATGATCCCAGCCATGCTCACCCTCCACCTCAATAGCTTGTTTTTCCTGGGTTGTTTATGTATTTTTCCTATTTCCTATTTCCTATTTCCACATGTTTGTAGGCTTGATATATATAATGGAAATTGGTTTGCCCATCTTGTCTTGTCTTATATTTGCATATTTATGTCTTGCATTTTGTACTTTGTTCAATTTTCTTTTCTTTCTCTCTTTAATTTAGCTTTTTGTCCTTTTTGCACCGGGACTTTGCAAAAGTCTAAGTTAGGGGGGTATGCATGCGTTTCTAAATTTCACAAAGTTCAAAATGCCCAAAAGCCAAAAAAATAAGAAAATTTCAAAATTTTCCAAAAAACCAAAAATATTTTTCTTCAAAGTAAATAAAAATTAGGATTAAAATTTTTCAAAAATATGACCGAAGTTTTGTTTAAATTCTCAAATTTGTAAAAATTCAAAAATGCACTAAGACAAAATTGACAAAAGATGGAAATTGAGTGAAAATTGACAATTTAACTAATAAGTGTGGAGATTAACCAACCCGGTGAGATTTCAAGCGTATCGATTTTTCTGAGTCTTTAAATTAATCCGAGTTAACGGTTAACGCAACCTTCAATTCAGCATTTTAATTAGTCATGAAAATCTCAATGCCCTTGTTTTGATCGGTAATGGGAAAAGTGTGTGAAGTTGCCTCGACATACCCGCTAAAACATCTCTAATTTAAATCAATCTCGAGATGCATATGTATAGACACCTCATTCTGTTACCCCCTAACTCTCCTTAGGTCCCTAGTACCTCCACTCATCACTGTAAACCCTGGTCACATCCCGAGTACTGACCTAAAAGCCATCGGGCACTCCCCGGCTCAGTTTGACCCAAAAGTCAAACTCCTCATATCGACTGAGACTCAATGAATCTTCGAAGGGCACTGAATACCCTTCCCAACGGTCTACCCCGTGCATGATTCTGACTTACCAAGCGGACGAACATGTCGTTTGCGTTCGAAACCCAACCTAAAGGTCACCGGGCACTCCCGAGATCTGTTGACCCAAGTCAACCCTTCATCTCGACTGAGGCTAAATGAATCTTCTAAGGTCACTGAATACCCTTCCCAACGGTACATCCCGTGCGCAATTCTTACTTTCTATGCGGACGAACGATCCGTTTGACTCCGAGAGGTCACTGAATGCTTCTCAGGCCCGATTGACCAAAGTCAACTCTCCAAACCGGGTCAAACTCTTTGGAATGTTGAAGTACATCTCCTAACCTTTCTAACGGTCTGCCTCATGCGTGGTTCGGACTTACCATGCGGACGAACGATCCATTTGCGTCCGCACAATTCCCCATCTAATGGACCGACAAATGCTTTCGAGCCATATTTGACCCAAAGTCAACTCCCGAACTCGGGATCAGTCCAAAGTACTTTCGAAGGTCTCTGAATTACCTTTCCAATGGTATGCCCCGTGCGTGATTCTGACCAACGGTTTGCCCTCGGCGGCCAATTTTCTAAAAAAGCCTGAAGCACAGTGCCAAACGGCAGGTCCCAGAACCTATCTATCGGCACCTGCCTGCCAACAGGCAGGAAGGGTTCTATGCCGATCGGCAGACCCCTAGGCCTATAAAAGGAGGCCTTGGCCTCATTTGCAGGGGAGCTCAGATCAGAAGCAAATCACTCTCAACGAACCCCAGAAACCTCTCTCGAAGGCAGCGTGATTTCAACTTCCAAATCCCTTTTTCACTTCCACTTTTCATCATCCCTTTCATCAAACTTGATGAATTAACCATTCTCCATCATCATCCAAGAACAAGGACTTCTTCTCAACATTTAAGATCAATCTCAAAGTCTCCAAGAAGGTCCATCTCTCTCAAATCTTCTTAAATTTGCAAATAACTTGTTTTATTACTTAAGCAATTTTATCATCTTATTTCACATATCATAACATACTTTTTATCTAGTAGTATTGCACATCTCCTATTTTCATATAAATAAAAAACCCAAAAAATAAGAAAAAGAGGGTTTGCTCATAAATTCCAAGTAGGGATTCTCACACTTTTTCCACACTTTTCTCACAACTAAAACACTTTTTTCTATACACACACACACACTTACAAATAAGAGATTTATACATTTGAATTTATGGGTTAAACCCCACCCATCATTTGTATGCGAACTACGTGGACTTTTATGCCTTTATAGGCTACGTAGGTGTCTCTGGGTAAAACCTGAGACTCGAGTCCTTTTCTCACTTTTTCTCTTATTTTCTATCTTCTCTTTATCTCATTTTCCATTATATTCTATACACTTGTTCTTAGTAACGTATTATTCCATATGCGTTATCGTTCCCTTATAACGGTCAACGTAGGGGTAATCATGTAAAATCTTATTTTCTACACTAATCTCACATTCCTACGGATGACTTGCTTTGTCTTTTCCATGATACAAGTCGAGGATTCCTACCTCCATTCTATATATACACTTGCACACATATCACGGGGGGAAATATAAAGTAAAATAGCAAATATCCATGAGAAATCGAAAGGGCGGAATGGAGGCCTAACACCTTCCCATTTTGTAACTAAGCCTCTGAACCCTTCTCGAATCATTTGGTTTCGCACGCACCAGTATGTCTTTGGATGCCATCCTTCGGGGTGGCTCCCCCTTTTCTTTTGTCTGTTTTGAGTAAAATAGACTGGAGACTCTAAATCTCTCTACATCTTCACACCTCACAAATCGACGCTGGCCGAAGCGCTCTCCCGAGAGGGGATGCGCGGGACCCGAAGGATCCCTTCCTCCCTCCGCGGCGGGGATCGAGGGATGGCCATAGTGGCGACTCTGCTGGGGACTAGTTCTTTTTTAGGGCTTGATTCTATTTACATGGATGCTATATTTGTTTATGTCCCCCCCCCCCCCATATCTGCATATCCCCCTTTCTCACATGTATATCCCATGCCTATGCTTATTGCTGATACCAAATTTAGTTTGCTGACGTGGATCAGTTAAGTGGAGACACGTGTCAATCTACATGGCACTTACAAACATTTCTGAACAACACCTTGACTTCGAGGAACTCAACCTCCCCGACCAACTGTGACACTCCGAGCAGCAGGTGCTCTTCGAGGAACTTTACTGTACCGAGCAACTCATGAATACTGAGCTACTTAGGCGGTCCGAGCAGCTTGGGTGGTCCGAGCTGCATCTCGTACAGAGCATTAATGTCCAGATAATCAACAAATCGACTGCGCATTAAATGCTCATTATTATCATACATATGTATACGCCTATTGGACAGCTATGTATTACCCTTTCACATTTATAGCCTGAGGGCTATAAATACATTGTATCATCCTCATTGTAAGGGGACTCAGAATTTCTTGGTAAACTCATTATCGAGAATTCTGCAAACAGTCAGTAATAACATAAATAGTGGACGTAGGCCATTCATTCAAGGCTGAACCACTTTAAAAATCTCTTGTCTTATTTATTTTTTTTATCTGTGATTAAGTAATTGAGATAATTTAATTTTTTACATCAACACATTGGTGTCGTCTGTGGGAAACGACTGTAAATATCATTTTTCACCAAATCAATTTATCGCCAATGGCTGATAATCTTGAATCCAGTAATCGAAACGTTGGAAATCCCCCGAATCCATCCGCTCCTCCAAATGTCCAAAATCTGGCTGGAATTATGGCCAATTTGGCTCAAGGCCATACGGCCATGCAAGAGACTATGCGACAACTCATGCAAACTATCCAAGGTGGAGTGCCGACCCATTCAGGACAACGAAGTGTTTAAAGAAACACCCATTTACTTTCTTCGCGTATTAGGCAGAGCGATTCATATCGCACTGAAAGATCTGATGATTTTTCTTATCAACCGGGTCGAACTTCGTCAGTACGAGCCACAGATACTGAACAACACATCACTCTCTCTCCAGAAAGGACTAGTGCATTGGAGAGATTAAGTAGGGTCTCTTGTTTTGATCGATTGGGCCCTAGGAAGAATAAAAGTCCTCCTAAGGTTGTGTCGAGAAACTTTCGACGACCATCTAATCTAAGAGAGGGTTGTTCCCAATCACAACCAGTTGCTCGACATGATAGATCCCAGGAAGCGACTTCAACACGATCAATTGCTCGAACCAATAGGCCCGAGGAGGGAAAGGATGCATGGAAAGGCTCTATTCAAAGGTTGAAGGATAGACTAGGGGAAATGGCTAAGGCCAAGAATCCTCTACAAAGAACTTTTGTACAAGGGACGCCTTTTATACAGGCAATTGTGGATTTTCCCACACCACCGAAGTTCAAAGCACCTGTTGTGACCCCTAAATATGATGGAAAAACTGACCCTGTCCTTCATATAGAACAATACCAAGCTGCTGCCGACATCTATGCCGTGCCAGACGAGATGAGATGCAGGGCATTTTTGGGAACTCTTACCGGATCTGCACAAATATGGTACAATAATCTTCCTCGGGGGAAGATTTTAACTTTCTTTCAACTGGCCGAGCTCTTCATTGGGAATTTCTGTTTTGGAGCAAAACCAGTTAAACGAGTGTCACATTTGTTAAGTGTTAAACAAAAAATAGGTGAGAGCACCAGGGATTACATAACTCGTTTCAATAACGAGAAGCTCGAAGTTATTGATTACGAGGAAAAGATAGCAATTACTTCTTTGATGAGTGGACTGTTGCCCAATAAATTGTACTATACTTTGGCCAAAGATCCACCCAGAACCATGTCAGAACTAATGGCAAAAGCGGCCAAGATCATGAATGCCGAGGAGGCTATGGCTGCGAAGAAGAACATGGACACCAAAGAGACCAAGGTGGATGTTGATAAGGCTAAAAAGAAAGAACATAAGAACAATGGTGGTGACAAGAAGTCAAAAGCAAATCCATCATGGGAAATATTGAAGAAATTTGAAAATTATACCCTTTGAAAGTAGACATAAACCATGTCTTGGAAGAGATCAAGAACAGCGAGGAACTAAACTGGCCTGGAAAAATGAAGACAGATCCTGACAAGAGGAATAAGGCCAAATATTATGAGTTCCATAAAGACCATGGTCACACGACCAAAAATTGCATAGCTCTCCAGAATGAAATTGAAGCACTCATCAGACGAGGAAAGATGGCCAAGTATGTTGATCGAAGAAATGAAAGAAAAAGCAACGACCGAGCAAGACAGAGGTCTAGATCTCGTCGTCGAACAGAAGAAAACAATAAAAGAGATCATAAAGATGATCCGGAAGACGACCCCGATCTCCCCAAGAGACCAATATAGCCAGAGAGTGAGGTATTTTTAATTCGTTTTGGATCGTTTGATTGTAATGTTATTACAGGTGGAGATGCAGGAGGTGGGGACTTTATTGCGGAAAGGAAAGCTTAGCTCAATGAGGCTCAAGCTTGTTCATACATTCAACGAATAAATCTAGCTGAGGATGATCGCCCGAGGAAAGTGAACAAAGAAAAACGGGTCATCGGTTTCTCCAAGAACGACCTCGCAGGTGTACTATATCCTCATGATGATCCACTGGTGATCAAAATGAGGATGAAGGAAGTAATAATCTCAAGAATACTGGTGGATAATGGTAGCTCGGCAAATATCATGTTCTACTCATGCTTCGATAGTTTAAATCTAAAGTTGTCTCAGCTGGAACCTTATCACAGGCCCCTCCTCGGGTATGCTGGCGAGAAAGTCTTTCCACTTGGGACGATCAAGTTGGATATGTTCATCGGTACATGGTCTTCTTGTTGAACAGAGAGAGTACATTTCTTTGTGATGGATAAGAATGTCCAGTCAGCTTACAATATCATCATGGGAAGGGTAGGATTGAAGAAGTTTGAAGCAGTACCATCTACTGTACATCAATGCCTGAAATTTCCAACCAACTTTAGAGTGGGAGTTGTGAAGGGTGACCAAAAAGTAGCTCGGGAATGTTACTACTCATCTGCTGAGCAAGAAGAACTGGAGGAATCTAGGAAAAATACTACTACCTACCAAGTGGATGAAGTTGCAGAGATTGAAACATTGGATCCTAGAGACGAGTCACAGCTCGTGAAAGGTCAGGTGGAGGAAGCTACTGAAAATATCATTTTGGATGACGAGCACCCGAAACGAACTCGTTAGATGCCTCACTAAAACATGAATTGATAGTTTTCCTAAAAAATAGAAAATAGATTTTTGCTTGGAGTCATGAGGATATGCCAGGAATAGACCCAAATTTCTTATGTTACGAGCTCAATGTGAATAAGGAGATCAATTCAGTGAAGCAGAGAAGAAGAGTGTTCAGCCCCGAGAAGAACCAAGCTATACAAGAGGAGGTCGAGAAGCTCCAGAAAGCTTGCTTTATTGACGATGTCAAATATCCAGACTGGTTGGCAAATGTAGTAATGGTGAAGAAGAAAAACAACAAGTGGAGGATGTGTGTAAACTTTACCGCCCTTAACAAGTCATGCCCAAAGGATCATTTTCCTTTGCCCCGAATTGATCAATTAGTGGATGCTACCTCGGGACACGAGTTGTTGAGCTTCATGGATGCTTATTCTGGTTACAACCATATTAAAATGAAATCTGAAGACAGGGAGAGTACCTATTTCATTACCCCTAGGGGAACTTATTGTTATAATGTTATGCCTTTTGGTTTGAAAAATGCAGGTGCAACATATCAGCGGCTGATGAACAAGGTGTTTGCAGAACAAATCAGTTGCAATATGGAAGTTTATGTTGATGATATGCTGACGAAAAGCAAGAGAGCTGCTGACCATCTAATTGACTTAGGTCAGACCTTTGATCAATTAGATAAATATCAAATGAAGTTGAATCCCACCAAGTGCATATTCGGAGTACGAGAAGGCATGTTCCTCGGGTATATTGTCAACCAACGAGGAATCGAAACAAACCCAGAGAAGATCAAGGCTCTATTGGGACTACGATCTCCAACGACGAGGAAGGAAGTACAAAGTCTCACTGGGCGAGTTGCAGCACTTAATAGATTTGTATCACGAGCAACAGATAGATGCCTCCCATTCTTCAAAACACTCCGAAAAACATTTGAATGGAATGACGAATGCGAGAAGGCTTTTCAAGAATTAAAGAAATATCTGGGAGCACCTCCACTATTATCCAGGCTAGTGATGGGGGAAAGATTGTACTTGTATTTGGCAGTGTCAGAGAATGCAGTTAGCTCGGTATTGATAAGAACGGAGGATGGAGTGAAAAAACCAATCTATTACACTAGCAAAGCCTTTCGAGGAGCAGAGATCAGATATCCAAGACTGGAAAAGTTGGCGCTAGCATTGATCGAGGCGAGTAGGAGAATGAGGTCGAACTTCCAAGCTCATACCATAATTGTGTATATTGATATGCCATTGAGGCAAGCTCTTCATAAACCAGAAAAATCAGGGAGATTGATGTACTGGGTAGTAGAACTTGGTGAATATGACATAGTTTATGAACCTAGATCGTCGCTTAAAAGGCAAGCAGTAGCAGATTTTATAGCAGAATTCACCTATCCTGATACCTTTGAGGAGAAAAAGATGCACACCGACCAACCTGTGGATGTTACAGGATCATCAAATTTAACCCCCGATCAACTTAAGGCGATCAGCGAGCAAGAGAAGATGGTCGATGAGCAGCAAGAAGTGCTAGAGGAGGATAAAAGGAAGCATCAAATATTCCACCGAGGAACTCTGTCCGATCAAAAATTTAAAGACAAGGTACCTATATGGAATCTATATGTGGATGGCTCATCTTGCACTACAGGCTGTGGGGCAGGGATTATTTTGAACAGCCCGAATGAGGTCAATGTGGAGTGTGCTCTGTGTTTCCAATTTAAGGCTTCTAATAATGAGGCTGAATATGAAGCTATGATTGAAGGTCTTAATTTGGCAAAAACCATGGGGGCAAAGCAAGTTATTGTATTCAGTGACTCGCAATTGATCATAAATCAAATGCTAGGAGTATATGTAGCCAAAGGAGAATTAATGATTAGGTATCATGCAAAAGCAATGGAATTTTTATCAAGCCTAATTGCAGTACAGATAATTAGAATACCAAGATTGGAGAATGCAAGAGCATATGCCTTAGCTCGGTTAGCTTCAGCCACACGCACCGAGCTACGAAGAACAATCCCAATAGAAGTCTTGGCTAGTCGGAGCATAGATGAAGATTTGATGATGAACTTTATTACCCTTGATTTAGAGCCATCTTGGATGGATCCCATCAGGGCATATATTGAGGAAGCGAAATTACCAACTGATAAACTTGCAGCCAAGAAACTAAAGTTTAAAGCTGCTCGTTATGTAATGACTAATGGTATTCTATACAGACGAGGAATTATAGCAGGATTGCAAAGATGTGTGCATTCCGCCAAGGTAAAAGATCTGATTGAAGAGGTCCATGAAGGGTCCTATGGTGCCCATGTAGCAGGTTGGACGCTTTTGCAAAGAATAATGACGCAAGGATACTACTGGCCAATGATGAGGGCTGATTGCGTAGCCTATGCCAAAAAATGAGACAAATGTAAACTCTTCTCCACTATTCGAAGAACTCCCCAAGCATTGTTGACACCCATTACTTCCCCATGGCCATTTACCATGAAGGGGAATTGACTTGGTCGGGCCACTTCCAACTACCAGAGGAAGGTTTAAATATCTCGTCGTCGCAGTGGATTACTTTACTAAGTGGGTGGAAACCGAGCCCCTTATCGATATGATATGACAAAGTGTATCAATTTATATGGAAGAACATCATTTGTAGATATGATCTTCCTCATGCATTCATCACAGACCATGGAGCCCAATTCGACAACGAGGGGTTTGCTGCATATTATCATCAGTCGAACATATTGAAAACCCACTCTGCACCAGGCCACCCTCAAAGCAATGGACAAACTGAAGTGACAAGCAGAACGCTGCTGAATGGCTTGAAGAAAAGATTAAATGATGCAAAGGAAAATTGGATCAACGAGCTGCATTATGTACTATGGGCTTATCGTACTACTCCACGAGCAGCCACAGGAGAATCTCCATATATGCTGGCATTTGGAAGTGAAGCTGTTGTACCTGCCGAGCTGGGTCTCCCCACACACAGAGTGCTGAATTTCAACTCTCCTATCAGTGACTTGATGAGAAGATTAGATTTGGATATGCTCGAGGAAGTTAGAGAAGAAGCAGCAATCAGAAACGCTGCATACCAGCAACGGACAGCTCTGTTCTACAACAAGAGAGTAAAGAAATACGACCTGAAAGAAGGAGACTATGTGCTAAAGAAAGTAATTCAAAAGCACAACAAACTGGAAGCTAACTGGCATGGGCCCTACACAGTAACAGAGGTTGTTCGACCAGGGACGTATAGAATCGAAATATTAGAACGAGAGGAGTTTAAGAATGCATGGAACGCAGAGCATCTGTGCAAATATTATCAGTAATTCAATCTCTATGTAATGCAGTTTTCTTCGATATGAATAAAGTTTTGGATATTTTGCCCAATTCTCTCCTTTTGTTGAAATTTTTTCGGAGTACTAGTGCTACACACTACGCATCAAGCCTAGAAACACCAACTATGGTTGGTTGGAAAGAAAATCCACCAGCCAAGGCTGGTCGGGAATAAGAAAATCCACCAACTATAGTTGGTCGAGAATGAAAAATTTCCCAGAAACACCAACTACGGTTGGTTGGGAAGAAAATCCACCAGCTGAGGCTGGTTGGGAATAAGAAAATCCACCAACTATAGTTGGTCGGGAATGAAAAATCTCCAAGAAACACCAACTACGATTGGTTGGGAAGAAAATCCACCAGCTAAGGCTGGTCGGGAATAAGAAAATCCACCAACCATAGCTGGTCGGGAATGAAAAATTTCCCAGAAACACCAACTACGGTGGGTTGGGAAGAAAATCCACCAGCTAAGGCTGGTCGGGAATAAGAAAATCCACCAACTATAGTTGGTCGGGAATGAAAAATTTCCCAGAAACACAAACTACGGTTGGTTGGGAAGAAAATCCACCAGCTAAGGCTGGTCGGGAATAAAAATCTACCAACTAAGGTTGATCAGGAACAAAAACCACCAACTCCGGTTGGTCGGAAACAGTTGGTTAAACCAATGAAAGTCATTTCAGGGCTTAAAATTAAAAAGTGATAAGTCATTACAATTAAAAACAAAACAGAAATTTTTGATACTTATGACATTTTAGATTACCACTAAATTTGGTCGAGAAACAAAATATCACTAACTCTGCTTAGTCCTCAGATAATTATCATCAATTTAGATAGTCAACAATAAATTTTCACCAACTCTAGTTGGTCGACAATTTAAAATAGCACAAAATATCTTTATCTTTTCAACAGATATGCATTCACATTCATTAGAAATGTCTTACAAAATATTTCCAAAGATAATGACAATTAAGATTGCAAAGAAAACTAGAAGTTTTTCATTAAATCCAGAACAAAATACATAGAGAAACGAAATACATATTATATGAGAAATTATTACATCAAAAATCCTATTCTATTGGTTTCTTCCCTTCTGCCTTTGAAACAGGCTATACTCCAGCAGGAGGATCATCTAAGGCATAAGGAGAATTTATGAAGTTCAGGTCTCTGAGCATCCTGACATTTATTACTGATGGCCGATTAAGTAAGTGTTCCGGGTGAGATATCTCAACATTGGAATGAAGACCGTATTCACCGAGATACTTTGAAATCAGGCATCGAGGAATGGCCCGAGTAGGAATCCAGCTCATATCCAGTTTAAAAGGTGACACTGGAAACTCGAGCAACCCAGGGTCGTAGTAATCCCATAGATAGTGACCCTATTCCATCTGCAGCACACCCAAGGCATTTAGCCATCCTTGCTTGTAACCCTCATTATTTGCATTTTGGATCCGATCATCTAGATGGTTGAGGGTTCATTATAACCAGCCATCCAGAACTCTCTAGGATGCTTGTGGAATTGGTAAGTCAACCTTTCCAGTTGCTCGTGGAGACTTTTTACAAAAATTTCTTTTTTCTCCAAGGCAGATCCTTCTGTGGAAAGTTGCTCGTTAAGGTCTAGAATCTTCTTGGACATCTCTTCCAGAGCTTTATTCTTCGCAACTAACTGAACTTCTTGATTTTCCAAAGATTCTTGAGTTCTTGCCTCTTCAATAGTAACCCAAGCAGCCCTTGCTCATCCCCGAGAAGCTCTTGCTCATTCACGAGCAGAAGTAGAGGCTCTAATTCTATTTAAGGTTTCCAATTCGTCTCTCAAATTGGCGTTTTTAACCTCCAGGAAAGAGAAACCTTCGTCATTAACAGGGACCAAAGCTCCCGAGGTAGATGCGGCTGATTTCAATTGGGATATCTCTCCTCGCAAGCTATTGTTCTCCTGCTCTAACAGTTTGTCTATCTGCCTATGCTCTTCAACCTCGATCTTCAAAGTCCTCTCCTTCACATCATAAGCAGTGAACAACTTATCATATCCTTTGTCAGCACTTAGTTGCTGATACTTTTTCTCATATCCCTGATGCAAAAGGGCTGTAGACTCCTTGTATTGTTGTTGAAGTTCCTCAAGAGTACCCTGGAGGTCTTCAATCATCTCGTAATATGCTACATTATTAGCCACTGCACGGTCGAGCAAGCATTTCAAATACTGGTAGGCTTTTACTGCTCGCTCATAAGTGTCTGGACCGAGGATATCAACGATTTGAGCTTCATTCAAGTCAGCATGGCCAGCCTTGAAGTAGTCGTTACATTTTTTTCATCAGTTCTGTATCATGGGCTGACAAGAGTTCCATTTTAGCCATAAACTAGTAAAGAAAAGAGATAGAAAGAATCAATCAAATGCAGACAGAGCAAGAAGAATAAAAGCAAAGAAAGAAAAGGGAGTTAAGTTGCACAACCAAAAACTTCAAATTTTATTACATCATAAAAGAAGTACATAGCCCAGAGTTACATTCAACAAAAAAGCAAAGAGAAAAAGTCGGAACAACTCTACACCTTCTCCTTGTCTCCTAAAACTTTCTCGGGAGGCTGGGACGAAGAGGTAGGTTGCTCGGATGGCATAGAAGGTTGTTCAGAGGGTGTTGGAAATTACTCGGTTTAAATGCTGGTTGGTTGAAGTTGCTCGCATGAGGTCTGGACAACCGAGGGATGAGAAATCTGATCTCCGATCACCATAGAAGATTCCTCAGAAGCAACTTCATCTTATTCTTCTTCTTCCCCAGGAGAAGGAGGGGGGTCAGGAATGTGTCGCTGAAATAGGTCTGAATTCTCATCGACATTCATCTCTCTCAGAGCGGCCACCCAATCATCCCTGAAATATTTAAGTCTGTCATACTCCATTTGTGAGATCATGGCAGCCAAACCATTATTCCAACCCTTATCCCAGCCAGTACTGAAGGACTTCTTAACAGCAAGTTTCCTCTTCGCCTTCTTTAAGGAAACTCTCTCAGTAATGAGTTCCTCGGCAGCTTTTAATTTCCTTTCTGCCTCTTCCCTTTGGCGATCCGCTTCACGGAGTTTGTCTAACTCCTCTTCAGCAGCTTTAAATTTGGTCTCTAGCTCTCCATCATTTTGTAGCTTCCCCTCGAGCTCTTTATTCTTACTTTCCAAGTCTTTTATTTTCTCCTCCAAACCTTTGGAGACTTCAACAGCTTTATCTCTCTCTTGCACGGTGGCTTTTAGTTGCTTCCCCCAAGCAGCTTTGTCTTCATCATACTTCTGACGAGAATCCTTTAAGGACTGTGACAGACCTACAAGAGCCTCCTCCACACCTGACGAGGAGCTCAAAGCTTTAATAGCTTCATACTTTTTCAGAATGGTGTTGAAACAAGTTACCAACTGGAAAAAGAAAATAATTGTAAGTAAGTGCAAGGACATAACATTAACAAATGAAAGTTTAAAATAGTAATACTTACAGAGGCAATATATTGAGCTGCTAAGGTAGTAACCCTCTCCCGAGAAATATTTTCTTCAACACCTTGGATCTCGGGGATAATCCAAGACTTCACCGAGCTCATGGCAGAGCTCGGAGTAACAAAAGTGGGAACACCACTTCCAGTAGTTAGAGGCTGAGAGATGGATTCAGCCAAATTGTTCGAGGATATTTTCTTCAACTTCCTCATGGGAGCAGGAACATTCTCGACCAAGGATGTCGTCTTGGTCGGTGATATAACTATAACCTCAATTGGAGGGAAAACAACTGCAATATTGCTTGGAGCCACAGGGGGCTTCTCGGCAGCCTTCTTAGTAGCAGCTGGAGGAGATGCATAAATTTTTCTTGTCCCTTCTTCTGGGACACCCTGCTTACTTTTCTTTGCCTCTCCAGCAGTAGAGGTAGACTTATCAAAGAGGGCAGGAGCTCTTCTTCTCTTCATTCTGTCAGTGAGAGGAATATGCGATTCAGGTGAAGAACCTTCAGAAACCGGTGCTGGTTCTATGTTACTTATCACTGGACGAGCAGTGAAGGATGAGGTGTAACTCTTGTACTGTAACAAGTACGAGGCTGATCTGATATATTCGTCAGTGACAGTTTGATGCAAACCCCAGATAAGTTTCAGATGCTTTAAATTAACTTATGTCTCCTTTGGAGACCATCTTTTGCTGTCAACTACAAATAAATAAAGATCAAAATATCAGTGACGCATTTTATCGAATATAAAGAAAACATGATTTCAAAAACTAAATAAAATAAAAACAACCTATCCCATTGCCATAGGGAGGGCATCTAGGACCCTGATATACGTCATTTTCAATTAATGGAGCATGTTGCCAATTTTTCATAACAACCCCATGCTCTAAGTAATCCTTGTTGGCATCTGGGAGATTGACAACTAAATCCCTATTTAAAAACCTAGTTTTCAAATAAAAAGTACTATCACTGACAGCCCATCTATAGCAAAACATAATCTCTGGAATTTCGAAACGGGTTCCATGAATTTGATTTAACCTATGGACTCCATTAACTATTCTCCATGTATTTGGGGCTCTATTTGCAGGTACCACGTCAAAATATTGACAGAATTCCAAACACAAGGGATTTGGAGGAAAAGAAAAACCACATTCGTCTACAAAGAGAGTGGGGAACCAATGTCCCTAAGCCAAACGAAAATAATCAGAAGGACCAGAGAGTTCTTCCAAAATGACCCAGGAAGGAATAGAAAAATCAGAACGAAATTTATCAAGCGACTCAATAAAGTAAACCATGATGAACAAAGAAAATAAAAGAGAATGAAGAAGATCTTACAGAAGAAGGGTAGATCAGTTGATAACGAACGATGGAAGGAATGAACGCACAAGATGAAGAAGAAATGGAGAGATCAAAGATACAGATTTGAAAAAGTAAGAGACGATAGGATTTTCTGCAACGCTTAAATATCGTACCTTGGGAAGGGGTAAAAATAATGATTACAAAGAAAGACGTTTGCGCTACCGGCGGCTAAAAGGACAAAGAAGGCACGGAGACCAAAGCAGTGGGAAAAATTCAAAAAGTCTGATTCTATGAATTCGAAAGGAAAATTAAATACAAGGAAAACACTCCTAAAATTCAGGATGACTATTTAATCCCGCCATATTTCGAGAAGAATGTTCCACACTCCTAAACCTCGAACTGTGAAACATTGGGGGCTTCTGTTGATACCAAATTTAGTCTGCTGACGTGGATCAGTTAAGTGGAGACACGTGTCAATCTACATGGCACTTACAAACATTTTTGAACAACACCTTGACTTCGAGGAACTCAACCTCCCCGACCAACTGTGACACTCCGAGCAACAGGTGCTCTCCGAGGAACTTTACTGTACCGAGTAACTCATGAATACCGAGCTACTTAGGCGGCCCGAGCAGCTTAGGCGGTCCGAGCTGCATCTCGTACAGAGCACTAATGTCTGGATAATCAACAAATTGAATGCGCATTAAATGCTCATTATTATCATACAGATGTATACGCCTATTGGACAGCTATGTATCACCCTTTCACATTTACAACCTGAGGGCTATAAATACATTGTATCATCCTCATTATAAGGGGACTCGGAATTTCTTGGTAAACTCATTATCGAAAATTCTGCAAACAGTCAGTAATAACACAAACAGTGGAAGTAGGCCATTCATTCAAGGCTGAACCACTTTAAAAATCTCTTGTCTTATTTATTTTTTTATCTGTGATTAAGTAATTAGAGATAATATAATTTTTTACATCAACACTTATATTCACACACTTGTAGAAAATTCTCCATGTACACTTCACACCATGTGCACCTAGGATCACATGTATATCCCCTTGTTGCACGCATCACCCATCCATGCCTGGTGTACCTTTTGGGGTACTTGTACATCAGCTCCTTGTTTGGCATAATCAAGAAAGGCATTCTCATCATAAGATACTAATAGGAGAATCATGCATGATTCACACGATATCACCAAAGAGCATTGTTATTTACCAAATTTGACCCAGTAACTGGAGGGTCACTTCATGATGGGCGCTGGTCCGGCAGGTCGCAGTTAGCCTAAGTGATATGACTCTCACCTTCCATTGGCCAAGTACCTTCGATGTATATCGAACGGTTCCCCCGCATCGTACCGCTTGACCGAAGTCATGACAGGAGGTATATCGTAGGGAATTTGTTCACGTACGCCGAGTATATCGAATTTGCTCTCACACGTACCGTCCCCACGAGGTATATGGTAAGGCAATTCACATACACTCAGGTATATCAAATGGCTTTCCCACACGTACCGATTGCCCGCAAGATCAAGACGTATATCATGGAAGTCACGCCAAAGGGGGGAACCCATGTTGATTCACCCAACCAACTGCATACCCGCATATAGGTGTCAAACCTAGGACACGCACTTTAGATTGTTGGTTTCAACCCGAAACTCTGCCGAAATTTTGGGTCGGCCTGCCGCCCAATTTTCGAGCATTTTTTTAAAATGGGACCCTGTCCGCAAGACTGGTTACAAGTCCAAACGTAGATTTGCATATATTAAGACCCCCCACTTTTCCAGGCTCGGGTCTCGTCCGGCATTGCATTTAGGAGAATTAAATACAAGTGAGAACATAATAATCATAATAATCATGCTAAGTTCCATCTCCAAAAACATTTCTCCCTTCCTTGTTAAAAATCCAGAAACATTTCTCCCTTCTTTATTAAAAATCCAAAAACATTTCTCCCTTCTTTATCAAAAATCCAAAAATAGTTTCTTCCTTTTTTTCTCTCAAAAATAAATCTCATCATACGCCTTCTCAGGTCGATCGTACGCCCTTGGCCTGGCTCCTTATTGGCTTCGGTTTTCAGTCAAATCACCTCGGAGTTTTATTCGCTCCTCTACTACTTCTTCTGAATCCGAGATCCGTCCATCTTCTATGGAGAATGCAGATCAACCACCAGTCATACAACCCGATCTGCCGACAATCCTAGCTCAGCTCGTGGCCAAGATTGACAACCTCCAAGATGAGGTTCGAGAGATGTAACAAAACTAGGTCCCTATTCCTCAAGAGCTCGAGGCCCTGTTCTCTCGTGCTATGGGTCCACCCGATCCCATATGGGTCCCGAAAGAATATTAGCACGCTCCACGTGCCCCTCCGGCTAACGGGTCACCGCCTGCCCAGCTTCCAATGCCTAACGTTGCCCAGCTTGTGGCTAACCTGTCTGTGGTCGCTGATCCAAAGGAGGAGGAGTTGAATAAAGTCAAAGAAAATCTTAAGATGCTCGCTAAGAAGTTCGACCAGGTCCGAATCTCTGGGAATTACATGGACTACACCCATATCTATCCTTATTCTAAAGTGAGGTTACCCGAGAAGTTCAAGATGCCAAATATCGAGAAGTTTGAGGGGAGTGGTCCCCCAATTATTCATCTTCGCAGTTATCACCGTTCCATGACTCTCCTAGAGGCTTCTGAAGAGGTGATGGCCCAACCGTTTCAACAAACTTTGAAGGACAGTACCCTCCGATGGTTTTTATCTCTTGAGGAATCCAGAATCCGTAACTGGGAGGATGTAGCCCGAGAATTCATGTCGCAGTACAAATAAAACGAAGAGCTCGAGGTCACGCGCCGTGATTTAGAGTTGCTCAAATAAAACTCTGGAGAATCAGTCAATAACTTTATAGCCCGGTGGAGGGAAAAAGAAGCTACCATGACCAATCGGCCATCTGAGGAAGAACAAGTCAACATAGTGAAGAAGAATTTCTGGCCCCATGTCCGAGCAACCATGGGAGGACAGTACTACCCCCACTTTCGAGCTCTGAGAGAAGCAGGAGTAAAAATCGAGGAAGGTCTTGCCAAAATAGAAGTTGAACCAAAGAAGGTGTCCGGACAGTTCATCCCTAGAAAGTATGACAATCCTGCTAATGCTACAGTCTCAACCATCAACAACATCTCTCAACCAACCACATCATGGGCACCAGAAAGTCGCCCTGCTCCCATCCGAAGGGAATACACCGAGCTTCATGCTCCCCTCTCCAAAGTTTACCAAGCCATGTTAAGTCGAAACCTTATAAAACCCTTGGATCCTCTTCCATTACCAAACCCACTCCCAAGAAACTTCAAAATTGATGCTCATTGCGCCTTTCACCAAACTTCCAGCCATACCACTGACCAATGCTTTCACCTTCGGAACATAATCCAAGATCTCATTGATCGGGGTACCATCGCCTCACCAGCCAATCCTAAGCCAAACACTACTCATAACCCACTCTCAAATCACACCAATGCCATCTTCTTGGAAGAAAACCTGAATTTTGATCTATCAACTCAAATCACACCCCTATACCCTCATAAACCTCTTCAAATTTGCCCATATTTCCTCCTACACCCTACTAGCCCCGCTGATCAGGCACGGTCACTCCTTACCAGAGCGTGCATCACTGTTCGGACCTGTTCTGAAAGTGGAAGTATGGAATTGTCAGAGGTATTGAATCAACTCCTAGAGTTTGGGCTGAAATTGCCCTCACAGATGATTATCGATTGTCAGAGGTTCAGCGCGCTATTTTTGGAAGCACGAAAATGGGCCCGAGAATCAGATAGGTGGGTGGTACCAACCGATAAAGTCAGCTTAGATGATGTTGTCCAGATCATGGCGGAAGCATTCGGGCAAACCAATAACATTTGCAGTATCACCGACTTACTTGACACTTTGAAGCTACAAGGGCGCCTGATCCCTTCACCCTTACACATCCCCACAGAATGGGAAGACCTATATGAGGAAGCCATTGAAGTTGTGGAATGCATTGATTTCACAAGGTAAAATAGAGTTGTTACCACCGGATGGGGGGAAGAATTCGAAGTTTCAAATGAAGAACAAGCTTCAGGAGGAAATTGCCCAGTAGCCGACATATGCGGGATGATATCATTTAAAGAATTCCTCGGAGAAATAGATAGGGTGGCAGAACAACTTGAGATTGACGAGGAAACTGGATTTAAGTTTTTCCCTTCTTCAGTAAATCACATGACCAGATCTGGGAGACATTATCAAATTCCAAACTCACTACCAGTAAATGATAAGGGGAGGGGCATTGAAGACCTTCCTATGCAAGAAATGACCCTCGAGGAGAGCAAGATCCTTGATCCACTGAAGAAAACTCAAGCTAACATCACTCTATGGGGGATTTTCATGTCTTCCCAACAGCACAGAAATGCTTTAATCAAGTTTCTCATAGGACCCATAGTTCCTCCTTCTACCACGCCAGAAGAAGCGGTAAATTTGGTCGGATCCTTAACCTCCACCCGAATGATGTCCTTTTCTGAAGAAGAAATCCCCAAAATTGGGCCAAATCACAATCATGCACTCAACATCTCCATCAAAGGTATGGGGATGATTGTACCGCTTTCTCTCGTTGATAACGGATCCGCTTTGAATGTCTGCCCACTGAGAACCTTTAAATGTCTAGGCCTGAAAGAAAGCGACCTAGCTCCAACCTCTGCTGCCGTACGTGCCTATGATAATACCCGTCGTGAAGTGATGGGATCCATAAAACTTTTAATAGGGGTTGGATCTATAAACCCTGTCGTCGAATTCCAAGTCATTGATATCCCGGCCTGTTTCAACCTGTTGCTCGGACGACCCTGGCTCCACAGTATAAAGGGTGTCTCTTCCTCATTACATCAGAAATTGAAGTTCTTCGCTGATGGGCGACTCATCACCATCTTGGGTGACGTCGATAATATCGAGGGTGCAAGCACCAGCAGTCCAATTCTCGAGATACATCATTGGTCAAATGATATGCTCCTATCAGGGTTTCGAGTCGAGCCATCCCTACTCCCGACAGGGGACGATTTCAAAGAAAGGGTTTGTCCAGAATACGACCCTCATGGCAATGTCAATGTGATTCAGATGTTCAGAAACATGCACTTCATGCCCGAACTGAGGCTAGGACAAAGACAGCAGGGGATACTTGAGCCCATCGAACTGAAGAAAGCTTTCCCTCCTTGCGACTTGGGATATCAACCATCAGAACAAGATCTCAGAATGATCCGCCAGTCTCGATCAAAGATAGGGTTAGACTTCGTCCGAACTATCTCGGGAGATTATTTAAATGGACGATTCATCAAAGAGGGTGAAGACTTCCCCTTTTGCGGCTTCCCAGAACCGTGGTATGACCATACAGATAAGAAGATGAAGCCTGGAATGGAGATCTTCTTCGAAGAAAACTACTCATAGGCCGGGAGTTACCAACACTAGGTGCCACCGCTTATCAAAGATACTGAAGAGATTGAGGAAAGTGACTCCGAAGATTCCTTCAACCTGCAGACACTGGGGCTGGGACTCTGCATGGTTCATTCAGGCGCTACATCACTAGATCCCTCTCATCTGATCAAAGCTACTGATACACCTCTCCTCAATTGGCATGCTACGCCAACTCTACCTATTGAAATCCCACCTAACCCCAATGTTTACCCTATTTCTTCTACTATTGTCCATCCTTGCTCAAATGTAATCGAGAACTCTTTTGATGAGGTTCTCAATGTTGTTCTTCCTATCAATGAAATAAACAAAGATTTTGAGTATCTTGTTATGCTTTACATTAAGTGTTTAGATTCTAATCAAACTGTTGATGATGATGATTTTGCAAATGAACAATTCTTAACTGATTTAAATAAGGTTAATAACAAACAACATAACCGCGTTCAAGTTAATTAAGAAGAGACTGTTGTTGTTAATCTCGGTTTTAGTAGCTAACTGCGTGAAATTAGGATAGGGTCCACCCTTGACGAGCGTGAGCGCGCACAACTCAGAGAATTGCTAAAGGAGTTCGTGGATGTCTTCGCATGGTCCTACAACGATATGCCCGGTATTGATCCTGAAATAGATCAACATGATATCCCCATTCTCCCAGATTACAAGCCAGTTAAACAAAAGTTGAGAAAGCTCCGCACCGAATGGTCGCTCAAAGTCAAGGAAGAGGTGGTCAAACAGTTAAACGTGGGTTTCATTCGAGTGATCGGATATCCCACATGGCTAGCCAATATTGTACCTGTACTGAAATTAAGAGGAAAAGTTCAAATGTGTGTGGATTATCGAGATTTAAACAAAGCCTCTCCGAAGGATGATTATCCGCTACCCAATATCGACATGATCGTGGACAACACAGCCAGTCATGCTCTCAAGTCATTCATAGACGGGTTTGTCGGATAAAATCAAATCAATATGCACCTTGACCACCAAGAGAAACCCGCATTCATCACCCCACGGGGAACCTTTTGCTACGCCGTTATGCCATTCGATCTCAAAAATGTTGGGGCTACCTACCAAAGGGATGCCACAACCATCCTGTACGACCTGATTCATAAAGAGGTTGAGGTTTATGTGGATGACATGATCATCAAGTCCAAAACTAGAGAAGGTCATGCTCCTGCTCTACGAAAGTTCTTCGAACGACTGCGGCAGTATCAGATGCGACTTACTCCACATAAATGCGTCTTCGGTGTTACAAGGGGAAAACTCTTAGGATTCATGGTCAGTGAGAAGGGGATAGAAGCAGATCCCGCCAAGCTGAAAGCCATACTTGAGATGCCACCTCCCCGAACAGAGAAAGAAGTCCGAGGTTTCCTTGGGAAATTATAATATATCAGCCGGTTCATCAGCCAGCTAACCTCCATCTGCGAACCAATCTTTAAGCTCATCCGAAAGGATTCAACCAAGGTTTGGAATGAGGCCTGCCAAGAAGCTTTTGACCGAATTAAACAATATCTAACCCAACCTCCAGTTCTCATGCCACCACAGCCTGGTCTCCCTTTGCTCCTATACCTAACCATAACCGACACTGCAGCTGGGGCTTTGCTAGCCCAATACCTTGAAGACTCCCGTAAAGAAAGATCCATCTATTATGCCAGTCTCAAATTGTCCAGGTACGAGGTCAACTACACTGCTTTAGAAAAGGCATATGTCGCCCTTGTTTGGGTCACCCAAAAGTTACGACACTACATGCTCGCCTTCCCCATTAAACTTGTATCACGAATGGATCCCATCAAAAACCTTCTTGAGAAACCCGCCTTATCCATCCGAATGGCCCGATGGTTGATGCTCCTAACCGAGTTCGATATCGTGTACGTCACACAGAATGTCATTAAAGGAAGAGCCATCTATGACTACCTCGCTGACTACCCTTTAGAAGAAACAGATGTCTGGATCTCCGAATTCCCAGATGAAGATGTCCTCTGCACCACTGAAGAATTCCTCTGATGGAAAATGTTCTTCGATGGCGCTGCCAACAAAAAGGGATATGGCATTGGGATACTCCTGGTCACCCCAGATGACTCCCACACTCCTATTGCCATAAAATTGGATTTCCCTTGCACCAATAACATGACAGAATACAAGGCATGCACAATGGGCCTCAAGGTCGCTCTTAAGAAAAGTATCCAATACCTTGATGTATTTGGGGATTCAGCCCTCATCATCGGTCAAGTGCTCAGAAAGTGGAAAGTCAAGGATTAAAAGCTCCAACCCTTTCATGACCAATTAGAAGAGTTAGCCTCCCAACTCCGAGATATCACCTTCCATTACCTGCCCTGAGCAAAGAACACCCTAGCGATGCTCTCTCCACTTTGGCCTCCATGATCAACATGCCCGAGGGAATAACAATGACCCCCTTCCTAGTTCAAAAGCAGGATAAACCGACCCATTTTTACCATATTGATCTTGTCTCCATAGAAGACCTCGAACTAGTCGATTGCTGGTGCTATGATATATGGTGCCTCCTCAAACATGGTAGGTATCCCGAGGGTTCCAACAAGAACGACCGAGCTACGCTCCGAAGGCTGGCCACTCAGTACATCATCTGTCATAAAGCACTACTCAAGAGGAATTTCGATGGAACTCATTTGCACTGTATCGCAGGGGCTGACATTGAAAAGATAATGTAGAAAATCCACAGCGAGGAATGCGGGCCCCAAATGAACGGTCACATGCTTGCCAAGAAGATCATCCGACAGGGCTACTACTGGACCACCATGGCCCAGGATTGCACCGCCTATGTTCGGAGATGCCCTAAATGCCAACAGTTCTCCAACCTCCAACACCTACCTCCACGGGAATTATACAACATGACTTATCCCTGTCCATTCTCTACCTGGGGTATCGACATCATAGGGAAGGTTACACCAAAAGCGTCAAACGGGCATGAGTTCATCCTGGTTGCCATAGATTACTTCACCAAATGGGTCGAAGTTGAGTCATGCGCAGTATTAAATGCCAAGAAGGTGGCCAAATTCATCAAGAAAAATATCGTCTGCCGATATGGGATCCCGCACGAGCTAGTGTCAGATAACGGTTTGCACTTCGAGGCAAAAGTCACAGAAGTTGTCAACGAGTATGGGATTCAGAGACACAAATCTTCTCCCTACCGAACTCGGACCTATGGTGCAGTCGAAGCCGCCAATAAAAACCTCAAAGCCATCATCAGCAAGATGACCGAAAGTTGTAGAGACTGGGACGACCGGATCCCATACGCCCTCTGGGGATATCGATCCTCAATTCGAACCTCTACTGGGGCTACCCCTTACTCCCTGGTCTACGGCATGGAAGTTGTCCTCCCTGTGGAGCTATAAATACCCTCGCTATGCGTCATGATCGAAAGCAAGGTTAGTGAAGAAGACTGGTGCCAAGGTCGTCTTGATGAGCTAGCCCTTCTGGATGAAAGAAGATTAAAAGCTCTTTATCATATACAGGGATACCATCGTCGAATAGCGCGATCATTCAACAAGAGAGTCAAGGACCACGGTGTTCGTGAGGGGTATTTAGCCCTCAAGGAGATGATAGAACCCATCAGGGACCCCAGAGGAAATTCAAGCCCAATTGAAGTGGCCCTTACATTGTGAAAAAGATCTTGTCTGGCGGTGCCGCCATGCTCACTGACCTGGATGGGGAAGAGATGGTTCTTCCAGTCAATTTGGACCGTCTCAAGAAATTCTACCCCTAGTCTGAAATCTCGGCGCGCTACGACTCTTCTCATCCCCTTTCTATTCTTAAAAAAAAAAAAAAAAAAAAAAAAAAAAAAAATCTTCATTTCCCTCTACCCAGAACTACATGGGCCTGATCCTCTACAAAAACTATTTTAAAACTTTTCAAAAAAAAAACAGAGGTACGTAGGAAGCTCATACATCTCACATGAGCACGACCCTTTTCTTTTTCACAAAGTACTATTCTTTTCTTATCTCCGAGAACGACAGTTCATTTCTAAACATCTACTTGAACAAAAGGATTATGTAGGTCTTAGCAATCGGTATAGATAATTCAAAACACAAAATTCATCGAAAGGCATAGCTGGATTATCAGAAACTTGTTTATTTCATTAATAAAAAACTACAGTACAGATTATATAAGAAAAAGGAACGGATAACTCCCTTCCCCTTACTATCATAATAATCAAATAAAATCCCCCACATCTGTTACATAAATAAACTCCCCAGGAATCCTACCCACAGATACCAGAAGAGCCTGCACCCTCATCATCTACATCCTGAGGACCCCAAGTTTCCCCTAACTGAATGGAGTGTCACAAACATTCCATGGATCGATAAGCCTTAACCATCTTCGAAAAGACCACAACGCCCCCTTCCATGGTGTCAGATAAAACAAACCATATTTGTCCAGTCTCCATTGCCAACATCTTGCTGACTACTTTCCCCCACAACCACTTCATATAATCTTTGGGGACATGCCAAACCTTCCCGACAGAATGGACGCCAATTTTCCCACAGAGATCCAAGCAACAGACGCAAATGCTCAGTCAAGTCTTCTACCGAAAAGATATTTGAGGTCCAAGGGGGCACGACCTGCGCCCAGCCAAATTGGCGTAAGAGCCGCCAGGGGAAATAAAATCAGGTCTGTCTGAGACCAACCAGTCGCACATATGAATACTCTCCTAGCTCCAGAACAGGCTGCAACTGTCCCCACCAAGGCACTGACCAATATAGCCCACGAGCCCCATACTCCACAAACCAATTCTCCCAGTTCTCAACATACAGGCCAATGCGGATGAAGTAGCGTGAAAAGAAGTTGGGTACAGTCGACAAAGGATAATCCGGAGGAGTTGACAAGCAGAATCTTTCAGACAACCACATGAACATCATCACAGGGCTACCCTTTAAAAAGTCAGAACGACCTTCTCTCCAGGCATCTAGGCCATTCATAGTCTCTGCCAATATTACCCCCGCAGGATTGCGACTATATAACATCCATAAAGTAATGGCTGTAAGTTGTGGGTCCACTCGCACCTCCCCGATCACCAACAAAAATTTTGAAACCAGGCCCATAACAACGGCTCCAGCATATCCAGCATCACCTACTTCCCGTAAATGCACAGACTGCAACACTACCGGGAGGGAGATCATTCCTCCAGAAACCAATGACCTGGCCACCGAAGGCGAGATATGAAGAAGCCCGGCCAACAAATCCCTAGGAGATCAGGAAAATTCGGGTAAAGCCACAGCAATCCTAGGATTCACACCTAGCATGGCAAAAAATTCCTCGTAGGTAGGACAAACTTCTTCCAACCCAAAGTGGAATACATGGTCTTCGGGGTACCAGAATTGTACCGCCGCTGTCAGCATATTCCACTCAAATGGCCGATTGCGCCACAAGGAAACTCGGCGCATGTTAAAAGCATCATAGTCGACATTATAAGACCACATAACTTCCAAGGCTTCGAGGTAGTTGACAAACTCGGTGCTACCAGGGAGAGCCATCTTATAGGACAAAGAAATAGTAGGCAAGTGGATAAGGATGCAAAGGTGTGATAAAAATACTCCACCTCACCCCCTTTTATACTTGAGAACTCTCACAAAGGGCATAATCCCTGCAGAAATTGGAGGGAATCCTACCACACAAGGTACCCAAGGCTAAAGAGGGTACCAATCAAAGCTTTCAATTGATAGGACTGGACTGAACTGCCGATAGGCAGGCCAGGGAGCTTGCCGATCAGCAACCCCCCATTTTTGGAAATTTCCTCCTTTCCTCTTTTGTCAAATCAGAAAACTCTATGAAAATAAATTGATATTCGCAAAAGTATTTCAAGAATCCTGTTTTCTCCTTACAGGATTTCCCTTTTTAATAAAACAACTTTCCTTCGAAAAATTCCAAAAATATTCGTTTTATGGTCTCAGCAGCAAAGTTAAAAAGCACATGTGCATGCATTCATTCATCATTAAAATAAAAGATAGCCAAAAAACTACATTTCATTGCATATATATGTTTTCTGTGTTACATCATTTTGCAGGAAATAAAGAAAAAGCCAAAAACAACGGGACTCAGCCCGAACCCACATTCTCTCTCTCTCTCTCTCTCAAGAGCTTCCACCCCTGCGACGCGCTCTCTTCCCCCTGTGGCGAGACGACGCGCCCCCACTACCCAAGACAGAGTCTTCCCCGGACGAGGCTGACGACACCAAGCAAGAAGGAACAGGGATAGCATCCCGAATGTGGGCAGTCGCCGATGATATCCAATCCCTGATGTCTCTCAACTAAGTGGTCGACACCGAATTTATTGCAAGGAAAAGGAAGAATCAGTATCAAGCAAAAGAAATCAAAAAGAGGAAAAGGACCAAAAGATTTACCACAGGATGAAGGACCTCCTCTGTTAAACCCGGCTCCTCCGGATCCATCACAAGGGGACGGTGCAACATCGGCACTATCCCTCCATCAGCCCGTCGGATGTTGTACGAAGGAGTGTGCAGCCGAACAAAAGGGATCTCCGATGTCTCCGCCGCCGCAGGTGCAGAGGGACCACCACCACTGTGGGAAGACCCCACCGCCCGGCTTGAACCAGCAGGAGGGAAAAGCAAGGCATCATGAATGTTGGGCGCCATCAGCCAGCTCGTCACAAAGTCAATATAGTCATACGGCGCAGCCGTATAAGTGTATAAAGCATAGGACTTGCCGATCATCGCCGCGATCCTCTCATCCCCCAACAGCTATCGCTCTCGCCTCATAGAGGTAGGAGGCTGCGCGAGTGGCACCACCACCTCCTCCTCGGTAATCTGACGAATCACCCTCTCCCCGAGGTACCAGGAATGGCCGAACTTATGCGCCAACAAGCGCCTCATCTGCGCGTTCACCCCAGTCATCCCCGTGTCATGAATAGCTGTCCCCCAAGGATAAAAGGACACCTAAAAATCCCCAAGCAGGCATGAGGCAGTACAAGATCCGAAGGTGCAAAAACCAATACTAAAAAAGAAAGGACCTTACCCGACCACTGGTTAGGTCATTCAAGACCTGACGCACCGCCTCCAGAGAGAGAGATCCCTTCGACTGTCGGTTGGCCTTACACCATCGGTACAGTCGGCAGAAGTCCCCAATAGTGTCATCCTTTAAATCAATCAGCGGGGTGTTGCACCCAATCACCTCATAAAACCACGTCTGAATTCACAAGCAAAAAGAGACGCATAAGGAAAATGTGAACGCATGAAAGGAAAATGCGAATGCATGAAAGGAAAATGAGCAAAATAAAGAATACCTCAAGGAGATACGTGGCTCCAGTAAAAGTCTATCGACAGCACCGGCTGAATGCATCCAGAGAAGAGTAAAGGTCGCCAAGGTCAGACTCCCCCAATCATAGAAAGGGATGTTCGAAAACATCCTCAAGTATGGCAGAAACCACAAATGGATGACGTCGCCGCTCGACGCCACCATGAAACCCCCCAGCACCAACAAGATGAAAAACCGGTCCATCTACCTCACTTGCAGCCCGTCCTCCACATCAACCACCCATCTCAGCAAAACATCCTTCAGTAAGGACAGTCGGATAGAATCCCCAGAAACTATCCTCCTCACATCACCAAGTGCCGCATGCAACGCCTCCGGCCTCACCCGCAAGGAGCGATCCACCTCTATCTGCTCCCCGCACAATCCAGCCCCAGCAGTTGCTGCACATCTATGGGAGTCATCGTCATCTCCCCGAAGCCAAAATGAAAAGTGTGGGTAGTGTCCCACCACCTCTCCCCCAGACACATAAGACTGCTGTCGAACAAGGTGTCTCATCCAGCGCAACCTCCAACCTCCCAAAACCCGCTGATGATACCATCCAGCACACCACGGGTGGAAGATGCTCCCAAACATCCTTAATCCCCGTCGTCCCGTGGGCACGCATGTTCTTCAAAGAAATATCCGACTGGCAAAAGGAAAAATCCAGTCAAAGGTCAAGAAAAAGGAAAAATCACCCAAAAAGAAAGGAATGCCAAAGGTCAGGTTATTTACATAACCGTCGGGAATCACTCTCGAAGAGCGATGATGCGACTGCTCCCGCAGCAAGGTCTGCTCATCCGCAACCGGCTCGAATGCATCAAAGGCATTCTCATTCCCCAAAGCAAGGAGCACCCTGTCCCTCCAATCCACATTCGCCCAGTCAATAACGGTCAACCACTCCCGATGGACATCGGTGCTCACAAAGGCGGCCATTTCTTGAAGATCAAAATGTTAGAACAATTCGCAGAGAGAAATCGCAGAAAGAGAGAAGGTAAGAAGCTGTGAAAAATGAAGGGGATTCCCCCTTTATATAGGAGACCAAGCGCCATGCCCATCGACACAGACCACTGCCATACCGATCGGCACTGTCTCCACACCTTCTCGAGGTAGCTTAAAAGTCCATGCCACTATCGAATGGCACCCCTCAGTCTATGCCAGTCGGCACCCCCCTTAAAATTTCGTACAGAAATTCCCAAAAAATGACAGAAAGCCTCGAAAAATCCTCAGAAAATTCCTAAAAATCCCAGGATGGATTTTGAACATTTTCATCGAGAAAATCTTCACATTTCTTCAGGCGAAACCTCTTTTTCCCTAGCGGAACCCTCAAAATCCAAGCAAATGACCTCTCGAGCAATGCGTCCGGACCGCCTAATCACCTCCTTAGCGGAGTTTACAACCTCAAACCGGTTATCTCTCCAATAATCAGCTCATCTACTCAAATCAAGGACACAAAGCCTCCCCAACCATCGACTACCCGGTGCGAAACAATATCTTATAGTATTTTTCCCAGCAAAATTCATAAGAATAACTCGCCCCAGGCGATCTCTCCCAAAGGAAAATCCAAATCTTCCCCAGCTCATTCATCGTTCCCCAGCGGAACCTCAAATCTAATTCTTATCCCCAGCGGAACCTCAAATCTAATTCTTATTCCCCAGGGGAACCTCAAATCCAATTCTTATTCCCCAGTGGAACCTCAAATCCAATTATTATCCCCAGTGGAACCCTTTTCTTTTCCCAAAGGAAATGCAATCACTCTTGGGTCTGAATTGACCCCGGTCTTGGATCGTCACCTGAGTTAGGTCAGAATTGACCTCGATCCTCGGTCGTCACCACTCTTGGGTCAAAATTGACCCAGGTCTTAGATCGTCACCTGAGTTAGGTCAGAATTGACCTCAGTCCTCGGTTGTCACCACTCTTGGGGTTAAAATTGACCCCAGTCTTGGATCGTCACCTAAGTTAGGTCAGAATTGACCTTGATCCTTGGTCATCACCACTCCTGGGTCAAGATTGACCCCGGTCTTAGATCGTCACCTGAGTTAGGTCATAATTAACCTCGGTCCTAAGTCGTCATCACTCTTGGGTCAGAATTGGCCCCGGTCTTGGATCGTCACCTGAGTTAGGTCAGAATTGACCTCGGTCCTCGGTCCTCACCACTCTTGGTTCAGAATTGACCCCGATCTTGGATCATCACCTGAGTTAGGTCAGAATTGAACTCGGTCCTCGATCATCACCACTCTTGGGTCAGAATTGGCCTCGGTCTTGGATCGTCACCTGAATTAGGTCATAATTGACCTCGATCCTCGATCGTCACCACTCTTAGGTCCTCAGAATCCACCTCAACCCTCTGAATTGTTCATACTCATTTCCTTAGGTCCTCAGAATCAACCTCGACCCTCTGAATTGGTCATCCTCGCTTCCTTAGGTCCTCATAATCGACCTCGACCCTCTGAATTGGTCATCCTCGTTTCCTTAGGTCCTCAGAATTGACCTCTACCCTCTGAATTGGTCATCCTTGCTTCCTCAGGTCCTCATAATCCACCTCGACCCTCTGAATTAGTCATCCTCATTTCCTAAGGTCCTCATAATCGACCTCGACCCTCTGAATTGGTCATCCTCGTTTCCTTAGGTCCTCAGAATCGACCTCGACCCTCTGATTTGGTCATCCCCAGCACGCTCCTTAGGTCCTCAAAATCTACCTCGACCCTCTGAATCGGCCATCCTCCCCTCCTTAGGTCCTCAGAATCGGCCTCAATCCTCTAAAATTGATCACACTCTCTCAGAAGCATCATGCGATGTCTAATTGACGACTATTATTTGTTCCAAATTCACCCATCGAGGGGCTCTGTAGACACCTCATTCTGTTACCCCTAACTCTCCTTAGGTCCCTAGTACCTCCACTCATCACTGTAAACCCTGGTCACGTCCCGAGTACTGACTTAAAAGCCATCGGGCACTCCCCGACTCAGTTTGACCCAAAAGTCAAACTCCTCATCTCGACCGAGACTCAATGATTTTTTAAAGGGCACTGAATACCCTTCCCAACGGTCCACCCCGTGCGCGATTCCAACTTACCATGCGGACGAACGCGCCGTTTGCGTTCGAAACCCAACCTAGAGGCCACCGGGCGCTCCCGGGCTCTGTTGAACCAAGTCAACCCTTCATCTTGACCGAGGATAAATGAATCTTTCAAGGGCACTAAATACCCTTTCCAACGGTCCATCCCGTGTGCAATTCTGAATTTCCATGCGGACGAACGATCCGTTTGACTCCGAGAGGCCACCGAATGCTTATCGGGCCCAGTTGACCAAAGTTAACTCTCCAAACTGGGTCAAACTCTTTCAAATGTCGAATTACATCTCCTAAACTTTCTAACGGTCCACCCCCTACGCGATTTAGACTTACCATGCGGACGAACGATCCGTTTGCGTCCGCGCAATTCCCCGTCCAATGGACCGACAAACGCTTCTGAGCCATATTTGACCCAAAGTCAACTCCCGAACCCAGGAGCGGTCCAAAATACTTTCGAAGGTCTCTGAATTACCTTTCCAATGGTATACCCCATGCACGATTCTGACCAACAGTTTGCCCTCGGTGGCCAATTTTCCGAAAAAGCTTGAAACACACTACCAAACGGCAGGTCCCAGAACCTGCCTATCGGCACCTGCCTGCTGACAGGCAGGAAGGGCTCTATGTTGATCGATAGACCCCTGGTCCTATAAATGGAGTCCTTGGCCTCATTTGAAGGGGAGCTCAGATCAGAAACAAATCATTCTTAACGAACCCCAGAAACCTCTCTCGAAGGAAGCGTGATTTCAACTTCCAAATCCCTTTTTCACTTCCACTTTTCATCATTCCTTTCATCAAACTTGATGAATTAACCATTTTCCATCATCATCCAAGCCCAAGGACTGCTTCTCAACATTTAAGATCAAGCTCAAAGTCTCCAAGAAGGTCCATCTCTCTCAAATCTTCTTAAATTTGCAAATAACTTGTTTTATTACTTAACCACTTTTATCATCTTATTTCACATATCCTAACATACTTTTTATCTAGTAGTATTGCACATCTCCTATTTTCATATAAATAAAAAACCCAAAAAACCAGAAAAAGAGGGTTTGCTCATACATTCCAACTAGGGATTCTCACACTTTTTCCACACTTTTCTCACAACTAAAACACTTTTTTATACACACACACACACTTACAAATAAGATATTTCTCCATTTGGATTTATGGGTTAAACACCACCCCTCGTTTGTATGCGAACTACGTGGACTTTGATGCCTTTATAGGCTACGTAGGCGTCTCGGGGTAAAACCCGAGACTCAAGTCCTTTTCTCACTTTTTCTCTTATTTTCTATCTTCTCTTTATCTCATTGTCCATTATATTCTATACACTTGTTCTTAGTAACGTATTATTCCATATGCGTTATCGTTCCCTTATAACGGTCAACGTAGGGGTAATCACGTAAAATCTTATTTTCTAAACTCATCTCACATTCCTACGGATGACTTGCTTTGTCTTTTCCATGATACAAGTCGAGGATTCCTACCTCCATTCTATATATACACATACACACATATCACGGGAGGAAATATAAAGGAAAATAGTAAATATCCATGAGAAACCGAAAGGGCGGAATGGGTGCCTAACACCTTCCCTTTTCGTAACTGAGCCTCCGAACCCTTCTCGAATCATTTGGTTTCGCACGCACCAGTATGTCTTTAGATGCCATCCTTCGGGGTGGCTCCCCCTTTTCTTTTGTCTGTTTTGAGTAAAATAGACTGGCGACTCTAAATCTCTCTACATCTTCATACCTCACAAATCGACGCCGACCGAAGTGCTCTCCCGAGAGGGGACGCGCGGGACCTGAAGGATCCCATCCTCCCTCCGCGGCGGGGATCGGGGGATGGCCACAATATGGTAATATGATTAGTAATTCGGATAAATGAAGTTAGGCCATCATTTGTTACCCAAAATATTAGCCATAAAAAGTGGTGAAAAATTACCCTTTTTCTAGACATTTGAAGAAAAAATTTCCTTTCGTTTGGTAATCCTAAAAACCCACATAGTCCGGAATTGAGAAAAATGTAAAATTCAGAAATTCACTCTAAATAGTGCAATGAAATGGGGAAAGAAAAATAGAGTAATGTTCAACAAAAATAACAAGAAAAATGTGAAAAATAGAAAAAAATAAGAGAAAAATGAGCAAAAGCCCGAAAAAGCACTAACGGACATTATAGGGACATTTTCCAATTCCAAACTTTTTCGATTATTCCCAATGCACCTTAAAACCTGAAAAATTCCTAACCGAGTCTGAATTGTGAAATTAATTATCGCGTGGAGAGTTAAAACACGAATAGATAATGAGAAAGATTAATTGGTGTGAATAAGAGGCAATGTTTCCATTTTCCAATGACCTTAACCCGATAAAGAGCTACATCTTGTCAATGATAGGTTGTTACTCCCCGGAAATGAATTCCAAGGAGGTTAGATGGTATCTAGGCCCTGGGACAATGAGATCAAGAAGATGCAAGACCGATTGGGGAATTTCCTCAACTTGTATAAGACACAAATTCCCAAACACCATTTAATTTAATCTCCAAAAGACATTGCCATCATTTTACAGTGACTTTAATCATTACGCGCTTCCTCAAAAGAGAAATATGCCTACTATTGAATCATTTGTTTGGTCAAAGGATTCCATTTCTCTTTTGGAGACTTATAGATCTCTCGTGCTCCTTCAAGACACACCAAAGGAGGTCATCTCTATATCCTTTCCTTATACTTTGAGAGAAACAACTAGGGACTAGTTTGGCCATCTTAAACCAAGGACCATTGGGAGTTATACTAAGTTGCCAAGGTCCCTTGTCAATAACTTCATAGAACTCAAAAGATGAGCAAGCTAATCACTTCCCTCCTCCACTTCAAACAAAAGACGAAGAAGCTCTTAGAGAATATGCTAAGAGATTCAACTAAGAGACCCTCCAAGTTGATCATTTGAATGACACCATTTGTGTGGAGGATTTCATCTTGGGCCTCACCTTGGAATGTTTTCTAAGATCTTTAATCAAAATCCTCCAAAATCTATGAATTATTTTCAAGAGAGATCACAAGCGTATATGAATGCTAAGGATGTAATCTCATCATGGCATGCCATGGACACCGCTCAACAAGGAAAAAGTAAATATGTGTTCTCTCACCTTGGGGAATCCCCTGAGGAAGTAGAGTCTAAGAACAACAAATATGGAGGTAAAAAGAATAGACCTCCGGAGGCCAAGCATTTCACCCCTCTCACATCCACCATAGAAGAAGTCTTTACAGCAGGGGAATCTCAAGATCTAATACCTTTTACAAAGCCCGTGGGAGCCATAAAGGATAGGATGGACAAATCCAAGTATTTTAGGGTCCACTGAGACCATGGACAAAACACCAATGATTGCTTCATGCTTAAAGAGTCCATCAAAGGAGTGATAAAGAGGCTACATTAAGGAGTTTATGACCAAAGATGAAGGAAAAGGTCAACTCAACAACAACAAGAATAGAGGCGATGTCCCACTACTATATGTGAACACAATTTTGGGAGGTTATACCAATGGGAGGTTATACCAAAGGTGGACTTTTTTCCACCGCTAGGAATAACATATCAGTAGCATCCAACATGAAAGAGTGTAGGTTAATAATGTATTTAGCTAGAACTAACACTAAGAGGAATCCCACTGTTGTTCTTCCCACAAACAAACCTCAGGAGGATCCTCCTACGTCATTATGGCTCTTTAATGTGGTGCTTCTACCAAAGGACAACAAAAGGTGGAGAATGTATATCAATTTCACCGATAATAACAAGGTGTGCCCCAAAAATAGTTTCCCTATATATCGAGTTTATAGTTTGGTAAACTCTATGATAGGTCATAAGCTCCTCTCATTCATGGACGCATACTTCGGGTACAACCAGATCAGGATGTCCCCCTATAATGAAGAAAAAAAATCATTCATTATAGACAAAGGTACTTATTATTACAAAGTTATGCCTTTTAAAATGAAAATGTAAGTGCAACTTATCTATTAGGGTAGTAAACTCGATTTTCAAATATCTCATTGGCAAGACCATGGATGTTCACGTTAATGACATGCTGGTCCAAATCCTAGAGGCTCAAGACCATGTGTAGAACCTTAGGGAGACCTTTATAATCCTCAGAAAGAACTAAATGAGACTCAACCTAAAGAAATATGTTTTTAAAGTGCTTAAAAACATCTAACATCCATCTTTCAATTTTGTGTGCGTGAATTCGTGTTCCAATGCATTTACTCTTTATATTACACACACTGAGAGAAAATAGCCACATTAAGAGTGATTCGTTTATGAGAGCATTTGAATCAAAACAAATTTTTGGAAAGTAACGTAATGATCAATCGATGGAAATTTGCGATTAAATTTGTGGCTTTGCACACAAACGCACGCAGCAAATAGAGACTTATGAATATAAATATATTGTGATTATTTTTCGAAAAGTTTTAATTATACAATTTTTAGGTATTTTGAATTTTGTTTGTGTCGAAATCGAATTTTGTGGGAATATTCACTGCAAACCCACATGAGACACAACTCATCCTACTAGGGTAACCTAGGGGGTTAAAGGCTTGTTGCATATACTAAATGCAATCGCTTGCTAGTGATAAGGGTATTCTATCTTAATAAAATGATTGTCAATAGTTGAGCCTTGGTTAAGTTCCTTTACATTGCTCGGGACACGCAAAGTTCTATGTTAGGGGGGTTTTAGTATGCACATATTCTTTCCAATTTATCCCCTTAATTTAGAGACTTTTAACACCTCGAACGATGTAAATTGTGTTAATTTATCTCATATTTGTGCTACTGACAATTCTTACATAGTGCCTCGAGTTTTATGTATTTTTTATGCTTTTTACAAGTATTCTATACAAGTGAAGAGGAGAAGAATCCAAGACTGGGAAATTAGGAAAGGAATGAAAGTCAGAGGGAAAAATAGTTACTTTACATCTAGAGTTCGGATGAGGGACCAACATGAAAATTAAAGATCTCGCGTCTATAAACACGTAGGAAGAAATGGCATCCCAATCCGAGCCCCAGATAAGAAGTTATGGAACTTCGAAGATGAGAGGAAATGAAAAGAAAAGAAGATAAAAAGAATTCAAGAATCGGACCGGATTGGTCAGAGCCAACAGCGAACCGATCCGGGAGGAAGGCAGACTATGTATAAAATTTAACACCAAAGTGATCTGATTTCAAAGGAAAATGAACCAGTTCGATGCCTTGAGGATCTCGGCATAAAATTATAGATCGGGTTGATTCGTTATAAATGGAAAACGAACCGATTTGGGTGATACCAAACCGAACCGAAGACTCCCGTCGGACCGGTTCGGATGAGATTTTTTTCAATTTTCTTTCCCAAATTAAGAGTTTTATCTTGCTCAAACTCTATAATTTTCGTAGGGTATTTAATTTTACTTAATGCCAGACATCAGGAGGTTCAGTTATTATTAGTTATAAAGGGGTCTTGCATTCAATAATCCTAGGGTTTTAAGTTTTGCAACAAGTATTCAAGTTCAAGCTTTAATTCCTGAATTTCTGCATTGCAAGTATTATTTAATTTCTTCTTTTAATTACTTTCATAGTTTAGTTTAATTAGTCATTTAATTTTAGGTTTCAATTCCTATTTCCAAATTTCTTCCCAAATATTCACATGGCTATGAATTTCTGCAAATTTAATTCTGAGGTAGTATTTACTTTAATAATGTCCAGCTAAGTTTTTAAGGGTTGGGATGAATGAACCCAATCCGATGTAATTTACATGTGTAGAAAATAGAGTTTGAATTGAAATTTGAATGAATCGTGTTGTGTAGTACGCACAACCATCGTAGACCTTTTAACCTCATTTGCCCTGGGTAACCGGGGTGTTTAAGGATGCGATGCGCGTGCTAGCTATTTAGCATTGCTTTATTCTTACCTTTGATTATGTATGATGCGGGCTAGTACCCTCATATATGTAATGCTTAGGATCAATAAAGACTGGGTTCAATCAACTTTCTAATTCAAAATCCAGTATTCGATCCGGTAAATGTACTAGGATTCGATGGATTGTATCCTAACCTTTCTTTTACTTATTCATATTTACTTCACTGCAGTAGTTTATTTTTGTACACTTAGTTTAGTCAGTAGTTTAAATTTCATTCACATTTAGTTAGTATTCATTTAGTTCACAATTAGTCATCTTTTTAGTTTCATTTCTCGAATCGAATTATAGCTAGTCTTTTATTCCTACGTCGTCACGAATATTTTCCTAGTTCCCTGTGGAGATGATCCCGACTTATCAGATTATTACTTGAGCGATAGGCTTGCATTGGAGCCTATATAACACGCATAGTAGATACACATTTGTGGTCACGTCACATGTTTACCTTATTTCATGATTAGGCTTATAAAATAAAAGGTTAGGGGTAAGATAATAGCCACATTGTTATATCAATAGGTTACTTTGTTATATCAAAAGTATAAAGGAGAAATTAGAGATAAAAGAAAAATATCAAAGAATTCAAGAGGAAACTCAAAGGGTGATCAAGAGAGGAAAGGATTGGGAAAAGTTTGAAGAAATTATGGGCAAGGATCATCATAAAATAAATTCTTATACAAATTCAGACTCTACAACTGGATTAAGTCAAGTGATTAACTTGATTAATATTTTATATTTATAATTCAACTCATATTATAATTAGTGACAATTGTTTTGGGTGGGATTCATATGAAAATGGGTTTTTGGAACATGATTTCATAGGATTGATATGCGGATTATATAATCTAGAAATCTAAAAATAGGATCCCATGTAGAAAGATAGAATCTTGATTGAAAACATTGAAAAATTATGAATTATTATATTATAAGTGAGAATTACACAAATCTGGAATAGGATGATGAATTCCATGAAATTGATGATATATATATATATATATAAAAGAAACGTTAAATTCATAGTTAGGGTTGATAGAGAATGGAAATTGTTGGTTTAATTGGGTTATATGTTGGATTGAATTGAGTAATATTGGACATAATTTCAATCTAAACAGAACTGGGTTGTTTTGGGTGTTATGCAGGGGCAAAACAGTTTTGTAGACACCACATTCTAGTACACCCCTAAGTCTATCCTTAGGTCCCTAGCATCTCCCCATTCACCACCCCTAAGTCTCTCCTTAGATCCCTAGCATCTCTCCGTTCACCACAAACCCTAGGTCACACTTTGAGTACCGATCTAGAGGCCATCGGGTGCTCCCGAGCCCCGTTTGACTCCGATAAATTTCATTGTCTGAGAAAAAGCTCAATGAATCTTCGAATAGATCTGAATCCCCTTTCCAATGGTTCACCCCATGCATGAATCGGAATAACGGTTCGGACGAACGAGCCATTTTACTATTGAAAACCGGTCTCGATTTGACCCTAATCAACTTCATCATCGAAGTGAAAGCTCAATGAATCTTTGAAGGGAAATGAATCCCCTTTCCAATGGTCCATCCTGTGCATAAAATGGCATACCCGTTTAGACGAATGGTCCATTTTTGTGAAAACTATCCAAAGGCCATTGGGTGCTCTCGGACTCTGTTTGACCAAAGTCAACTCTTTAGCTCGAATGAGACTGAATGAATCTTCTAGGGACACTAAATACCCTTTACAATGGTCTGCCTCATGCGTGAATCAACCTTATAATACATACGAATGACCTGTTTTACTTCGAAAGGTCACCGGGCACTTTTGGGCCCCGTTTGACCAAAGGAAACTTTATGAACTAAGCTAAGCTCTTTAGAACATCTAAGTTCCTCGCACAAACTTTCCAATGGTCCGCCCCGTGTGCGATTCAAACTTACGGTTTGGAAAAATGATCCATCGTCGTTTGATGATCTCCTGTCCAAAGGACCGACGGGATCTTTCGATCCATATTTGACCCAAAGTCGACTTCTGAACCTGAGAGTATCCAAGTATTCACAAAGTTCTCTGAATAACCTTTCCAATGGTATGCCCCGTGCACAATTTGGACTTACGAATTGCGTTTTACGATCAATTTTTTTGAAAATATGCATGAAACTGCTAGTTGGCGGGTCCATTTTCCTGCTTATCGACAGTGTGTCTAGAGTTACTTATTGATAGGTAGGGCAAGGACAACTACCATTGGTAGTCCTTTGACCCTATATAAGAAGAGCATGAGCTAAACTCAAAGGGAACCTCAGAAACATCAACTTTAGTGATCCCAGCAACATTCTTCTTAAGTCAACGAGGTTTCCTTGTTTTAAACCTTTCTCCACCTTTCATTTCCATCACTTTCACACCCAATTTAGCAAAAATCCCTACATTCTTCACCCACTTGCAAGGAAGCTCATCAAAAATCAATATCGATCTCCAAGTCTCCAAAGAAGGTCAAAAAATTCTTCTCTCTCTTTAGACTTCTTTATTTTCGCACTAGTTACATAAGTTCTTAATTTAGCTTTTACTTTAGATCATACACATATTAATCTTCAATCATTTATTAGTAATACTTCACATAATATATTTTCTATAAAAAAAATAAGAAAAAAAGTGTTACACCTATAAATTCCAATTGGATTTTCACCACATTTTCTCAAAACTAAAAAGTTCTTTTTCTTACACACATATAATAAAATCCCCATTTGAATTTATGGGATAAATCCCACCCTCATGTCGCATATGGACTAGGTGGACTTTGATGCCTTTATAGGCTACATAGGCGTCTCGGGTATTACCCGAGACTCGAGTCATATTTTCTTATTTTCCTATTTTCCTCATTTTTTCTAATTTTATCCATATATTATTTAGATATATCATACTTGTGATTCATATTTGCGTCTTTTCTAACAAATTATCGTTTCATCATAACGATCAATATCCTGATAAGCGCAGATATCATAATTTTAATTATTATTTTGGGAATATTCCTATGGATGACCTCACTTTGTTTTTTTCCATGATGCGAGTCGAGCGATTTGGATCTCCACTTATTATATACACACACACACACTTCACAGAGAAATTAAGGAAAATAGTAACGTAAGCCCATGAGAGACCGAAATGGCAGAATGGGTGCCTAACACCTTCTCATTCCATAACTTAGCCCCCGAACCTCTGATCTAATTGGTTTTGCAAGCATCAGTTTGTATTTGATGTCGTTCTCTCGAGGCGGCAACATATTCTTTTGCATGTTTTTTTACAAAATAGGTTGGTGACTCTATCTCTTTGTGTCACCCCACATCAACGACGGCCAAAGGGTTCCTTACAAAGGGCATGAGATCTTCTCTCCCTATCCATGGCGTGCGTGTGAGCGCCGACTCCGAGATGGAGAAAAACTTGGAGGGATGGACAGAGGGGTGACTCTGCTGGGGACTTACTTGTCATCTGAGGGTTAGACTTTGTTTGCATGGTTGTTATCATTTTCTGCTTGTGTGCTTATAAACCTACCTATATGTTCCCTTTTCTCCTCTATTACTTCTTATATATATCTACCTCATGTTTATATCACCTCTCACTCACTTTTCACTTCACACACTTGTAAATACTCTCCATGTACCTCACACTTCCTAGATTTATGCATAGGGTCACTTATATCCACATGTTTCACACACCACTAGAATATCCAAGTTTAGTCTTCATTTATATCCATGCTCACTTGTACTTACCACACACCACTTGTAGTTATTGGATGTTTAGATTCACTACCACACACTCACTTATAGATATTCACACATTACTCACTTTCGCATATCCATGCTTAGTGTAATCTTCACGCTCTATGCTAGATTTACTTTTCATGATACTTGTACATTCTTACTTATTAGTATAATGATCATAATTCCAAATAAAATACTCTCTCCATAATATACTAATCAAGAATAATGCATTTTGCACACTACATCACCAAGAGAATTTCTATATTGACCAAACATTGCCCCATATTTGGGGGTCATTTTATAACGGGCACTGGTCTGGCAGGGCGCAATTAGCCTAAGCAATATAAATCTCACCTTCCATTGGCCTAGTACCTTCGACGTATATCGAATGGTTTCCCCCACATTATAAATCTTGACCAAACTCATGATGGGAGGTATATAGCAGGAAATTCGTTCGTGTACATTGAGTATATAAAATTCGCTCTCACACCAATTGTCCCCACGAGGTAAATAGTGAGGCAATTCATATACACTCGGGTGTATCAAATGGCTTGTCCACATGTACTGATTGACCTCAAAAGCAAGATGTATATCATGGAAGTCATGCCAAAGTGGGGGAACCTTTTTACTAACCCAACAACTACATACCCTCATATAGGCATCAAACCTAAGGCACTCATATTTAGTTTGCTGATTATTACATGAAACTCTACCGAAATTTCGGGTCAGCATGTCGCCCAAATTTTTGCATGCTTTCATCTTTTTTCAAAACGGGATCTTGTCTATGAGCCTGGCAACAAGTCAAACCATATTTTACATATTTTTTAAACCTAAATTTCCCAGGATCGAGTCAAGTCCGACATTTATTTTTGCATTTAGGTAAACATGATACAAGTGAAAACATAAACATAATAATAATCATGCTGAGGTTATTCTCTCATTTTTCCCTCATTCTTTACCAAAAGTGTCAAAAACATTTTTCCTCCTTCTTATCAAAATATAAAAAAAAAAATTCCCTCCTTTTATAAAAAAAATACCAAAAATATTTTGACCTTCCCTTTCCAAAAAAAATGTCTAAAACATTTTCCTCTTTTTCAATAAAAATAATTCTTTATTTTCTCTTTCAAAAATAAATGCAAATCATTTTCTTTCTCAGGTCGATCGCATACTTGACCCTTGGCCTGGATCCCTATTGGCTTCGATCTTTCATCAAACCGGCCCATTCTCTGTCAGTTCTCTCGCTACTTCCTCCGAGTCCGTAATCCACCTTCACTAACTATCCACGGAGAACGTAGACCAAATACCAAAGGTGTAACCTGATTTGATGATTGTTCTAGTCCAACTTACCGCCAAGATTGGCAACCTTCCGTCTGAGGTTCACGAGATGCAGTGAAAATGAATCTCAATTCCCAAGGATCCCCTGAGGTCCTCTTCCCTTGTGCTATGGGTCCACCTACACCTGAGCCTATTTGGGTTCCGAAAGAATATCAGTACGCTCCACTGGCCCCTCCCTCCAATGGGTCATCGCCAGCTTAACTCCATATGCCGAATCTTGCCCAGACAGGGGCTAACCTCCCAGTACTTATGGATTCGAAGTAAGAAGAGTTAAACAAGGTCAAGGAGAACCTTAAGATGTTATCTAAGAAGTTTTATCATGTTCGAATCTTCGAGAACTACATGGATTACACCCACATGTCTCCCTACCTTAAAGCAAGGCTTCCAAAAAAGTTCAAGATGCCTAACATTGAGAAGTTTGAGGGCATCGAATCCCCAATTTTTCATCTTCGAAGCTATCACCAAGACATGACACTCCAGGTTCTTCCAAGGAAATAATGGCTCAGATGTTCCAACAGACTCTAAAGGACAACGCCCTTTATTGGTTTCTATCCCTCGAGGAATCCAGAATTCACCGCTGGGAGGATGCTGCCCGTGAATTTATGTCGCAGTACAAATACAATGAGGATTTGGAGGTTACACATCATTATCTAGAACTTCTCAAGTAAAACCCTAGAGAAACTGTTAGTAATTTCACAGCAAGGTAGAGGGAGAAAGCAACCACTTTGATCAACCGACCTTCCAAGGAGGAGAAAGTTAGTATTATAAAGAAAAATTTCTTACCCAATGTCTGAGACATAATGGGAGGATAATATTATCCACATTTTTAGCTCTCTGGGAAGCAGGAGTGGAGATTGAAGAAAGTATTGCCAAGACAGATTCAGAGCCAAAGAAAGTATATGGACACCTCACTCCAAGAAAATATGAAAAGCCTACTATAGCTCGACCATCAACAACATCTCTCATCCCGCTACCTCTTGGGTGCTAGAAAGTCGTGCTAGTGCAGTCAGAAAAGAATACACTGTGATCCATACTCCCCTCTCTAAATTCTACCAAGCCTTATTGAGCCAAAATCTCATCAAACCTTTGGACCCTCTTCCACTACCAAACCCACTTCCCAAAAATTTCAAACTCGAAGCCCATTCTGATTTTCACCAAAGTGCTAGACATACCACTGATCAATGCTTCCACTAACGGAATGTAATCCAAGGTTTAATTGATCAGGGTATCATCGCCCCACCGGCTAATCCCAAACCAAACACCAATCACAATTCACTTTCAAACCATAGAAAATGCTATATTCCTAGAGAATGACTTGGAATTCGATTTATCTACCCAGATTGTACCCATAATGCACCTATAATACCCATATTTTCACCCAAACCCCTTAAAGTTTGCCCAAATTTTCTCTTACACCCTACTTATTTTATCGACTAAGCTTTATCGCTTCTCATAAGATCATGTATTTCCATTCGTACCCAGTCCGAAGGGAAAGATATGGAATTACCAGCAGTACTGAACCAGCTTCTAGAGTTTGGGTTGAAATGGCCATCTTAAATGAACATTGACTATCAGAAGTTCAACATTCTATTTATGGAAGCCCGAAAGAGGGCACGAGAGTCATCAAATTGGGTGGTACCCATTGACGAAGTCAGTTTAGACAATGCAGTACAGATTATGGAAAACTTTTTCTAACAAACCAACGAGATTTGTAGTATATCCAAGTTACTCGATGCCTTAAAGCTATAAGGGTTATTGGTCCCTTCATTTTTGCCTTCCCCGTTGAGTGGGAGGATCTATATGAAGATGCCATTGAGGTTATGGAATGCATTGACTTCTCGTGGCAAGATAAAATCATTCATTGGATGGGGAGAGGAGTTTTATAGCTTAGACGAAGAACCAAGCCAAGAAATATTAGTCCGATAATCAGTATGTGTGGGATAATATCTTTTGAAGATCTGCTAGCGGAAGTCGATAAAGTGGTCGAACATCCCGAAGTAGATAAAAAAAATGGGGTTTGTGTTCTTCCCCTCCTTCCTGAACCATATTATAAGATCTGGGAGACACTACTAGAGTCTGAATCCTCAATCAACAGGGATAGATAAAGGAAATCGAGTTATCGAGAAATACCCCATGCCAACCATGACCATTAAGGAAAGCAAGATCCTCGACCAGCTCAAGAAAACTCAAGCCAACATCACCTTATGGGGACTCTTTATGTCCTCCCAGTTACACCGAACGCTTTGATAAAATTACTTACCGGGCCCACAATCCCTCCTTCCACCACTCCAGAAGAAGCCGTAAACCTAGTCGGATCCTTAACCTCTACAATATTGCTTTCCTTCTCTAAAAAAGAAATCTAAAAGTTTTGTCCTAATCATAACTATGCTTTCAACAACTTCTTTGAGACAGTCCCGCTCTTACTCATTGAGAGTAGATCAGCACTCAATGTTTGCCTGTTAAGAACCTTCAACTGCTTGGTTTTGAAAGTAAGTGACCTCTCTCCAACTTTCATCATCGTGCATGCCTATAATAACACCTGCCGAGAAGTGATGGGATCCATAACACTCACAATAGCAGTTGGACCCATTAATCCTATTACCGATTTCCAAGTTATCGACATACCCACTGCCGTGGCTTCATATCATCAAGGGGGTATGTTCCTTTTTCCATTATAAACTAAATTTCTTCGCTAAGGGGTAGGTTATCACCATCTTGGGTGATAATGAAAATACTGAGAATGCAAGCACCAGTAATCCAGTATTAGAAATACAACATTGGGCAAATGACATGCTTCTTTTTGGATATCGAGTCAAGCCACTTCCACTCCTAGCAAAGGAGGATTTCAAAGATTGAGTCTGTCCAGAGCAGAACCCTCACGATAACGTTACCGTAATACATATTTTCAAGAATATTCACTTCATGCCCGAATTAGGGCTGGGATGGCGACAACAAGGGATATCGTAACCCATAGTCCTGAAGAAGGCCTTTCCTCCATGTGGCTTGGGTTATCAATCATCATTAGAGGAACTCAGAATGATGCGCCAACCCCGGTTGAAGAGAAGTTTTGGAAGTGCCAAGCCAATTTCGACGGCTTCCTTGAACGAAATATGCATCAAAAAGGGTGAAGAGTTTCCCTTTTGTGGTTTTATCAAGCTATGATATGATCATGTGGACAAGAAGATGAAATCGAGAATGGATATCTTCTTTCAAGACAGTTACCCCTGGGCCGAAGACTCCAAACACCATGTGAAACCTATCATTAAGAAAGCTATAGCTATTGACGAGGTTTCTGAGGGAAGTGACTACAAGGACTCATTAAATCTTCAAACACTGGGCTAACACTCTGAATGATCCACTCAAGCGCTATATTGTCGGATCCATCCATCCTAATCAAGGCTACAGATGAAACCCTCCTTATCTGGAATGCTATACCAGCTCCACCTATTGAAATGCAACCCAACCCAAATGTTTAACCTATCTCTTCCTTTTTTGTTATTCATACTTTTTCCGATAATAATGTAACCGAGACCTCCTTTGATGAGGTTCTCAACGTTGTTTTTCTCAAAAATTAAACAAATGAAGATTTTGAGTATCTTGTTGTGCCTTAAAATAATTATATTAATTCTAATCAAACTCTTGATGATGATGATTTTACAAATGAACAATTCTTAAATGATCTTAATAAGGTTAATAACAAACAACATAACCGCAATTAATGAGGATGAAACTTTTGTTATCAATCTCAATTCTAGTAGCCAACTGCGTGAGATTAGGATATCGTCCACCCTGACGACCATGAGTGGGCGCAAATAGAAGAACTATTGAAGGAATTTATAGACGTCTTTGCATAGTCCTACGATGACATGCCCAACATCGATCCCGAGATAGCTCAGCACGAGATTCCAACTCTTACAGAATGCAAACCAGTCAAATAGAAATTTCAAAAGCTCTGCACCAAATGGTTACTTAAGGTTAAAGAAGAGGGGATCAAACAGTTGAACATAGGATTTATCTGGGTGAGCGATTATCCCATATGGCTAGACAACATTATACTTGTGCCGAAATTAGGAGGGAAAGTTTGCATGTGCCTCGACTATATGGATTTGAACAAAGCATCTCCAAAATATGATTACTCACTACCCAATATCGATATGATTGTGGACAACACGGTCTGTCATGCTCTCAAGTCATTTATCAATGGATTTATCGGATACAATCAGATCATGATGCACCAGATCATAAAGAAAAAAACCACATTCATCACCCCTTGGGGAACTTTCTGTTACACAGTTATGCCGTTCGGGCTAAAAAAAACTCAAGGCCTAATTACCAAAGGGTCGGCACAAGTATCTTGCATGATTTGATACATAAATAGGTCTAGGTTTATGTGGATGATATGATCATTAATTTTAAGACTTGGGAAGGTCATGTTCCCGCCCTTCAAAAGTTCTTTGAATGGCTACGATGATACCAGATGTGTTTTTTAACCCACAAAAATGCATTTTTGACGTCACCAATGGAAAGATTTTGGGGTTCATGGTTAGCGAGAAGGGAATTTAAACGGACACTGTCAAACTGAAATCCATACTCAAAATGCCACCACTAAGAATGGAGAAGGAACTCCGAGGATTCTTGGGAAAAGTATAGTATATCAATCGGTTCATCAGCCAGTTGACATCTATTTATGAACCCATCTTTAAAATCCTCCGAAAGGATTCCTATAAGATCTGGAATGAGGCATGTGAGGAAGCCTTTGACCAAATCAAGGTGTACCTCACCCGACCTCTGATACTCATGCCACCATAATCTGGTATCCCTCTACTCCTATACCTTATCGTAATAGACACTGGAAGTGGGGCTTTACTAGCATAATACCTTGAGAAATCCCATAAAGAAAGGGCCATTTACTACGCCAGTCGAAAGTTGGTCGGGTACGAATTCAACTACACGGCCTTAGAGAAAGCATGTGTTTCCCTAGTCCGTGTCATTCAAAAATTACGGCACTACATGCTCGCTTTTCCCATCAGACTTGTGTCTCGAATGGATCCTATCAAATACATGCTTGAGAAACTTGCCATGTTTAGCCAAATGGCCCAATGGTTAATGCTGCTAGCCAATTTTGATATTGTGTATGTCACATAAAAAGCCATAAAAGAAAGATCCATTTATGACTACCTTGTTGAATACCCCATGGAAGAAGTTGACATTTGGATCTTCGATTTCTTGGATGAAGATATTCTTTGCACCTCTCAGGAAGACCTTCGGTGGAAAATGTTTTTGACGACGCTGCCAATAAGAAAGGATATGGCATTGGGATACTCCTAATCGACCCTGGTCACTCTTACACATCCATTGCCATCAAGTTAGATTTTCCCTGCACCAATAATATGATCAAATACGAGGCGTGCATCGTAGGCCTCAATGTCACTCTCAAGAAAGTTATCTAATGCCTAGACATCTATGGGGACTCTGCTCTCATCATCGACTAGGTTCTTAGAATATAGAAAATTAAGGATGAGAAATTCTTGCCCTTCCACCCCCACCTGGAAGAGTTGTCCTCCCAATTTTAAGATATCACATTCCACTTATTTCCCCTAGTAAGGAATTGTTTGGCAGATTCCCTTGACACCTTAGCCTTCATGGTCGACATGCTCGAGGGAATAACGATGGCCCCCTTCATAGTTCAAAAATAAGCAAGGATGAATCACTGCTACTACATTGATCTCATCACTGCACAGGACTCCAATATGGTCGAGTTATGCATTATGATATTTGGAGCCTCCTCAAGCATGGGGGGTATCCCTAGGATGCTAACAAGAAACACCGAGCGACCCTTCACAAATTGCCTGCCCAAAACATTGTCTGCTGACGCTACTAAGAATTTGTCTCAGAAATGCGTTCACTCTAGGCTCAAGTGCAAGCCTGTCGCTCAAGTAATAAACCCGGTAAGTCGGGATCGTATCCACAGGGATCGAGATTGCCAAATAGTAATAAGAAAAATTATTAAATCTTGAAATGATTTCTTAAAAGAAACGAAAAGATGATTAATAATTGGGAAAATTTAACAAACTGAAAAGTGCAAAGAAATTAGATCTGACAAATGGGAAAAAATAGGGTAGGGTATAATCCCTCAATCCTTAACAAATTACCGTATAGAATACTAGAATTGTAAATTAAAATTATTGACTAGATCCGGTCTTTATAAATTCTAATCATTACATATATGAGGGATCTAGCCCGCATCATATGAAATCAAAGATAGATACAAAGCGGTGAATGATAAATTATACTCGCAAAGCGTTCTTAAACATCTCAAGTACCTAGGGCAAGAGAGATTAAAAGATTGACAATGTTTGTATGATTTTATTTCACGATTCAATCAATATTTTAATTTAGCCTCTATTTTCTACATAAATAATTTTTCTTGGATTGAGTTCATGTACCCCAACCCTTGGAAATTTAGCTACTCATGATTTGATTAAAGAACAAATTCATACACAAAATTATGGATCTACTAGACATTGGAAATAATTTGCAAATAGTAAAACTAGAGAATGGAAAGATTTTACTTGAATTCAGCAATAGGGAAAAGAGATGAACTTGAATCAAGAAAAATTCTTCTTCTTCAAACTTACAAAAAGACTCTCTAAAATCTAATTCTCTCTCTAAAATTCTATTCTACTCTCTAGAATTTGACTCCCTCTCTCTAGAATTCAACTCCCCTTGAAAATGAGGTAGGGCTTGGTCTTTTATAGCACCAAGTTGCATGAATTTGGCATCAAATTTCGCTTGTGTCACAAGTTTTCCAAGAGTTGCACTGCATTAAATGCATAATTAATTACAGAAATCCGCACATCTAGACTCTTCATTATCGCACAACTTCAAAACATCGTAACTTCTTCACCGTAGCTCGGATTGAGGTGCCGTTTTTTCCAGTATTCTTGTAATTTAGAACTCTTCAACTTTCTAGTTAGCCCCACCTCCGGACTAAGGCTGTAAAATTACGAAAATGCCCTTGAACTCCCCATTTCTTGGTTTCTTTCACTGTTTTGAGTTCTCCTTCGCACTAACTTGCATGAAATACCTGTAAAACACATGAGAAATACACGAAATACTTGCCAAAAAAAGTTAGTAGCATAAATAAGAGACAAATCCAAGCTAAATACACTGCACTGGATCATAAAAATACCGAAATTAAGGGGATAAATATGAAGAATATGTGCCTAATCACACCCCCTAACTTAGAACTTTGCATGTCCCGAGCAATGTAAAAGAAATTAGTTTAAAGTTCAACTCTTGAAAATTCTTTTACTGGGATAGAATACCTTTTTCGCGGGCAAGCGATTGCATTTAGCGTATGCAACAAGCCTTTAAACCTCTAGGTTACCCTAGTAGGACGAGTTTTGTCTCGTGAGGGTTTGCAGTGAATTTACCCACAAAATTCTTTATTGACTTAAATAAATATCAAAATACTTAAAAATTGTACAATTTAAACTTTTCAAAAAAATAATCACCATCAACTCATATTCAACTGTCTCAAACCATAGTGTGTGTGTGCAAAGCCAAAAATTAAACCTCAAATTTTCACCGGTTGAGCATTACGTTACTTTCCGAAAATTCGTTTTGATTCAAATTCTTACGGATGCACTCACAAACGAATCACTCGGATTGTGGTTATTTTCTCTCGGTATGCATGATATAAAGAGTAAATATAATGGACACAAATTCACGCATACAAAATTGAAAAGAAGGAAATTTATGGTGAAAAGATCTCATCATCGGATTACAGTTATTAGGAAATGGGAACATCACCTCTAGTTCACACCATTTAATCTCTCATATTATCTTTTCATGTCTTAGCTCACCATGCGGTAATTAATTTCGCCATTCGGACTCAGTTGGGACTTTTTGGGTTAAAAAGTGTAAAGGGTAAAAATGGGAATGGATGGAATGTTAGGAATTGGAAAATGTCCTTATGACGTCCATTTGTGCTTTTTCGGGCATTTGCTCATTTTTCTCTTTCTCTTTTTTTTTCTTTTTTTTTCATTTTTTTTCTTGCTATTTTTGTTGAGCATTTTTTATTTTTTTTTCTCCCTTGCCCCTTTTTGTTGCACAATTTGGACTTACTGAATATTCAATTTTCACAATTTCGAGCTATTTGGGTTTTTCGGGTTATCAAACGAAAAGATAAATTTTATTAGGCTCAAATTGGGTTGCAAAGGATAATTTTTCACATCTTTTTATGGCCAATATTTTTGGGTAACAAATGAGGGCCTACTTCATTGTCCAAACTGCTAATCACATTACCATATGCACCTCGAGATTAATTAAGTTTAGAGATATATTTAGCACAAATTTCGAGACAACATTTCACACATTTCCCATAACCGATCAAAACAAAGGATTGAGATCATCAACGACTTATTAAAACGCTGAAAAGAACTGTGAGTTAATCATAAACTTGGATTGATTTAAAAACTCATAAAAAATTGAAAGGCTCGAAATCTCACCGATTTGGACTAATCTCCACACTTATTCGTAAAGTCGTCAATTTTCTTTCAATTTCCATCTTCGGTCAATTTTGGCTTAGTGCATTTTGATTGTTAACAATTTGAGACTTTAAATAAAATAAAGGTGATATTTTTGAAAAATTTAAATTCCAATTTTTATTTATTTTGAAGAAAAATATTTTTGGCTTTTCAACATTTTTCAATTTTTTTATTTTATTATTATTTTTTTATTTTTTTTTAAAAAACACACTTGGAAATAATATGTGATCGAATCAATGAATCTAAGCAATAAATGGGAAGAATATCCCTCACCCCCTAACTTAAATGTTGCATTGTCCTCAATGCAAATCAAGAACACAACATAAAGAGAGGAAAAGAAAGATATTGCCTAAATGGAGCGATCCTCGATGAGTGCGAGTCCATTGAATCTACAAAACATGTTAGAACCAAGCATAGAAAAAATAATAACAAAAACTCTAACTATCAAAACTAGACTATAATAAAAGAGAAAAAGAAAAAGAAAAAAAAAACTAACTATTTACAACCTAACATTTGAACAGCTAATAAATCATACACTAAAAGTCAAAAAATTTGAGGGTCCACCCAAAATACAATTTGACTTTGAGGGATTAATGGTGTACCCTCATTAGGATGCATGCCTCCCGAAAAGTAAGAATTCCGTTTGAAAAACGGAAGGCATGTGAAAAGTTTAAAAAATGAACCATCACCAATTACAAAATTTAGGGGGATAATGAAGGATTTTGGTGCATAAGAGGACAAGTCCCATTGGGATCCAAGAAATATAGAATCACGTTCCAAAGATTTTTCAAGTAGTATGGGGAGAGGGGCACACAAAAAGGAACAAACCATATTAGAAAACAATTTAAGCATAGAGTGCTTGTCCTCGTAAACCGGAAAATGATCCTCTTGTTGCGTAGCACGTGTGTTGGTCTCTAAGTCGGACGATATTTGAGTCGTATCTTCAAGTACCTCCGAAGACTCAAATGGTATGGGTGAAGGTTTGGGAAGGAGGAATGCATCAATTCTATTGTCCCACTCGCTTTCGTCTAAATGACGAAATGAGGCCCAGAAAGATTGGACTTCATCATTTAGGCTCGCATCCACCGGTCCGAACTCGCGCTCAAACTCTGCTAGGCTCAACTCCTCTAGCTCTCTCTCTTGCTTGGTGTCCTCAAAATTTTTTACCTCAAAATTTTCAATTGGATCTGGTGGAGTGACACGTCTAAGTGTGTGGCCCGTAAGATGAAGCATCTCAAAATAACATTCCCATACAAGAAGCGGATCAACATCCTTAAGACATTCATCCAATTCTTGTGATGGATTTAATGGTTCGATAATAGTGGGGACACAAGGAGACAAATGATCCTCAACCTCAGTAGATTTTGCAATATTTATAATAGGTTGAGATTCAAAAGAACTTGGATCAATTTCAATGATTTCATTCTCAAAAGTATTAGGTGAAGCGCAAGTCTCGACCTTTTCTAAGTTGTCCAAATAATCATTCAACTCCTTGCAAGTTGCTATAATTTTTGACTCGAGAACAGCACGGTCATCAGATTGCTTTTTTAGATCAAGTAAGAGTTCTTCCAAAGTAGGCTTTCTTGGTTCTAGCACCTCGAATTCCTCATTTGGTTGAAAACTTACTTCAACTTCAAAACTATCGGAAAAAAAATCCTCATTGGGTTCAAATAATGCATCTAACTCTTGCTCCCAATAACGATTTTTTTCGCGATATTCTTTTTCAAGTCTTTCTTCTTCAAGCAATTGATTTTTATAAATTTGGAGTTTCTCAGCACTGGGCTTGTATTTAATATAATCATCTTTAGTGATATTGATCCAATGGTCATAAGTCTTGAGTGCCTCCTCTTCCTCACTATTAGCATAACAATTAAAGCCACCAAAAGAGTTAAAATAAGACATTTCAAATTGGGCAATTCAAGAACGTGACACCCATTTTTTTTTTCAAATTTTTGTTGTGTTTTTTTTTTCGAAATCACTTGTAGATAAAAATAACTTTCTTAAAAATTTAACAATTTCGGTCCCCGGCAACGGCGCCAAAAACTTGACGCGACTAAGAATTTGTCTCAGAAATGCGTTCACTCTAGGCTCAAGTGCAAGCCTGTCTCTCAAGTAATAAACCCGGTAAGTCGGGATCGTATCCACAGGGATCGAGATTGCCAAATAGTAATAAGAAAAATTATTAAATCTTGAAATGATTTCTTAAAAGAAACGAAAAGATGATTAATAATTGGGAAAATTTAACAAACTGAAAAATGCAAAGAAATTAGATCTGACAAATGGGAAAAAATAGGGTAGGGTATAATCCCTCAATCCTTAACAAATTACCGTATAGAATACTAGAATTGTAAATTAAAATTATTGACTAGATCCGGTCTTTATAAATTCTAAGCATTACATATATGAGGGATCTAGCCCGCATCATATGAAATCAAAGATAGATACAAAGCGGTGAATGATAAATTATACTCGCAAAGCGTTCTTAAACATCTCAAGTACCTAGGGCAAGAGAGATTAAAAGATTGACAATGTTTGTATGATTTTATTTCACGATTCAATCAATATTTTAATTTAACCTCTATTTTCTACATAAATAATTTTTCTTGGATTGAGTTCATGTACCCCAACCCTTGGAAATTTAGCTACTCATGATTTGATTAAAGAACAAATTCATACACAAAATTATGGATCTACAAGACATTGGAAATAATTTGCAAATAATAAAACTAGAGAATGGAAAGATTTTACTTGAATTCAGCAATAGGGAAAAGAGATGAACTTGAATCAAGAAAAATTCTTCTTCTTCAAACTTACAAAAAGACTCTCTAAAATCTAATTCTCTCTCTAAAATTCTATTCTACTCTCTAGAATTTGACTCCCTCTCTCTAGAATTCAACTCCCCTTGAAAATGAGGTAGGGCTTGGTCTTTTATAGCACCAAGTTGCATGAATTTGGCATCAAATTTCGCTTGTGGCACAAGTTTTCCAAGAGTTGCACTGCATTAAATGCATAATTAATTACAGAAATCCGCACATCCAGACTCTTCATTATCGCACAACTTCAAAACATCGTAACTTCTTCACCGTAGCTCGGATTGAGGTGCCGTTTTTTCCAGTATTCTTGTAATTTAGAACTCTTAAACTTTCTAGTTGGCCCCACCTCCGGACTAAGGCTGTAAAATTACGAAAATGCCCTTGAACTCCCCATTTCTTGGTTTCTTTCACTGTTTTGAGTTCTCCTTCGCACTAACTTGCATGAAATACATGTAAAACACATGAGAAATACACAAAACACGAAATACTTGCCAAAAAAAGTTAGTAGCATAAATAAGAGACAAATCCAAGCTAAATACACTGCACTGGATCATAAAAATACCGAAATTAAGGGGATAAATATGAAGAATATGTGCCTAATCATCTGCGATAAAGCACTATTTAAGAGAAACTTCAACGGAACACATTTGCACTACATAGCAAGGGCTGACATTGAAGACCCCTGTTGTTCATTTAGAGACTGATGTTTCATGATGGGTAGTTGTTCGCGATAGCTACTCCCTCAATATGAGCTTCTGTCAAAACCCCTGTAGCAGCACTTCTCGAATAACATTTCTGCAGTGACCCTTGCAGTGGCGCTGAACCTTGCAGTGACGTCGACTCTCTCGACTGTCATTACTGCAGTGACCCTTGAAGGGGCGCTGACCCTTGCAGTGGTATTTCTCAATTTTGGACTTCTGTGGTGACTCTCGCGGGTACCTCTCGAATGTTACTGCTGTAGTGACCCTTGTTGTAGTAGCGCTGACGCTTGAAGCGGCGATGACCCTTATAGCGGCGCTAACACTTGTAACGGCACTGGCACTTGGAGCGGTGAGGACATTTGTAGTGGCACCGACCCTGGTAGCGGCGCTGGTACCTGAAACGGCGCCGACACTTGCAGCGGCGCGAACACTTACAGCGGCGTAGACACTTGTAGTGGCGCTGACACTTACAGCGATGCAGACACTTGAAGTGGCGCTGGTACTTAAAGTGGCACCGGCCCTTGTGGCGGTGCGGACACTTACAGCGGCGCTGGTACTTGAAGCGGCGCCGACACTTACAGTGGCGCAGACGCTTGAAGCGGCGCTGACTCTTACAGCGGCGCTGACACTTGCAGCGGCGTTGGTAATTGAAGCGGCGCCGACACTTGCAGCGATGCCGACACTTGCGACAGCGCTGGCACTTGAAACGACACCGACCCTTGCGGCGGCGCGAACACTTGCAGCGGCGCTGGTACTTGAAGTGGCGCCGACACTTGAAGCGGTGTCGACACTTGAAGCGGTGCTGACGCTTGAAGTAGCGCTGATACTTGAAGTGGCGATGATGCTTGAAGTGGCGCTGACACTTGAAGCGACGCTGATACTCGAGGAGGGGCCAACCCTTATCGCGGCGCCGACACTTTAAGCGGTGCTGACGCTTGAAGTGGCACCGATACTTGAAGCGGCGCTTACGCTTGAAGCGACGCTGATACTTGAAGTGGCGCTGATGCTTGCAACGGCGTCGACACTTGAAGTGGCGTTAACGCTTGAAGAGGCGCTAATACTTGAGGTAGCGCTGACGCTTGAAGTGACGCTGACACTTGAAGCGGCGCTGACGCTTGAAGTGGTGCTGATACTTGAAGTGGCACTGACGCTTGCAATGGCGTCGACACTTGAAGTGGCGTTGACGCTTGAAGAGGCGCTGATACTTGAAGCGACGCTTACGCTTGAAGCGGCGCTGATACTTGAAGTGGAGCTGACGCTTGCAATGGCGTCGACACTTGAAGTGGCGTTGACGCTTGAAGCGGCGTTGATACTTGAAGTGGCGCTGACACTTGAAGCGGCGCTGACGCTTGAAGCGGCGTTGATGCTTGAAGTGGCATTGATATTTGAAGTGGCGCTGATACTTGAAGTGGCACTGACGCTTGCAACGGCGTTGACACTTGAAGTGGCATTGACGCTTGAAGCGGCAATGATACTTGAGGTAGCGCTGATGCTTGAAGTGGCGCTGACACTTGAAGCGGCGCTGACGCTTGAAGTGGCGTTGACGCTTGAAGCGGTGCTGACGCTTGAAGTGGCGCTGATATTTGAAGTGGCGCTTATGCTTGAAGCGGCGCTGATACTTGAAGTGGCGCTGACGCTTGCAACGGCGTCGACACTTAAAGTGGCGTTGACGCTTGAAGCGACGCTGATACTTGAGGTAGCGCTGACGCTTGAAGTGGCGCTAGCACTTGAAGCGATCGTTGATACCTGAGGCGGCGCCGACCCTTGTCGCGGCGCCGACACTTGAAGCAGCGCTGACGCTTGAGGTGGCGTCGACCCTTATCGCGGCGCCGACTCTTGAAGTGGCGCTGATACTTCGCAATGGCTTTTGGGCTTCTTGGTGACCCTCGCGGGTACCTCTCGGGTGTCATTAATAAGAGAAAGTATTTTTTATTTTGTTTGCTTTTTTCTATTGATAACACCCTTCTACATTAGCCCCTCGTGCAAAGATTTTTTGGTTGGGTAGACTAAAAAAACCTTTGTACGCTATAAATCTGGTTTCAACAATTATATATATATATATATATATATATATATATATATTCTGAGGGATCCTAGGATCATGAACTGCGATGTCCCTTTATCCGAGATTTTTAATTTTTTTTTGGGAACCCACGCGTCAGTGTGGGAACTGTCATCTCGTCATTTGGGAAAAAAAAAGGTCATCACCTTTTTTGCCTTCCTGTACGTTTTCCCATTTTGGTGCAAAAAAACATAAGCCCCACTTCTTAGTCTCTTTCAACTTCTTCAAAAAAACATAAGATACTTTTGGGTTTGTAGTGAGAGAGAGTGAGAAAGGGATTTTTAAAACACCATAGCCACCCATCTCCTCATTTTTGCTCTAACTTTTCCAACTACCATAGCCTCTCATCCCTGGATTCTAAACCAAGGAATGCCTCTCCAAATGTAAACACCCCTAAGGCACCCAAGGCTCTAAACTCCACGCTTTTTCCATCGCTCGTTCCAACCACTTCCGTGGCCAAGATTGCTGTCGCCGGTGACGTTTGGTCCCATCCGACCAGCGGCGCTGACGCCCCGCATGCGATACCCACCTTTTCGGATTTCAGGTCAAGAACCCTCGTGGGTTCCTCTCCCTCTCACTCGGCACCTGCGTCTTTTTATTTGAGTTCCTCCATGATAAGGGGCGTCTCGACCGAGGCTCTACTGATGGCTGAAGGTCTCGCGACCGATTGCAGTATGCGTGAGGAGCATGGTGTCTCGCCCGATCTGGGCATGGGTTTTAATTTTTCGGTCGAGAAATCTGCCGACCAGGGTTCCTCGCTAACAGATCCTCCATCCGAGGGTCTCTCGCCTCGTTCAAGACCTCGCGACATTACCATCTTCCAGCGGAACCTCGCGCGCTCAGGGTTTGCGTCCCCGGGTTCCTCGCGATTTCCTTCCGCGGACGATGTTCAAATCTTGGGTATCTCGTGTAGCGGCGCTCAGTTAGAGGCAGGTGTCTCGCCCAACCCCCTTGATATGGCTGTTGACGAGGGCCCTCCGCGAGTGGACCTCTCGTCCAAGGGTCTCTCGCTAGTCGCCTTGGATTCTTATAAAAAATTCAGTTGCGTTGGGAGGGGTATCTCGACCTCGATTTATAAAGTTTATCCAGTTGGTTTGGATAAGGGTATCTCGGAATTTTCTGGCGTCGACAGTGGTTCCTCGCACGTTGAGCTAGGCGCGGGGAGTTCTTTATCTATTGAAGATGAGTTTGGAGGAAGGGGGGTCTCGACACCCGTGAACTTTTCTGAAGCAGATGGGGTCTCGACCCCTTTTTTCCGCGAGGGAACCCTTGCAGCGAGAGGAGGGTCTCGACGCCTGGTTTAGTTCCTATGGGTCTCTCGTCCATGCCCGGGGGTGTCTCGACAGGTATTAGTGCTTACGTAAGAATCTCGACCTCGGGTGTCTCGATGCCTTTGACTATTTCTGAAATGGGTATTTCAGCTTATGGCAGCATGGTGACCTATCGTCAGCAGTCGGGGGCCTCGAGACTTGGCCTCACGTCCACGGGTCTCTCGTTCATGCAAGGGGGTGTCTCGACATTTTGTCACCTAGAGGGTTCCGTGACCCAGGGTGTCTCGCCGACTATTGGTGTTACGGAGAGCATGCCACTGACCCGGGGCTCTTCACATGATTTTGCTGGGGTTTCTGCCTCCACTTCTTTTTTTGCGACAGAGGACCCCCAGGGTCCCTCGCTCGGAGTCCCCACTAGGATGAGTTCTTTTCTTGAGCCAATGGCTCTAGGTGGTTCATCAGCTACGACAAGCTCTTCTCAGGCATGGAAGGACTATATGCACATTCGCCAAGGGCGAGACATTGGTATTTATCGCCGTGCTCCTTTTTTTGGTCCTGCTGACAGTTTCATGATTTCAATTTCTGATTTTGGGGAAAAAATTTTGGGTGCTGCTCTCGAACGTTCTCATGTGGGGTTGAGTGAGTCTGCTGACCTTCCTACTATTTCTCCGAATTCCATTTTCCGAGTTCGCGTTGACCACGGTGACTTTCCTTATTCCAACGTTGAATTTAAAACCCCGAGTGGACCCACAGAGGAGTGGGCCAGCTGGGTTGATTATGTTCTGAGCGTTCCTGATTATGTGGCTATTCTTAGGGAGGTGGGACTCTTTACCGCCGTCAGCAACCTGAAGTCCTGCACCATATTTAAGCATGGTTCTTCGCTCAATCTCTTATTGTCTCGGTGGAGTATGGAGTCTCACACCTTTGTCACAGGCTGGGGGGAATTTACCCTTACCCTAGAAGATATATGTGAATTGTATGCCCTTCCTTTCTTTGGGCAGCAGGTCTTTTTTGATGACTGCGAGGACTCCCTAGAGCGGGAGATGGTGGGGGAGTTATGGTCAGCTCTCGGAGAGTGCTCAAGGTATGTGGCCATAAATATATCTGGTCATTCCAAGCATTCCTTTGCCAAATGGCAAAGATACTGGTTCAGAGATTTTGAGCAGTTGCAGAAGGGGGAGACTTATCGTGCAGCCCCCGGATCCCAGGATGGTCCTAAGCTCCACTCTCCTGCACATTTAGCCGCTTTCCTCGTTACGTTTCTGACTCGGTTCCTTTTACCAGGTAAGCCCGAAGACTGTCCTCGCGAACTTCTTTTTAGATTGGCTGTTCGGTTGTCTCGCGGTAGGTCGGTACCCATGGTTGTCCCGACCTTAGGTTCTCTTTACACCTGGATGGACCGAGCCCACATAGATGTAGAGAGGTCCTGCGGTCGGTATGATGTTGCTAATCATGCCAACGCCCCTCTCTTGATGGCCTTTTTGTTTGAGCATTTCCCCCACTTTATTCAGGGGCCCACGCTTGTCAGAGCGACGATGCGAGACTTCTTCAGTGGCATAAGAAAACTCCCAAGCAGTCTCTGGGAATGTTGATTGATGATATCAAGGAGTTTCAGTTTCAGCCTTACACCAGGCGCCCAGGGGGTACTTTCAGCTGGCTTTCTTTACCCGGCGACGGCGGGACCTTCTATTGCCCCTCAGCAGTGGGGTCGGTTTCCACGTGTCCTCATATTAATGTGGTGACGATGCTCTTACCATGTCACCTCCCTTCTTGGACCGAGTTAGGTCCGCGTGCTGAATCTTATCATTCCGAGAGGGCAAGACGACAGTTTGGTTATGATCAGGGCGTTCACACCCCTCCTCTTCCTACCTACGGCAGTCATTCTGAGGAATTTTTAGAGGCGTGTGCTTGCTTTACTCTTCAAGGATTGTTCCATAGGGTCAGTGGCTTGGGTGGCCTCTATGTGACTCCCTCCGATTATCATCCTTCATTCACTTCATCTTGGTTCCTTCTTTGGCAGCAGCAGGTTCGTCTTATCCAAGAATGTGTAGTTGGCCCTCCTCATGAGACTAACCCCATTAAATATACCAGAGCTCAGTTTTTGGTCAGGCGGACGCAGAAAGATCCTTGGTTTCTTAGCTCCACCTCCACGCCGCCCTTGGAGCATGCCATTCCCATTTTAGTGAAACCTCTCATTGATGAGTCACTTCCGTCTCCGCCGGCTGAGCTTCCCCCTATGAAGTCTAGAAACCAACCGAAAAGCGGAGGGAAAACGAGAACCTCTACTACAAGCAAAAGGAAACACCCTGACGCCGACGTATCCAATTTTGTTCCTGCTACTACTGCTTCTCCTCATTCTTCTCCTGTGAGGACCCGAGCTGCGGAGAAAAAGAAAGGAGATGGCGCTGGCATGGTTGCTTCCTCTACAATGGATCGGGAGTCTGATGCTGGTAATCTTGGGGCGGGTAAGGCTTCCCAAGTAGTGAGAGGGAAAGGCTACTTTTCACTGAGCCTTGCTTCCCAAGAGGCGCGGGTCGCATCTATTCCCATTGCGGAAGGTACTATATCACGACATTCTTTACTTAGTGGAACTGGTTCTCTCGGAGTTTCTTTATCTCCCTCCCCTTCATTGGAAGAGGAACTATTATGGGAGCACCCCTTCCTATGACGACCATAGTTCTTCTTCGGGTGATATGGGCGGCCTGGGTTTCCATAGAGAAAGTACTACTGACACTTATTCTTTGTTATCAGTCTCCAGAGAGTCTTCTAGTGATGATGAGGCCTCCCGATCTCCTAGGGGGGTTAGCCCCACCCATCTCCCTTATAGCCAGACTACGCACCCTGCTACTGTAAGTGTTCTCCCTTTACTTGTCTATATATTTTTTTGCATATGATTTTCTTTCTTCCCCTCATTATATATTTTTTATTTGTCAATCAAAGCATTTTGTCATATTTGTGCAGGTCATTTCCGTAGAGGCAAGTAGTTCTCCTCTTCCCCCACTACGATCGACGCCCTTTCAGCGAGAGAGGAACTCCATGCTCATTTCTTCCCGAGGCCCATTTAGAGAGGTTTGTTGTCTTCTTAATTCTTTTGCCATCTGTTGTAATTTATTCGTCTTCTAATTACCTTTTGGTTGCGTACACTGTCATTTCCCCGCAGCTTTCATTCGTGCATTTTACTGTCACCAGGACCACCCCTGTGGCCTCCCCCTCTCCTCAGGTATGCCTTCCTATTTTCAAAACTTTCATCGTGCGGTTTTCTTTTTTTTTTTTTACTTCTTCCTTTTATTTACCCATTTACCATGCGTAGAGAGTTGTGTCTTCGGGCGTTGCCACCTCATCTTCTCTTGTCTCGGCGGTGGGCACTTCTGCAGTTGAGCCCCTGGGCTCCTCTTTATCTGAGGTACGTATTTTTACTTTTGAATATTTGTTTCCTCTTAATAGGAGTCCTAATGGCTTTTGGACTTTCTTCTCAGGGGGGGGCTCCTCCCTTACCTGACATTATCGTCCCGGGCCTAGCCTCTTCGGGGAGGATTTCTATCCCTAGGGTCCGCGTATCTATGGACGGTAGACCCTTGGTTCAGGCGATTTCTTGTGGCCCAATATTTACTGTGGCCTTAACCAGTGAGCCCACACTTCAGGTCAGTCCTTTCTGTTGAAGCATGGGATCTCCTTTTCCTCGAGCATGCAATGAATAACGTATTTTCATTCTTTGCAAGCTATCAGTACAGCCCCTACTGCGTCGACCTTCCTTTTCCGCTATTCCCCTTTGGATGGGGCTTAGGTACTTTTTTTTTCTTAGCTATGTATTTCTTCTCTATCCGGAGTGTATTTATCGTAGCCCCTTTGTTTACTTCATTGCAGTTATCCCTCGGTGCTATTTCGAGTGTGGCTCCTGCTACTGTCGCTTCAGTAGCCCCTATACATGGGCCAGTTTGTCCTGTTGTCGTGCCTCTTCAGGTAGCTATCTCTACGGTGCCCTTTTTGAGGAGCTTCCATCTCCCTCTTTTTAATTGAGGTATTTATCATACACGAGGTAAGTGATTTGTTACCTCTCACCCTTTCTTGTTACTTGCAGCCTTGCCTATCCCTTGCGCCCTTCGTCGATGAGGTTATTCCTTCAGAAGTGCCTGATGTTGAGGTAGCTTCTTCGGAAGCACTAGTCATTGAGACAGCCCCTTCTGGAGCATCGACCACTGTTGCTTCCCCTATGGGAGCCCCTGCTCCTCCTTCTCTGACCGTTACGGAGGACGTTATTCAGGTACGGCGTATAAGAGTATCTACTTTCCTCACATCAATCTTATGTCTTTATTATTTTGTTTAGATTGCACCGGCATTCCTATCTTCACCTTTGTTGCATTGTCTCCAGGCGAGCAAGGTAGCTCCGATGACTATGGAGCCTGATGACGTTGCTCCGCTATTCGTGGAGTCAGAGAGTGGAATAGCTGCGAGAGAGGTATTAAACTAATATACTCCCTCTTTTTACTATTTCTCTTCTTTTTTTCTTGGTATACTTATGCAAGCGTTCTCATTTCACCTTTGTCTTACTGTTTCCAGGTGCCTGAAAGCGCTCCGATGACCGTGGAGTCCGACGGTGAGGCGACTGCGAGAGAAGTATTAAACTAGCATACCCCCTCTTTTTACTATTCCCCTATTTTTTTCTTCTTGCGTATACTGTGCAAGCATTCCTATTTCACCTTTGTCTCATTGTTTCCAGGTGCGTGAGAGTACTCCGTTGACTGTGGAGTCTGGCAGTGGGGCAACTGCGAGAGAGGTATTAGACTGGCATACCCCCTCTTTTTACTATTCCCCTCTTTTCTTCTTGCGTATACTGTGCAAGCATTCCCATTTCACCCTTGTCTCATTGTTTCCAGGTGCATGAGAGTACTCCGGTGACTGTGGAGTCTGGCAGTGGGGCAACTGCGAGAGAGGTATTAGACTGGCATACCCCCTCTTTTTACTATTCCCCTCTTTTCTTCTTGCGTATACTGTGCAAGCATTCCCATTTCACCCTTGTCTCATTGTTTCCAGGTGCATGAGAGTACTCCGGTAACTGTGGAGTTTGGCAGTGGGCAACTGCGAGAGAGGTATTAGACTGGCATACCCCATCTTTTTACTATTCCCCTATTTTCTTCTTTCGTATACTGTGTAAGCATTCTCATTTCTCCCTTGTCTCATTATTTCTAGGTGTATGAGGGTACTCCGATGATTATGGAGACTGGTAGTGGGGCAACTGTGGAGGGAGATCATAGTTTTGAGTTCACTCCTTTGGTCGGTGATGTTGATTCTGGTGGGGAGTCTTCTTTTCTTCCTTCTGAGGCGGGGTCTCGCCACTCCGATGGCGATGATGAAGCAGAGGATGCTGCAACTATTTCTAGTAGGCTATGGCGTGAGGAGTTACCAGGCCGATTCAGGGTACATGAGCGTCAGCTCTTGGATCTTATCTTGGAGCACCATCCCGAGACGTTCACTTCTCAGAGTATACTTCAGGTTGACAGTCTTACGGCCTTCAACCTAAGGGCTCTTGCCAGCCATGTTCATGAGTTTTTGGCTACCTCCCCTGCTAAGCTGACTAGCTCTTCTATTTTGCTATTCTTGGATGCCCTCCGCGACTTACAGCAGTTCTATCACTTTCGTTTGGATTGGCTTGACGCAGGGGTTCGCCCCATTCTGAGTGTTCCTTTTCGAAAGATAGTGAGGTTTCACACTTCCCGACAGTCTAGGGTTGAGCAACGGCACGCTGAGGCTACGAGGATCCGAAATCAGATCGCCCTACTACAGGTGAAGCTTGCCAGACTCGAGTCTGGCGATGAGGAGGATGAGGCTAAATTCGTCAGGTTGGAGGAAGAGTTTCTACGGGAGGCTGGTCCGTCATATGCTGGCACCATCGCGCGTGATGATTTATTTTTTGTGGTTTCTAGCAGATAGGCTACTTCTTGCTTTGTATTGTTCAGAATTCTATGTGTACATCACTTATCATTCTTGTATGAGACACTTTGTTTCTTCTGCACTTTCTTTTCCTTTTGTTCTCCCTTTATGCTGTGGGTGTTCTTTTTATGTGACTTGCTCTAATTTCTGTGAGCATTTAGTCTACTGGTGGCTACCCCATATACTGCGGGGTATTTGCGTTGATATGAAAAGTTATGCATTATCATATTGTATATATTTTTGCAAATGCACCTCTTGTAGCTGTGAGGTGTTGGCATGTGACTCTCTTGGGTTGCCCCTCCTGTCTGTGGGGGTATTCCTGCATATTGCTGCTTATAGTCATAGAGGCTAGGCTGGAGAGGAGGGTGACCCCTGCCCCTTTCCGAAAGCCTGATTTTATTATAAAAAACTGTATTAATTTATGTCTGGGTGACTTTGCTCAGTATACTTTCTCTTAGGATGGACTTACCTCCCAAGTGTAGTGAGCAAAGTTCCTGATCCTCTTTTTTTTGTACTCTCTTCTAACTTAATAGGGAGTGTATATGTATGTATAAATGAGCAAGCAAAGCAAATGTCAGCAATGATCAAAAGTGTTGCTATTTCATTTCTTTACCTTTGTGTGCTTTTTACAGTGTAGTATTGCTCTTAAAAAAAATTACAAAAAAACTTTTCTGGTATAGGAGCAATCTTGGAAATCCATTACAGACATGCAAAACACAAACAAAACTTGTTAGCTGTTACTAAGCATAGTACCTCTTCAGCCACTTGCAGTTGATGGACTGGAGGCAATCACTCTTTGGTTCTGATATTTGGTAGTAGCCCGACTTCCCCACTCCTCTGACAACAAAAGGGACTTCCCAGTTAGGTTTGAATTTTGATGCCGACATGCTACAGAGATGGTGAGTTGATGCTCGCAGGACTAGATCTCCCACCTGGAATTCCCTAGGCTTAACCAAGTTTTCGTAGGCCCTGGACAGTTGCTGAGTGTAGACTTTGAAATTCTCTCTTGCCTTGTCTCTGTGCTCGTCCAGCGCCTCCAGTTTCACATGCCTTGGGTCTGGGATGAGCCCATTGCTAAGATAAATTCTGGCTGAACGTACCGCTAGTTCCACTGGTAGGATAGCTTCGGTCCCATATACTAGAGAGAAGGGAGTGAACCCTGTTGGCTTTCTTTTCGAAGTACGATAGGCCCATAACACCATAGGCAACTTCTCATCCCATGCTCCCGGCATGTCTTTTATCATTTTCTTCAAAATATTTATCAGGGTCTTATTAGTAGCTTCTGCTTGGCCATTGCCCTTGGGGTAGGATATGGTTGAGCTATAATGCACAATCTTATACTTGTCCGTGAGAAGGGCCATATCTGTGCATACAAATTGCTTTCCATTATCTGTTAGGATCACTTTGGGTATACCGAACCTACATATGATATACTCCTTTATAAACTGGGTTGCCACTTGGGCGGTGACTCTCCTTAAAGGAATGGACTCCGCCCATTTGGTGTACAATTCCATAGCCACAATGATAAAAGCCTTGCCATGAGATACTGGGGCGATCTTACCCACTAGGTCGAACGCCCATGTGTGGAAGGGATAGGGGGCTACCAAGCTCTGTAGACTGACGAAGGGAGCGTGCACCATGTTTCTATGCACCTGGCATGCTCTACACTTTTTCACATATCAAATTGAGTCAGCCTCTATGGTCGGCCAGTAGTATCCCAGCATCATCAGTTGATCATACAGCTTGGCGCCTCCCATGTGGGAGGGCTCATGAGCTTCTTTCAGCACCATTTCCACTTCCTCTTTGGCTACGCACCTTAGCGCCTTCTCATTGTACCCTTTCCTATATAACTCTCCTTTGACCAAGTAGAAACGTGCTATCCTTTTTTTAAGGTAAATTTCATCCGCTCTCTCGACGGGCAGCTCCCCATCTTTTAGATATGCTAGGTACGACTGTCTCCAATCTTCGAAGACTTCCACGAAGTTAGCCTCCGCCGGCTGGTCAAAATTAGCTTGACACTTTAAATAACTTTTTTGCAAGCGGGCCGCTTCTACGCTCATGGCGGGCCAAAAATACCCACTTCGCTGCAGTCGTCTGTAAAGGGGGATATCCGTATCTCCACGGTGCTTCTGGTGCATTTCTATTAACCTCTCCTTGGCTTCTTGCTCCCCTACGCACCTTGACAGAAACCCTCCAGGACTCTTAAAGTATAGAGTTCCCTACAGCACATGATAGTTGGCTAACTCTAATATTTTCATTGTCCCTTCCCTGGTTTCAAGTTGCTTCTCTACCAGACGCCTCCAATCTTCCAGCTCATTACTTGGGAATAAGGACTTTACGGTAGTAGGTACCGTTCTCCGCCTCACTGTGATGGTTGCTTCTGACTCCTCCATGTCCAACTTTTGTGCTATGGTGGCGAGCGTGTCAGGGTGCCTGTTCATCGTTCGCGCGTGCCTCTCCACAATTACTTCCAAGAACTGTCCCAGCAGTCGTTGGATGATGTGTCTGTATGGCGCTAAGTTGGCATGTTTAAGGGAAAACTCTCCATTGACCTACCTTACTACCAGATTGGAGTCCCCTCGTATACACAGTACCCTGATCCCTCTTCTGAGTGCTTCCAACATCCCTAGAATGAGGGCTTCATACTCAGCTTCATTATTTGAGCATTTAAAATATAACTTGAAAGAGAGGGTAATCTTCTCCTTCCCATCTGAAAGTATAACGCCGGCCCCACCTGTTCCTTGAGCACTGGAACCATCAAACTCCATAAACCACTTCTTCACCTCCTCCGCCATGCATGCTTGGAAACTTTCTCCGGGTAGCTCTTCACTAGGTGGTTCGAAAACCCCACTCGGGAAGTGGGCCAGCAGATCTGCTACTGCCTGGCTCTTAATGGCTTTAGGCACTACGCATTTTAGATCGTATTCTAACAAGATCAAAAACCACCTTGCTGCTCGTCCCACGAGTATAGTCCGCGTGAGGAGGTACTTGATGGGATCACACTTGGTGACTATGTGAACGGTGAATGCTAGAAGATAGTGTCTCAACTTCTGGGCTACAAATACCAGCGCCAGGCAGTGCCTCTCAATGCTGGTGTATCTCGATTCTGTTCCGGATATTACTCTTGACAGGTAGTAGACCGTCTTTTCCACTCCTTCCTTCTCTTGCGCCAAGAGGGCCCCTATCGACCTCTCTGTAGAAGTGAGGTAGAGCAGCAGCGGCGCTCCGGCTTCGGGGGAAATCATCGTGGACGGAGAGGCTAGGATTTCTTTAATCTTCTCGAACGCACTCTCTTGCCTCTCTCCCTAAACCCACTTGGCTTTGTCTTTTAGTAGAGGTGCGAACGGATGAGTTACTTCTGCCAACGCAGGTATAAACCTCCGCAGGTAGGATACCTTTCCCAGGAAGCTCTTAAGTTGTCTCTGACTCTTGGGTGGTGGCATAATCACAATGGCTTTCATCTTCTCTGCATCCACTTGCACCCCTTGTCTATTTACCACAAAACCTAAGAATTTCCCTGCAGTAACCCCAAAGGCACACTTTGAGGGGTTCATTCTCATCTTATACCGACGACACCTCTCGAATACGCTCCTGAGATCTTGAATGTGCTTGTTTTCTTTCCTAGACTTCACCACCAAATCATCCACATAGAATTCTAGTATATCATGAAATAAGTCATGAAAAATTTCCATCATGGTCCGCTGGTATGTGGCTCTAGTGTTCTTCAATCCGAAGGGCATGACTGTATAGTGAAAGTTCCCTAACGGTGTGCGAAAGGCAGTCTTCTCTGCATCGGAGGGGTCCATTTTAATCTAGTTATAGCCAACATACCCGTCCATGAAGCTATACATCTCATGTCCCGCGGTGGAATCCACTAAGCTGTCTATGCTGGGTAGTGGGAATTCATCCTTAGGACAAGCCCTGTTCAAGTCGCGAAAATCTACACAGATTCTAATTTGGGTCTTGTCTTTCTTTGCCACTGGCACTATGCTGGACAGCCATATGGGTCGGGATCGGGCAGAGGCCTTAAATCAGTAGGGCAATAGCATAGCTATTATTGACCTGAGGGCAAGGTCCGGCATCGGATCTTTCCTAAATGAAGAATTTGCCCTTCGACGGGAACTCCTACTACTTCTAGTTAGTCTACCTACGTCATTCTTTCTTGACTTTAATAAAGAAGTCAATTTCCCCTCCCATTCCTTCCTCAAGTCAGGAATGGCGGGACGGGAAATAACAGATCAAAAGACAGAAAGGAAGTCAATGAACGTTCGGGCTCCCCCTCTTCAGGAGGTGGATCCCTTCACTGTTTCACATTCCGTTCAGGCCTTTCTTTATCCATTCAATCAAACTAGGGAAGTGGTTAGAGAAGAAGTAGCTGCTATGCGAGTTAGATCGGTCAAGTTTTGATGTAGATATAGTCGCCCTCTTCTCTATGTCATAAAGTCGCTTGATCCGACACCGCTCCTGCACTTGCAAGAAGAAGAGGGCCCACTTATCGAATGAATAAAAATTCTGCATTCAAACCAAAAGCTCCCGTTTTCCCCTAATCTTAAGAATCCGAAGCTTAAGCCATCAGGCTTTATTTTCAAATCAAGGTCTGCTTTATATGTGCGTGTGGCTTGCCTTACCGGAAGGGCATTGGGAAGGATGTTCAATCTATGAGAGCTCACTTCTGCGTCTATTCCCAGCAACTCCGTGTACTTCCAAGCAAATACATCAGTGAACTCATTAAGTAGCTCAATGAGCTCTTCCTTCTGCTTCGGTTCCAGGCACTTGGAAATTAGAATGGGTCTACTCTCGCCCTCTTCTAACCCCAACTTGATTTCCTCTAATTCCTGCAGCTGCTCTCTGGGTCCGTCTTGCATGCACTCTGGCGCTTCTTCTGGTTCTTCAACATGCTCAACAATATGGGACTCATCAATAGTAAAACACTAGGGCGTCGGGTCGATGCTCTCGTCCCAGAACACCGCACGCGCAGACCGTTATAAATGGTAGATGACTTTTCCATTGGGCAAGACCACTTTCTTGCAAGTTCGAGGGGGTTTAGCTACCTCCTCTACTTTCCTCTTGCCTTTTTCCATATGGGGGATTATCCTCTCCCCTAGACGGTCATGAACGGATTTTTTCTGCGGGACCCTTCCCTCAGCTACCTTGATTCCTTCTAGTTTTCTTGTAGAGACCTTTCTTTCCTCATCTAATTCAGTGTAAAAGGCAGCATCTACCAGGTGGGCCTCCTCAACGACGAAGGGTCTCTACGTGGCCTTGATCACTATCTCTGTACCTCTAATGTTTGCCTTCGCGCATTGATGGTAGGTGGAAGGCACTACGCCATGAGTGTGCATCCATACCCTTCTAATGAGTAATTGGTAGTTGGTGTTAGCGTTAATAACATGAAATTTTATGTGGGAGGTGAAATTTCCCAACTTAATTCCCACATTCACGTATCCAATAGACTGCATTCCGGCGTTGTCGAATCCAGAAATTACTAGCGGTACCGGAACCACCTTTTCCTGGTCAATTCCTATTTCATATAATGTACTGATGGGCATGATGTTAATGGATGCTCCTCCATCCATCAATGCCCTGGGAAATGAGACTCCATTAATTATGGCTGTGACGTACAACAGGAGGTTGTGGAAGTAGGGCACCACCCTATCTGCTTCTGAAAACACCACTTCAGAGGTATACTTCTTAATCATCCTTTCGATTGGCCCCTGCCAATTTAGCGAAGGGTCTCCCTGCTGCTGCACTGCCTCCAAGACTTTCTTCGTGATGGACACCCTCGTGTCGTACTTCACCCCTATCTGGTCGAAAAACCACTTGAACTTGGGGCTCCTCGCTATGGCCTCACATTCAGAATCTAAGTCTACCTCGTACGTCTGGGCACTGCAAACATACTCCGCTTCAGAGGTCCCTCCCTCGTCTAGAGCGAGGATGACGTCTACCTCACCTTCTGAGAGAGCGACTTCCTCAACTTCCCCACATCCATTTTCATGTTCCGGAGTGAAGAACCACTCCTCTTGCTTTCTTTCTAGCTCAAGTATGCTCAGTGATAGATTTTCTAACTCCTCGCATAACTGCTCGCCACTCTCCCGCTTCACAAGATTTCATGTAGCTTCTTCGTCGTAGGCAACTACCATGTTGGCGGTGCCAAAGTGATGCGCAGGAAGTGGGTTCTCGTTAACGTCCACAGGGGGTATCTGTAAGGAACCGCTGGCCATCTGCTCACCAATGATCCGTCTCAAGTAGTAACAATCCTTGGTAGAGTTCTGCACTCGTTGGTGAAATTCACAGTACTTTGGGTTGGCTTTGTCAGCTGCAGTGGGGGTTTCTCCTTTTAGGTGAGGAGATCCTGCTACTCCTTCTCGCACTAAGGTGGGGTAACAATCCGTAGCCTCCGCTACGCTGCACGGTAGTGGCGGCGGGGCATCTTCCCCAAATTTTCTCTTGTTGCCGGGACTGTCAGTATTGGCCCCAGAGCCTCCCTTCTTCCCTTTGTTACTCCCGTCCACATAACTAACCACTTGCCTCCTCGTAACTTGAAACCTCCCGGGAGTCAGTGGAACTTGTGTCCTCCAACCTGAGGCTCTCGGTTTGATTATCATAGCTATGTTGCTGGCGGCCCTAGTGAATTCTCTGAAAGTTCCATCTCTAGTTTTGTTGATCAAGTGCAGCCTGTACTCTTCCAAGAGTCCTTCCACACATATCTGTAATAACCTGACCTCCGCCACGTCCTCGTGAACATCTAAGGCCCTCTCGTAAAATCGCTTGATGTAGTGCATCAACTCTTCTCCTAGCTTTTGGACCTCTTGCGCCAGGTGCCTCAGTGTAAATTCATCCTCCGCTATAAAAAACTTCTGAAGGAACTGCTTGTGCATCTCTTCCCAAGTAGGGACGCTGTTAGGCGCCAAGTGGGAATACCATGTATAAGCCTTCCCAGTGAGAGTTTTAGAGAACTCCTTCAATCTCAGGTTCTTATCGCCAGCGTGTACTCCCAGGTACTCGACGAACCTCTTCACGTGCTCTCTAGGGTTCTCCTCCCTATCGCCAAACTTGATAAATTTTGGTGGAATATACCCCTCAGGGTATGGCTTATCACTTACTTACTGTGGATAGGGGTCTTGTAACTCCTCGTATAGGTGGGAACCCTCTCTTTGGGAGGAGGAGAGGAGCTTCCTCACTTCTTCCATAGTAACAGTCTTAGAGGGTGACTCCTTCAAACATGTGCTTTTAGGAGCTGGAGAACCTGTTGGCACCAGGACCTGCTCCGACGCTGCCTTCCGAGACGGAATCGTCTCTGTCGGAATCGTAATAGGAGTGGCTACCCCTCCGGAAGGGGCAGCAGCAAGTGTCACACAACCTTGACCCAAGTTTGATAGATTCACGTTGTTTTGCTTTAAAAAGTTGAAAAACATTGCCATAAGGTTCATACCTGCCATTGGAGCCACTGCCGGCGAATTGGTCTGACCTCCCTGAGGCACTGGCGCCTTGGCTCCGATCACCACCATTTCTTCCTGAGTAGTCTGGTCACTGTGAGCTCCATTACCAGACGGAATGTCCTAAAAAACCAACTGCTTAGAGGCATTGAAACCTTCTTTGTCCATGGAAATGAGGATACCTCCCCAGTGGAGTCGCCAAATGTAGGAGGGTAGTGAGACTGGGGTCTATGAATAACTGGAAAGGGTGAGGCGTGACCCACTCCAATGGACGCTGCCTGCAAGGTCTTCAAGGTCTCCTGGTGCAACTTCTGAAGAAAACTTCTCCTTCTGGTAGCAATGGAACTCAAGCTTCAACTCACTCCCTGCAAGAAGATGAACTTTCACAGCAAAAATAGTAATTTTCTCAAGGGAAACACCTGAGAGTGATGGCTGTCAGTGGGGAGTGAAGGAACAAGGCACTCAGCACTATGAGAATGAGCAGGGAGAGAATACTTAGGTAGGTCTGGTGATATTTTGGCAGAGTAACAGTGCAACTTCAATTGTCTATCTATTGACCTTGTCCAGAGGTCTATTTATACATGGGCGTTAGGGGTGAGCTGGCATTTTTGGGCGCCAAAATTGAGACAGTTGGTGGGGAACAATGTATGAAGTGTACCATTTGTCCCTACCTGTAGGCAGCCTGCCTGTCCCCTCTGCAGGCACCACCTGGCACCGACCAAAACTCAAAAAGCACATATGTCCCCTAAGGAGACAAAAAGCACATATGTCCCCTAATGGAGACAAAATATCAGATTTGGTAGTTATCTTTTGAAACGGTAACTTGTGGTGCTATTTTACAAATCTTGAGAGAGGAGACCTTAAGGACTCATCTCCTCTAAAAGTGTTATTTTTCTTGAGAGGGACCTCGAGGACCCCCTCTTCTGGAAAAGTCATTTTCTTGTAAAGAGTTTATTTCTTGTGAGTAGCCAGCTCTTTGGCTGCTCACTTCACTTGTGACCAAGTGTGCAGTGTGCGTAGTCTCGAGTGACTTCTGGGTCTTCCTACTAGTATTCTCTCAATCCTATAGTGCTAAGTGGTTGAGCTTGCTCAACATACCTTGTCACTCAGATGCCAAGCCAAAACTCCCAGGAGGTCCCAACGCGCCTGTTCGAGCCCTGCTTGCTCGACTAGGCAACCTGTACAAGAAAGTAAAGTGTTAGTGTTGTTGTTCATTTAGATACTGATGTTTCATGATGAGGAGTTATTCGCGATAGCTACTCCCTCAATATGAGTTTCTGTCAAAACCCCTGTAGCAGCACTTCTCGAATAACATTTCTGTAGTGACCCTTACAGTGGCACTGAGCCTTGCAGTGACGCCGACTCTCTCGACTGTCATTACTGTAGTGACCCTTGCAGCGGCGCTGACCCTTGCAGTGGTATTTCTCAATTTTGGACTTCTGTCGTGACTCGCGGGTACCTCTCGAATGTTATTGATGTAGTGACCCTTGTTGTAGTAGCGCTGACGCTTGAAGCGGCGCTAACCCTTGTAGCGGCGCTGGTACTTGGAGCGGTGCGGACACTTGCAGTGGCGCCGACCCTGGTAGCGGCGCGGACTTGCAGCGGCGCTGGTACCTTAAATGGCGCCGACACTTGCAGCGGCGCGGACACTTGCGGCAGCGTAGACACTTGTAGTGGCGCTGACACTTGCAGCGGCGCAGACACTTGAAGCGACGCTGGTACTTGAAGTGGCGCCGACCCTTGCGGCGGCACGGACACTTGCAGCGGTGCGAACACTTGCAGCGGCGCTGGTACTTGAAGCGGCGCCGACACTTGCAGTGGTGAGGACGGTTGAAGTGGCGCTGACTCTTACGGCGGCGCTGACACTTGCAGCGGCGTTGGTACTTGAAGCGGCACCGACACTTACAGCGGAGCGGACACTTGCGACGGCGCTGACGCTTGCGGCGGTGCTGGCATGAGAAACGGCGTTGGCACTTGAAACGGCGCCGACCCTTGCGGCGGCGCTGGTACTTGAAGCGGTGTCGACACTTGCAGTGGCGCCAACACTTGAAGCGGTGCCGACACTTGAAGCGGCGCTGACGCTTGAAGTGGCGCTGATACTTGAACTGGCGCTGATGCTTGAAGTGGCGCTGAAACTTGAAGCGGCACTGATACTCGAGGCGGCGCCGACCCTTGTCGCGGCGCCGACACTTAAAGCGGTGCTGACGCTTGAAGTGGCGCCGATACTTGAAGCGGCGCTTACGCTTGAAGCGGCACTGATACTTAAAGTGGCGCTGACGCTTGCAACGGCGTCGACATTTAAAGTGGCGTTAACGCTTGAAGCGGCGCTGATACTTGAGGTAGCGCTGACGCTTGAAGTGGCGCTAACACTTGAAGCGGCGCTGACGCTTGAAGCGACGCTGATATTTGAAGCGGCGCTTACGCTTGAAGCGGCGCTGATACTTGAAGTGGCGCTGACGCTTACAACGGCGTCGACACTTGAAGTGGCGTTGACGCTTGAAGCGGCGCTGATACCTCAAGCGGCGCTTACGCTTGAAGCGGCGCTGATACTTGAAGTGGCGTTGACGCTTGCAATGGCATCGACACTTGAAGTGGCGTTGGCGCTTGAAGCGGCGCTGATACTTGAGGTAGCGCTGACGCTTGAATTGGCGCTGACACTTGAAGCGGCGCTGACGCTTGAAGTGGTGCTGATATTTGAAGCGGCGCTGATACTTGAAGTGGCGCTGACGCTTGCAACGGCGTCGACACTTGAAGTGGCGTTGACGCTTGAAGCGGCGATGATACTTGAGGTAGCGCTGACGCTTAAAGTGGCGCTGACACTTGAAGTGGCGCTGACGCTTGAAGTGGCACTGACACTTGAAGCGGCGCTGACGCTTGAAGTGGCGTTGATATTTGAAGCGGCGCTTACGCTTGAAGCGGCGCTGATACTTGAAGTGGCGCTGACGCTTGCAATGGCGTTGACACTTGAAGTGGCGTTGACGCTTGAAGCGGCGCTGATACTTGAGGTAGCGTTGACGCTTGAAGTGGCGCTGACACTTGAAGCGGTCGCTGATACCTGAGGCGGCGCCGACCCTTGTCGCGGCGCCGACACTTTAAGCGGTGCCGAGGCTTGAGGTGACGTCGACCCTTATCGCGGCGCTGACGCTTGAAGTGGCGCTGATACTTCACAATGGCTTTTGGGCTTCTTGGTAACCCTCGCGGGTACCTCTCGGGTGTCATTAATAAGAGAAAGTATTTTTTATTTTGTTTGCTTTTTTCTATTGATAACACCCTTATACAGAAGAAAAAAGGAAATACACACTATATTAATGGAGATGGGAGCACAAATTACAAGCCCAAATGGGTGTCAATCCCAGAAGAAATGAATAAATGAGCTCCCAAACCTCCAAAACCCTAACCTATCCTACCTAAAACGAATTATATTTGTTTTTACATCAAAATTCCTATATATGGTAAAAGGAATAAAATTAGAAAAGAAAAGGAAAAAGAAAAGAAAAGCTCAAAATATCTCAGAAAACAGGGGATCGAACAATCGATGCTCAAAATTGAAGCCCACTGTCTCCCCAGGATTTGGCAAAATCGAAGGATCGATCGATTGACCCCCTTGTTCGATCGATCAATCAAGCAGGGGGTGAGCTAAGCTACATGCTGTTTTGGTGTGTTTGCATTCTCATCCACTGAAATCACCGTAACTTCTCCGTTATGAATCAGATTTACGCACCGTTCACGGCCATGCGAATCTTGCAAGGAGGGATACAACTTTCGTGAAGATGATGGGCCAGGTGCCCAAAATGTGAATTGACTAAATTGCCCTTGAATGTGCGATCGCGTACGAAAATCAAGAGAAATGCGTCTGAACTTCACACTTACCATCCAAATACCTATAAAATCTCAATTAACATCTGCAAAACATGTTAACGTAGAAATCCGAGGATGTCGGGTTAACGAGCATAAATATAGGGAATAAGATACCCGAGGGGGCTAAAATGCATAGGTTTGTAGGATGAAATACGCAATATTTGCGTATTATCACACCCCCTAACTTACACATTGCTAGTCCCTATCAATGAAATAGGATGCAACAAGAACAACAAGTAGACCAAAAGCAAAATAAGTACAAAAGTATGGTATAAAATCATAAGGCCACTTTCGTAGGTGATTCGATTACATTTAGCGTATGCAATAAGCCGTTAAACCCCTAGGCCACCCTAGTGGACGAGTGTCATCTCGTGAGGGTTTTCAGGGATGACACCCACAAACATCACATGGTTTCCTCAAAATATACCCAACTCAACATGCGACAAGCCCAACAATGGAGAACAAGATTTCATATGCATTATTAGCACATTGAACGGATTCAAACAAAAGTCCAAATCATTAACATTATAGAATGCACCTCATAGAATTGAAACCTTAAAATGTGGGAGGGGGAGCGAGCAGATGCAAAGTATGATTTGGCGAAAAACTTATATAAACCGGATAGACATTAAAGAGAGCATATATTTAATCCTCATGGGCATTACACTCCTCAAGTGAATTCACTCAAAACATGGAGGTAACACACGGAACATGCTGGCAAAAGAGTAAATGTAAAAGGAAACTAGGCCGCACACGTGTCATAAATGAAGAACGCAATATATAAACTGAAAACCCATAATCTCAATGAAAGATACAACACATTAAAAGAGGCAAAATTCATTTTCACAGATTATCAAAACTATTATTACTTTTGAATTACATCAACCTAAGATCACATAGGACTTGTATAGGGTTATAATTTAGGCTAGGCTAGGGTATGAAATGAAAGGAATGTATGTATGGATTCAAAGTGTTCAGAATGAAAAACTTAGAATAATGGAAAAATGTGGGCAATATCAAAATTGGAAAACAAGTTCCAAACAAGCATTGGATATATCAATGGGAGAGTAATCAAAGATTATTGAACACTATACACAATATTTAAAACTTTCTCTTTCTTTTCTTTTCTTCTTTTTCTCATGTTTTCTTTTGCTGTTTGCTTTCTCTTTTTCTTTTCTTTTTCACTTCTTTCTTTTTTTCTTTACTTTTTATACTCTCATGTGCCTAAATTGTAACCGACATAACAACATCATTCAATCCCAAGTAACATTCCAAACAAAGGTATGGAAAGTGTATATATGGTAGAAAACTCCAATTTTGAGTTGGTTATGGGAATTTGGGTTATGAAACGAAAGGCTATATTTAGGCTCAAAGGGGTTAACGAGGGTAAACATATAAGGGTGAGGTCAAGGCTAATATGGGTGATATAACAAAGATTTCCTATGATCATTTCCAAAAATTTACTCAATTCTCGAGTCAAAACAATATATGAAAATCATGATCAAGTAACACATTTCAAGTATGAACTCAATTAATGAACGGTCAAATGAAAGAATAGAGAGATTACCAACGAATTCAATGTTTTCAATGAGAAAAGAATAGTTTATACACTCACAAACGACGAAAGGTACAAAGCTTACTCGGTGTAAGCATATACAATGCAATAAAAGATTACCGAGTTATAAAAATCTTAAACCAAATCAATAGAATGATAAAAGTGCATGTGCTCATAGGATTAAAGTTTAATTCATGAAGTTATTCACAATATTAATAATGGAGACTAAAGTCTAATAACTTCTAAAATCGAGAACATGCATCATTGGGTTGTCTATTGGATCGGGCAATTATTGAAATTTATCATCGAAAATAAGGGCAAAACGCCCAAAAAGGAGAAAAAAGAAAGAAAATCTTTTTGAAATTTTCAATTTTTCTAAGAAAAGCATACTAAGTAACTAACATGTGAGCAAAAACATGGACTGAATAAAGAAATCGATAGAATATGCCACACCCCCTAACTTAAAACTTGACATTGTCCTCAATGTTAATTAAGAACCAAGTTTAAGAGAGGGAAAGAGGGATATTACCCAAAATTGGAGAGATCCCCATAAGAACAAGTCCCAAGAATCTAAAAAACAAGTCAATACCGAGCATAGCAAAAACAAATAACAAAAAGTTAACTAATTACAAGAGACTAAATTAAAAAGGAAAGAAAAATTAAAAAGAAAGAATAAAAAGCTAACTATATACAACCTACTATTTAGGCTTCACACTAACTATACACTAGAAGTCTAAATAGCTGAGGGTCCACTGCAAAAACAATTTGACTTTGGAGGATAACCGGTGTACCCTCACATACAAGCATGCTCTCCAAAAAATATGAATTCCGTTTTAACAACAGAAGGCATGTGTAATAGAGAATGAAATTGAATCATCAGGTACTTGTGACGGTGTGATAATAGAGAATGAAAATGGGGATGAAAAAAAATTCAAACTCATAAGATGAATCATCATCGCATGAAGATTGAGCTTCGAATGAAATAATATCATTTTCAATGAACTATTCTTCTTTGGGAGACAAAAAATAAATCATTTCATTGCAAATAGATATTACGTCATTTTCAACCTCACTTTCAATATCTATTATGCAATGGGCAAAGTCTAGAATGGTTTGGTCCAAAGTAGGCACAAGTACCTCATTTGGTTCAAAACATTCTTCGACTTCGAAAGTCTCGAAAGCAAAATCATCATCGGACTCAAATAATAAATCCAACTCGTGTTCCCACGAATGATTTTTCTTCCGATAACAATTTTTAATCTTCTCATTCTCATACAAACGCAATCCCTCACCGAATGTCATAGGTCGAGGTGCGGATGCATGAAAATGGGAACTTTGAAAATTACCATCGGACTTAAACTAAAAATCATTATTATAGGAATTTTGAAAGCTATTGGAATTCGTTTCAAAATTCCTATTATAAGGAGTATAAGGCCCAAAACCATTATCATCATCATCAAAATTCCAATAACCCAAGTTTTGACTTTCGTTATACTGGCCCAAAGTCATATTTGAATTTGAAATTCTTTGGGATTCTAAGTATTCATCGTAAGTCATAGGATTACAGGCATTTTGAGAATTATAACAATGATTACCTAAAGAATTAGAATAAGACATGCTTACCCCAAAAATGGCTCAAGTGGTGAATTCCACAAAGTAAGTGCGCGCGGGAAAAATTCGAGCGTTTCTAAGTGCTCAAATGTGGAAGTCCTGCAAAAATATTAGCAAATAATACAAATAGAAAGAAAATACTATGAAATAATAAATCAAATAAAGACTGAAACAAACACATCCCCGGCAACGGCGCCATGATAGGCCAGGGTTTTTACGCAACGCGAGAGTCACCTACGCGTTGGCCGTGTTATATTCAGCTCACCTGAACTATTCAAAGACCTAAGTTGCGACTACACTCAACGGGAGAGTAAAAGGTAAGTTGGGTATCGAATCCACAGATAATGTTCGATAGATCGTAACGGATTATAAATTCAGGAATAAAAGTGAAAAAGGGTGATGTGTGCAGGGAAATAAAAGAAAAGAGAGAAGTGAAGTCTAAATAAAGTAAAAGCGAGGATCGGGATATCATCCAACCATACGGATCGAAACAACTACTAATCAAGATTCCAGCTTGAGAGAAATTTAATCGAGCATTAACAATTAATCATAAACTTCACACAATAAGGAATTTAAGCCAAAGTTGTGAGAATAAACATTTAACCGAAAATTGGTCGCACCCGGATTAAATTCGGATTATCGCTATAAAAACTAACATTGCATGACAGAGAAAGTTAAAAGCATAATAATCCGACTTTAATTCGCGCGGGTTCAATTAAACGCAATTTTGCACAAAACCTAATTTTCGGAGCTCGGGGTCCGAAAATGGCAGAACGAAATCCCGAACATATTTATATAAGGGTAATACATGAATTAAACTAATTTATAACTAATTAAACTAGGAAAGCAAGAAATAAAGCAATTAAAATAATTAACAAAGCATGAAACTAATTTACAAAGCAAGGAAAATAAAGAACAAAACTATATTAAAGGAGATGATAATGAATAGTTCAATCTTACAAAACCAAATGGATGTCACCCCAAGAAGAAAAGAAGATGATCTCTTAAAACCAAACCCTAACCTAAAATTTCTTCTAAAACTAAGTATATCTGATATTACACAAAATTGGGTTATATAGTAAGTTGGGAGAAAAGAAAAGAAAAAAAGAAAAGAAAATCAAAATATCTCAAAAAAAACAGGGGATCGATCGATTGACCCATTTTGGTCGCTCGATCGATGATCAAAAATTAATCCCACTATCTCAGCTCGATGGAAAAATATAAAGGATCAATCAATCGATCCATTTGGTCAATCGAGCGATCAAACAGCTGTGAGCCTACTGCATTCCCTTTTCCTTCTCTTCTCCCCTCTTTTGGTTTCATTATTTTTCTCTTCCGCCAAAACTGCCATAACTTCTTCGTTAGGAATCTGAATCACGCACCGTTCGTGGTCACACGAAGCTTGCGAGGAGGGATACAAATTTTGTGGAAATGTTCGTCCAGGTGCCCAAACTGTGAATTGACCGAATTGCCCTTGAACGTGCGATTGCATACGAAACTTGAGCGGAATGCGTAGGAACTCCATACTTAGTACCTAAATACCTACAAAAGCCCAAGTATGCCTCATATAGCATGTTAACAATATAAACTGAGGTTGTCTGGTTAACAGCCTTAAATATAGAGATTAAGGCACCCGAGGGGGCTAAAATGCATAGGTTCGAGAGATGAAATACGCAATAGTTGCGTATTTTCATTATCACACCCCTAAATTCGCATAAAAGCCTAATATAATTTTGGAGTCAACAAATGCCCCGAAAATTAGGCACGCAACGTCGTAAGCACGGGACATACATGATATTCCCCGCCAAATCACCTAGGCGTAATAACTTGGACAAGATACCCGAAATAGACCCGTAAACTCCATCACCAAAGCAAAGCAACATGTCAACTCGGAATGAGTTCAATCCGGCACAACCTAGACTAAATTAGCTAGAAAGAATATTAAAATTGCGGTAAATAAATGCGGTAAAGAAACGCGATAAAACTACACTAGAAAGCAACTAAATCAAAGCATGTAAATAAAGCAAGTAAACCAAATTAGAAAGCAAGAATTAATGGAATGCAAACTATATTAATGGAGAGGGAATAAAAAAAGTTCAAACTTACAAACCCAAATGTTGTCACACCAAATGAGGAAGAAGAAAAGATCTCTCAACTCCCAAACCCTAAGCTAAACTAACCTAAAATCCAATTATATCTGTTTTTACAACAAAAATCCTTTATATAGTAAAAGGAATTAAAATAGAAGAGAAAATGAAAAAGAAAAGAAAAGCCAAACTATCAGTAGAAAGCAGGGGATCGATCGATCGATCAATATGATCGATCGATCGATGGTGAAAAATCAAGCCCACTATCTTAGCTTGAGGGAAAAAGCTTAAGGATCGATCGATCGATCCTTTTGATCGATCGATCGATGGCCACAGGTCTGCACCAATTTCCTCCTATTTTGGTTGGATGGATTTCTCTTCAGCTAAAATTGTCGTAACTTCTTTGTTAGGGATCGAATTCACGTACCGTTCGTGGCCACGCGAAGCATGCGAGGAGGGCTACAACTTTCGTGAATATGTTAGGCTAGGTACCGAAGCTGTGAATTGACCGAATTTCCCTTGAACGTGCGATTGCATACGAAACTTGAGAGGAATGCGTCCGATCATCGTACTTAGTACCTAAATACCTACAAAAGCCCAATTATACCTCATATAGCATGTTAACAATATAAACCGAGGTTGTCTGGTTAACGGGCTTAAATATAGAGATTAAGGCACCCGAGGGGGCTAAAATGTGCAGGTTCGAGGGATGAAATACGCAATATTTGCGTCGTATCACACCCCCTAACTTAAACATTGCTAGTCCCTAGCAATGGAATAGGATACAACAAGAACTACAAGCAAACCAAAAGCAGGAGATAGTACAATAGTATGGTATAAAAGCATAAGGCCACTTTCGCGGGCGATTCGGTTGCATTTAGCGTATGCAATAAGCCGTTAAACCCCTAGGTTACCCTAGTTAACGAGTGTCATCTCGTGTGTGTTCTCATGGATGATACCCACAAACATCACATGGTTTCCTCAAAATATGTCCAAACAAACATGCGACAAGCCCAACAATAGCGAATAATATTTCATACACATTATTAGAACATTGAATGGATTCAAACAAAAATTTGAATCATTGACATCATAGAATGCACCTCATAAAATCGAATCCCTAAAATGTGGGAGGGGAGTGAGCACATACAAAGTGTGATTTGGCAAAAACTTATATAAACCGGATAAACATTAAAGCAAGCATATATTCAATCCTCATGGGAATTACACTCATCAAGTGAATTCACTCAAAACAGGGAGCTAACACACGGAACATGCGGTCATAAAGAGTAAATGTAAATGGAAACTATGACGCACACATGTCACAAATGAAAAACTCAATATTTAAAATGAAAAACTGTAATCTCAATGAAAGATACCGCTCACTAAAGGAGGCGAAATGTATTTTCACATATTCTCAAAACTATTTGAACCTTTGAATTACATACTTAAAATCACATTGGACTTTATTAGGGTTATAATGTAGGCTAGTCTAGGGTACGAAATGAAAGGAATATATGTACGGATTCAAAGTGCTCGGAATGAAAACTTGGAATAATGGGAGATTGTGGACAAAATCAAAATTGTAAAACAAGTTCCGAACAAGCATTAGATATATCAATGGGGAGAGCGATCAAAACCTATTGAACTATATACCACATTTACAACTTTCTCTTTCTTTTCTTTTCTTATTTTTCTCATTTTTTTTCTTTTGTTTTCTTTTGCTTTTTGCTTTCTCTTTTTCTTCTCTTTTTCTCATCTCTTTTCTTTACTTTTCACATTCTCATATGCCAAAATTGTAACCACAAGACAACAACAACATTAAATCCCAAGCAACATTCCAAACAACATTCAATCCCAAGAACCTCTCTAATTCACCACAACTCATAGGTCATACTTCGAGTACGGATCTAGAGGCCATCGGGCACTCTTGGGATCCGTTTGACTCATGTCAAATCCATCGTCCGAGCGAAAGATTAACAAATCTTTGAAGGGATCTAAATCCCCTTTCCAAGGGTCCACCCCGTGCACAAAATAGCATAATGATTCAGACGAACAAGCCAGTTTACTACCAAAAAATGATCTGGAGGCCATCTGGAGCTCTCAGACCCCCTTTTGACCACGATCAACTTCATCATCAGAGCATGAAATGACATAACCATTCGAACGAACGATTAATTTTCCCTAAAAAATTAATCCGGAGGATCCCGAGCACTCTCGCGCTCCGTTTGACCAAATTTAACTCTTCACCTCGAATGGGACTGAATGAATATTCAAAGGGCACTGAATACCCTTTCCAATGGTCTGTCCCATGCATGAATAATCCTTTTGGTATGGATGAATGATTCGTTTTACTCTGAAAGGTCATCGAGCGCTTTCGGGACACATTTGAACAAAGGCAACTCTTTGAACTGACCAATGCACTTTGGAACTTCTAATTGACTCACTTAACCGTTCCAACAATCTTCCCATCTGTGATTCGAAACATATTGGATTAGCGATCCATCGTCATCTGATGTTCTCCTACCTAAAGGACCGACGGGCGCTTTTGAGTCTTGTTTGACCCAAAGTCAACTCTTAGACCCGGAAACGACCCCAACTATTCTCAAAGGTCTTCGAATAACCTTTCCAATGGTATGCCTCCTGCGTGATTTGGACTTACGAATTATATTTTACGATCATTTTTCCAAAAAATCTACACGAGATTGCCAATTGGTAGGTCCATTTCCCTACCTATCGATAGTGTATCTAGGGTTACCTGTCGACAGTAAGGGAAAGGACAATGGCGATCGGAAGTCCCCTAACCCTATATAATGATATCATGAGCTCACCTTCCAAGGCACCTAAGAAACATCAACTTCAATGATCTCAGCAGCATTCTTCTTAACTCAGCGAAGTTTCCTTGTTTGAAACCTTTCTCCACCTTTCATTTCTATCACTTTCACACCCAATTAAGCAAAAATCCTCCTACATTCTTCACCTACTTGCGAGGAATCTCATCATCCATCAAGATCAATCTTCAAGTCTCGAAATAATGTCCAAACATTCTTGCCACTCTTTAAATTTCTTCATTTTTGCATTAATTATATAAACTCTTAATTTCGCTTTTACTTTAGATCATACACACATTAACCTACAATCCTTTATTAGTTATATTGCACATAATATATTTTCTATAAAAAAACACAAAAAGAGGGTTACACCAATAAATTCCAACGGGATTTTTCACCAGATTTTCTCAAAACTAAAAACACATTTTTCTTACACACACTGATAATAAAATCCCCGTTTGAATTTATGGGATAAACCCACCCTCATGTCGCATGCGAACTACATGAACTTTGATGCCTTTACAGGCTACGTAGGCATCTCGGGGTAAAATTCGAGACTCGAGTCCTATTTTCATATTTTTATCTTTTTCCTATTTTATTAACATATTATTCATTCATATCATACTTGTGATTCATACTTGCATCTTATCTAATATATATTATCATTTCATCATAACAATCAATATCTTGGTAAGTGCATACATCATATTTCTAAATATTATTTTGGGAACATTCCTATGGATGACCTCACACCGTGTTTTCCATGATGCGAGTCGAGCGATTCCGATCTCCATTAATATATACATGGACACACACTTCATGAAAAATTACAAAAAAATAGTAACATAATCCCATGAGAGACGAAAAGCGCGAGATGGGCACCTAACACCTTCTCAATTCATATCTTAGCCCCCAAACCTCTGATCTAATTGGTTTCGCAAGCATCAGTTTGTCTTTGATACCATTCTCTCGAGGCAGTAAGATGTTCGTTTGACTGTTTTGTGTAAGATAGGTCGACAAATATATTTTGTTATATCAACCACATCGACAACGGTCGAAGCGTTCCTAGATTAGGGCGTAAGACCTCACTTTCTCACTCTATAATGAACGCGAGCACCAATCCCTAAGAAGGAGAAGGAGACAAAAGGGAAACCCCCAAAAGCAGCCCCGGTGGAGGGATGGACACAGTGGGGATTCCACTGGGGACTTACCTATCATAAGAGGGCTCGACTCTGTTTTCATTGGTGTTATCATTTTATGCATGTGTGCCTATGCACCTACCTGCATGTTCCCTTTTCCCTCTATTTACTTTTTGTATATCTACCTCTTTTTTATATCACCTCTCATTCACTTTTCACTTTACATAAATGTAAATAATCTCCATGTACACCTCACACAACCTACACTTGTGTATAGGTTCACTCATACCCACGTGTTGCACACACCACTTAGAATATCCTTGCTTTGTGTAATTAGCACACGCTTCCACTTATCACACTTACATATATCCATGCTCACTTGTATTTATCACACACCACCCGTAGTTGATCCATGCTTAATTTCACTACCACACACTCACTTATAGATATTCACACACCACTCGCTCACACGTACCCATGCTTAGTGTAATCTTCATGCTCCATGCTAAATTTACTTTTCATGATACTCGTACATTCTTCCCTATTAGTATAGTGCTAATCATGACAAATATTCTCTCCATAATTTACCAATCATGAATCATGTATTGTAGGCCTCAAAGTCGCTCTCAAGAAAGGTATCCAATGCCTATATGTCTACGGGGACTCTAGTACATCATCGGTCAGGTTCTTAGAATATGGAAAGTTAAAAACGAAAGACTCTTACGCTTCCAAACCCACCAAAAAGATATGGACTCCCATTTTTGAGATATCACCTTCCATTATTTTTCCCCGAATAAGTAACACATTATCCCATGCCCTTTCTACCTTAGCCTCCATGGTCGACATGCCCAAAGGAATAAGGATGGCCCCTTCCTAGTCTAAAACTAAGATAAATTGACCCATTATTACCACATTGAGCTCATCATGGAAGAGGACTCCAATATGGATGAATTCTGGTAATATGATATTTAGTGCATCCTTATACATGGTAGGTACCCCCAAAATTCCAACAAAAAAGACCGAGCGACCCTTTGCAAACTGGTTGCCTTATACATTGTATGCAATAAAGCACTGTCAAAGAGAAACTTTGATGGAACCCACTTACACTGCATCGGAGGGATTAAAATTGAAAAGATGATGCAGATGATACACATCAGGGAATACGGACCCCGCATGAATGGCCATATGCTCACCAATAATATTATTCGAAAGGGGTACTATTGGACTACCGTGGTTTAAGATTGCACCATCTATGTCTGAAGATGCCTTAAATGCCAACAATTTTCTAATCTCTAGCACTTTCCTCTGCGAGAATTGTACAATATGAATTTTCCCTGGACGTTCTATACAAGAGGCATAGATATCATAGGAAAAGTCACACCCAAAGCCTCTAATGTGCACGGGTTCATCCTGGTCGCCATTGATTACTTCAACAAATGGGTCAAATCTGAGTCATACGCAGTACTTAATGCTAAAAAGGTAGCCAAATTCATTCGAAAGAACATCATTTGCCGATATAAGGTTACGCATGCGCTAGTGTTAGATAAGGGGTTATATTTCTAGACAGAGGTCATAAAATTGGTCGACGATTATGGGATTTAGAGAGGCAAATCTTATACCTACCGACCACAAACCAACGATGTAGTTGAAGCCTCTAATAATAACCTCAAAGCAATCAATATCAAGATGATCGAGAGTTACCAAGATTGGTTCGATGGGATCCCTTACGCCTTCTGGGGCTATCGCACTTCAGTCCAGGCATTTACTACGGTTATTCCTTACTCGCTCGTATACGACATGGAAGCAGTCCTACCCATTGAACTAGAAATGCCTTCATTACGCATCATACTTGAGAGCAAAGTCATTGAGAAAGACTGACATCATAGTCAATTTGATGAGTTACTGCTCTTAGATGAAAGGAAACAAAAGGCTCTATATCACATACAAGGTTACCATCGTCGGATAGAGCAATCATTCAAAAGGAGAGTCAAGGACTGTGGTGCTTGAGAAGGGGATTTAGCCCAAAAAGAAATCATAGAACCCGACTGGGACCCCAGAGGGAAATTCAAGCCAAACTGGATTGGCCCCTACATCGTGATGAAGATCTTATCCGGTGGTGCCACTATCCTCACTGACCATGACGAAGAAAAGATGACGCATCCAGTCAACACAGATCGCCTTAAGAAATTCTACCCTTAGTCCAAAATCTCAGTGCTCTACGACTGCTCTTATCCCCCTAATTAGAACTACGTGGGGGTTGATCCTCTAAAAAACTTTTCTCTTTTAAAATAAAAAATAAGAAAATTTTCAAAACCCCCACATATACATATATAGCTCATATACTTTAGATGGTCACGATCCCTTTCTTTTTCATAAAATGCTATTCTTTTCTTACCTTCGAGAACGACAGTTCATTTTATCATTTACATGAACAAAAGGATTATGTATGTCTTAGTGATTAGTATAGATAATTCAAATAAAAAACTCTTCAAGAGGCACAATAAAATAATTAAAACCTTTTTTATTCCATAAATGGGAGAATTCAATATAATTACACAAAATATTAGCATAGGGAGTCAAACAACTACCGACCCCCCCCCCCCCCCTCGACCAACCAAACTGTCCCGAAAATAAAACTAACCAAACCTTCCCAAAAACCAAAAACAAACTAAACATAACCAAGCACATCTCCATCATAAAATCTTCATAAATAAACATCAGCTTCATAAAGGACCATATCCACAGGTTTCGAAAGACCCAACCCCATCATCATCTGCTCCTTGAGGCCCCCAGACTTCCCCTACTTGGATGGTATGCCGGAGACGCTCCATGGAACGATAACCCCTAACCATCCTAGATAAAACCACTATGTCCTTATCCATGGTGTCAAATAAGATGAATCATCGCTGGTCAGTCTCCTTTGGAAAAATCTTAGCCACTAACCTCTTCCCAAACCATTTCATATAATCTCCAGAAATATGCCAAACCCTACCAACAGATTGCAAAGGATGGGTTAACGGCCGACAATTCTCCCACAGAGAGCCCAATCGCATACGCAAGCCTTCAATCAAATCCTCTATATAAAAGAAATCCATGGAACAGGTATTCCCTTTGTTTCCATCAGACTTGATGCAGGAGTTGTTAGGGGAAATAAAATAAGGCCTGTCGAAGGCTAACTAACCAAATGTACCGATATTCCCCCAGTTCCAGAATGGGATGCAACTCCCCCCACCACGGCACTGACCAACGCAGACATCGAGCTCCGTGCTCTACAAACTAGTTTACCCAACTCCCTATGGATGGGCCAAAGCTGATGAAATAACGAGTAAAGAAATTCAGCACAGCTGCCAAGGGATATTCAGGGGGATTGCCAAGCGAAATCGCTCAACTAGACACAAGAACAGCATAATCGGGTGTCCTCTTAGAAAATCAGAATGGCCTTTCCTCCAAGCATCTCGACTGTTCAAGGTATCTTCCAGTATCACCATCGTAAGATTTTGATAATATGTTATAATTAAAGCAAGTTGAGGGTCCACCATTAGGTCCCTGATCACCAGCAGTAGCTTCGAAGTTAAGCCCAGGGCAATGGCTCCAGCATAGCCCTCATCATTAAAATCCCACAGATGCACATAATATAGTACAACTGGGAGAGAGACCTTTCCCGTGGTGACCAATGGTCGAGCCACCGAAGTGGAGATGTGAAGAAATCCTGCTAACATCTCCCAAGGGGATCGAGAGAATTCAGGCATGGTTATCGCCACATTGGGATTAACCCCAACATAGCGTAATTTTTCCTCATAGGTCGAACAGACCTCGTCCAAGACAAAGTGGAAAATATGATCCTCGGGATACCAAAATTGTGCTACCGTCGCCAGAATGTTTCAGTCAATGGGTCGATTGCATCACAAAGAGTCCGGAACAAGTTAAAAACATCATAGTATACATTGTACAAACACATAGCTTCCAAATTCTCGAGATATGAAGTGAATTCTGCACTTATAGGAAGGTCCATTTGGAAAATAATAAGACAGAAGGTCAGAAATAAACAAGAAAGGAGAAAAAATGTGAATGGGTGAAGAAAGCTCACCTCCTTACCCCATTTTATACATGGAAACCTTGTCTAAAAATAAGAAATTTGAGAAACTCGAACAAGTAATTGCCCCACCAAGTACTTTGAAGCTGCAGAAAGTGCAATCAAAGCCTTAGGAATATTTGACTAGACTCACCTGCTGATGGGCAGGATAAGGGGTACGCCGATCAACACCCCCCTGTTCTAGAAAATTCTATCTTTCCTTTTTTGTCAAAATAGAAAAATCTAAATAACATATTATCCATTTTTCTCATCCCTTCTCAAAATAAATCCTCTCAAATTATTTAATAAAATATCTCATCCTTTTTACGGTCTCAACAACAAAGTAAAAAGTGCATGTAAAATAAGTCATTTAACTAAAAATAAATAAATAAAAATCGCATCCATTATTATATACTTCCATTTGCATCATTACATTTTTTCTAGAAAAAGGAAGAAAAACCTAAAAAAGTAAAAACAACAGAACTCAGCCTGACACCCCCAATCTCTCTCCCTCCAACTACACCAAAAACTGCAATTTGGCACACCCTAATATTAAAAATCTGGCACAGCTTAAAACTGTGCCAAATTCTGGCATGGTTTAATGACAATCTGGCACACTTTAGAACCGTGCCAAAATTTGGCACTGTTTAAAAGTGTGTCAAAATTTAGAACACTTAACTAAAATATAAATACCGTAGAAAATATAAGAGAGAGTCTTTCCCTCCTAATAAAAATCCCAAAACGTTCTCTCCTCTTTTCCCTACTGTTCTCTCAACCCTCACATCTCTCACAATCGACCTCACTCCTATTCATACTCTCTCCCTACTTCGTATTTCACCACCAGCTTCTCATTCTTGCTAGTCTTCTTCACATATCTTACGGACTCTCAAATGAACCAACCTTACAGCCTCTTTCACTGGTCACAATCTCTCAATTTGGCCTCTCAGTTGATATATTCCCAAGCATCAACCTCTATTATGGCAGCGATCTCTTTTAGTCTCCCCAGCAGGTAACTTACAATACCCATATATCTATGTTTATATCTATATCTATATTTAAGAGTATATTATATTTATGTTGGTTTGTATTTGTTAGTGTGATATGATTTTGGTTTGAATGATGAATTAGGGTTTTGTATGAATCCGGAGAGGGTTTCTTCTGAAAAGCCCCCAAAGTAAGTTCAATGTTGTTGTTCATTTAATTATTTATTATTTTTAGTGATTAATATGTATGTTGTCTATTTGTCTTAGATTAATACTAAATGATCAATCTTATTGAGTTTAATGCAACTGAATAATGTCTAATAGTCTTTGATGTACCATTGAGGTCAATCATAATGTAACATGGTTTTGTGAGTGGTCCTTATAAACATAAAGTGGTACAATAGTTGTTCTTATATCATTAGGTTTAATCTTATAACATGGAAACCTTACCTATCTCAGTATTATTTGGAGGCATGACATGTGGAAGGTTTTTCAGTATAATTTGGATAAAACTACTCCCCATGCTATTCATTGATGGGTTGGGACTGTCATTTTAGCATCCATGTTCTGAGGGATTACTATGTTGAGGGGTTCTACATTGTCAGTTATGGTTTGGGCATCTATTTTCTCAATTTATTAATTGTTTTTTTTGTTCCCGCTTGTTGACCCAGAGATTGATCCGACAAATGACCCTCTCTTGCCTACTAAAAGTTCTGATGAATTCAAACCTTTCATTTGCCGCCTCCCCGAGTTTAAGTTCTGGTACTCCATGACGAAAGCTTTCTGTGTTGTATTTTTGAAGACCTTTTTCTCCATGTTTGATGTGCCTGTCTTTTGGCATATATTGCTCTATTATTGGATTGTTCTATTCGTCCTTACTATGAAGCGCCAAATCATGCACATGATTAAATAGAGATATGTTCCATTCAACATTGGAAAGAAGAAATACAGTGGGAAGAAGTCTTCTGGTAGTAGCAGCTTCAGGGGGGATTGAAGCTATGACGGTTTGTTACTACCAAAGTAAGTGGAGGGTTTAAACGGGACTAAGAAAAAAAGATCGTGGTGGGAAAAGAAAAGGAAGGAAGGTAGATATAATGATATTCATGTGTTGTAGATTTCTATTTTAAAGGGTGACTTTGCAATGTATTGGATTTTAAACATTGGAGTGAGCAGATGGTGTAGTTATATTCTATAATTTGGTGGTGATAGTTTTCTTAATCATGTTCATTTATGTGTTTTTTACCTTTTTTAAACTGTAACTTACTATCTAACATATTGACTACCATGCCACAGTGATGCTGCCTATTGTTCTGTTGCAATTCTCATGATATAACGTGGTGATTGGGTAATTGAATTTCATGAGGGGTGTTGTTTTTGTGCTCAAGACTATTGCAACGTATAAGTACCAGTGGCTGGTTGGTGTTGTTGAGGACATTGATGAATGTATCATACTATATAAATCAAAGATAATGTAAATGGGAGTCTCCAAAGCTGCATAAAAAATGGCACATGCTCATCCTCCATTAGAATTCAGTAAGACTATCTTTCCAAACTAATATTTTAGTTTTATTATACGGTGCTTGCTTTGGTGTAGTAGATCTAGATGATTCATATAAAACTACTCTCCATATCTTAAAACTATTAAATGTTTGGGTTATTATGCCATGTATGTCATGCCCTGCTACTTTAGTAAATATTGGAACATCTTGGCTATGGATGGAGGTCTCAGGGTTATATATACATATTTTTAATTTCTTGATTCAGGATTTTACATCTTCAACGCTCTCATTTATATTGTTTTTGATTTATTTCCAATTGCATGAGTTGGTGTCTTCGTCATAAATTTGTAGTCGGTAGATATATTAGCCACTTAGTTTCCTTTTGTAAATATGAAAAAACTAAAAAAAGAGTAGTAGTGACTCGTATGAATAGTTTATCAATGATCTGCACAGTCTTATAAGCCCAACTCCACTGTTTCGCTCGAAAAGTCCACTTATTTTACAGTCTTATAATATAGAGTGACAGTGACTCCACTTGCTCGGAAAGTACAAAAATGAATTATTGTCAAATTTTATGTTTCTCGGTCAAATTATTTGGCTCGATAGGATAGACATTTATAAGAACAAATGAGAGGTCGTTAGCGCTGATTAAAGCAGGCATGGATATAGTGGTTGCAATTGGGTTGTTTCAATTGTCACCTAAGAAAGTCACTCCATGTGTGACAGGAGGCTTTGGATTTGTTAGCTCCCTCATCTCTTGTTATCAGTTTCTTTCGGCACCGTAGAAGTCGAAAACAACTTGAAAATATCAGCAAGTTTCAATGTCATTCAAATACTTATTCAGACCATTGAGTTTAGGTATATCCGTGTTAGTGTAAATTTTTAAGGAATTTGCCAATGAGTTTAGGGGGACATTGGAATTTGAAGTACATTTTATTGTTTATAATTATAGTAATAATATATGTTGTTTCCTAAAAGAAAGTATTGGTTATAATATAAGAATGATTTTATCATTTCTAAAAAAAGCATCCATACAATTTCATGAGGTTACGATTCTACAACACATATACTGTAGCAATCTCTGCTAGAAACAACCTTTTTCCTGATGTGTCCATAAAGGGTCATAGCAAAGTTGGAGAAAAGAAATTAAGCTCGAGTCAGATGAGAAGGTACTAACCAACTGATCAACCATGGATGCACCATTTCCATCATACTTACTCGGAGTACATCCTCTTAGACTTGTTAAATCAATCACATGTATCAATGACAACTAACTTCACCCAACAATCCAGAGTTGGTATTTGCATTTGATATGTTATATGATCACACAAAACTAATTCTCATAAAGTCGATGTTATATGATAAGTTTTAAAAAATTTCTTTTTTTAAATTTTTTTTCTTAATTTGATGTTTAATATCTAGATTTCTTTTCTTAATTAATCATTTCAATAAGAATGTTACTATGAAATACATGTAAGTTCATCATCAACGCATCAAATGGCATTTATTTATAGCTCAACTATAATCATATGTGCTAATAGTATTTATTCTTGTTAATGTGTGCTTTTTACAGAAGGGAAACACTTGGATGATGCAGTTATTAGTTGTACCCTATTTATCTCTAGCAGCCAAAATGGATCACCCTAAAAAATTAGAAGAAACGAGAGCAGCGTCAGCAATTCTTAAGACATTAGAATAGTGATGAAACTAGTTATCGGGGAGATTGAGTTACAAAATAATTGAACTTCACCTGACTTTATTTTTCATGAATGGCGTTAATTGAGGATTCATTTGTGTTAAGTCGCAACTTGTGCAACTCGTACTAATCACAATGAACCAGCCACCAACTCGATACAACATAGCAGCACGCTCCTATGCCAGTGCACGGGGTGCCCCCTTTGACCAAACTACCACAACCGCCATCCTCGAATACAAGACCTCCTCTAGTTGTTCCAATTGTGCCTCCACCAAACTCGTTTATGCCTCTTTACTTGCATTTAAAGACACAGCTACCGTCACATCTTTCACCACCAGTTTTAGAGGCCAAAAAAGGTCTCGGTACCCACTAATATCGTTGAGAGCCTTTTTTCATGGTAGGCCTAGGCCTCAACAAATGTCCCAAAGGGGCACGTGCTCAAAACTGTCAGGCTCCGAATGGGACACGCTTCACTGCAAGCATGAACAGTGTGTCTTTGGTGCTCCCATCCACCTTCTTTACCGAAGAAAGAGATGGTAATATTAAATAATATTCACTTTTATAAATGACATGTATACACTCGTACTAGAATGTAAAACTGTTTTGTTTATTATATGCCTTAGGTACAACTATAGTTACTAGCAACCTTTCTGGCCTTAGGCCCAGACGCCATGGTTTCCATGTCCACGCCCTCGGTGACACAACAAAGGTTGCATGAGAAGACGATATTCAACATGCTCTTGTGATTATATAGGTAAGGAATCCAACATTTTGTTTTCTTTTGGATGAGTAAACATATTACGGCTTGTGCAAAGAAAGGAACCGAGGATTTAAAGAAATAAACACTACAATAATGAAACAGAATCATATTACGACTTGTGCAAAGGTTTTTCTTATCCATTTATTTCTATTCATTGGAATTAGAATCATTAGTTGTAGTGAATCATCATGTTTCCATTTGATATTATCTCTCCTCGATTTAACTATAATTGCATTTCTTCACTTTGATTAAGTTGTGATCTTGGTTTATCTCTCTTCGGTTTATCTCTCCTCAGTTAAACATTATCCCGAATCTCATATTCTTGAGGAATGCTTACTAGATTCGAGTTCAAATCAATAGAGACAAGATTGTATAGGATCTTAGAATTTTCATAGCTTTGGTTCATAGTCTCAGCAGTAAGCAGGCCATTGAAATGATTAACTAAAGTATCTCCCTAACAGTTAGGATTATCAATTTTTTTCCCTTCCTCATTAGTGATATGAGAAATCACCAATTTGGCCCTTTTTTATTCACTGTAGCATGAAAAACTTGGAATTTTTTGCCCTCCTCAGTTTAACTATAATTTTTGGAAAAATATTTCTCTAGAAAAATCAATTTTCTTTTCATACTTCTGCTCAGTTGTCTTTTCATTGTACTTTATAGTTAGTATGGTTTGCCCCTGTGCTCTTTTCTTTCTTCCCTTTGCAGATATTTTTATTTTGCTCAGATGAAGAAATGACCAAGGTATAGTCATCAGATATTCATTTACAATGGACTATTTTGAGACCTTAGTACTTCTGTTCGTCAGATAAAAGACCAGTTCTTATACTCATTACAGGAGATAAAAGTATTCTTCTCTTCATGGCATTTCGATTCATCAGATGGGTTGATTTGGGTTATTCATTGAGTGTAGTTATCGTCGTTTAGCTTTAGGTAAATATCGATCTCAACTATTATATTTGACTTAAATAATAAAGTTTTTAAAATTATTTAATGTTAATTATTGGGCATCATTTACAATTCCATGTCTTGCAAGTATTTAATAAAGTATTTTTCTCTGCTCTTATATTCGTCAAATGTAATGGTATCAGATTCTCTACCCATATATGATCTTTAGGTAGTCCCCTTTTTTCTTAATGTTATATCAATGTGTATATGTATGAGTTGATGTTTTTATAGATATTTTGGGATTAATAATCATTAAAACTCCCAAATAGATTAATATCCCACAACACCATAATTAATTCGATGAAGTCCTCCTATTGGTCCGGGCTCATGCTATGACCTGTAACTCTGCAGTTCTGCTGTAGAGTAATATTTCTTATACATCCAAAACAGCAATATGTAAAATTCAAAGTTTTTGATTATAATCTCTAGGGGCAGATTTGTGCAAATATGTCAAAAGGCGGGGTATGTGATTTGTCTACTCCCCCGACCACTGGAGATACTTTGGAGATGAAGTTAATTCAAAATCTGGAATCTGGTCACTGCAACTTTAAAATCTGGATTTGGATCCTTTGTCGTTATTATTTCTGTTGTTATATTGACTGTTTGTCAATACAGAGATATCATTTTCCTCAGTGTTTCAATTTACATTTCTATGATAAACAAAAAACGAATTCTAATACGGATGATGTTCTTCTGCAGTTAACTAGCAGGGCTCAAGGCAACTCAATTGCTCGGGTTTGGTGTAGTGCGCATGGATAACTAATGATCGTTTAAAGTGTGTACTTATAAGTAATCCCAGGTTAACTAAGGTTAGTATCTTATTAAATTGTTGATATTGGTTACGAGTTGGTTGCTGAAATATTTTATTGTTTATATGCATCATATTTGTGTTGAAATTATTAGCATTTTTCTTATTTGGTTTACATGATGCAACTAAATTGAGATGTTCATAAAAAGATTACGCTCAACTTGGTAATGATCTAATTTTAACCCTTTTAAATGGTTAATAAACTGAGCTTGACTGCTTCCGTTTAGTTTTCTGTCATTTGATAAGAAACAATTATTAAACAGATCTATGTTTAGACATTTAGGTCATGAATTATGGACACTTAATGGCTCATTCTCAACTTTCTCATGGTTCTTTCATTCTTTAATTTGCTTTTTTTGTTTATGCAATCTATCTTGTTAAATTGTAAACAGTGTGTAGCTTGATTTAAGGACCTACTGACCCATCTCAAATCCACATCCCACTATTTCTTGAGCAGACATATATGAGTGTCTATGTATCAATTCATATACATCGCAAAAAAGATTAGGAATTAGCCAACAAATTTGAATTATAACCGGAAAACTTATGGGAGCCAGAGTAAAATAGATTATGACTTGGGACTTGTACGTATTTAATTTTCAAATAAAATTTGGTACATCATTTTCAACATTAATATCCCACCACACCAGAACTAATTCTATGAAATTAACCTAAGCAAAGAAAAGTAGTTCCTAATGCAAATTTGAGTGATTAGCGGACCGAATTAACACTACAAAAATGGCCTACATTACTTTAAACGATTTCTTTAAATAAGAAATGTTCCATTAATTTAGAATTCTAAAGGTGGATTATAGAATTCGGGAGTAGCATACTATTCAAAGGGTGAATTATAAATGTTGTAGTGTTTCTTTGTGGGATGACTGGGTGGTTAGGACTGACGACATCGGCCAACTTCATCTGATTTTTACCAAACTTCTACTCTCCATCTTTTTTCACTGGCTTAACAGTAGTATAATTTTTTTGATAGATTTGTATTTTGGCTTTGGAGGTAGATACTTACTGAGGATTCTATTGGTATAGTTTAACAGCCCGATCGGGAAGCTTTAATATCACTACAAGCTTTGTTAATTGTCAGTAAACGCAAAGCAAAGTTAATGGAATGCAGGTACTTTATTATCGTTGGCACACTTAATGCTTATATTAAGTTATGCTGAGTTAAAATTGTCTCATCAGTAATTATGTTGTGCCCAAGGATATAATGACTATGTTCGTATTTATTTGCAGATACCTGCTCGAAATAGCTCAGCACCCCTAAATTTGGATGACACAGTCTCACATCTGCGTTTGCTGAGAATGACACAAATCACGCATTCAGTTTTTAGCTAAATACGATTTGTATCCACTAATTTCATTAAATTTTTGTGTAGAATAGTTACAAACCAGCAATGCATTCAATTCTCTAAACTTGCACTCTACAAACCCCAGTAATGCTTCTTAAATGGAAAAGGTATTGTCTAATGTTTTTTGCAACTCCACATTTAAGAATGATATGGGAAGTCCTAATAGAAGCATCATTGATTGTATGTATATATATTAATATTTTTAGTTTCTTCTTTAGGGTACATCTATAATGGTTGTCATTGGTGCCTATTGTTCATAGACGTGAGTATCGTAAGACCAAAATTACAAGAGTTTCATCGGCACGGGCAAATTTATTTATGTACAATTGTGAGCATGCCTAATTTCTTTTGTGAGTACGACCTCTCGCAATGGTATATTTTTAAAACTTATTTGTTTTTAGATTTCTTTTTGTTTGAAATGTGAAAAACTAAGATGTTGAACTACTTTGGGGATTGACATGGAAGCATGGATTAAGGAGGTCGAGCCTGCTGAAAGAGCAGGGTCTGTGGAAACTTGCAATGCTATCATTGGGATTAGTAACATCATTGGGATCAAAGCAGGGTCTAATGCGGAGGAATGCAAGAAAAGGGGTTCCATTGAGACGGATAGAGTTATCTATGCTCATGCCCTTACTGTGTTCTTAACCAAGAAGAGTCTATGGCTTAAAGCGCCTCAACTTGAAAAGAGCCACGAAACTAGAAAATCTCTTTATGCCGAAGTACTATGGTTAATGGGAAGTAGCTTGCTGGTGATGTGCTATGTTCTTTATCTGGACCAATATATATGTATATATAATCGACCTCATCGTCTTATAGGATGGTAAATAATTATTTAGTAATACTTCATTTCAGATTTTAATCATTTGGCCTTCAACTTTTTATTTAATTTTGTTTTTCTCCAACTTTTCGCGATTATTTTGCTGGTGGATGTTGTGCATTTTTTTATCATTAATCGATGTTTTTTTTTTCAGATCACCCTATGGCCAGTCTTTGAGAGAAAGTTATGAGATGCAACAGGCTACAAGGTATTGTAAGATGTTTATGAGATCCATATGATGTAGCCTCTAGATTCAAACGCGCATATCAAGTTAAAGTTTTATGCTCCTAATTTCTATATATGTTTACGGATTGTTTCACCTTATCAAATTTTATCTGACTTTACTAATATAAAAAAAAATTCGGACATTCTTCAAAAGTTATCTGAGAAATCATCAAGGCGTGTGACTAATGGACACTAATGTATGTCTACTTATAAATCATCTTCTCAGTGTAATGTATGCCTATGACTAATGGGCACGATTATTACTGTTGTTGTGGTTTGAGTAGTTTTTAGTTGTTAAATATGGTGGATAGTCCTACAAACAAAGGGAATTATGTCCAAATTTTGTAAACTGATTACAAATGGTATGCAATTCACATCTATATCAACATGAAACTTTGGAATTAGTTCTTTAAAATGCTTACCTGCTACTTTATTTATTTCACCAACATTTTATACATATTTTAGTCTTTTTCAGGCTCAAGTCATTGTGACCATACACATAATTTTAGTGTTAATACCAGTATTTACTTTGCATCTGCAAGTACTAACTCATTACAGTTTACTCAAGTAGCCTTAGAGATTATTGCAAGTGGTTAGAAATGTTCGAAGGCGTTGACCTTGCCGTTTACTGTGTTGCTTTGACCTACTACAATCAATTCATCAACGAAAGACATGGAGTTTCCACGAACAAGATGTTGGCAAGCAAGAATCTCTATGAAAGGATCGTATAGATTGTTATCCTTCAATCTTGTCAAATGATAAGAATTAATTACTGTTTTTTGTTTGTTTGTTTGTTTGGGTTGGAAATCATTGGAAGTTCGATGGTTGTTCATGTATTGAGATGAATTTCATATGTATTGACATGAATTTTATATTAATGAAATTTGAGCCATTAATTTTTAGTGGGCTTATTGTATGTGTATTAGTGTTGTTGTGGATTATTTGTATTGTTGTTGTACTATTTTTGCCTTGCTGGTTTTATATTATTATTGAATTTTTGTTATTCAAAAACAGGTACAAAAAATAGTGGAAATGTTGCTGATTTTTTTTGGGTGATATTATTTATAATTATTTTTTTTCTTTGATCCAAAAATTTGGCACAGTTCAAAATCGTGCCAAAAGTGTATCAAATTTTGGAACAGTTTTGAACTGTGCCAAAAGTGTACCAAAATGTACTCAATCTGGCACAGTTATAAAGTGTGCCAAAAGTGTGCTGGAAATATTAAATTCTGACACGGTTATAAAGTGTACCAGAAGTGTTCCTGTTTAGTCAAAACTAGCACACTTTTAAACCGTTCCAGAAAAAACTGGCCATTTTGGAACACCTGATTCTGGCACAGTTCAAAACCGTGCCAGATTTGATCTGCCACAATTTTAAACCGTGCCAAATTGTTTTTTTTGGCTTAGTGGTACCCCCCATCCCTATGGTGAGCTATGGAACCTCCACTCCTCAATCTTAATCCCTCCTCTGAGGTAGCAGATGGCACCAGATAAAAAGGAACCGGAACCGAGTCCCTGATATAGGCAGTCGTAAAATCCACCCAGTCTCGGATGTCTCTAAGCCAAGTAGTCGACACCCGAACATGATGCAGACAAAGTAACAAAAAAAAAAGGCAAATCAGTCAGTCTAAAGTAAAGAAAAAGCCAGACAAGGACAAAGAAACAGAAAAGATATACCTCTAGCTGAAGGACATCCTCATTTAGAGCCCTAACACTCCTAGATCCACCGCATTAGGGCAGTGTGGCATACGCAATGATCCCTCTCCAGCTAATCGAAAATTATAGGAAGGCAAAGTAAGCTGAATGTAAGGACCTCCACTATCATCACCGACGATGATGCACCACTTGTGATGTGGGCGGACCCCACCAACCTACTCGTGCCCCTACCGGAAGCCAAAAGCGGTGAAGTCATATTCACCACGTCATAATTTTGACGACCTAATTTTGTAATTAGGCGTTGATCCTATATTCACAACTAACAATAGGTGACGTGAAAATAATTATGTTCTCGAAAATTATGGCAAGAACTTTTGGTGGTGATAAAAATTTCCCCCTCTGTTTACAATTTTAACTTTTTTCTCACCCCAAAATCAAAGATATTTAGTTTGGCCTGAAGGTACCCTTCTCCTTATCTCTCTACACAATTCCAGTCCTTCCATCCCAATCCATTTTAGATTTCTAATTAGTCTTTGTACTAATTAATAGTTAAATGCCTTGTGAACCATTAGGCTACTGGGATGGTTCTGTATGTCTTCAATTTAAAATTTTCAAGTTAGAAATATGAGATAAAAATGTATGAGAAATAGGCACACGTATATGTGTGTGTGTGTGTATATATATATATACATTCTCTGTCTATCTGTCTATCTCTCTCTCGTATATATACATACTAGTGGAATGCCCATACCTGAAGGCACGGCAAAAATTTCTAAAATATGTAATCGTAAAATGGCAAAAATTTCTAAAGTATGTAACTGTAAAACGGCAAAATTAATGTTCCCCAACAATACAAAGTGTAATTTTAAGAGAATTGGCCATGATATCCTTTACTTATAGGACTATCCACCCTGTTTAATAAATAATAAATAGTCCAACAACTTATACACAGAGTGGAATCAACTACCATAGGACGCAATCAGAATAGGTAAAAAAAATTGCAATAAAACCTTACATGAACTAAATCCGACAATGAAAAAATGGAACTGCTGACTTTAAAGTCGATTTTTACCCCTTAAACAACACTGAAAATAGCCCAAAATGTACTTAGCTAGGCATGGACGATACGAGTCCAATGGCGCCATAATCGCCTCATTCCAATTTACAGTTAAAAAGTTATGGCATTTCTCCCAAAACATATCATTTTAACTTGAAACAAAATAGTAATAAGTACTACTGGTGCCAACTAAGAAATAATGATTGGAATTTCAATGAGCGCATAAAGATCTAACTATTTAAGACATCATTGTAAACATTCATATAACATCAGTGATGAATTATTTTGGGACCAACTGTATGCTTTCCATTTATCATGCTTTGGAGCTAATTTCCTGCTTAACATGTCTTCAGAAAGCAACTTAAGTTAAGAAATCAAATTGGTTTCCAAGTTCGAATCGGTTCCATTCATATAATGAACACAGAATCACAACTAAACATATTACGTTTACTTCAAAACTTTCTCAAAGATCATGAATCATCATTGTTGTGTTATGAATGTGTTGTTCGGTTGCTTTATTATCAATAATCATAAATATTGATAATACAACAGTGATGATTATTGATAATATAGTAATGTTTTACCTAAAATGGTTTGTAATCTTGGAACATTGATAACACAGCAGTGAGTAACTATGCAGTAATATTGTACCGAAAACTACTTCTAGTAACAGTCCATTTTCTCCATGAACCTATAAAAATACCACAGTTGCCAACCTATGTATGATAATAGCCTTATGGATGTCAATTTATTATATGATTTGGGGATTCACATGCTAGGATTTAGGTTTTTATGACTTAACCAAAAGCAATCATCTTTATGTGGAATGTGTACATTTTTTGGGGATTCACATGCTAGGATTTAGGTTTTTATGACTTAACCAAAAGCAATCATCTTTATGTGGAATGTGTACATTTTTAGTGACACATAAGGTAAATGAAAGGCTGCTTTGTGGTCAGGCCCAGCTTGGTGATGAAACAATATCATTTTGTGGTGGCTTGTGCTTGAGTTAATATTTAAGCCTAAATAGAATATAAAATCATTATGCCAAAATATATTTTACAGTTCATCTCTGTTTCTTTTGAAAAGTAGTTGAATATTCATTTTAGTTCTTGCTCATACTTTGTGCATTAATAAAGTAAATGAAGAGTGCATGAAATTTTACACAAGCTCAAATGAATTTCTCTTAGTATGTAACGAAAACCACAAATAAAAGGGAAAACAAATTTTATGCCTAATTATTTTCTCTCTTTGCTAAGAAAAACATAGCTTTGAAAATTTAACGGTCTGGGCGAGGGGATATGGCCTTATTTTATATTAGCATTTAACTTACGCACGTGCTTATTAACATCGTTAGATATGTTTACATTTAATTATTTGGATGAATTCATGTCAGATTTTTGGACTGTTAAGAAAGTTTTGAAATGTTACCCTTTGTTAGCACGTTTTCTTTTGAACTTTTCAAAATGAATTGGGCATTTTAAATTGTGTTAGGACTGTGCTGATATTTATGGAAATCAATTCTATTATCTCTTGTGGAAACAACACCCATTACATGATATGTATCTTCACTTCAATGCTTTTTTTATTAAGTACTCAAACGTGATTTCTAGTTCATTAGCTTAATAATAAAAAAGGAAATTAAGTACTAACTGAAACTTTAAATTTAGAAGTTATGATTAATGCTCATTGTTATTATCAGAATGAACGTTCTCTTTAAATATGAAAGAGTCCGAAAGGGAGAGGAGTTATTATTGGTTGTGTTGGTGTTGTGTGTTATTATTATTTGGGTCTTGTTGTCTGGGAATGAGGTTGATGAATGTAAGTGGGAAGTTTAGTAAAAATGTATGGCATGTATGAAATATATGACAAGTATGAGTTAATGAATGAAATCTAGATTTTATTTGTCTTTGATATATTTTGTTAATGAATGAAATCTATAATTTTATCAATTAATAAACACATTCCTAAAACACCCAAAGTCATTTAATTAAAAACATAATCAACCAAAGTCATTGCAATAGTCATATATAGGCTAAGTCATTACATCAATCATGAAAACCTAACTATAGTCATTATAGCCTAAGTCATTCCATCCAGCTATAGACATTACATCCAAAAATAGCCATTCATAGTCATCTAAAAAAATCCAAAAACAGAAACAAAAACATCTAAAAACAGCCATTTTATTGTATTTAGTTCGAAATTGGCATCTAGGATTATTGGCTTTGTAATTGACTCAATTCTTGATTTTTCTGTTTCCTCACCTGCATTTTTAATACCCCCAATATGAGGTGAAAATTTCATAATTGAATACTAAGATGTTACATAACAGAATTTAAGATTGATAGGACTTACTTTGATTTTTTTCCTTGCGACAGTGGTTGTATTGAACCACTAACCTCCTTTGTTTGAGCAACTTACACTTGCACTTCACTTGCAGCTACAATTCCATTCATTTTTCCACCCCTTTTGGTTCCACCTTTACCAATTTCACTTATTTCATTATTTTGGGGCAACTCCTTATATTGTGGCCAAAATAACCATGTCTGCTACATTTCAGTTTAATGCCATGTTTATCTAGTTTTGTTCCACTACTATTAGCTTCACCTTGTTCTTTGTTCCTCTTTTTTAGTCTTCCTGGCTGAGCCTCAACAGCAGGTTATGATAATGATGTATTTGCAGAGTCATGCCAAAAATATTTCCCATTCAATGGCATGAGGATGTTCATCTGCTTTAAGATATTTTTCTTGTCGTAACACTAATCCACATAGCTTTTAGGCTTCTCTTGTAATACTGCATATTATTCATTATATATATATATATATAGAGAGAGAGAGAGAGAGAGAATATTATGTGTTCTTACATGTGCTTGAGTGACATGTAATGTCATAACTTACTTATACGTACATAAAATTTTGAAATTTAGAGATGATATAACATTTATAAATATTTTTATTATGATTAAAGTAAATTATGACTCATTTGGCTAAAAATTAGTATATGTGTTATGAACTTTTATTAGCTATGAGGATGATGAATTATGAGGGTTAGGATTATTTAATATGATGATTTCTTTGATTTAAAATATGAATTGGAGACTTTTAGGATAGTTAAGGGGAATTTTGGGTTAGCTACTTAAGACCTTAATTAAGGCCCAAACCCAATTAAGTCTTTGAGAGTTAAGTATTGAACCATTAGGAGGCTCATTTTAACACAATACACAAAATTGGGGACCTAAAAACTTAGAGAGAAGAAGGCAAAAGGAAGATACATGATTTTGAAGATTGAAGCCTTAGTTCTACACCAATTTGGAGGCAAGTTTAATTTGAATTATTGTATCATTAAATTTATTGTAGAATATGCATATTTATTTGAATCAAAAACATAATTAAGTAATTTGAATTTGATTTAGATTATTTAAATTAAGTAATTTCTTAATTAACCCGATTAGGAATTAATTATGAGTGATTTAGCATCATTTTGAATAAATTTTGCCAAAAATTGAAGTGCTTGGAATAGATATTGAATAGGTTCTGGTTTATTAATGTAAGGACATATTTTTATAATTCCGTTATCAATTTATTATGTCATATACCGCTACACCGTCGAAGAGCATTCAAGAGCAATCTACGTCAAGATGGATCCGAATTAATCAAGTTCTTCATCAAAAAGACTCCACAAAGTTTACTTTGGTAAGGTTATGTTTTTAATACCTTAACTTTCCACTTAGAGCTTTTGGGATATTTTTACAAAATATTTTCTAAGTGTTGGAGCGGACTTTTTCGTCAAAATTTGAGAATGAGTATTTTTTCTAAGTATTGGAGCGGACATTAAAATAATATATTTTTTCACGCAACAGTCGTTCAAACGACATAGCACTGTCGTTTGAACGAGATAAGCATGTCGCGCGATCTCGTTCGAGCGACATGCTTATCTCATTCGAACGAGCTCCAATACCGAGGCGGCGCATTTTTGTATAAATACTCATTAAATGGTTTCATTTTCATTAAGAAGTCTCAACGTTTTGAAAGAAAGAAAACTGTGAAACTGCAGAATCCTTTTGACTTCTTCTTTTAGGGTTAAATCCCTTTTTGTTTTCAATTCATAAAAATCCCATATGCTTTGGTGAATTATTTTGGTGTTGAAAAACAAACTTTTGCTATTTATTCTTTGTGGGGAGAACTCTACAACCGGAGAGCTACATGCTATCGTGGACGGAGTCTCTACGAAATTTTTGGGATGCGGTCCTTGTGGTATAGCTGCGCGTGAACCATTGCAGATTTCTTGATGTTGCATTAGAGGTTTGACGAAGACACCGTGTGTTACACTTGTGGACGATTATCAGATTGTATGTAAGTCAATGGTCTTGTAAACTTTTCAAAGTTCTAAAAATAATAATTTTTTCCCTTCGGGGATTTTTCCTGAAATTTTGTGTCGCATGCTATATCTTATTTGGTTTGATACGTGTAATAACCCGCCCTTTTGGAGATGATTAAATTCTATAATTAAGTATAATTTGGAATTTGGAGAATTTCTCGAAATAGTGATTTTTGGGATTTTCGAGGATTTAATAATTTTCGAAGGATGTTATAAATTATTTTGGGACTATATAGTTCGAAATAATTTAATTATATGTCGCCGTGGAGTATTGCGACAAAAGAGGTAAGATTTTGAGTAGAAAACCCGCATTTATTTATTTTGGGTTGGAATAGTGATTTGCGGTCAAGTACCTCGGATGGGAATTTCGACTGCGCCATAATTCTCAGAATGTCCGAGATAGTCGGAAAAGAGTGTCCGATGGACGAAAATGAGTTTCGGGTAATTTTAGAGGTAAAAGTAACTTGTAATTGGGTAAACGAGTCGTTTTTGGGTTTTAAGGGTTTAAAACCCTTTTCTCTTATATAAAGAGGGAGAGAGGGAAAGAAAAGCAGAAAGAAAGAAAGAAAAGAGAGAGAAGAGAGAGAGGAAGGAGAAAAGAGGGGAGAGATGGAGGTTCGGGCCAAACTCCGCCGGATTCGACTCGAGGTCGTCGGATTTTATTCACGAGGCAAGTGTTTACTTGCTTTATTTATCTTTTTGCATAAATATCTCATACCGTAGTTTGGTATAAACAAACCCTAATGGTTTTGGGGTGGGTTATCGTGGATAAAACGGGTTTTTGGGAGTTAAAACAATTAAACCCCAAATAATATTTCAATTTGTGGAACTTAGGTTTTAATCCAAATTAATTGGTGGTTTGGGGTTCTAGGATGTTTAGAACCCTTAATATATGTGTATTTGTAGTTGGTTGAGGTTGTAGGACGTTGGGTGAGGCGACAAAAGCTTGGGAGAAGCTTTAATGGCGGAAATCTCCTCGGAGGTGATGATGAATAGTAACCCGTCACCTTTGGGGGCATTTTTGGCCAGGAAAAGAAGTGATTTAGCTTTCGTCCAAAACACGAAAGTTGTAGATCTTTTCGATACGGTCGCGTGGGCGCCGACCGCGTATTTTTCTGAATTTTCTACGATTTGATATGATTTTTACAAGATGACAGCTCCGGGTTGAAAGTACCAACTCGGAAATCAAATCGGGAATTGGAAAAATTACGGCTAGAATTAATGTTGTAGATGTTCGGGATAATTTTTGGGGTAGTTTAGAAACCCCGGAAATGAATTTGGATTGATTTTTGGGTATTTTGGAGTTTGAGAAATCGCCCAAACTGTGACCCTCGAACAGGCCGAATCGATTCGGGTACAGGCCGAATCGATTCGCCTAAGAGGAATTGGGTTCTGCAATGGGCCGAATCGATTCGGGTACAGACCGAATCGATTCGCCATTTACAGACCTGTTTGCAGAATACTTTCCGAATCGATTCGGATTGGGAACCGAATCGATTCGCCCACCCGAATCGATTCGCTAAAGAGGCGAATCGATTCGCTTAGGCCAAAATTTCTAGTTTTCTCCCTTTAAGAGTATGGGGAGTTGAATTACCAATTAGGATAATTTGGGGGTATATATATATAATATATACTTCACTTTGAGGAAAATAGTATCATTGGAGATATCCAATAAATCCTTATAATAGGATTAAAGTATATAGTGATTATTAAAGTAAGAAATACTTTGGATTTAGAATCATGCTAATAGCAATGCATGATTATGATTTCCGGAGGGAATCTTTGGGATTATTATCATCGCTAGATGCCATAGGCCATTAAGGCCGTTTATAAATATTCTAGGAAGAATATATAGGATATGTATATACTGTGTGTTTTAGGTATATATATATAATGATGGAAATGATTTTGAAAATATATAAATGAATATTTTCAAAATGGAAATATAAATGATTTTCATAATTAATAAAATTGAGGATACACACCTCTCTAAATCGCTATCATAAGGGAAGTTGCGTTCGTATGGTGAAGCCCCCTGGCTAATGATGCAGGGTGGATATAGTCCTAGGCCATGGGAGCGCTTATGGTTGTATATTTTTCTGCGGGGGTAGGGAGATTCCGGGTGTGGTCTTGGCTACCACGCAGGCTCATGGCCGCTTCCCGACGTCTTTCGATATAGGATCCCAGGTTGTCTTGGAGGCCCTGGAAGATGATATCCATTTAGGGGCGCGCACAGTGGAGAAATCCGGACGGGCGGTCTTAGAACGCGTTTATTAAAGCAGTTCATAATAATGGATTTGCTTTAATTACATTTCCTGGATATAGGAAGGGAAATGGGTTATATATAATTTGGCTTCGGTAACACTTCCCGGATAGAAGAAGGGATGTGGAAGCATATGTTATGATCAAAGCATTCTTATGATAATGAAAATGTCTTTGAATACATTTCCTGAATATAAAAAGGGAAATGGGATATTTTGATAAGGAAAAGCATTTTTATGATAATAAAACTGGCTTTTAAAAAGGTATATGATTTATTAAAACAATTCATGATAATGAATTGGCTTTTAAATACATTTCCTGGATATGAGAAGGGAAATGGAAGTTTTTGTAATGATAAGGATAAGTATTTATAAATACTTTATGTATCTAGTAATCCTCAGTCCGGGAGATATTTATATTATCCGGAAGTATATCGTAGATGTATGTATATGTATAAATTGGGTGCCGAGGGTCTAATGAATTCCGACGATTAACCGTGCCACATAGTAGTGTATCGGGGGGGTTCCTTGTTTGGATTTCGCTTTGCGAGACACCCCACGCACGAATATGGCACTGTGTTGAGACTGGGGAGAAGTTTAATCCTTAGTGCTCTTATATTATTAAATGTTATGATATATATATTATATATCTTTCTGTACTGAGGGACTGGCGGATCTCAAAGATCGACCTTGCTGCATAGTAGTGTATCGGGGGGGTTCCTTGTTTGGATTTCGCTTCGCGAGACACCCCACGCACGAACATGGCATCGCGTCGAGATTAAAGTGAAGTTTGGCCCTTAGTACATTTGTTTGACTATCTAGGTTAGATAGTGGTTGGGTGATAGACTAATTTAGCAGGGTAGCTTGACTAGAATGTTCTAGATAGATGCGTTAGGAGTGCACTATTAGCGGAGAGGTGAGGGGTATCTCATGGGAGTGCGATACCAAACTTAAATATGAGATAAAACCTTTTTCAAAATAATAAGGCATTTATGCACTTGCAAAATATTTTCTAAACATTCGGGCCCTGACCCGTTTGTCTACTCTCCTTTCTTTCTCTATACTATGTATATATAGGTGTTCAGACACAGGGACGCCTGGATGGAAACTCTTTCGAGTCAGACGTCTGCAGCAGCAGCTATGGATGCTTGCAGGTTATCGGTAGACGTTTCTTTCCTTGTACTCTAGATAGGAGATATTGTATAAACACTCGAGCCAATGGCTCAATTGCATTTATTTATTCTTTCAGTACAGCATTCGATATGGTTGTATTATTTGGACCGAGTGTTCGGTTATTTTAGTTCCTTTCTTTTCCATTTCAGTTCATTACGCATTTAATTGTGAATGTTTTAATTTGTGCGCTAAAAAGAGTAGTTTAGTAAAAGTTTTTAACGGCCACCTAATAGGATATTAGTAATTAATTGGATTTTCGACAGTGATGCTAAGAATGATCCATATGAAACTCCTGTTTTAATTTAATATTGGAGTGATCGCCCGGTATCTTATTAGGCGGGTTGTTACAATACGTAGTTGCAAGTTTAGGGGCTGAATTACTTCGGTTTAAAAATAGACTCCAATTAAATAAGGTTTACTTGGAAATTTGCGAATTAATTTAAATCAGTATCACACACCGCATTTATTCATTTTACAAATTGGTATTGGAGCTTATTTAAGCCATCACCCTTTTACAAATTGGTATTAGAGCAGGTTGCGCTAATTTAGCGCGTATTCCTATTTTCCGCAAAAATGTGTGATATTGATTTTTTTTGAAAAATCAGTTCTGTGAAAATCGTAATTTTTCAATGGAACGCCTATCTAATGAGGACCTATTTTGAAAAAGTTCACGACAGTGCGAAAAAATTAAACTTTTGAATTTGAATCTTTGCAAAAGAATTAAAATTTTGGAAAAAGAAAATTCTCATTTTAAATCCGCGATGGATCTTTTACAAATGGTTCAAAATCAAAGAGATTTTTATCGTGACAATTTTGTTTCCTTGGACCATGACTTCGTTGCTTTATAATTGTCCAAGAAGGAAAGTGACAATTGGGTCCTATTTTTAGAAAAAGAACTAGAGGACCTTAAAAATTCGATGGTTTGTGTTTGTGCCAAAGATGACAAAAATATTTTAATCAATGAGTCTGTGGCACATGAAGAGACTCTTAGGGAAAAGTTTGCTTTAATTGAGGGGGAGAGATATACCCTTTTAGAAATTGTTGAAAATTTGAAAAAGAAATCCCTGTCTTTGGAAGAGTCTAATATGTTGCTTGAATCAAATATTTTGAAGTTGAAAAATGATTTAAACGATTCAAGTAGGTTTGATAGTGATGGTAATGGCTCATCTTGTTCTCATGCTTCTAGTGCTAAAGCCAAAACCATTATTTGTTTTAGAGGGTCAACCAATTTCAAAAATGTTAGAAAAGGTCAACCCATAGGTGTCGTTCCACCCATTTACACATGTTCGTATTGTGGTAGGAAAGGTCACCTTACGAGTTTATGTTTTGATCTTGAAAAATGTCCTATGAAGTTTATGTCTAGTGTTCCCTTGGTTCCTAAATCCCCCACACGACGTTTCACATCTATTTGGCTTAGGAAATCACTTTTAGAGGCACTTGATTTTAGACAAGTTGATTCCCATTTTCTTTCACATGACACCTCTCTTGCCATATCATATAGATGATTGTGTTTGCATGTTTGTCATACACAAGTTGTGGTTTCATGTTATATATATTTGCTAGTGTGATGACATGTACTTTTTGTATTAGATTTTTGTTTTTGAAAAATTTTGAAAAATACAAAAAGATTTTATTTTGATAAAATTTTGAAAAATCCAAAAAGATTTTTGTATTTTGTTTGCACAGTTTATGGATGAACACTTAGATGATCGAGTCACAACATCATTACATTTTTTTCATGTGACTATTTGATAGTGTTTTGAGACAATAGGTCAATTTATCCATGTGCTTTATAATGTTTGGAGTCATTGAGATATAATTAAGTGTTACTTCCTACATGTTTGACTCATAATTTCCATTATTGCACACATGCACGGATTTATTTGATTATTGTGCTTGTCTTATCACATGTTGTTTATGTGCTTTCACTTCAATCCTGTCCTTAAAACGAACAAAGCGAGTTAAAACTTTATAAGAAAGTTGTGCATATAAGAGCCGTTTGTGAGTTTGTGTGCTTTGTTTGAAAACGGTGAAGAGTTACGAAAGGTTATCTTTTATCCTTTGCAATTAAGACGCCGTTTTAATTGGACCTAAAAAATTGATGAATTTTATTATCCGAGGTCCGAAGAGGTTTAAAAGAGCCCGAAAAAATTAAGGCAATAAAAAGAAATTCACGCCAATTATGGGCCAATTAGGTTTTTGCACCAATTATCCAAAGTTTGAGAATTTAGTTTAACACCTCTAAAAGAAAATATATATGAGGGAGTTTGGATGGAGAATTAAAACGGGTTTGCACGTCCTTGATAGTCTTGAAAAAGCGCTAAATAGTTTTGGACGTTATTGGTGTGGAAATCACTTTGACTTTGATTTGTTGATTTGCATAAGACAATGCATCTAAATTCAACAATTTTTACAACTAAGGATACTTTTAATGTTCATTCGTTAGGGGTACACGTATGCATCATGCACATACGATTGAATGAATTGATTTACCTATCGAATGTGTTCACACCCATACATTCTGTTTCCGTAACTTGGTTGATTGAGTTTAAATCCATGGTGTGATTTTTGGTATCTTATTTTTGCATAAAAATTTTGAAAAATTCAAAAATAGTGTGTGAAAGTTTTTTAGACATACCTTTGCATGCATGTAGTTTGATCAATGTTTGCTATGCATTTTTATCGTGATACTCCATGTTTAGATTTTTTCTTCTTATCTGTCTATTTGGAGACATCATAAATAGGGGGAGAAAGAATTATCATGTTTTGAGGGAGTTTTTGCATTATGGGGGAGATTTGATTTATTAATGCTTTATTCTTATATCATTTCAAACTCGATGCGTCACGGAGGTTTTTGCTTTATCTCATGTGTGTAGGTACAAAGACTGAAGATCATTATGTTGCACACCCTGGTGAGAAAAGCTTTGAGATTTGATGAAGAGGTTTGAAGAACAGTTTGAGATCTAGCAAATTTATTCATGGGAGGGTAGATTTGTATAGGCATTTTGGTTTTTAATAATTCGGATTTTTTATGTACGTATCGGCATAGACATGGGGGAGATTTGTAAGGAAAAATATTTATAAGTCCGTTATCTATTTATTATGGCATATACCGCTACACCGTCGAAGAGCATTCAAGAACAATATACATCAAGACAAATCCGAATAAATCAAGTTCTTCATCAAAAAGACTCCGCAAAGTTTACTTTGGTAAGGTTATGTTTTTAATACCTTAACTTTCCACCTAGAGCTTTTGGGATATTTTTAAAAAATATTTTTAAGTGTTGGAGCGGACTTTTTCGTCAAAATTTGAGAATGAGTATTTTTTCTAAGTATTGAAGCGAACATTAAAATAATATTTTTTTGACACAACAGTCGTTCAAACGACATAGCACTGTCATTCGAACGAGATAAGCATGTCGTGCGATCTCGTTCGAGCGACACGTGCCATTCGTTCGAGTGACATGCTTATCTCGTTCGAACGGGCTCTAATACCGAGGCGGCACATTTTTGTATAAATACTCATTAATTGATTTCATTTTCATTAAGAAGTCCCAGCGTTTTGAAAGACAGAAAACTGCGAAACTGCAGAATCCTTTTTACTTATTCTTTTAGCATTTAATCCCTTTTTGTTTTCAACTCACAAAAATACCATATGCTTTGGTTAATTGTTTTGGTGTTGAAAAACATACTTTTGTTATTTATTCTTTGTGGGGAGAACTCTACAACCGGAGAGTTGCGTGCTATTGTGGAGGGAGTTTCTACGGAGTTTTTGGTTGCGGTCCTTCTGGTATAGCTGCGCGTGAACCACTGCATATTTCTAGCCGTTGCTTTGGAGGTTTAACTAAGACATTGTGCGTTACACTTGAAGACGATTATCAGGTTGTATGTAAGTCAATGGTCTTGTAAACTTTTCAAAGTTCTAAAAATAAAAGGTTTTTCCCTTCGGGGATTTTTTCTGAAATTTTGTGTCGCATGCTATATCTTATTTGGTTTGATACGTAGTTGCATGTTTAGGGGATGAATTACTTTTGTTTAAAAATAGACTCCAATTAAATAAGGTTTACTTGGAAATTTGCGAATTAATTTAAATCGGTATCACACACCGCATTTATTCCTTTTACAAATTGGTATCAGAGCTTATTTAAGCGATCACCCTTTTACAAATTGGTATCAGAGCAGGTTATGCTAATTTAGCGCGTATTCCTATTTTCAGCAAAATTGTGTGTTATTGATTTTTTTTGAAAAATCAGTTTTGTGAAAATCTCAATTTTTCAATGGAACGCCAATCTAATGAGGAGCCTATTTTGAAAAAGTTCACGACAGTGCGGAAAAATTAAAACTTTTGATTTTGAATCTTTGCAAAAGAATTTTAGTTTTGGAAAGAGAAAATTTTCATTTTAAATCCGCGATAGATCTTTTACAAACGGTTCAAAATCAAAGAGATTTTTATCATGAAAAATTTGTTTCCTTGGACCATGACTTTGTTTCTTTAAAAATTTTCGAGAAGGAAAGTGATGATAGGGTCCTATTTTTAGAAAAAGAATTAGAGGGCCTAAAAAATTCGATGGTTTGTGTTTGTGCCAAAGATGATAAAAATATTTTAATCAATGACTTTTTGGCACGTAAAGAGACTCTTAGGGAAAAGTTTGCTTTAATTGAAGGCGAGAGAGATACCCTTTTAGAAATTGTTGAAAATTTGAAAAAGAAATCCCTGTCTTTGGAAGAGTCTAATTTGTTGCTTGAATCAAATATTTTGAAGTTGAAAAATGATTAAAACGATTCAAGTAGGTTTGATAGTAATGGTAATGGCTCGTCTTGTTCTCATGCTTCTAGTACTAAAGCCAAAACCATTATTTGTTTTAGAGGGTCAACCAATTTCAAGTATGTTAGAAAAGGTCAAACCATAGGTGTCATTCCACCAGTTTACACATGTTCGTATTGTGGTAGGAAAGGTCACCTGAGGCATTTTTATTTTGATCTTGAAAAATGTCCTAGAAAGTTTATGTCTAGTGTTCCCTTGGTTCCTAAATCCCCCACACGACGTTTAACATCTATTTGGGTTAGGAAATCACTTTTAGAGGCACTAGATTTTAGGCAAGTTGATTCGCGTTTGCTTTCACATGACTCTTCTCTTACCATATCATATAGATGATTGTGTTTACATGTTTGGCATACAATAGATGTGGTTTCATGATATATATTTGCTAGTGTGATGACATGTACTTTTTGTATTAGATTTTTGTTTTTGAAAAATTTTGAAAAATACAAAAAGATTTTGAAAAATCCAAAACGATTTTTGTATTTTGTTTGCACCGTTTATTGATGAACATTTAGGATGACCAAGTCACAACATCATTCCATTTTTTTTCATGTGACTATTGATAGTGTTTTTAGACAATAGGTCAATTCATCCATGTGCTTTATAATGTTTGGAGTCATTGAGATGTAATTAAGTGTTACTTCCTACATGTTTGACTCATTATTTCCTTTATTGTGCACATGCACGGATTTGTTTGATTATTATGCTTGTCTTATCACATGTTGGTTGGGTGTTTTCACTTCAATCTTGTCCTTAAAACGAACCAAGCGCAATAAAACTTGATAAGAAAGTTGTGCATGTAAGAGCCGTTTGTGAGTTTGTGTGCTTTGTTTGAAAATGGTGAAGGGCTACGAAAGGTTATCTTTTATCCTTTACGATTAAGCCGCCGTTTTAATTGGACCTAAAAAATTGACGAACTTTATTATCAGGGGTCCAAATAGGTTTAAAAGAGCCCGAAAAAAAGAAATTCATTTCAATTATGGGCCAATTAGGTTTTTTCACCAATTCTCCAAAGTTCGAGAATTTAGTTTAACACCTATAAAAGAAAATATATATGAGGGAGTTTGGATGGAGAATAAAAATGGGTTTGCACGTACTTGAAAGTCTTGAAAAAGCGCTAAATAGTTTTGGACGTTATTGGTGTGGAAATCACTTTAACTTTGATTTATTGATTTTCATAAGACGATGTCATCTAAATTCAATAATTTTTACACCTATGGATACTTTTGATGCTCATTCGTTAGGGGTACACATATGCAGCTGTAACAACCCGCCTAATGGGATACCGGGCGATCACTCCTATATCAAATTAAAACAGGAGTCTCATATGGATCATTGTTAGCATCACTGTCGAAAATCCATTTTTTTTTTACTAATAACCTATTAGGCCGGTGTCAAAATTTTATCTTAAATAAACTTTTTTAACGACAAAAGATAAAACATCCACAATTTAATGCGTAAATGAAATAAAAAGGAAAATAAAATGAACTATAATAACCGAACACTCGGTTCAAATAATACAACCATATCGAATAAGTGCGAAGAATAAATAAAATCAGTTGGACCATTGGCCCGAGTGTTTATACAATACCTCCTATCTAGAGTACAAGGAAAGAAGCGTCTACTGAGAACCCGCAAGCATCCACAGCTGCTGCAGCAGACGTCTGACTCGAAAGAATTTCCATCCAGGCGTCCCTGTGTCTGGACACCTATATATATATATATAATATATAGAAAGAAAGGAGAGTGGATAGACGGGTCAGAGCCCGAATTTTTGAAAATATTTTGCAAGTGCATAAATGCTTTATTTTTAGAAAAAATAGTTTTATCTCATATTTAAATTGGTATCGCACTCCCATGAGATATCCCTCACCTCTCCACTAACAGTGCACTCAAAGCGCATCCCTATAGACATCCTAGTCAAGCTATCCTGCTAAACTAGTCTATCCCAAACCCACTATCAAACCTAGATAGTCCAAGCAATGTACTAAGGGCTAAACTTCACCCCAGTCTCAACGCTATGCCATGTTCGTGCGTGGGGTGTCTCGCAAAGCGAAATCCAAACAAGGAACCCCCCCGATACACTACTATGCGGTAAGGTCGATCGTCGAGATCCGCCAGTCCCTCAGTACAGAAAGATATATATATAAATATATATACCATACACATATATAATATTAATGCACTAAGGATTAAACTTCTCCCCAGTCTCAACACAATGCCAGATTCGTGCGTGGGGTGTCTCGCAAAGAGAAATCCAAACAAGGAACCTCCGCGATACACTACTATGCGACAAGGTTGATCATCGGGATCCATTAGACCCTCGGTGCTCGATTCATCCATTTATATACATATACATATTTTACCTTAACCATCCGGCTCTATCTCCCGGACTGAGGATTCATATACAAAGTATTTATCAATACTTATCATTTCTCAAAACTTCCCATTTCCCTTTTTATACTCAAGAAATGTAAATATAAAAGCCAATTCATTATCATGAATTGATTTAACAAATCATCTACTTTTAAAAGCCAGTTTTATTATCATAAAAATGCTTTACCTTTATGCCATCCAATTTCCCTTTTTATACTCAGGAAATGTACCCAAAGCCATTTCCATTATCATGAAAATGCTTTGATCAAATCATGCTTCCACATCCTTTTTTCCATCCGGGAGTCTTACCGAAGCCAAACCTTTATCCCATTTCCCTTTCTATACTCAGGAAATGTACCCAAAGCCATTTCCATTATCATGAAAATGCTTTGATCAAATCATGCTTCCACATCCCTTCTTCCATCCGGGAGTGTTACCGAAGCCAAACCTTTATCCCATTTCCCTTTTTATACTCAGGAAATGTAAAATGAAGCTAATCCATTATCATGAATTGCTTCAATAAATCTAAGACCGCCCCTCCGGGTTACCCCACTGGACGCGCCCCTAAATGGCTATCATCTTCCAGGGCCTATCTATACAAGACAACCTAGGAACCTACCAACGTCGGGAAGCGGCCATATTGCCTGCGAGAAAGTCAGGACCACACCCGGAATCCCCTAACCAGCGCAGTAATACAAATTCCCATATGGCCTAGGGACTATATCCACCATGCTCAATAGCCAGGGGGCTTCACCACAACGCACGCAACTTCCCTTATGATAGAGATTTAGGGAGGTGTGTAATCCATATTTTATCAATTAAGAAAAATATTTCTCTTTCCATTTTGAAAATATTCATTTTTATATTTTCAAAGTCATTTCCATCATAACATATATATATATACTTAAATCACACAGTATATACATATCCTATATATTCCTCCTAGAATAAATATAAACGACCATAGTGGCCTATAGCATCTAGCGATGACCAATAATCCCAAAGATTCCTTCCAGGAATCATAATCATGCATTCATATAAGCATGATTCTAAACCCAAATATTTCTTACTTCGACAAATAATAATTACCTTAATCACCTCTTAAGGATTTATTGGATATCTCCAAAATTTTGGGCTGAAAACAGGGCACCGGTGGATCGGTTCTGGACCCCCGGTCGACCGCGGGTTGCAAATAAGCCTACGAAACAAAGCAGTAGGCCTTATTTCCTTGACGCGGTCGATCGGCCATAGGGGCGCGGTCGACCGGTCACACCAGGTCCTCAAAACTAAATCCTCCAAATCTTCCATCCAACAACCCAATTTCATTATCGGGGTTTTTAAACTACCCCAAAAATTACCCAAAACATCTACACGGCTAATCCTAGCTTGTATTTTTCGAATTCCCGATTTGATTTCCGAGTTGATGATTTCAACCCGGAGTTGCCATCTTGTAAAAATCATATCAAATCATAGAAAAATCAGAAAAATACGCGGTCAGCGCCCACGCGACCGTATCGAAAAGATATACAACTTTCGTGTTTTGACCGAAATCTAAATCAATTCCTTTCCTAGTCAAAATAACCCCACAATCTTACGGGTTACTATTCATTGTCTCCCCAAAATCCCAAACTCCATTTTTCTCCATTTTTGTTGTTTCTAACCTCACCCAACAGCTCAATAAACATCTAATCTATGTTTTACAACTAACACATCAATTATTTTGGGGTATTGAATCATTTCTCTTAGTTTTAAACCCTAAAACCATAAAAACCCAAACTTAACATTTAAACCCATTGTTATACTCCATTAACATGGTTTTAACACTAAAAATCATTAAGAGTTTACACTACATCAATGTGTAAACTCATAATCAACTTTTACCCAATTTTATTTTAAGGGTTCTAACCCCAAAATCATATTTTTACCAACTATGATATGAGATTAATGCACAAAAGTAAATAAAGCAAGTAAACACTTGCCTGGAGGATGAAATCCGACGACCACGAGCCGAATCCCGCGTAGTTTGGCCGGAGTTTCCATTTCTCCTCCTCTTTCTTCTTCCTCTCTCTCTTCTCCCTCTTTCTTTCCTTCTCTTCTTTTTTCTTTCCCTTTCTCTCTCTTTAAATAAAAAGAAAAGGGGTTATACCCCTAAAAATCCAAAACGACTCGTTTACCCAATTACGAGTTACTTTTACCTCTAAAAATACCCGAAACTCAATTTTGACAATAGGACACTCTTTTTCGACTATCTCGGACATTCCGAGACTCATGGCGCAGTCGAAATTTCCATCCGAGGTACTTGACCGCAAATCACTATTCCAACCCATAAAAGTAATTGCGGGTTTTCCAATTTAAAATCTGACCTTTTCGTCAATTTTCTCCACGACGACATATAATTAAATTATAGCGACCTATATAGTCCCAAAATAATTTATAACACCCTTCGAAAATATTTAAATCCTCGAAAATCCCAAAAATTACTATTTCGAGAATTTCTCCAAATTCCAAATTATACTTAATTATGGAATTTAATCCTCTCCAAAAGGGCGGGTTGTTACATACTCCCCCCCTTACAATGGAATTTCATCTTCGAAATTCATATACAACTTACACCCTATAACTAGGATTACTACAAATTCTAAAACCTCAAGGTAAAGATACTAACCTAATGGTTCCTAACCATACACTATGCGGCTACCGCAATCATAAAGTGACTCTAATACGTCACTTAATACCCATCCTCTAAAATGCCTCTTGGCATGAATTTTCAACCTTATATACTACGAGGTATATAAAACCCTCTCAACAAGGTGCCCATACACCTTTCTAACTTTTGCACATCTGCACATCTGCACATCCGTAGTGAGCGTCTGACACGTAACACTCTCTCCCAATAAGGGTCTCCTTCCCTCGGTGTAATACTCACCTATGGGTCCTTCCAACCCGGGAAATTTCAATCCTCCTAACCTCAGCGCCGCTAACTCTGGCGAACCTAAATCCTAAAAATGCTACGATTTATGCGTTACCCTACCTAGGCGAAACAAGTATCCTAAATATGTCCCTATTGCCCAAGGCCTCTCTCAACTCCCGATATTTGCTTGGTTTCGTGCGTGGGACGTCTCGCCAAAGCAAAATCCAGACAAGGAACCCTCCCGTTACACTACTCCCTCGCGTTGTCGGTTATCGAGATATAACGACCTAAGGCACACCAGCGGGACGTCCTAAATCTTACTAAACTAACCTACAAACGCATTCCTATTATCTTATCCTTCCACCCATACGAAAGGAAACCTAACTAATCAAAGTGCCTACTCTCTGTAGGAACACTTCTTATATCACACCGATCACAGATTTCCTCCAAATTTGCCTTCTTATTAAGCAATGGCTATCATCCTCAAATCAATTTCTCTAAGTCCTACTCCACCAAACTACTTGTGGCGAGAGGACCACTTTAGTGCTTTTCCATAGCACAATATTTCCATGAACATACCATCATCACAGGGCTCATAGTCTATAGTGGTTCATCCACACTATAAGACTAACCCCCATCCTTGCATCCTATAACAGCTCTCCTCGCCCGACGCCGTTAAGAGTCATGTGTGGAGTGTCTCGCAAAGCGAAATCCAAACAAGGAACCCCTCCACACATTAACACTTGACTTCGTTGGTCACGGAGTCCCGTTATTTCAGACATGCAACCGGGACAATCCTATCCCTTATCAACGAAAGGTGGTCTGAACTCCTATCTCTAACTAAGAGTCACACCACCCAGCGCTCAAACTATTTCTAAGTCCTTACGCAAACCAGTACTGAGCTAAATCTTACAGCTCAACAATGATCTTGTGGGCCTTAAATTTTATCTATAAGGTTGCCACATATACCAACCAAAATAAGGAATCCTCTACTCATAGAGGTTCCATCAATCCATAATAACAAAGGTTTACTCAACCTGTATCCAGGTGAGACACCGCAACCACAATCTGTTCCCTCCAGGAACTTTGGACACGATAGACTTGCCATCATTAGCCTGCTATCGCTCCAATCAACCAAAATACAATATACATATATATACAAAATATAATCACCCGCCTCTATGGCGAGTGAAAGAAAACAAAATTCCGCTATCGCAGAAAACACACAAGCCTGCATTATTATGTTATCGTGACCGCCAAAAAACTCAAAATACACACACGAGTCTAGGGCTAAAGAATACCGCGACTTTATCTAATCACGCCAAGTATACCTCTTCCTTCTGAGGTAAAACTCATAACAACATTCTTCTCATACCGACTAAATTGTGGGGACTCACGGTTAAAACTATCCGTAAGATCCCTTTTGAACCCTCAACTTCAATGAGGAATTCAACTTTAGTACCACTCTCAACTTCAGCGGTACTATGGTACTCCTAACTACCATTCTTTAGTAGTTGCCGCCAAAATCCTTAACAATAACTATAAGGAGACTGACCTCTACTAAGGCCCTCGTCCCCAACTTCCACCAGCTGCCCCAGCTAAGCCTCACCTCCTGCTACCACCCAAGCTCCGCACACGATTCTCAAACGAGCGTGCAAAATATTTCTATAATCTTCTAACATGGAAGGAGAACGAAATCTCACAAGAGAAATCAACGATCCTAATCTGAGGCTCTACAACAATCGAGAGCAACGCTGAAAGCGTAGTACGTCCGGACGGATTCCTAAGGACACTAGAACCTGATGCTCTGATACCATCTGTAACAACCCGCCTAATGGGATACCGGGCGATCACTCCTATATCAAATTAAAACAGTAGTCTCATATGGATCATTCTTAGCATCACTGTCGAAAATCCATTTTTTTTTTACTAATAACCTATTAGGCCGGTGTCAAAATTTTATCTCAACTAATCTTTTTTAACGACAAAAAGATAAAACATCCACAATTTAATGCCTAAATGAAATAAAAAGGAAAATAAAATGAACTATAATAACCGAACACTCGGTTCAAATAATACAACCACATCGAATAAGTGCGAAGAATAAATAAAATCAGTTGGACCATTGGCCCGAGTGTTTATACAATACCTCCTATATAGAGTACAAGGAAAGAAGCGTCTACTGAGAACCCGCAAGCATCCACAGCTGCTGCAGCAAACGTCTGACTCAAAAGAATTTCCATCCAGGCGTCCCTGTGTCTGGACACCTATATATATATATAATATATAGAAAGAAAGGAGAGTGGATAGACGGGTCAGAGCCCGAATTTTTGAAAATATTTTGCAAGTGCATAAATGCTTTATTTTTAGAAAAAATAGTTTTATCTCATATTTAAATTGGTATCGCACTCCCATGAGATACCCCTCACCTCTCCACTAACAGTGCACTCATAGCGCATCCCTCTAGACATCCTAGTCAAGCTATCCTGCTAAACTAGTCTATCCCAAACCCACTATCAAACCTAGATAGTCCAAGCAATGTACTAAGGGCTAAACTTCACCCCAGTCTCAACGCTATGCCATGTTCGTACGTGGGGTGTCTTGCAAAGCGAAATCCAAACAAGGAACCCCCCCGATACACTACTATGCAACAAGGTCGATCGTCGAGATCCGCCAGTCCCTCTATACAGAAAGATATATATATATAAATATATATACCATACACATATATAATATTAATGCGCTAAGGATTAAACTTCTCCCCAGTCTCAACACAATGCCAGATTCGTGCGTGGGGTGTCTCGCAAAGCGAAATCCAAACAAGGAACCCCCCGATACACTACTATGCGGCAAGGTCGATCATCGGGATCCATTAGACCCTCGGTGCTCGATTCATCCATTTATATACATATACATATTTTACCTTAACAATCCGGATCTATCTCCCGGACTGAGGATTCATATACAAAGTATTTATCAATACTTATCATTTCTCAAAACTTCCCATTTCCCTTTTTATACTCAGGAAATGTAAATATAAAAGCCAATTCATTATCATGAATTGCTTTAACAAATCATCTACTTTTAAAAGCCAATTTTATTATCATAAAAATGCTTTACCTTTATGCCATCCCATTTCCCTTCTTATACTCAGGAAATGTACCCAAATCCATTTCCATTATCATGAAAATGCTTTGATCAAATCATGCTTCCACATCCCTTCTTCCATCCGGGAGTGTTACTGAAGCCAAACCTTTATCCCATTTCCCTTTTTATACTCAGGAAATGTACCCAAAGCCATTTCCATTATCATGAAAATGCTTTGATCAAATCATGCTTCCACATCCCTTCTTCCATCCGGGAGTGTTACCGAACCTTTATCCCATTTCCCTTTTTATACTCAGGAAATGTAAATTGAAGCCAATCCACTATCATGAATTGCTTCAATAAATCTAAGACCGCCCCTCCGGGTTTCCCCACTGGACGCGCCCCTAAATGGCTATCATCTTCCAGGGCCTATCTATACAAGACAACCTAGGAACCTACCAACGTCGGGAAGCGGCCATATTGCCTGCGAGAAAGTCAGGACCACACCCGGAATCCCCTAACCAGCGCAGTAATACAAATGCCCATATGTCCTAGGGACTATATCCACCCTGCTCAATAGCCAGGGGGCTTCACCACAACGCACGCAACTTCCCTTATGATAGCGATTTAGGGAGGTGTGTAATCCATATTTTATCAATTATGAAAAACATTTCTCTTTCCATTTTGAAAATATTCATTTTTATATTTTCAAAGTCATTTCCATCATAACATATATATATATATATATATATATATGTATATACATAAATCACACAGTGTATACATATCCTATATATTCCTCCTAGAATATATATAAATGACCATAGTGTCCAATATCATCTAGCGATGACCAATAATCCCAAAGATTCCCTCCAGGAATCGTAATCATGCATTCATATAAGCATGATTCTAAACCCAAATATTTCTTACTTCGACAAATAATAATTACCTTAATCACCTCTTAAGGATTTATTGTATATCTCCAAAATCTTGGGCTGAAAACAGGGCATCGGTGGACCGGTCCTGGACCCCCGGTCGACCGCGGGTTGCAAATAAGCCTACGAAACAAAGTTGTAGGCCTTATTTCCTTCACGCGGTCGACCGGCCATAGGGGCGCGGTCGACCGGTCACACCATGTCCTCAAAACTAAATCCTCCAAATCTTCCATCCAACAACCCAATTTCAATATCGGGGTTTTTAAACTACCCCAAAAATTATCCAAAACATCTACACGACTAATCCTAACTTTTATTTTTCCAATTCCCGATTTGATTTCCGAGTTGATGATTTCAACCCGGAGCTGACATCTTGTAAAAATCATATCAAATCATAGAAAATTCAGAAAAATACGCGGTTGGCGCCCACGCGACCGTATCGAAAAGATCTACAACTTTCGTGTTTTTACCAAAAGCTAAATCAATTCTTTTCCTAGTCAAAATAACCCCACAAGCTTACGGGTTACTATTTATTGTCTCCCCAAAATCCCAAACTCCATTTTTCTCCATTTTTGTTGTTTCTAACCTCACCCAACCACTCAATAAACATCTAATCTATGTTTTACAACTAACACATCAATTATTTTGGAGTATTGAATCATTTCTCTTAGTTTTAAACCCTAAAACCATAAAAACCCCAACTTAACATTTAAACCCATTGTTATACTCCATTAACATGGTTTTAACATTAAAAATCTTTAAGAGTTTACACCACATCAATGTGTAAACTCATAATCAAATTTTACCCAATTTTATTTTAAGGGTTCTAACCCCAAAATCATATTTTTACCAACTATGATATGAAATTAACGCACAAAAGTAAATAAAGCAAGTAAACACTTGCCTGGAGGATGAAATCCGACGACCACGAGCCGAATCCCGCGGAGTTTGGCCGGAGTTTCCATTTCTCCTCCTCTTTCTTCTTCCTCTCTCTCTTCTCCCTCTTTCTTTCCTTCTCTTCTTTTTTCTTTCCCTTTCTCTATCTTTAAATAAAAAGAAAAGGGGTCATACCCCTAAAAATCCAAAACGACTCGTTTACCCAATTACGAGTTACTTTTACCTTTAAAATTACCCGAAACTCAATTTCGACAATCGGACACTCTTTTTCGACTATCTCGGACATTCCGAGACTCATGGCGCAGTCAAAATTTCCATCCGAGGTACTTGACCGTAAATCACTATTCCAACCCATAAAAGTAATTGCGGGTTTTCCAATTTAAAATCTGACCTTTTCGTCAATTTTCTCCACGACGACATATAATTAAATTATAGCGACCTATATAGTCCCAAAATAATTTATAACACCCTTCGAAAATATTTAAATCCTCGAAAATCCCAAAAATTACTATTTCGAGAATTTCTCCAAATTCCAAATTATACTTAATTATGGAATTTAATCCTCTCCAAAAGGGCGGGTCGTTAGAAAACCTGGTGTTGGTGACTTTTCTCGACGTGAGGTGTGTGGAGTTATCCCAATATTAGGAGTATCGCCTTCTAAGATGAGGGAGAATGCCTTTTGAGACTAAGTTTCGTTGTGTAGAACTGAAGGAGTTTCCGACAGTTGCAATCGCGCCTTGCCCTTCAATATGGTTAGGAAGTATTTTGAGGAAGATGTTTCTCTTATGGAGAAATAGGTTTAGGGATAATGATTTTCCTGGAAGGAGTTGAGGACCCTGAGTTGAGATTCTAGGGTGAGGGGAAAACCATTAGGTTATGGAATTGCAAGGTAGAATACCTTTCTTTGATTTTAAGTTACGCTTTGTACGATAGTGGGAACGTCGCGTGTGAGGTGTGATGAGTAGCTAGCCGTTATACCGCTAGGGGTATGGAATTTTCCTAGAGAAGGAAGTAAGCAAGTGTGGCCTTGGTATGGCATCTTGGGAGATGATACATCTTTTCGTAACGAGATAATAGGGAAGTTTTAGAATCCCAATGAGGGAAGGATTTATTTTAATATAAAGGTGTTAATATGATGTATAGGAATTTCATAACTGAGAGGTTCAGAGTTTGGTAAATTCGTGAGGAGCGGATAGTTTAGCTCATAGTTGTGCTAGTTTTGAGAACTAGGTATTGGCTAGAGCATTGTATTTGTTGAGACCTTGTGTTCTAAACATCAGGTGTTTGTTTGGCGTGTCGAAAGACGCGGAATATATTTATATTGTATTATTGTATAGGCCCTCGGGCAATATCTAAAATATGAAAAATCTTTTATAAAACCGTAACCCTGGTTCAACTAATCTCAATCCCCGACCTAGCTACACAGTAGTGTATTGGGAGGGTTCCTTGTTTGGATTTCGCTTGTGAGACCTCCCCCGCACGAAGGTGGCTAGCGTCAGGAATTGAGGAGAGTTCAACCAGTGGAAATTTTCAAACTTTTATATATTTAGTATATTATTATAGATTATATTACCGCGGGTTATCTTACAATTTGAGGCTAATGGAGCCTGATTAGGATTTTACGAGTGGAAGCTCGGGTACGGGGTGTATGGGCGCCCTGGGTAGCTAGTTGATTTTTGGACCGGTAAAGATCTATGTAGTTCGACATGAGAACTAGGGAGGATCGATATAGTGAACCTAAGACTTGATGTTAGGACTAGATGGTATTGAGGTCCTAGGCATGTCTTAAATTTCGCGGACGAAATTCTTGTAAGGGGGGAAGATTGTAACACCCCACGACTTTGGAGACTGAGAAATTTAATTTTTGGGAAAATTAAATTTAATTAAATTGGAGAATTTTAAAATTTGGGAATTTAAGTCCAAAAATAGAGAATATTTCAAAGTATTTCGGATGATATTTTTTAGGGTACCATCGATCCCGGAAGGGTCGAGATAGTCAAAATGACTGTCATTGGGTCTTATTTCGGCTCCGGAATGTTTTTAAGTTGTTTTGACTTGAATTGGAGTCAACGAGTCATTTAAAGTGTGTATTAACATTTAAAACTGGGATTTTGTTTTAAAAGGGTTGGAGGCTTACAGATGAAGCCATTTCTCATTTGAGAGAAAGAGAGAAAAGCCCTAGAGAGAGAAGAAGAAGAAGAAGAAGAAGAAGAAGAAGAAAGGAAGAGAGAGAGAGGAAGAAAAGCTTGGAGATTTCCGGCCCTACCGCGACATCGAGGACGATTCAACCTCTACAAACCTGAGGCAAGTGTTTAATCTTGCTAAATAGCTATTTGTGTATTTCATTTCATAAATTGTGGGGTAAAGAAATGGTTTTTGGGTATTAATGTCAAAACCTAGATTTTAGGTTTAAATCTTGAAATCAATGTTTAAATTGAGAATTAATGACATAGAAATGATTGGGATCAACTTTGGGTTGATTAATGGGCTTAAAATCATGATTTAATGAAGGTTTGGGGGTTGGAATGAGAAATTTAGGGTTTAGGATTCGTAGGTTTTGAAGAAACAGATGAAACCTTCAAAAATTGCAGGTCCGAATCGATTCGCCCCCTCAAGCGAATCGATTCGGTTTGGTAGAATTAGCAGGTCTGCATTGACCGAATCGATTCGGACCCCAAGCCGAATCGATTCGGCCTATTGCAGAAGCCCAGGTCTTTGGACCCGAATCGATTCGCCTTGAAGGCCGAATCGATTCGCTAGTCCGAATCGATTCGCTAGTCCGAATCGATTCGGAACAGGGCCGAATCGATTCGGAAACAGGGCATTTTGAGGTATTTTCTCCATAGTGAATTCAAACCCTTTTTGGTTGGGTTTATTGATTTGGGGCCTTCTCTTATGATGTAAGAGATATGTTCTTGGAGACACATAAGGAGTTTCTCACACATTAGGGTTTTGGGGACTCCTTAGGGTAATTTGGGGAGAAATGTATCCATGTATGTATTTGGAGTTATGTATAGAGATTTTGGGGAAACCCTTTGGGATTGGGAATCCTAATTGTAGATTAAAAGTAGATATAGATGATATGTGTAGTGAAAGATTCCTACACAAACTCTTGGGTGATTGCCCTAATGTTGAATATATATAGGTATAGATATATACATATGGTTTTGGGAGACTATTCATCATAGGAAAATGATCGAATATGTTTCAAGTATGGGATTATATTCACGTATCGAGGTAAAGTTAATGGAATTGTGGTGACGGCATGCATATTGAGGACTATGTATACTTATATAGGTATATATATCTTATACATATGAACGAGAATTAGTTTATATATATAGATAAGGATATGTGAATATGTGTTGATATATATATATATATATCTGTATGTATATATATATATATATATAGATATATATATAGATATCTGCATGTTGTAGACATACATGGTATGTATACTTAAACCGTATATGGTGGTTTATTATTTGATCCTATAATTGGATCGTATGGATGTATATATATTGTGCATGTGAATAATACATATACTTGATTGGTTAAGCATACCCCACTCATGCTATCATTGGGAAGTTGCGCGCGTAGAGGGTGAGCATCCTGGCTTATAATGCAGGGTGTGGATATTCCCCAGGTCATAGTCGTCCCTTGTGATTATTATACATATAGATATATATTTTTGGGATGAGACGTGGTGGGTATGTTTCGTCTCATTGCCGGTTGGAACAATGACCGCTTCCCGGGACGTCGTGTGCGTGTGTTTACCACGAGATGGGTGTCGTTTAGTCCCACAACGGTGGCCCCAGTATTGCTACGTGAGCCGGGCACTGGGAAGATGATAGCACTGATGCAGTTTATCGGCGATATATATAGCTGGGTATATTATGTGCATGGCCTTGTACATCATATGTAGTATGTACACTTGGCTATTGGATTGATGATGATATATATATACAGATAGAAATAAATACCTATATATATATATATATATATATATATATATTTATATATATCCTATAGATGAAGGATATGGACTTTTAGTAAGTACATCTTAGATGATTATGGTGTACTAGATTGATGGGGGTTGATGTATCGCACATAAGGTATTATTCGGTTACATCATCCCAAGGATATCATTGGAGGTTCTTTTATTTTATTTTATTTGTTTTCTTTTCTTCTTTCTTTCTTTAGTAGTTATAGTTAGTAGTAATGGTAGTATTAACTGTATGTTGAGGATTATGGATCTCTAGGATCGACATTGCCCAGGAGTAGTGTAACGAGGTGGTTCCTTGTTTGGATTTCGCTTTGCGAGACACCTCACGCACGAAACGCAGTGCCATGTCAAGATTTGAGAGAAGTAATTCCATAGGTGGCATCTCGGATCTCTGATCTTGACCTTGTCAGGAGTAGTGTAACGGGGCGGTTCCTTGTTTGGATTTCGCTTTGCGAGACTCCCCACGCACGAAACGTAGTACAATTTTGGGATTAGAGAGAAGTCTTGCCAATATTCCATGTGCATATTATTAAGTATATAAATTCTTACGCTTTTAGTCTATATAGGTATGTATATATATGTGTATATGTATAAGGGGAAATGTTTTAGGAATTATGATAATTATAACTCATGAGATTATCAATCGGAATTCATTAAGCCCTTTTATGGCATAATTGTTGTAATCATAATCTAATAGGATTAGAAATGGGTGGATCCTTAGATTATGACGGGAAGGTAGCTCTCGTGGTTATAGGCTAGGCCTAATAAGTTAGGTTGTCCTAAAATCAATTGGGGTAATTTAACTAAAATTGAGGACGCGAATAGGTGCGCGCCTTTAGATGAGAGGTGAGTTGGGGTTCCACGAGAGTGCGGTCTCACTTTATTTATGAAATTATGTACACCGGTATTTATTATGCACGGTTAACACACTTGATAAATATTTTACACATTCGGGGCTCTGACCCGTTTACTTCTCCCTCCTTCTTGTATATACATATATATTTCCACAGGTATCCTACCGCAGGGATGCCGGATGACTTTCTATCCAGAGTCTCGGGAGCCGTGACAGGTGCGGACTGTTGCGGGATGTTTCATGTAGCCGCTTCCTACTTCTTTAAAATTTTAGGTAGGATTCATGTTGTATATCGGGTTTGTACCCAAGGGATATTTACATACATGTTTACATTTATTCCATTCAGTTATTGTATTGGCTGTGATCCGACAGCTTATTCGGGTCTACTTTTTGTAGTACATTCGGTTGTAATTAATTGGTTCATTTTATTTATTATAGTTCTTTCCTGCATCTCTCATATTCATTAGTAGTTTTATAGTGTTGGGTTGTGTATGTTGCAAGTTTTAAATTTTTATAACATCTTGCTTATATGATTTCGGGTAGTTAGTCCTATATTATATAGTACCGACAGTTGATGTTGAGACTGGACCATCTGGAATTCCTGATTTAATATAGTATAGGGCTGGCCACCCATTATTATTTTAGGCGGGTTGTTACAGATGGTATCAGAGCATCAGGTTCTAGAGTCCTTAGGATCTGTGCGAGATTTATGCATTCTTCCGTTAACGTTCTTGACATAAAGCCCTACAAATAGGACTGTTGTGTTCATTGAGTTGTTTTCTTCTGTGAAGTATATTCACTTGATTGGCGTTCTGATAACAATTGCTCTTGTTTCATTTCAGACGTCGCCTAGATTTTGTCGTGTAGGAAAGGATAGGTTTAGAAGTACAATACCAATAGTATATTTTGGGTACGCTTCAATCGGGTAGCAATGGTTCGAGGTGATTTATCGGCAGTTGAGTGAGGAAGGAAATTTACTCGAATTGCGAATCTTGGTCCTAGTAAGGTAAACCCGAGGAGAGGCATGTAGTGTAGTTTTTGGGAGGTTTAGATTGAGAATCTGCTAACCTTCGTTAGAAAACCTGGTGTTGGTGACTTTTCTCGACGTGAGGTGTGTGGAGTTATCCCAATATTAGGAGTATCGCCTTCTAAGATGAGGGAGAATGCCTTTAGAGACTAAGTTTCGTTGTGTAGAACTGAAGGAGTTTCCGACAGTTGCAATCGCGCCTTGCCCTTCAATATGGTTAGGAAGTATTTTGAGGAAGATGTTTCTCTTATGGAGAAATAGGTTTAGGGATAATGATTTTCCTGGAAGGAGTTGAGGACCCTGAGTTGAGATTCTAGGGTGAGGGGAAAACCATTAGGTTATGGAATTGCAAGGTAGAATACCTTTCTTTGAGTTTAAGTTACGCTTTGTACGATAGTGGGAACGTCGCGTGTGAGGTGTGATGAGTAGCTAGCCGCTATACCGCTAGGGGGTATGGAATTTTCCTAGAGAAGGAAGTAAGCAAGTGTGGCCTTGGTATGGCATCTTGGGAGATGATACATCTTTTCGTAACGAGATAATAGGGAAGTTTTAGAATCCCAATGAGGGAAGGATTTATTTTTATATAAAGGTGTTAATATGATGTATAGGAATTTCATAACTGAGAGGTTCAGAGTTTGGTAAATTCGTGAGGAGCGGATAGTTTAGCTCATAGTTGTGCTAGTTTTGAGAACTAGGTATTGGCTAGAGCATTGTATTTGTTGAGACCTTGTGTTCTAAACATAAGGTGTTTGTTTGGCGTGTCGAAAGACGCGGAATATATTTATATTGTATTATTGTATAGGCCCTCGGGCAATATCTAAAATATGAAAAATCTTTTATAAAACCGTAACCCTGGTTCAACTAATCTCAATCCCCGACCTAGCTACACAGTAGTGTATTGGGAGGGTTCCTTGTTTGGATTTCGCTTGCGAGACCTCCCCCGCACGAAGGTGGCTAGCGTCAGGAATTGAGGAGAGTTCAACCAGTGGAAATTTTCAAACTTTTATATATTTAGTATATTATTATAGATTATATTACCGCGGGTTATCTTACAATTTGAGGCTAATGGAGCCTGATTAGGATTTTACGAGTGGAAGCTCGGGTACGAGGTGTATGGGCGCCCTGGGTAGCTAGTTGATTTTTGGACCGGTAAAGATCTATGTAGTTCGACATGAGAACTAGGGAGGATCGATATAGTGAACCTAAGACTTGATGTTAGGACTAGATGGTATTGAGGTCCTAGGCATGTCTTAAATTTCGCGGACGAAATTCTTGTAAGGGGGGAAGATTGTAACACCCCACGACTTTGGAGACTGGGAAATTTAATTTTTGGGAAAATTAAATTTAATTAAATTGGAGAATTTTAAAATTTGGGAATTTAAGTCCAAAAATAGAGAATATTTCAAAGTATTTCGGATGATATTTTTTAGGGTACCATCGATCCCGGAAGGGTCGAGATACTCAAAATGACTGTCATTGGGTCTTATTTCGGCTCCGGAATGTTTTTAAGTTGTTTTGACTTGAATTGGAGTCAACGAGTCATTTAAAGTGTGTATTAACATTTAAAACTGGGATTTTGTTTTAAAAGGGTTGGAGGCTTACGGATGAAGCCATTTCTCATTTGAGAGAAAGAGAGAAAAGCCCTAGAGAGAGAAGAAGAAGAAGAAGAAGAAGAAGAAGAAGAAGAAGAAGAAGAAGAAGAAGAAGAAGAAGAAGAAGAAGAAAGGAAGAGAGAGAGAGGAAGAAAAGCTTGGAGATTTCCGGCCCTACCGCTACATCGAGGACGATTCAACCTCTACAAACCTGAGGCAAGTGTTTAATCTTGCTAAATAGCTATTTGTGTATTTCATTTCATAAATTGTGGGGTAAAGAAATGGTTTTTGGGTATTAATGTCAAAACCTAGATTTTAGGTTTAAATCTTGAAATCAATGTTTAAATTGAGAATTAATGGCATAGAAATGATTGGGATCAACTTTGGGTTGATTAATGGGCTTAAAATCATGATTTGATGAAGGTTTGGGGGTTGGAATGAGAAATTTAGGGTTTAGGATTCGTAGGTTTTGAAGAAACAGATGAAACCTTCAAAAATTGCAGGTCCGAATCGATTCGCCCCCTCAAGCGAATCAATTCGGTTTGGTAAAATTAGCAGGTCTGCATTGACCGAATCGATTCGGACCCCAAGCCTAATCGATTCGGCCTATTGCAGAAGCCCAGGTCTTTGGACCCGAATCGATTCGCCTTGAAGGCCGAATTGATTCGCTAGTCCAAATCGATTCGGAACAGGGCCGAATCGATTCGGAAACAGGGCATTTTGAGGTATTTTCTCCATAGTGAATTCAAACCCTTTTTGGTTGGGTTTATTGATTTGGGGCCTTCTCTTATGATGTAAGAGATATGTTCTTGGAGACACATAAGGAGTTTCTCACACATTAGGGTTTTGGGGACTCCTTAGGGTAATTTGGGGAGAAATGTATCCATGTATGTATTTGGAGTTATGTATAGAGATTTTGGGGAAACCCTTTGGGATTGGGAATCCTAATTGTAGATTAAAAGTAGATATAGATGATATGTGTAGTGAAAGATTCCTACACAAACTCTTGGGTGATAGCCCTAATGTTGAATATATATAGGTATAGATATATACATATGGTTTTGGGAGACTATTCATCATAGGAAAATGATCGAATATGTTTCAAGTATGGGATTATATTCACGTATCGAGGTAAAGTTAATGGAATTGTGGTGACGGCATGCATATTGAGGACTATGTATACTTATATAGGTATATATATCTTATACATATGAGCGAGAATTAGTTTATATATATAGATAAGGATATGTGAATATGTGTTGATATATATATATATATATATATATATATATATCTGTATGTATATATATATATATATATATATAGATATCTGCATGTTGTAGACATACATGGTATGTATACTTAAACCGTATATGGTGGTTTATTATTTGATCCTATAATTGGATCGTATGGATGTATATATATTGTGCATGTGAATAATACATATACTTGATTGGTTAAGCATACCCCGCTCATGCTATCATTGGGAAGTTGCGCGCGTAGAGGGTGAGCATCCTGGCTTATAATGCAGGGTGTGGATATTCCCCAGGTCATAGTCGTCCCTTGTGATTATTATACATATAGATATATATTTTTGGGATGAGACGTGGTGGGTATGTTTCGTCTCATTGCCGGTTGGAACTATGACCGCTTCCCGGGACGTCGTGTGCGTGTGTTTACCACGAGATGGGTGTCGTTTAGTCCCACAACGGTGGCCCCAGTATTGCTACGTGAGCCGGGCACTGGGAAGATGATAGCACTGATGCAGTTTATCGGCGATATATATAGTCGGGTATATTATGTGCATGGCCTTGTACATCATATGTAGTATGTACACTTGGCTATTGGATTGATGATGATATATATATACAGATAGAAATAAATACCTATATATATATATATATATATTTATATATATCCTATAGATGAAGGATATGGACTTTTAGGAAGTACATCTTAGATGATTATGGTGTACTAGATTGATGGGGGTTGATGTATCGCACATAAGGTATTATTCGGTTACATCATCCCAAGGATATCATTGGAGGTTCTTTTATTTTATTTTATTTGTTTTCTTTTCTTCTTTCTTTCTTTAGTAGTTATAGTTAGTAGTAATGGTAGTATTAACTGTATGTTGAGGATTATGGATCTCTAGGATCGACATTGCCCAGGAGTAGTGTAACGAGGTGGTTCCTTGTTTGGATTTCGCTTTGCGAGACACCTCACGCACGAAACGCAGTGCCATGTCGAGATTTGAGAGAAGTAATTCCATAGGTGGCATCTCGGATCTCTGATCTTGACCTTGTCAGGAGTAGTGTAACGGGGCGGTTCCTTGTTTGGATTTCGCTTTGCGAGACTCCCCACGCACGAAACGTAGTACAATTTTGGGATTAGAGAGAAGTCTTGCCAATATTCCATGTGCATATTATTAAGTATATAAATTCTTACGCTTTTAGTCTATATAGGTATGTATATATATGTGTATATGTATAAGGGGAAATGTTTTAGGAATTATGATAATTATAACTCATGAGATTATCAATCGGAATTCATTAAGCCCTTTTATGGCATAATTGTTGTAATCATAATCTAATAGGATTAGAAATGGGTGGATCCTTAGATTATGACGGGAAGGTAGCTCTCGTGGTTATAGGCTAGGCCTAATAAGTTAGGTTGTCCTAAAATCAATTGGGGTAATTTAACTAAAATTGAGGATGCGAATAGGTGCGCGCCTTTAGATGAGAGGTGAGTTGGGGTTCCACGAGAGTGCGGTCTCACTTTATTTATGAAATTATGTACACCGGTATTTATTATGCACGGTTAACACACTTGCTAAATATTTTACACATTCGGGGCTCTGACCTGTTTACTTCTCCCTCCTTCTTGTATATACATATATATTTCCACAGGTATCCTACCGCAGGGATGCCGGATGACTTTCTATCCAGAGTCTCGGGAGCCGTGACAGGTGCGGACTGTTGCGGGATGTTTCATGTAGCCGCTTCCTACTTCTTTAAAATTTTAGGTAGGATTCATGTTGTATATCGGGTTTGTACCCAAGGGATATTTACATACATGTTTACATTTATTCCATTCAGTTATTGTATTGGCTGTGATCCGACAGCTTATTCGGGTCTACTTTTTGTAGTACATTCGGTTGTAATTAATTGGTTCATTTTATTTATTATAGTTCTTTCCTGCATCTCTCATATTCATTAGTAGTTTTATAGTGTTGGGTTGTGTATGTTGCAAGTTTTAAATTTTTATAACATCTTGCTTATATGATTTCGGGTAGTTAGTCCTATATTATATAGTACCGACAGTTGATGTTGAGACTGGACCATCTGGAATTCCTGATTTAATATAGTATAGGGCTGGCCACCCGTTATTATTTTAGGCGGGTTGTTACAGATGGTATCAGAGCATCAGGTTCTAGAGTCCTTAGGATCTGTGCGAGCTTTATGCATTCTTCCGTTAACGTTCTTGACATAAAGCCCTACAAATAGGACTGTTGTGTTCATTGCGTTGTTTTCTTCTGTGAAGTATATTCACTTGATTGGCGTTGTGATAACAATTGCTCTTGTTTCATTTCAGACGTCGCCTAGATTTTATCGTCTAGGAAAGGATAGGTTTAGAAGTACAATACCCATAGTATATTTTGGGTACGCTTCAATCGGGTAGCAATGGTTCGAGGTGATTTATCGGCAGTTGAGTGAGGAAGGAAATTTACTCGAATTGCGAATCTTGGTCCTAGTAAGGTAAACCCGAGGAGAGGCATGTAGTGTAGTTTTTGGGAGGTTTAGATTGAGAATCTGCTAACCTTCGTTAGAAAACCTGGTGTTGGTGACTTTTCTCGACGTGAGGTGTGTGGAGTTATCCCAATATTAGGAGTATCGCCTTCTAAGATGAGGGAGAATGCCTTTAGAGACTAAGTTTCATTGTGTAGAACTGAAGGAGTTTCCGACAATTGCAATCGCGCCTTGCCCTTCAATATGGTTAGGAAGGATTTTGTGGAAGATGTTTCTCTTATGGAGAAATAGGTTTAGGGATAATGATTTTCCTGGAAGGAGTTGAGGACCCTGAGTTGAGATTCTAGGGTGAGGGAAAAACCATTAGGTTATGGAATTGCAAGGTAGAATACCTTTCTTTGAGTTTAAGTTACGCTTTGTACGATAGTGGGAACGTCGCGTGTGAGGTGTGATGAGTAGCTAGCCGCTATACCGCTAGGGGGTATGGAATTTTCCTAGAGAAGGAAGTAAGCAAGTGTGGCCTTGGTATGGCATCTTGGGAGATGATACATCTTTTCGTAACGAGATAATAGGGAAGTTTTAGAATCCCAATGAGGGAAGGATTTATTTTTATATAAAGGTGTTAATATGATGTATAGGAATTTCATAACTGAGAGGTTCAGAGTTTGGTAAATTCGTGAGGAGCGGATAGTTTAGCTCATAGTTGTGCTAGTTTTGAGAACTAGGTATTGGCTAGAGCATTGTATTTGTTGAGACCTTGTGTTCTAAACATAAGGTGTTTGTTTGGCGTGTCGAAAGACGCGGAATATATTTATATTGTATTATTGTATAGGCCCTCGGGCAATATCTAAAATATGAAAAATCTTTTATAAAACCGTAACCCTGGTTCAACTAATCTCAATCCCCGACCTAGCTACACAGTAGTGTATTGGGAGGGTTCCTTGTTTGGATTTCGCTTGCGAGACCTCCCCCGCACGAAGGTGGCTAGCGTCAGGAATTGAGGAGAGTTCAACCAGTGGAAATTTTCAAACTTTTATATATTTAGTATATTATTATAGATTATATTACCGCGGGTTATCTTACAATTTGAGGCTAATGGAGCCTGATTAGGATTTTACGAGTGGAAGCTCGGGTACGGGGTGTATGGGCGCCCTGGGTAGCTAGTTGATTTTTGGACCGGTAAAGATCTATGTAGTTCGACATGAGAACTAGGGAGGATCGATATAGTGAACCTAAGACTTGATGTTAGGACTAGATGGTATTGAGGTCCTAGGCATGTCTTAAATTTCGCGGACGAAATTCTTGTAAGGGGGGAAGATTGTAACACCCCACGACTTTGGAGACTGAGAAATTTAATTTTTGGGAAAATTAAATTTAATTAAATTGGAGAATTTTAAAATTTGGGAATTTAAGTCCAAAAATAGAGAATATTTCAAAGTATTTCGGATGATATTTTTTAGGGTACCATCGATCCCGGAAGGGTCGAGATAGTCAAAATGACTGTCATTGGGTCTTATTTCGGCTCCGGAATGTTTTTAAGTTGTTTTGACTTGAATTGGAGTCAACGAGTCATTTAAAGTGTGTATTAACATTTAAAACTGGGATTTTGTTTTAAAAGGGTTGGAGGCTTACGGATGAAGCCATTTCTCATTTGAGAGAAAGAGAGAAAAGCCCTAGAGAGAGAAGAAGAAGAAGAAGAAGAAGAAGAAGAAGAAGAAGAAGAAGAAGAAGAAGAAAGGAAGAGAGAGAGAGGAAGAAAAGCTTGGAGATTTCCGGCCCTACCGCGACATCGAGGACGATTCAACCTCTACAAACCTGAGGCAAGTGTTTAATCTTGCTAAATAGCTATTTGTGTATTTCATTTCATAAATTGTGGGGTAAAGAAATGGTTTTTGGGTATTAATGTCAAAACCTAGATTTTAGGTTTAAATCTTGAAATCAATGTTTAAATTGAGAATTAATGACATAGAAATGATTGGGATCAACTTTGGGTTGATTAATGGGCTTAAAATCATGATTTGATGAAGGTTTGGGGGTTGGAATGAGAAATTTAGGGTTTAGGATTCGTAGGTTTTGAAGAAACAGATGAAACCTTCAAAAATTGCAGGTCCGAATCGATTCGCCCCCTCAAGCGAATCGATTCGGTTTGGTAAAATTAGCAGGTCTGCATTGACCGAATCGATTCGGACCCCAAGCCGAATCGATTCGGCCTATTGCAGAAGCCCAGGTCTTTGGACCCGAATCGATTCGCCTTGAAGGCCGAATCGATTCGCTAGTCCGAATCGATTCGGAACAGGGCCAAATCGATTCGGAAACAGGGCATTTTGAGGTATTTTCTCCATAGTGAATTCAAACCCTTTTTGGTTGGGTTTATTGATTTGGGGCCTTCTCTTATGATGTAAGAGATATGTTCTTGGAGACACATAAGGAGTTTCTCACACATTAGGGTTTTGGGGACTCCTTAGGGTAATTTGGGGAGAAATGTATCCATGTATGTATTTGGAGTTATGTATAGAGATTTTGGGGAAACCCTTTGGGATTGGGAATCCTAATTGTAGATTAAAAGTAGATATAGATGATATGTGTAGTGAAAGATTCCTACACAAACTCTTGGGTGATAGCCCTAATGTTGAATATATATAGGTATAGATATATACATATGGTTTTGGGAGACTATTCATCATAGGAAAATGATCGAATATGTTTCAAGTATGGGATTATATTCACGTATCGAGGTAAAGTTAATGGAATTGTGGTGACGGCATGCATATTGAGGACTATGTATACTTATATAGGTATATATATCTTATACATATGAACGAGAATTAGTTTATATATATAGATAAGGATATGTGAATATGTGTTGATATATATATATATATATATCTGTATGTATATATATATATATAGATATCTGCATGTTGTAGACATACATGGTATGTATACTTAAACCGTATATGGTGGTTTATTATTTGATCCTATAATTGGATCGTATGGATGTATATATATTGTGCATGTGAATAATACATATACTTGATTGGTTAAGCATACCCCGCTCATGCTATCATTGGGAAGTTGCGCGCGTAGAGGGTGAGCATCCTGGCTTATAATGCAGGGTGTGGATATTCCCCAGGTCATAGTCGTCCCTTGTGATTATTATACATATAGATATATATTTTTGGGATGAGACGTGGTGGGTATGTTTCGTCTCATTGCCGGTTGGAACTATGACCGCTTCCCGGGACATCGTGTGCGTGTGTTTACCACGAGATGGGTGTCGTTTAGTCCCACAACGGTGGCCCCAGTATTGCTACGTGAGCCGGGCACTGGGAAGATGATAGCACTGATGCAGTTTATCGGCGATATATATAGCCGGGTATATTATGTGCATGGCCTTGTACATCATATGTAGTATGTACACTTGGCTATTGGATTGATGATGATATATATATACAGATAGAAATAAATACCTATATATATATATATATTTATATATATCCTATAGATGAAGGATATGAACTTTTAGGAAGTACATCTTAGATGATTATGGTGTACTAGATTGATGGGGGTTGATGTATCGCACATAAGGTATTATTCGGTTACATCATCCCAAGGATATCATTGGAGGTTATTTTATTTTATTTTATTTTATTTGTTTTCTTTTCTTCTTTCTTTCTTTAGTAGTTATAGTTAGTAGTAATGGTAGTATTAACTGTATGTTGAGGATTATGGATCTCTAGGATCGACATTTCCCAGGAGTAGTGTAACGAGGTGGTTCCTTGTTTGGATTTCGCTTTGCGAGACACCTCACGCACGAAACGCAGTGCCATGTCGAGATTTTAGAGAAGTAATTCCATAGGTGGCATCTCGGATCTCTGATCTTGACCTTGTCAGGAGTAGTGTAACGGGGCGGTTCCTTGTTTGGATTTCGCTTTGCGAGACTCCCCACGCACGAAACGTAGTACAATTTTGGGATTAGAGAGAAGTCTTGCCAATATTCCATGTGCATATTATTAAGTATATAAATTCTTACGCTTTTAGTCTATATAGGTATGTATATATATGTGTATATGTATAAGGGGAAATGTTTTAGGAATTATGATAATTATAACTCATGAGATTATCAATCGGAATTCATTAAGCCCTTTTATGGCATAATTGTTGTAATCATAATCTAATAGGATTAGAAATGGGTGGATCCTTAGATTATGACGGGAAGGTAGCTCTCGTGGTTATAGGCTAGGCTTAATAAGTTAGGTTGTCCTAAAATCAATTGGGGTAATTTAACTAAAATTGAGGATGCGAATAGGTGCGCGCCTTTAGATGAGAGGTGAGTTGGGGTTCCACGAGAGTGCGGTCTCACTTTATTTATGAAATTATGTACACCGGTATTTATTATGCACGGTTAACACACTTGCTAAATATTTTACACATTCGGGGCTCTGACCTGTTTACTTCTCCCTCCTTCTTGTATATACATATATATTTCCACAGGTATCCTACCGCAGGGATGCCGGATGACTTTCTATCCAGAGTCTCGGGAGCCGTGACAGGTGCGGACTGTTGCGGGATGTTTCATGTAGCCGCTTCCTACTTCTTTAAAATTTTAGGTAGGATTCATGTTGTATATCGGGTTTGTACCCAAGGGATATTTACATACATGTTTACATTTATTCCATTCAGTTATTGTATTGGCTGTGATCCGACAGCTTATTCGGGTCTACTTTTTGTAGTACATTCGGTTGTAATTAATTGGTTCATTTTATTTATTATAGTTCTTTCCTGCATCTCTCATATTCATTAGTAGTTTTATAGTGTTGGGTTGTGTATGTTGCAAGTTTTAAATTTTTATAACATCTTGCTTATATGATTTCGGGTAGTTAGTCCTATATTATATAGTACCGACAGTTGATGTTGAGACTGGACCATCTGGAATTCCTGATTTAATATAGTATAGGGCTGGCCACCCGTTATTATTTTAGGCGGGTTGTTACAGATGGTATCAGAGCATCAGGTTCTAGAGTCCTTAGGATCTGTGCGAGCTTTATGCATTCTTCCGTTAACGTTCTTGACATAAAGCCCTACAAATAGGACTGTTGTGTTCATTGCGTTGTTTTCTTCTGTGAAGTATATTCACTTGATTGGCGTTCTGATAACAATTGCTCTTGTTTCATTTCAGACGTCGCCTAGATTTTGTCGTCTAGGAAAGGATAGGTTTAGAAGTACAATACCCATAGTATATTTTGGGTACGCTTCAATCGGGTAGCAATGGTTCGAGGTGATTTATCGGCAGTTGAGTGAGGAAGGAAATTTACTCGAATTGCGAATCTTGGTCCTAGTAAGGTAAACCCGAGGAGAGGCATGTAGTGTAGTTTTTGGGAGGTTTAGATTGAGAATCTGCTAACCTTCGTTAGAAAACCTGGTGTTGGTGACTTTTCTCGACGTGAGGTGTGTGGAGTTATCCCAATATTAGGAGTATCGCCTTCTAAGATGAGGGAGAATGCCTTTAGAGACTAAGTTTCGTTGTGTAGAACTGAAGGAGTTTCCGACAGTTGCAATCGCGCCTTGCCCTTCAATATGGTTAGGAATGATTTTGAGGAAGATGTTTCTCTTATGGAGAAATAGGTTTAGGGATAATGATTTTCCTGGAAGGAGTTGAGGACCCTGAGTTGAGATTCTAGGGTGAGGGGAAAACCATTAGGTTATGGAATTGCAAGGTAGAATACCTTTCTTTGAGTTTAAATTACGCTTTGTACGATAGTGGGAACGTCGCGTGTGAGGTGTGATGAGTAGCTAGCCGCTATACCGCTAGGGGGTATGGAATTTTCCTAGAGAAGGAAGTAAGCAAGTGTGGCCTTGGTATGGCATCTTGGGAGATGATACATCTTTTCGTAACGAGATAATAGGGAAGTTTTAGAATCCCAATGAGGGAAGGATTTATTTTTATATAAAGGTGTTAATATGATGTATAGGAATTTCATAACTGAGAGGTTCAGAGTTTGGTAAATTCGTGAGGAGCGGATAGTTTAGCTCATAGTTGTGCTAGTTTTGAGAACTAGGTATTGGCTAGAGCATTGTATTTGTTGAGACCTTGTGTTCTAAACATAAGGTGTTTGTTTGGCGTGTCGAAAGACGCGGAATATATTTATATTGTATTATTGTATAGGCCCTCGGGCAATATCTAAAATATGAAAAATCTTTTATAAAACCGTAACCCTGGTTCAACTAATCTCAATCCCCGACCTAGCTACACAGTAGTGTATTGGGAGGGTTCCTTGTTTGGATTTCGCTTGCGAGACCTCCCCCGCACGAAGGTGGCTAGCGTCAGGAATTGAGGAGAGTTCAACCAGTGGAAATTTTCAAACTTTTATATATTTAGTATATTATTATAGATTATATTACCGCGGGTTATCTTACAATTTGAGGCTAATGGAGCCTGATTAGGATTTTACGAGTGGAAGCTTGGGTACGGGGTGTATGGGCGCCCTGGGTAGCTAGTTGATTTTTGGACCGGTAAAGATCTATGTAGTTCGACATGAGAACTAGGGAGGATCGATATAGTGAACCTAAGACTTGATGTTAGGACTAGATGGTATTGAGGTCCTAGGCATGTCTTAAATTTCGCGGACGAAATTCTTGTAAGGGGGGAAGATTGTAATACCCCACGACTTTGGAGACTGAGAAATTTAATTTTTGGGAAAATTAAATTTAATTAAATTGGAGAATTTTAAAATTTGGGAATTTAAGTCCAAAAATAGAGAATATTTCAAAGTATTTCGGATGATATTTTTTAGGGTACCATCGATCCCGGAAGGGTCGAGATAGTCAAAATGACTGTCATTGGGTCTTATTTCGGCTCCGGAATGTTTTTAAGTTGTTTTGACTTGAATTGGAGTCAACGAGTCATTTAAAGTGTGTATTAACATTTAAAACTGGGATTTTGTTTTAAAAGGGTTGGAGGCTTACGGATGAAGCCATTTCTCATTTGAGAGAAAGAGAGAAAAGCCCTAGAGAGAGAAGAAGAAGAAGAAGAAGAAGAAGAAGAAGAAGAAGAAGAAGAAGAAAGGAAGAGAGAGAGAGGAAGAAAATCTTGGAGATTTCCGGCCCTACCGCGACATCGAGGACGATTCAACCTCTACAAACCTGAGGCAAGTGTTTAATCTTGCTAAATAGCTATTTGTGTATTTCATTTCATAAATTGTGGGGTAAAGAAATGGTTTTTGGGTATTAATGTCAAAACCTAGATTTTAGGTTTAAATCTTGAAATCAATGTTTAAATTGAGAATTAATGACATAGAAATGATTGGGATCAACTTTGGGTTGATTAATGGGCTTAAAATCATGATTTGATGAAGGTTTGGGGGTTGGAATGAGAAATTTAGGGTTTAGGATTCGTAGGTTTTGAAGAAACAGATGAAACCTTCAAAAATTGCAGGTCCGAATCGATTCGCCCCCTCAAGAGAATCGATTCGGTTTGGTAGAATTAGCAGGTCTGCATTGACCGAATCGATTCGGACCCCAAGCCGAATCGATTCGGCCTATTGCAGAAGCCCAGGTCTTTGGACCCGAATCGATTCGCCTTGAAGGCCGAATCGATTCGCTAGTCCGAATCGATTCGGAACAGGGCCGAATCGATTCGGAAACAGGGCATTTTGAGGTATTTTCTCCATAGTGAATTCAAACCCTTTTTGGTTGGGTTTATTGATTTGGGGCCTTCTCTTATGATGTAAGAGATATGTTCTTGGAGACACATAAGGAGTTTCTCACACATTAGGGTTTTGGGGACTCCTTAGGGTAATTTGGGGAGAAATGTATCCATGTATGTATTTGGAGTTATGTATAGAGATTTTGGGGAAACCCTTTGGGATTGGGAATCCTAATTGTAGATTAAAAGTAGATATAGATGATATGTGTAGTGAAAGATTCCTACACAAGCTCTTGGGTGATAGCCCTAATGTTGAATATATATAGGTATAGATATATACATATGGTTTTGGGAGACTATTCATCATAGGAAAATGATCGAATATGTTTCAAGTATGGGATTATATTCACGTATCGAGGTAAAGTTAATGGAATTGTGGTGACGGCATGCATATTGAGGACTATGTATACTTATATAGGTATATATATCTTATACATATGAACGAGAATTAGTTTATATATATAGATAAGGATATGTGAATATGTGTTGATATATATATATATATCTGTATGTATATATATATATATATAGATATATATATAGATATCTGCATGTTGTAGACATACATGGTATGTATACTTAAACCGTATATGGTGGTTTATTATTTGATCCTATAATTGGATCGTATGGATGTATATATATTGTGCATGTGAATAATACATATACTTGATTGGTTAAGCATACCCCGCTCATGCTATCATTGGGAAGTTGCGCGCGTAGAGGGTGAGCATCCTGGCTTATAATGCAGGGTGTGGATATTCCCCAGGTCATAGTCGTCCCTTGTGATTATTATACATATAGATATATATTTTTGGGATGAGACGTGGTGGGTATGTTTCGTCTCATTGCCGGTTGGAACTATGACCGCTTCCCGGGACGTCGTGTGCGTGTGTTTACCACGAGATGGGTGTCGTTTAGTCCCACAACGGTGGCCCCAGTATTGCTACGTGAGCCGGGCACTGGGAAGATGATAGCACTGATGCAGTTTATCGGCGATATATATAGCCGGGTATATTATGTGCATGTCCTTGTACATCATATGTAGTATGTACACTTGGCTATTGGATTGATGATGATATATATATACAGATAGAAATAAATACCTATATATATATATATATATATATTTATATATATCCTATAGATGAAGGATATGAACTTTTAGTAAGTACATCTTAGATGATTATGGTGTACTAGATTGATGGGGGTTGATGTATTGCACATAAGGTATTATTCGGTTACATCATCCCAAGGATATCATTGGAGGTTCTTTTATTTTATTTTATTTGTTTTCTTTTCTTCTTTCTTTCTTTAGTAGTTATAGTTAGTAGTAATGGTAGTATTAAATGTATGTTGAGGATTATGGATCTCTAAGATCGACATTGCCCAGGAGTAGTGTAACGAGGTGGTTCCTTGTTTGGATTTCGCTTTGCGAGACACCTCACGCATGAAACGCAGTGCCATGTCGAGATTTGAGAGAAGTAATTCCATAGGTGGCATCTCGGATCTCTGATCTTGACCTTGTCAGGAGTAGTGTAACGGGGCGGTTCCTTGTTTGGATTTCGCTTTGCGAGACTCCCCACGCACGAAACGTAGTACAATTTTGGGATTAGAGAGAAGTCTTGCCAATATTCCATGTGCATATTATTAAGTATATAAATTCTTACGCTTTTAGTCTATATAGGTATGTATATATATGTGTATATGTATAAGGGGAAATGTTTTAGGAATTATGATAATTATAACTCATGAGATTATCAATCGGAATTCATTAAGCCCTTTTATGGCATAATTGTTGTAATCATAATCTAATAGGATTAGAAATGGGTGGATCCTTAGATTATGACGGGAAGGTAGCTCTCGTGGTTATAGGCTAGGCCTAATAAGTTAGGTTGTCCTAAAATCAATTGGGGTAATTTAACTAAAATTGAGGACGCGAATAGGTGCGCGCCTTTAGATGAGAGGTGAGTTGGGGTTCCACGAGAGTGCGGTCTCACTTTATTTATGAAATTATGTACACCGGTATTTATTATGCACGGTTAACACACTTGCTAAATATTTTACACATTCGGGGCTCTGACCCGTTTACTTCTCCCTCCTTCTTGTATATACATATATATTTCCACAGGTATCCTACCGCAGGGATGCCCGATGACTTTCTATCCAGAGTCTCGGGAGCCGTGACAGGTGCGGACTGTTGCGGGATGTTTCATGTAGCCGCTTCCTACTTCTTTAAAATTTTAGGTAGGATTCATGTTGTATATCGGGTTTGTACCCAAGGGATATTTACATACATGTTTACATTTATTCCATTCAGTTATTGTATTGGCTGTGATCCGACAGCTTATTCGGGTCTACTTTTTGTAGTACATTCGGTTGTAATTAATTGGTTCATTTTATTTATTATAGTTCTTTCCTGCATCTCTCATATTCATTAGTAGTTTTATAGTGTTGGGTTGTGTATGTTGCAAGTTTTAAATTTTTATAACATCTTGCTTATATGATTTCGGGTAGTTAGTCCTATATTATATAGTACCGACAGTTGATGTTGAGACTGGACCATCTGGAATTCCTGATTTAATATAGTATAGGGCTGGCCACCCGTTATTATTTTAGGCGGGTTGTTACAGCAGCGTGCACATATGATTGATTGAGTTGATTTACCTATCGAATATGTTAACACCCATACATTCCGTTTCCATGACTTGGTTGTTTGAGTTTAGATCCATAGTGTGATTTTGGGTGTCTTATTTTTGTATTGTAATTTTGAAAAATTCAAAAATAGTGGGTGAAAGTTTTTGAGACATACCTTTGCATACGCGTAGTTTGATCCATGTTTGCTATGTATTTTTATCGTGACACTCCATGTTTTGATTTTTTTTTCTTCTTATATGTGTATTTGGAGACATCATAAATAGGGGGAGAAAGAATTATCATGTTTTAGGGGAGTTTTTGCATTATGGGGGAGATTTGATTTATTAATGCTTTGTTCTTATATCATTTAAACTCGTTGCGTCATGAAGGTTTTTGCTTTTTCTCATGTGTGTAGGTACAAAGACTGAAGATCATTATGTTGCACACTCTGATGAGAAAAGCTTTGAGATTTGACGAAGTTATTTGAAGAACAGTTTGAGATCTTGAAAATTTATTCATGGGAGGGTAGATTTGTATAGGCATTTTGGTTATTGATAATTCGGATTTTTTATGTATGTACTGGCATAGACATAGGGGGAGATTTGTAAGGACATATTTTTATAAGTCCGATATCAATTTATTATGTCATATACCAATACACCGTCGAAGAGCATTCAAGACTAATCTACATCAAGACGACTCCGAATTAATCAAGTTCTTCATCAAAAAGACTCCGCAAAGTGTACTTTGGTAAGGTTATGTTTTTAATACCTTAACTTTCCAGTTAGAGCTTTTGGGATATTTTTACAAAATATTTTTTAAGTGTTGGAGCGGACTTTTTCGTCAAAATTTGAGAATGAGTATTTTTTCTAAGTATTGGAGCAGACATTAAAATAAATTTTTTTGACGCAACAGGTGTTCAAACAACATAACACTGTCGTTCGAACGAGATAAGCATGTCATGCGATCTCGTTCGAGCGACACGTGTCCTTCGTTCGAGTGACTTGCTTATCTCGTTCGAACGAGCTCTAATACCGAGGAGGTGCATTTTTATATAAATACTCATTAAATGGTTTCATTTTCATTAAGAAGTCCCAGTGTTTTGAAAGACAAAAAACTGCGAAACTGCAGAATCCTTTTGACTTCTTCTTTTAGGGTTTAATCCCTTTTTGTTTTCAATTCCCAAAAATCCCATATGCTTTGGTGAATTGTTTTGGTGTTGAAAAACACACTTTTGTTGTTTATTCTTTGTGGGGAGAACTCTACAACCAGAGAGCTCCGTGCTATTGTGGAGGGAGTCTCTTTGGAGTTTTTGGGTTGCGGTCCTTGTGGTACAGCTACGCGTGAACCATTGTAGATTTCTAGCCATTGCTTTGGAGGTTTGACGAAGACACCGTGTGTTACACTTGTGGGCGATTATCAGGTTGTATGTAAGTCAATGGTCTTGTAAACTTTTCAAAGTTCTAAAAATAAAAGGTTTTTCCCTTCGGGAATTTTTCCCAAAAATTTGTGTCACATGCTATATCTTATTTGGTTTGATGCGTAGATGCATGTTTAGGGGCTGAATTACTTTGATTTAAAAATATACTCTAATTAAATAAGTGTGCCAAAGTGGAAACTTGCGATTTAATTTAAATCGGTATCAAACACCGCATTCACACGTTTTACAATTAACACGAACCATTCAAACCCAATCTTTTGTGTAATATTTAGAGAATTAGAATCAAATTGTTATGAATTGGGATATTAGGATTCTTGAGAGAGAAAACAGGTTTTATTTTAGGTCTTGAACTTTAATTAGTATTTTGATGACATGATTGTGTTCCAATAATTTTTTTTATGTGGATGCATTGTTTATGTGTTATATGAATCATGTATGAAGATTTTTTGGTCTTTAATGGATGTTTGAGAGTAGTTTTGTTAAGTTTGAGAAGACAAACTCTATAGTGGGAATTTTTCAAAACACTGATGTGATCAATCGATCGATAAAATTCAACGATTGATTAATACATCAGATATTTTGACAATTTCACCTGTTGATTTAATTAAGGGATATTTTGATTTGGGGTTTATTTTGGGATAACCTATTATCTAATTTAATATATGTGGCTTAGTTTATATATGAATCTAATTAAAGATAAAGAGTGATTTCTTATTTACTTTCAAATTGAATTGAAGTGGACAAATTTAGTTGAGACTTGTCTTTCGTAATTGAGATGGATATTATTTGATGTATTCTTTATGTAATTCATACTATGTGTGAGTACCCATGGAGAACGTAGTAAGGGGGATTCCATTTAAGGGGGTACGTATGGTGGGTACCACTATGGCACCTCGATAAGTAGACGAGATGCCTTAGTCAATTTTTACCCCTAGGTCACACGTATAAGTACTCATGTCCGAGCTGGATTATGGGAATATTTTCTTTATATAGTCTTGGGTATGGTAGGCTATATTATTGATGGGTAGATGTTGTGATTTATCCCTTGCCATAACGAGGTCTTAGGTTTGGGACGGACTAAGACTATACTTAATGTAATACTCCACCCTAGAAAATAGATCTTGAATAATAATTTGAGTATTTTATTCGGAAAAATAATTGGAGAAAAAAATGCACAAGTGATTGAGCTAGAATTATACATAAAATGACGCATTGCACGAAGTGATTAAAAAGGGAATTCTCACGTTGCATGGTCTGCAACGATGTACATTTGTGTCCAATTAGTTGGTATGAATATATCGATAAAGTATGATGCGAATTAATTGAGGAACGAATGAACCATGGATATGAGTAGGTGTAATTTATAATTTAGATGGTACGCGATTCGGACAAGTATAACTTTGCTCGATTTTTGTGGAACACATTAGCAAGAAAAATTATTTGACCACTTTTTATGGTACTAAATATAAGGATAAAAAGGTTATGGTGTCAAATTAGGGAAATAATTGAATTTTTTGAAATTAGTCTATCAATCGATAAAATTAAGCTTTGGGACGCGATCGATCGAGCGAGCAAGCAAAGCAGGTCTGCGAGACGTCCCCTTATTTTATATGTTGTATCTTTTTAGGCCATTGATTTTGAACAAGTTCCAATCTCTTAGAGACCCCTTTCCTTTGATCATTTCGAGTTCTGCTTCTTAAGGGGAGTTGGTGGGGGTTACCTCTTATGGTAAGTAGGGTTCGGTGTGTTCCCATATATAAACATAAAGAGAGGGGTGGGGTAAAACCCATCATATTTGCATGACTCTCTCTCTCTCACTCACTCACTCTCTTAAGCTCCCAATGCATCTATGGGGGAAAATATTTCTTCCCAGAATGCCCCACAAACATATTCCACTATTTCCACCATGAAACCACCATTAAAAGGCCTCAAACAACTTTATATCACCATACAAAACCTTAGGAAAATTTATTGGGTTAAGGAATATGGTATTCTTGTAATTGAGTGGAGGTTTGAAGGGGGTCTTCTTTGAGGAAAAGATGGATTTCGTAGAGAACAAGGAGAGTTGCATTGGAGCTTCCATGAAAGAAGATTGGAAAGATCTTTTAGTAACCCCTTAAGGCCATCTTTGGAGGTGAGGGTTTCTCCTCCTAAACTACCATATCCATCGCAATTTTGGAGACTTTAGAGGTGAGAATACTAACCTTGGTTTAGGTTTAAAGTTGAGTAGATTTTCAGCTAGTTTATTTACATATATTATACTTAATATATGTAGGATATGTGTTAGTTTGCATCTATGGGGTAACTAGTTGCATTCTATGATTTTTATGTGTCATTGGGTTTCAAATAGATGATTTAAAATGACTTTTGAAAATGAATAAATTTTCAGGATGTATATATTCAATATTCTATGAAATAAAGTGTGTTAAAATAATTTTTTTAAGATGAATAATGTGATTTTATGCAAAGAAATGCACTGGGACTGTTTATCCATTTTATAAGATTAAAATGTGATTTTATGCTTGAATAATGAAGATAAATATAAAAAGAGAAACTTTCACTTTAATGGATTATTTATAGTGGGTAAAACTCATGTAGATGTAACAACCCGAGGTCTTGGAGACGAGGATTTATTTATTTTGGGAGAAATAAATAATATTTTATTGGAGAAATAATTAAATTGGCAAATGAGGTCAAAAATTGAAGTTGTTAGAAAGAGTGTCGAATGTTGATTCTGAGGGTACCATAGTGTCCTGAAGGGTCGAGAAAGTCAAAATGACTGTACTTGGGGTTCATTTAGGTTCCGAAATAAATTAGGACCGTTTGACTCGAATTAAAGTCACCGAGTCATTTAAAGTGTGTATTATCATTTAAAGATGTGTATCTTGGGATTTAGGGCTTATTAAGCCTACGGAAGATATTTCTCCAAAGAGAGAAAGAGAAAAGGAAAGAAAGAAAGAGAGAAGAAGAATAAGAAGAAAAGGAAGGAGAAAAGAGAGAGAAAGTGGAGATTTCCGGCCAATACGCGATCTCAAGGCGAATTCAGACCCTACGAACCCGAGGCAAGTGATTAAACTTGTTAAATAATTGTTGTGTACCATTTATTGCATGATTTGTGGATTGAATCTTTGGGTTTTAGGTTTAGTTTAATAAAAACCTAACTTTTGGGTATAATCTTAGATTTTATATGTAGATCTTTGATTTGAGGATAGAAATTGATTTAAATGTATTCTAGGATGAATATTAATGATATATATGGGATTGGGTTGAAGAGAAATGGAGAGAAAATGATTAAAATGAATTTTGGGAATTTTAGGCTTACAAAAAGTAGCCATTTTCGAGGTTCCTGAAGGGCCGAATCGATTCGGAAATATGCAGGTACCCAGGTCTGAGTGACCGAATTGATTCGGACTCCAGCCGAATCGATTCGGCCTGAGACAGAATCCCAGGTCTGATGACCCGAATCGATTCGCCTTCCTGGCCGAATCGATTCGCTGGGCCGAATCGATTCGGAATTGGCCCGAATTGATTCGAAAACAGGGCTTTTGGGGGATTATTTTTCTAAAAAGAATTTCATCCTGTTTTGTTCGAGGTTATCAATTGGGGATCTCCATAGGAGATATTTGGAGTATGTTTTGGAGACTTTTAGATAGTTTCCCTTATAAGAAATAAATGGAATCATATTGACTAAATTTGAGGAATACCTATTAGATATTTTGGTATGTTCTAAGTGGGGAAGCCCACCTTGTTTTGAGAATTCTATTTGGAGAATTATGATATTAATGGGAATAATTTAGAGATACCGGATCTTAGGATCCAATCCCAAATGGGATAACTTTAAAGGTTCATAAAATGAATTGAACCCTATTATGAATGGAGATTTATAAATGCTATTTGAGGTGCATACGGATATAGAAATATCCTTAATGATGTTTGATTTGGAAAATGTCTCACACAACGAGAAATGCTAATTGAAGAGCATTATGATAAAAGAATATCCTTAACTTAAATAGAATTGGGAGATGATTCACAAATAGAAGTGACATGTGAGCTTCAAGTGAGAATTAGTATCGCGTATACTAAGTGGGGAAGATGTGTGAGAGATGACGATTAGTGTATCGAGAGAGAGATATACTAAACAATGGCATTAAATCTATTGCGCCTAAGAGCGTATAATGAAAATGAAAATGATGTGGAAGGTATACCTTATATGATGGTATATCTTTATTATGTGGGATGTATGTATACCTTATATGATGGTATATATACATGTTAGGCATACCCTATCCTTGCTATCATTGGGAGGTTTCGTGCGTAGAGGGTGAGCATCCTGGCTCAAAGAGCAGGATGCAGATATTCCCCAGGTCATAGTCGTCCATGGTGGTCAGCAAATGACATATATATACATTTATTTATTTTGGGGGTGAGAGGTCGTGGGTATGTGTCGCTCTCACTTGCCAGTTAGGAGCTATGACCACTTTCCAAACGTTGTGTGCGTGAGTTGATCGCGAGGTGGGTGTCGTTGAACCCCACCAGGTGGCCCCAGTTTGCTACGTATATGGGCTGCTGGAAGATGATAGCATGTGAGCCTGCATCTTTCGAGTTATAGCTCGATTGGATGGTTATTATTGCTTGTGCTTGTACTTGGGTATCGAGGGCATAATGGACCTCAATGACCTACATTGCCAGGATTAGTGTATCGGGGGGTTCCTTGTTTGGATTTTGCCTCGGCGAGACGTCCCACGCACGAACCGCAGTGTAATGTTGGAACTTAGGGGTAAGTTAGTCCTTAATGCTCATACTTATATATATATATATATATATATATATTTATATATATATATCACCTATCCCAAAAATCGACAGTGCCAGGAGTAGTTAACGAGGGGGTTCCTTGTTTGGATTTTGCTTCGGCGAGACGTCCCACGCATGAAACGCCGTGTACTGTTGAGAATTGGGAATATTAATTAATTAAAATTTGGATAATAAATTGGGTTACATGCATCTTGCATTGAGGTCATAATGAGCCTCGATGATCAATACGGTCAGGAGTAGTGAAACGGGGGGTTCCTTGTTTGGATTTTGCCTCGGCGAGACGTCCCACACACGAAATGCAGTGCCGTGTTGAGAATCGGGAGGAGTTTAGTCCTTAACTCTTAATGCTAATAACTCATATATATAATTATATATTGTTTACATGCCAAATGAAGGCATATCTAGAATATATAAAATTCTAGTAAATGAGATTGTTGATGCATTGTGATGATGTGGTTATGAGATGGATCATGTAACTTTATATGTTCAACAAATGAACATTATAAAGATAACTATAACTATTACATTAAAGTTAATGTATATAACTTATAGATTATAGAAATAAGTGTAGATTGTGAGATAGGTTAGATGGCTTCACTTAAATACTTCAATTGGGTTTAAGTTAGAATCCTCTTACCTAAAATAGAATCGGGCATCCATTTGGAGATCACGTGCATACGTTTAGTGCCGCTTTAGTTGAGAGGTGAGTTGAATTATTATGGAGAGTTCGATTCCACCTTAATCATGTAATAATGCATTTATAATTATTATGCATTTTAATACACTTGCTATAAAAGGTTTTTTACATCTCGGGATCTAACTCGTATATATTTTCTCCTCCATGTATATATTGTACTACTTCAGGTGTTCCTCCGTAAGGACGCCTTTGATGTTCATCCATTCAGGATTCGTGGAGTTGGGGCATTGCGGACTGTCTCAGCACTTTGTTTTAGTCGATTCCTATCTTTGTATATCTTGATTAGGATTCAGTTTGTATATTGAGTTAGTATTCAAGTGTTGTAGATTAACACTTTCATATTTCATTTCTCAGATTATTGTATTGTCTGTGACCCGACAGCATATTCGGGTATTTCATTGTTGAGATTTTGTTGTACATTGTATTGCACTCTTGTATAGATTAGAGTTTGCACTTATCACTCCTCATAGTTAGATGTATATTGTTGGTTATGTACATTATTGGTTTTGTTGTTGTTGTTAAATAAAAAGTTTTAAATTTTTGATAATTCGCTTTTAATGATTTCGGGTAGTTAGCCTTATATTATTAGCATTGTCAGTTGATGGTGAGACTGTGCCATCTGGGATACCTGATTTATTGTAGTATAGAGCTGGCCATCCGTTATTATTTTGAGCGAGTTGTCACAGTAGAAAGTAAAATGGGTTTAATGTGTAAATATGTGAAAAGTAAAGATTTCCATAAGTTGTGGATTAAAAATGAATAATGGAACTTAAAGGTTTCAAATGTGTGAATTGTAACAAAATACGTGTTAAGATGAAAAAATCCCATAAATGAAGTGTGTATTTCAAATGTCTAGAAAATGGGACTTTAATATATGAAAAGATGTTATTATATATATTAAAGGTGTTAAAGTGACAAATGTGAAAGTTCGTAAAATGCGGTATCGACAAGTGTTAAAAATGGCGACTTTAAGTGTTAAGTCGAAACTTAAATTACCATTTTCGAAAAATAACACTTATTAAATGACTAAATTGCATGTTTTGGCAATAAAATGGTCAATTGGAAAATTTACTTAAAATGGAACATTTTTATGAAATAAAAATGTCGACGAATGTTTTTACACCAGTGTGGGTGAAAATGAATTAAGTCCTAAAGCATGAATAATTTTTTGTATAAAAATCAACGTGTGTGTGAAGAAGGACTTGAAGGAGAAAGAAATAATTTTTCAAGTGTTAATGGAAAAAAGAAAGGTTAAGTCCGAGTTTTTTGTTTTGGCCCTGTAATACCCCGTGATTTTAATGACTTTTAAAATGGGTTATATTTTAAATTAATGGATTAATTGGATTTTATTATAAATTAAATCATTTGGGTTTTATCCGAATTGTGGATATTAAAATGGATGATTCTGAATATTACTTAAAGATATTTAGGTAATATATGAATATGACGTCATTATTATGACGGTATGATATAATTTCTCGGTAAATTGGATTTTTAGTCAGACGCAGTATGGAACGTGTCGGGACTAATTTGTTAAATTAAAAAGGGAACTTATTTTTATATCATCCTTATAGTCATTTTGACTACGTCATTGCATCCGGAAGGGTTGAGATAGTCAGAAAAGTCTATTTGGATGTTGATATTGGGTCTCGGGTCATTTGGAAATGAAAAAACAACCCAAAAAGGCATTTTGGTTATTTTTACAAGGGGGATGAATAGTGATTTCGGGTTTTATCTTATTATAAGTATTTGGAGATTAGTGTATGTAGGTTCATTTCATCTCTTCTACACAAAATTTAAAAGTCAACTTCTTAGAGAGAGTGGAAGGCTGCTTGGAAAGAAAAAGAAGTTTTCTTGGGAAGGAGGAGAACCAAAGCTCACCACCACCATCACCACCTATGTTATTCAACTCCAAAGGATCAGATCTTTGGTAAAGGCAAGTGTTTGATATTTACAATTAAAGTTCGTATATTATCCATGTTAGGATAGTTATAAAAAGAGATGATTTTCATGCTTGGAAGATGAAAGGATATAGTTGTTAATGGATTTTTGGAATCTAAAAATATATAGGAATTAAACTCATGTTGTAGGTAGTTAGTAATCTAATAAATATTCATCAATCTGTGGAAGAAATTATTAAAATAATTTAGTTTTCTTGAAGATAATATGTTGATAATTTTCTGGAAAAAGAGTCAAAAACAAGTGGAATAAAAAGAGCCAATTTGGAAGGTTTAGATCTTCTTTTTGAGTGCATTTGGATGAGATTTAAGAAAAACTCAAAACACATACCTGACTCAATTTTTCGTGTAGAATCCAAATCTGAAGTTGGATTGATGATTTGAATAATTTTTGGATCTGATTTTTCTGAGTATTTAAAATATGAGAATTCATGATGTTGTTTCTTTTTAATGTTGGTTCTTATCCCAAAACTTTTGTAGATCGTCGGTGATTATTAATTGGATATTATGGGACTTAGAGAAGATCAGTAAGCCCTAGTTAAGATTTGAATTAATTTGATTGGGATTTAATTGATTAGAATTATGATAATTAAATTTAAAGAGATTTCGGTTGCTAGATTCATGTGTTGGATTCTAATCTGTTTGTATGAGGATTAAGGATAGTTCAAGTAGGGGAGATTTAATATAACACCTGGGTAGCCTTAGGGTTGCAATTTAAACATCAAGGACTGAGTTTATGCTCATTATTGATTTCGCAAGGGCTGAGTGTAGTACAAGAGCATAGTGGTATGGCTCCTGGATAGAGATGGGAGTTTAGAACACATTTGGTTGAAAGAGGGGATGAGGTTATTCCGATCGCATATTTGAAGTTGACGAACCTCCTCGATCGACAAAGTTAAGTAGTAGTGTATTGGAGGGATTCCTTGTTTGGATTTCGCTTTGCGAGACGCTCCGCGCATGAACCTTAACGACGTTGGGAGTGGAGAGATGTTATAGAATGCGAGGATAATTAAATTATGAAGTAAAGATATGACATTTTAATACGTGAGATTTAAAGAGATATAATGCTGCGTAAGGGAATAATCTAAGGTTAATGTGAGTACCTTGTTGTTAGTATACTATAGGTATGATAATACCTATTTGATTGATTAATGATTATGTGTATGACATACCTAGCTTACTTGCTATCGGTGGGAGGTTTGCGTGTGAGGGCAGTCATATCCTGATGAATCCATGGGATCTTTGATTTGTCGCTCGAGAACATAGGTCTATGAAAGACTAATCGAGGAGTTGATAAGTCCGCTGACTATGGGTACGTAGGTATGTGCGTGACCCATGGGTATGATTACTATGTTCGCCTCCAATGATTGTGTTGTTGTTAATGGTTCGAGTTATCCTCACCGAACCTTTTGTCCCCTTTTCGGCGACCAGCGATATTGGGACATGATAGCAGAGTAATGCATTGCACCGCAGATGTGACTCAGGGTGTCGTATTATATATGAATATATATATATATATATATATATATATATATATATATAATGGATTAAATGAATGAATGGATATTTATTATGGTTAAATCTATCTGCGGTGATAATTGTAGATAACGGTGAATAGAGAAAGATAATTAAATTAAGTTAATGAATGTTTATTGAAAAACTTAATTCATATTAATGAGAAATGATTCATGTTAATGAGAGACGATGAGAAATGTAAATGAATAATAATGTGACGTATGGTATGGGACATACGGGTATTATGATATTGGGATGGAATTATAATATGGATACTAGAAAAGAGGAACCATTAACTAGGAGGTTAATAGGAAACGTTAAGTGTGCACTCTAGTTGAGAGGTGAGAATGGAAAGTGAGAGTTGGGTCTAACATGTACATAATAAAAGATTTATTGCACTTGTTAAATACTTGCTGTTTTAAAAATCATTTTCACAATCGGGCTCTGACCCGTTTCCTTGCATATTTTCTTTTCTATTATATCTTCTATATCAGGTGTCCAGCAACAGGGATGTCAACCTTAGCGGATTATGACAAGCTATGGATTTATGGAGTTTTGCTTAGACGCCTATCATCATTTGATTCACAGTATTCTCTTAGTAGGGCATGTCGCCCAAAGGATTCAGTTATCTTCTTCTATCGGGGCCAAATACTATGGTATTCGTGTCATTTTAATACATTTGATATTGTTGGGATTACTGTAATGGATTAATATTATTTGGGAATGTTTATTCCAATTGCATTCAAATTATTTTGTGTTATCTAATTGGTTATCAGTGCTGTAGAATAAAATGTGTTGTGTTATTCTTAAATTAGAAATGGATTTTGTTAAATTAAAATTTGGAAAGTTTTTAACACCAGCTTAATTGGGTATTGGGTGAGTTGTAAATGTTTTCGACAGTGATGCTAAGAATGAGACAACTGTATATTCTGTTTTAATTTGGTATGGGACTGGCCACCCGGTATTTAATTAGGCGGGGTGTTACAGGTGGTATCAGAGCATCAGGTTCTAGTGTCCTTTAGGGTCTGTACGGCTTACTGTGTTTTCAGCTTTGAGTTCTTTGATGTAGATCCCTATGTTTAGGATTGTTGATTTCTTTGGTAAGATTCCGTATATATTAGTGAATCTTATTTGCGTTCGGACGAGTTCGTACAAGAAGTATGGCAGATGAGGGCCATTGGATGGATAGTGGAGATCGTACTTAGGAGGTTATGAAGTATGTTCGAGTATGATGACCATAGTCAAGGTCACCCTTATTATGGAAAATTGAGGAGAGACATCAGTACAAGTTCTTGAAATGCGGGAATTGTGTGTGTTACCTAACAAAGGCAATATATTCAAAGGCTTGGGCATATAGTGGAGTGTGGTTAACTAGAACTGAAAATTTGGGGTAAAATTTTTCTTGACTCATCGGAGGAAGTTTTATTAGTGGGAGTCAACAACCATCACCCGCAAATGAGGGTATGTTTCCTATCTAACGAAGTATGAGGCGTATTGATTTTTGTAGCAGTTAATATTGTGTGGGAAAAAAGGGTTGCTAAACTTAGCCTATAGCATCGTTATTTACGTAGACTCACTGAGGGGAGTGGGACGCCTATATATTACATGTTATCACGTGGGTTTGATTGTTATCATGGGATTACTTACCTTGGGCATGTCCGAGCGTGATGTGACTATCGGCATGCATTGACTTGTGGTATACGAGAGCGTATGTACTACTACTATCCTGCATCTTGTCTTCTATAAGAGAGTAGATGCGTAGACTCTATTGGAAATCGATAAAACCTAATTTTTGTTTTAAATCGATAAACCGGATATATATATTTTTTTTTAAATCGATAAACCTGATATTTTTTTTTCGATAAACCAAATTTTATATACTATTGACTAAGGACCTTAGGAGTTTCGATGACCGACTACTTTAGGAAGTAGTGTATCGGGGTGGTTTCTTGTTTTGATTTCGCTTGCGAGACACCCCACGCATGAAACTAATAATCGTTGGGAGTCGAAATAAGTTAGGTCTTTGGGATATGAGTTTATAACCTTTGCAAAAATGTTAATATTGAAAGTGGTACGATAGGGTGTATGGGCGCCCTGGATGGTTGAACGGTAGTAGTTTTCATAATTGTGAAAGAGTGAGTAGTTGCGACTTCAGGATGTATTTACTTGATGATTGAGGATCATTTTTCTGAACTTGGTTACGTGAATGGTATAAGGAAGATTGGGTAAAGTTTAAATTCGATTCAGTTGAAACTATATGGTGAGGCTTGGCGTATAACATCGATAGGGATTTCGTTAATGTACTATATGGGCGGTACGTCTTAGATTTCTTGCGATGTGAGATTTATACTCGGAGTTGACCTTACCGGTATGATTTATATTCTTGAATTTCGGGAAGAAATTCTATTATAAGGGGGGAAGTATGTAATACCCCGTGATTTTAATGACTTTTAAAATGGGTTATATTTTAAATTAATGGATTAATTGGATTTTATTATAAATTAAATCATTTGGGTTTTATCCGAATTGTGGATATTAAAATGGATGATTCTGAATATTACTTAAAGATATTTAGGTAATATATGAATATGATGTCATTATTATGACGGTATGATATAATTTCTCGGTAAATTGGATTTTTAGTCAGACGCAGTATGGAACGTGTCGGGACTAATTTGTTAAATTAAAAAGAGAACTTATTTTTATATCATCCTTATAGTCATTTCGACTGTGTCATTGCGTCCGGAAGGGTTGAGATAGTCACAAAAGTCTATTTGGATGTTGATATGGGGTCTCGGGTCATTTGGAAATGAAAAGACAACCCAAAAGGGCATTTTGGTTATTTTTACAAGGGGGATAAATAGTGATTTCGGGTTTTGTCTTATTATAAGTATTTGGAGATTAGTGTATGTAGGTTCATTTCATCTCTTCTACACAAAATTTAAAAGTCATCTTCTTAGAGAGAGTGGAAGGTTGCTTGGAAAGAAAAAGAAGTTTGCTTGGGAAGGAGGAGAACCAAAGGTCAAAGGTCACCACCACCATCACCACCTATGTTATTCAACTCCAAAGGATCAGATCTTCAGTAAAGGTAAGTGTTTGATATTTGCAATTTAAGTTCGTATATTGTCCATGTTAGGATAGTTATAAAAAGAGATGATTTTCATGCTTGGAAGATAAAAGGATATAGTTGTTAATGGATTTTTGGAATCTAAAAATATATAGGAATTAAACTCATGTTGTAGGTAGTTAGCAATCCAATAAATATTCATCAATCCGTGGAAGAAATTCTTAAAATAATTTAGTGTTCTTGAAGATAATATGTTGATAATTTTCTGGAAAAAGATTCAAAAACGAGTGGAATGAGAAGAGCCAATTTGGAAGGTTTAGATCTTCTTTTTTAGTGCATTCGGATGAGATTTAAGAAAAACTCAAAACACATACCTGACTCAATTTTTCGTGTAGAATCCAAGTCCGAAGTCGGATTGATGATTTGAATAATTTTTGGATCTGATTTTTCTGAGTATTTAAAATATGAGAATTCATGATGTTGTTTCTTTTTAATGTTGGTTCTTATCCCAAAACTTTTGTAGATCTTCGGTGATTATTAATTGGATATTATGGGACTTAGAGAAGATCAGTAAGCCCTAGTTAAGATTTGAATTAATTTGATTGGGATTTAATTGATTAGAATTATGATAATTAAATTTAAAGAGATTTCGGTTGCTAGATTCATGTGTTGGATTCTAATCTGTTTGTATGAGGATTAAGGATAGTTCAAGTAGGGGAGATTTAATATAACACCTGGGTAGCCTTAGGGTTACAATTTAAACATCAAGGACTGAGTTTATGCTCATTATTGATTTCGCAAGGGCTGAGTGTAGTACAAGAGCGTAGTGGTATGGCTCCTGGATAGAGATGGGAGTTTAGAACACATTTAGTTGAAAGAGGGGATGAGGTTATTCCGATCGCATATTTAAAGTTGACGAACCTCCTCGATCGACAAAGTTAAGTAGTAGTGTATTGGAGGGGTTCCTTGTTTGGATTTCGCTTAGCGAGATGCTCCGCGCATGAACCTTAACGACGTCGGGAGTGGAGAGATGTTATAGTTAGCGAGGATAATTAAATTATGAAGTAAAGATATGACATTTTAATACGTGAGATTTAAAGAGATATAATGCTGCGTAAGGGAATAATCTAAGGTTAATGTGAGTACCTTGTTGTTAGTATACTATAGGTATGATAATACCTATTTGATTGATTAATGATTATGTGTATGACATACCTAGCTTACTTGCTATCGGTGGGAGGTTTGCGCGTGAGGGCAGTCATATCCTGATGAATCCATGGGATCTTTGATTTGTCTCTCGAGAACATAGGTCTATGAAAGACTTATCGGGGAGTTGATAAGTCCGCTGACTATGGGTACGTAGGTATGTGCGTGACCCATGGGTATGAGAACTATGTTCGCCTCCAATGATTGTGTGGTTGTTAATGGTTCGAGGTATCCTCACCGAACCTTATGTCCCCTTTTCGGCGACCAGCGATATTGGGACATGATAGCAAAGTAATGCATTGCACCGCAGCTGTGACTCGGGGTGCCGTATTATATATATAATGGATTAAATGATTGAATGGACATTTATTATGGTTAAATCTATCTACGGTGATAATTGTAGATAGCAGTGAATAGAGAAAGATAATTGAATTAAGTTAATGAATGTTTATTGAAAAACTTAATTCATATTAATGAGAAATGATTCATGTTAATGAGAGACGATGAGAAATGTAAATGAATAATAATGTGACGTATGGTATGGGACATACTGGGATTATGATATTGGGATGGAATTATAATATGGAGACTAGAAAAGAGGAACCATTAACTAGGAGGTTAATAGGAAACGTTAAGTGTGCACTCTAGTTGAGAGGTGAGAATGGAAAGTGAGAGTTGGGTCTAACATGTACATAATAAAAGATTTATTGCACTTGTTAAATAGTTGATGTTTTAAAAATTATTTTCACAATCGAGCTCTGACCCGTTTCCTTGCATATTTTCTTTTCTATTGTATCTTCTATATGAGGAGTCCAGCAAGAGGGACGCCAACCTTAGCGGATTATGACGGGCTATAGATTTATGGAGTTTTGCTTAGATGCCTATCATCATTTGATTCACAGTATTCTCTTAGTAGGGCATGTCGCCCAAAGGATTCAGTTATCTTCTTCTATCGGGGTCAAATACTATGGTATTCGTGTCATTTTAATACATTTGATATTGTTGGGATTACTGTAATGGATTAATATTATTGGGGAATGTTTATTCCAATTGCATTCAAATTATTTTGTGTTATCTAATTGGTTATCAGTGTTGTAGAATAAAATGTGTTGTGTTATTCTTAAACTGGAAATGGATTTTGTTAAATTAAAATTTGGAAAGTTTTTAACTCCAGCTTAATTGGGTATTGGGTGAGTTGTAAATGTTTTTGACAGTGATGCTATGAATGAGCCAACTGTATATTCTGTTTTAATTTGGTATGGGACTGGCCACCCGGTATTTAATTAGGCGGGGTGTTACAGGCCCATAAATGTGGATTAATGTGAACATTGAAACAATGTTGAACACATTGAAAGATAAAGGAACACTCGGATAATGCCGGTAAATAATTAAACAGGACATGACATCCCTAGTGGTGAAAGACCCCAAACCACTGCGCAATTAGCATATGGTGACTAAAACCGATGGTGTGGAGCACATGAAGTCCAGGGATATTGGTGGATTCCGAGAAACGATAATGGTATATAATTAGAACATGATAAGAAACGGGCTATAAGATGGAAATAAACTAACTTATGTAAGTGTATTAGGTTCTTATTAATGTAATGTGGACAAGTAATTTGAGAATGATGATTGGGTAATTAAGCTACCTAATGAGGTTTATACCCATAATAACACAAATGTGCATGTCAGATAAGGCTTTCAGTGTTAATGACTATTTTCTAACACGGTGTGGGAGTGTGTTGAAAAAGGTCTTAAGTAATGATTAAGCGACTCTAGTGTGAGTTAATGAACATTGAGTAATAAAAGTTTGAAATTAAATGAAAGATATTCCCAACAATCATAAATTGTTCAACTATGTGAGTTAATGGGAAAGAATGCTAGTTTTGAGCATAAAGATACAAAATGCTTATTTTTTACAGGCAAGAAGAATAAACGATATCAAATAATATTTTTGAAATAAAACAATTTAATACATTGGGACATGTATTTTCAAAGGTATATATGTATCTATATATGTATTTTCACATACGTGTGGTTGTAATGTTTATGTATTCTTTATATCGTTCGATTCTATATTGCATTTGTATAAGTTTCCACTGAGCATTCGACTCACTCCCTCCTTTTGTTACGGTAGATTGTATGATGTCCCGTATTTTGAAAGCGTTGTACAGGTAAGTACTTGATTTGCATTTACGTTAGTAGCTCTGTTTACTTGGCCTTGGGGACACCCCCTTGGGTAACATCACATAGTTTGATGAAAATTGGAATCACATTCTAATAAGTGTAACGTTAAATAATAATAAAACTAGGTTAGAAACATTATTTAGGTTGTTCCATTGCACTTCAAAATTAACTGGCAAGTCGGATCGAGTTGATCCTTTATTAATTACTTAATCTGGGGCGGGTGTTACAACTTGGTTTCAGAGCTTTAGGTCCAATTTTCATTTCGGGTATGATGTGGTGAGGTCGGTAGTGGATCTGTTCGACATTGATGTTGGTTTGGTCGGATCACACTGAATTAGTGGTAGTTTCGATTCGTATCCTGGATGGTGAAGTCAAGGACATTAGCATGATGTGTAACTCTTTATGAGATGGTAAACAGTTAGGTTCATAGCCTTTTATATTTTGCGAAATTCCTAATGTAGATGTATTGGTAAGTTACGGTTGTCAGTGTAGGCCGATAGCAGCAACACGGTGATCTTTTATGTGAGATGTATTGTTTGTCAACTTTGATGATGAGAGTAGCCATAGTAGTAGTAGCAACATCGTGCAGTGTTCATTGTGATCTAGATATAAAGGTCATATATTTCTTCTATGGAGTTAGATGATGGAGTGGAGTTCATAAGTGTTGATTTTATGGTGAGAACGTATTGGGTCCTTTGGATGAGGATTTGGATTTAGTGTATCTTGATTATAATGTGGGTCTAGATAATCATGATGATTTCAAGTAACCTAGGATTGAACCTAGAAAATCTTGGTGATTTAGTGTTAAGTACTAGCATTGTGATGCTCTAGAATAGGACCTCTTGGGGCGTCATTAGTAAATTATGAATCCGTTTTGACATTCCCTAGTAATAGTGAACTTAAGGTTGTGTACCATGTACTTCAATGACAATGATATCTGATTAGGGACATATTCTTCATATTTATCCCCTTAATTTCGGTATTTTTATGATCCCGTGCAGAGTAAATAGCTTGTATTTGTCTCGTATTTATGCTACTAACCTCTTTTGGCAAGTATTTCGTGTTTTGTGTATTTCTCATGTGCTTTATAGGTATTTCATGCAAGTTAGTGCGAAGGAGAACTCAAAACAATGAAAGAAAGCAATAAATGGAGAGTTGAAGGGCATTTTCATAATTTTTCATCCCTAGTCCGGAGGTGGGGCCAACTAGAAAGTTGAAGAGATCTAAATTACAAGAACACTGGAAAAAACGGCACCTCAATCCGACTACGGTGAAGAAGTTACGATGTTTTGAAGTTGCGCGATAATGAAGAGAAATGGACCAGAAACCAAACTGATCCGGATGGAACAGGACCAATCCGGTCAGGAAAAAAAACCGATCCGGTACCAAACCAATCCGGGTCCAGACCGGTCCGGTGGTGCGAATTGCTGGCATTAATTATGGAGATTTTGAGGTGATTAGCTGGTGAAAACTTGCACAACAAGCGATTCTAGCTGTCAAATTCGTGCTACTTGGTGCTATAAAAGACCAAGCCCTACCTCATTTCAAGGGGACTCAAATTAGGGAGATAAAGTCATTTTTTAGAAAGCCTTTTTAGTTTATCATATTCTTAGAAAAACCCTAGTTTGTAAGTTTGAAGAACAAGTAGTATTCAAGTTCATCTAGTGGAGATTTCAAGTATCAATTCTTCAATTCAACTCAATTATCAAATTCCATTCTCTTATTTAGTCTCAATTCTATTTTCAATTCTCACTAGTATTGTAATTTGTTAAGAATGTTTCTTAGATTCATAATTACATGCATTGTTATGAAATTGCTTTCTCATAAAACCATGTCTAGGTAAATTTTCAAGGGTTGGGGTACATGAACTCATTCCGAGGTAAATTACCCATGTAGAAAATAGAAGGTAAATTAAATATTGACCGAATCGTGGAGGGAAATTACATGAACATGGCCAATCTTTTAATCTCTCTTGCCCTAGGTACTTGAGATGTTTAAGAACGCTATGTAAAGTGTAATTTGTCCATTCACCGCTTTGTATTTACCTTTGATTTCATATGATGCGGGCTAGTTCCCTCATATATGTAATGCTTAGGATCTATAAAGATTGGATTTAGTCAAAATTTCAATTTACAAGTCTAGGATTCTCTACGGTAATTTTCTCATTCATCTTAATTAATTTAATTTCTTTATTTACCTATTTTTTTCCCTTTTCAACCATCATCATCTTTTTCACTTTTTCTTTAGAAGTAATAAATCAATTAAATTCTATCAACCATTCCCTGTGGATTCGATACCCAGACTCACCACTATACTTCTTAAGAAGTGTATTTTCAAGTTTAGGTTTTTTTGTATTGAGGTTGGAAGCCGATAACAACGACTAGCGTATTACACGGACGCTCGGTTTTTCCACTCGATCAATATCTCTCTGTAATACCCGCCCCGATAAACTTATTAAATTATGTATGAAATTGATATGAAGAGGAATAAATTATAAATTATAGGAGATTATGGATGACAAATTTAATTTAACAAAGAAAAATTGGGATACGGATTCTATATGGACTTTAGATTTGTATGGACCATAACATATGGAGTTATTGATTATAAGTAATGAAAATTATATAGGCCCTTTCTTGGAATTGGAACCTGTTTGGGGAAAAGATGAGAAGCTTGAGAAGATAGAAGAATAAAAGATAAAATTATAAAATCTCTTCATGGTCGTTCAAACGACATCGAAGTCGTTCAAGCGAGTATCCTATGTTGTTGGAATGACGACTACAGTCGTTCGAGCGACCATCGACTAAAGTCAGTCCTCCATCTATTGTCAAGATCTAAGTCATTGGTTCGAAATCCATGTCAGTATGTGGACAAAATTTGTAGAGTGTTAGGAGGCTCATGGGCGGTTAATTCAATATTAGAGAGAGGCGTGGGTTGTGGATGCCATTGTGATGTCACCCTTAGGACCATTGGATGCACTGTGCTACCAATTGGTGGATTGTCCAAATGATATGGAAAGGTTTTGGGTTATAAGAATGTGATCGTAGGAATTGGATAAGTCCATCAGATGTTGAGGCCTTAAAATGTGAGGAGTGTAAGAGAACCCATGGCAACTAAACTCTCCTCTATCTCTCTAAACAACTATTTTCCCACTGTTAAAATAAAGCCACGAAAAATAAGTTGTTGTATAATGGGTATTTGTAAAGATAATATTAGATGAAGATGAATGTGTATTGGAGGTATTCGATGAAGGTATTTGTTGGTGTTTTCTTGGAGGATGAAGAAGAAATTGTAGGATCTTTTCATGGAGCATTCCTGGAGGGATAATGGAGACAAGCTAAGAAGGGCTTTTAGAGGCCACCTTTGCAGGTGGGGGGTCCTCCATCTTCATCACCATCTCCACCATTTTTTAGATCTCATTAAGGTGGGAATACTAATTTGGATCAAAGTTTAATGTGTAATATATTTCCGGCATGTTATTTCAATATATTAGGTTAAATATATGTGTGTAGGATATTGGCTTACATCTTAGTGTTGATTATTGACTATCTTGGCATTTTCATGGAATGGGTAGCAAAAAGATGAATTAAAATGGGTCTTACAAATAGAATAAAATTTCAGAATGATAAATAGACATTTTTATGAAACAAAAATGTTAGAAAAATATTATTACGATGGGTTTTCTTAATAATCTGAAAATAGTCATTTTATGGAATAAAAATGTAGGAAATTCCATTTTGGTGTATTTCTAATGAAAAATAATAATAAATATTTTTATGAAATAAAAATGTAGGAATGCCATTTTTGGTATATTTTTAGTGAAAAATAAATAATAAACAATTTTATGGAATAAAAATGTAGGAAATGCCATTTTGGTGTATTTCTATTGAAAAAGAAATAATAAACACTTTTATGGAATAAAAATATAGGAATATCATTTTGGTGTATTTCTAATGAAAAAGAAATAATAAACATTTTATGAAATAAAAATGTAGGAAATGTCATGTGGTGTATTTCTAGTGAAAAGGAAACAATGAATATTTTTGTGGGATAAAAATGTAACAAAATATTATTTGTGTATATTCCTAGTAAAAGGAAGTAGTGAACATTTTCATGAAATTGATAAAATCTCATTATTACTTGAAATGCGTGTTTAATCCACTTGGTAGGATTTAGTATTTAAAGTCCACTTTCTATGCATAAAACTTGTAGTATTTTGATAATAAATATGTGAGCAAGTTTAAAGAAAGTTTGTTGGACTTAAGCATGAAATAAGATAAACGGAAATTTACGTGTTAAAGGGTTAAAGTGACAAGTTAGAAAATTGGCACAAGTGTGACATTAAACAATTGTTAAAATGACTAAAAGGTTTTAAGTGTTAAGCTGGAAAGTTAATGACCATTTTGAGAAATAAAACTTGTTTAGGGACAAATTTTCAAGTTTGGCAAACAAAGGGTAAATTGGTAATTTACTTAAAATGGAACATTTTTATGGAATAAAATGTTAAAGAATGTCTTTACACTAATGTGTGCAAAAATGAATTAAGTCCTAAAGTGTCAATGATTTTAGCATAAATCACGTATGTGTGGATAAGGGGCTTAAAGAAGAAAAGAAACAATTATCCAAGTGTTAACGAAAAAACGGACGGTTGAGTGTGTTTTTTGGCTTCAGCGAGGTAAAAGTAAGGAAGTGGAATAATGTAGACATTTGTAAAATGATAAAACACACAAAGGAACTCGGATGATACCCGGATAAAGCAAGAAGGGACCAGAGCCCTTGGGTGAAAAGCCCTAAATCACTGGCCAGAGCATATAGTGTGCATAGCCCTAGGTGTCGAGCCCATATAAATATGCAGTAAAGGTAAAATTTTGAGAAAAGATAAAAGGAATAAAGAACATGTCAAGAAATGGATTGTGTGGTAAAACGTGTTAATACAACCTAACATGAATGAATCAAATAAATGTTTAGGTAAAAAGATTAAATGGGCAAGTAAATGTGTAAATCTATAAATATCCATAAGTTGAGGTAAAAATGGTAAAGTAAAGTGGGAAAATGGGTGGTTGTGTAACTTAGGTTGTCAAACCCATAATTTGCATAAGTATGAAATGAAAAGGGTTTTCAAATGACAAACAGGTATTTTCTAATACGGTGAAAGCGTGTGTTGAAATGGTATTTTTCAATGAAAATACAAGAGTATGTTTTAACAGTTAATGCAATTGAACATGTATTTTTCAATGGTATATCTATATATGTGTAGATACATATATATTTTCGCATGCATGTGATTTTAGCATGTGAGTATTCTTTTCTGACGTTCGTTTCTATATTGCTTGTATATTCCCACTGGGCATAGGCTCACACCCTTACTTTGTCACGGCAGGTTGGGTGCGGATTCGTATTTTGAGGGCGTTATACAGGTAAGTGAACTTTATTTATGTTACGTTTGTATCTCTGTTAACTTGAACTTGGGGTGCTCCCCATGGGTCCCACACGTAGTTTATTTTGAAACTGGAATCGCATGCTAAATAAGTGAAACGTTAATTAAAAATAAAACTGGACTAGCAACATTATATAGTTTTTTCCATTGCACTTCAAACCTAACGTTCGATTCGGATTAGGTTGACTCACTGGTAACCCATAAATTCGGGTCGGGTTGTAAAAAATGGTATCAGAACGCTAGGTTGAAGGTTCCTTTTGGGTGTGATGTGGTGAGGTCGGTAGTGGATATTTCGATGTCAATGTTGGTTTGGGCAAATCACTTTAGTTTGGTGATGGTTGTGGTTCGTGTCCTCGATGGTAAGGTCAAAAAGGTTAGCACGACAAGTAAGTTTGTGCCAAGTAGCATACGATCAACTTAATTGTCATCATCGCTTTCGCATTTCTGATTTAGTATGTAAATAATTTACGGGTGCCCATGTAGGCCAGTAAGTGGGGACGCTGTGGTTTATAGTGTGAGGTGTTGTTTCAAACTTTGATGACTTAGAGTCTTTGGGGATATTAATTGAATAAAATGATTCCCGTTGGGAAAGAGGTCAACGGTAGGGATTGATAGTTAGAGTGTCACAATTATGTAATAGGAAACTATGATTTAAATTATATGTAGCCTTGGGTGGGACACATACGAGAGGCCAATATCGATGTGATAATTAGGAAATTTCGATCCTTGGGGTAATATCAGGGCTGATGGCAAAGCCGATGAGCATATGAATTTAAGTGGGTCAACGCTAAAGGATAAGTCAGGCTTAGTTAGCAGAATACTGTCTTTATGGGTGAACACCTTAGCGATCGTTGGTCAATGAATGCATTTACATATGTTAGCTACGTGGCAAGAAAATTTTAGGACCCTTGGTTGCGGGCATAAGTTTATCATGTCCCTATTCACGTGCCTTTATTATAATGAGGATTTAGTTAATCTTAATGATTGGGGTAACCTAAGAATGAATCTAGATAATCGTGGTAACTTGGTATTAAGTAAATAAGTTGTATAGGACCTCTTGTGGCGTTGTTAGGGTGGGCCTCCTCTTAGGCAATACCCGACGTCCCTTGTCTTATGAAAAAACCTGAATGGCATAAATTTAAGGTTTGGTGATTGTAATTTGTCATTAAAAATAGGATCGATTGTGGTGCTCGTAGGCATGAGCTTTAGTGTTCATAGGCAATGCTCGACGTCCCGTATCCTAACAATATATATATATATAATTGTGTTAGCCGGTATATTAACACGTAGTATCAGGATTCATGTAGTAAGGCAAGTCGATTGTAGTGTTGAACTCTCATAACAGATTAAAAGATGTAGGCTTGTGCAATCATATTGAAGTTTTCCTTGGAAATTTATACTAAGGATTATCTAATGAGATGTTGATTCTAGGGTTAGTCATTTCCTGGTAATAGTGAATCTAAGGTTGTGTATTGTGCATTACAACAATGATAGCATTTCTCTTTGAAACCTCGAGGATTTATTGTTGCATTAGGTTTTATGTAGTGATGTCCATTGCAGGATGATAAACTCAAGGTTGTGTAGCATAGGTCATGGTACGACTGGCGGTTTCTTGTAATAAATGTGTGAACTATTTAGAGAAGTAATTGAATTTGATGTCGCCTCCCATGAGGAATTGGGAACCATTGTTGTATCGAGGCTTACATAAGTGATGGTAGACCATTGATGATTGTAGCATGGTTAGATCATGTTGAGTTGTAATAATACCTTGGAGTCAGTACTACGATTTTCATTTATAAGTATATGTCATGATATGACCTTCGAGGAAAATTTCAAACAATAGATTGATCAATGATAGGTGGTGCACTTGGGAGGCTTAGAACACGAGGATGTTCGTTATAGTTTTTAGAAATAGCACTCGGGATGAAGTGTTAAGCTTGATTATGGCACCTATGTGTGCTACCTGTATGGTTAGTAATGAATATGTTGAGGGAAATCATTAGGCATGAGTGATGCTTGGAAGTTGAGATGCCATCAGAAACATTATTGTTTGATATCATGTAGGAAGTACTAAGAGTGGTAGCAATGGTTCATAAATTAAACGTGTGGAATTATGTGAGCACTATGAGAGTGATCTCAAAAACTGAGGTTAGTCATCGCGCATGGAAATTTGGAGGCCTAGTTGTGATAGGTCAGAAACTAACGATGAGCATTGAAGGAATGAAATTTCATTTGGTTTAGGCTGTTGTACTAGCCATTGATGGTTGTGTAGCATTAGCTAAGGAGGGAAGCCTGGCATTTCAGCTTTTCGAAGTAATTCGTTTCGTATTTCGTTCGTCCAATAAGGATGGGTGATTCATAGTTAAAACCATCAAGGTTAATAGGCCAAGCTAGGGTACGTGGCAAGGCTAAGGAGCTTAGTAGAGATCGATAAAGAGTTATAAAATTCAAGTATATGTCATGGATTCACACTTCGTGTTGGTCGATTCATTGTCAAAAATTGATTATTTTTTTAGTGTGGTAGTCGCCTGATTTGTAGCATTTTTTGTCTTCGTGATCTCGATAATGGAAAGTTATTGATCAGTTTTGATCTGAGAGTAGCGCTGCATAATCTCAATAGTGATGCGGGTTAAGCCGATTGTGGCTAATGCATCATGGTATGAGAATGCGTCCTTCGTCGCATACCCTTTATTCTGCACAAGTTTGTGTGTGCGCGTGGTCATGCATTCTTGCATATAGTTGGCATATGTTAGTTGATCCCCTTAGGATAACACGTTTATTAGTTAACCGGTATGACTAGTTATGATTTGGTCATATGTTACGATATTATGACGTAATGATGTTCAAAATGTTAGAACTTGATAAAACATTAGATGATGTTAATGTTACGCTCTATTAAGGGTTGTACGGATTAGGAATATGATCACTCGTGTGTATTGGTGTTGTGATGGCTAGAATGACTCTAGGTTGGCATAAGAGATCTTGATCAGGTAGAACGGTGTGATAAGGCGATTATCTTTGATATATGTATCGAGGAGTGTTGAAATTGTATTAATCAAGTCTAAGTACGATGCAAGATTGTTTGAGGAAACGTAGGTTATGAATCCTAACGTAAAAATGATCCACGTTGATAAATTCATTAGTGATATTGTGATACTTGACCTGCATCAATAATCTTGAGGTTTTGTTTAGATAAGTATGTTAGGCATGCTTGAGGACTAGCAATAGGACCTTAGAGTCCATAATGATCATATTAACAATGATGCTTATTTAAAGTGAAAGTTTGGAGTTAGGCCATAGTATTGGGGATGCCTAGGGTTAGATGACTAGAATATAAGTTGTGATAAACCAAGAATTTCGAGGATGAAATTACCTAGGGAGGTAAGTTTGTTATACCCCACCCCAATAAACTTATTAAATTATCTATGGAATTGATACGAAGAGGAACAAATTATAAATTATAGGGCATTATGGATGACAAATTGGATTGAATAAAGAGAAATTGGGAAATGGATTCTATATGGACTTTAGACTTGTATGGACCAAAACATATGGAGTTATTGATTATAATTAATGAAAATTATATAGGACCTTTCTCGAAATTGGAAACTATTTGGGGCAAAGATGAGAATCTTGAGAAGATAAAAAAAATAAAAGAGAAAGTTCGAAAATCTCTTCATGGTCGTTCAAATGATGTCAAAGTCGTTCAAGAAATGGGTTGTGTGGTAAAACATGTTAATACAACCTAACATGAATGAATCAAATAAATGTTCCGATAAAAAGATTAAATAAGCAAGTAAATACATAAATCTATAAATGTACATAAGTTGAGGTAAAAAGGATAAAGTAAAGTGGGAAAATGGGTGATTGTGTAACTTGGGTTATGAAACCCATAATTTGCATAAGTATGAAATGAAAAGGTTTTTCAAATGACAAATAAGTATTTTCTAACACGGTGAAAGCATGCATTGAAATGGTACTTTTCAATGAAAATAATAGAGTATGTTTTAACGGTTAATGCAACTGAACATGTATTTTTCAAAGGTATATCTATCTATATGTAGATACATATATACATTTTCTTATGTATGTGATTTTAGCGCGTGAGTATTCTTTTCTGCCGTTCGTTCCTATACTGCTTGTATATTCCCTCTGGGCATAGGCTCACACCCTCACTTTGTTATGGCAGGTTGGGTACGAGTTCGTATTATAAGGGCATTATACAAGTAAGTGCACTTTATTTATGTTACGTTAGTAGCTCTGTTTACTTAGACTCGGGGTGCTCCACATGGGTCCCACACGTAGTTTATTTTGAAACTGGAATCTTATGCTAAACAAGTGAAATATTAATTAAAATAAAACTGGAGTAGTAACATTATATAGTTTGTTCCATTGCACTTCACACCTAAATTTTGATTCGGATCGGTTTGACTCACGGGTAACCCATAAATCTGTGTCGGGTCGTTACACTCTCCTTAAACCTTTTATGATTCCTTGATATATCAAGGATATATACTTTCCATTGGTATAACATGTATTGACTAGGATTGATGCATTGAGGTTACGAGTTGGTGGTTATGATCGATTGTCATACATGATAAGATTCTGCCACGATGACTCTTACACTAAGATGTGTATAGACATTTCGGGATGATTGAGTTAGTTTTTTTTCATAAATCATCTAGAGGAATCAATGTTGTATTGAGGTTGATGTGGTGATGTTAAATCATTGGTGATTGTAGTATGGTTAGATCATATTGATTTTTTGCGTACTTTATAGTTGGAGCTATGGCATTTGTTTATAAGATTGTGTCGTGATGTAACCTTTGAGGATAAAGTCAAAAATAGGTGAATTAGTGCTAGGTTGTGAACCTGTCAGATTAGAACACGATGATGTTCGTAATGGTTTAAAAATAACACTTGGAATAGAGCGTTAGGCTTGATTATAGCACCTGCATCTGCTACCTGTATGGTTGGTATGACTCTAGAGAGGGAAATCATTAGGTCTTAGGTATAGGTAACAGTTGAAAGTTTGGGATTCCATTAGGATGGTTATGATTTGGAATCATGTAGGACATTACTAAGAGTCATAACAATGGTCCGTGAGTTAAATGTTTGAATCTGTGTGAGCATTGTATTTCACTATATAAGAGTGATCTCGAAAACTAAGGTTAGCTATCACATGTGGAAATAGTGAAGACCTAGGTATGATAGGTCAGTGGCTAACGATAAGCGTTGAAAGAATGTAATTTCATTTGGTTCAGATCATAATGCTTGCCAATGATGGAAATGTGGCATTAGTCTTAAGGAGGGAAGGCTAGCGTTCCAGCTTCCTAAATAAATCGGTTTCGTACCTCGTTCATTCTGTAAGGATGGATGATTAGCGATTAGGACCCATCAGGGTTAATGGGTATAACCAGGGTATGGGTGAAGTCTAAGATTAGAAGAATAAGTAAGAGTTATAGATTTCAAGTGTATATTGTGCGTTCGTACTTCATGTGGCACGGTCCGTTATTGAAATTTGGTTATTTCCTATTGGCGTGGCAATCGCCTGATTTGTTGTATTCCTTGTGTCTTTTTAATCCCAATAGTGGGAAGTTGTTGATTAGTTTTGATTCGGGTGTAGCACTGCATGAGATCAGTAGTGATATGGGTTAAGCCAGTTATAGATAATGTGTCACAGTAAATGAGTGCGCTCTTCTTCGGAGGCATCCTTGTTCTACACTATCTTGTGTGTACACATGTTCGGGCATTTGTCGCATATAGTTCGCATGTGTTACTTAATTGATTTAGGTTCATATATTTCATTAATTAACCGGTATAACTAGTTATGATTTGGTCGTGGGTTTCAAGGTTGCGACTCGAGGATACTGTGAGCATTAGACCCTAATAAAACATTAGATGTTAGAGTTGCACTTTGCTCGGATTTGTGCATATCGAGGATGTGATCGCTTGTATATATTTGTGTAATGATACCTAGGATGACTCTAGGTTAGCATAAGGCTATCATAGAAAATATCGAGCGGGTAGAGCAATGTGGTAGATTGTCTTATAATCATTGATGGGTATGATAAGAGATGTTAAGGTTGTATCGGCCTAGGCTAGGCGTGATCCAAAAATTATTAAGAAAATGTAGGCATGTAAATCCATGTAGGGAGGATTCATGATGATGAGTTCATTAGTGATAGTACGATATTTGGTGAGTACCAATCATCTTGAGTTATTGTTTAGATAGACATGTTAGGCCTGATTAGAAATTATCAATAAGACCTTAGGGTTCTCCATGGTTGGGTTAGCAATGTGATTGATGAAATAAAAATATTTGGGTTTTAGACCATAGTGTTGGGGATGCCCTAGTATTGGAAACTGATTGTAGGTAACTGGATTCTAAGGTTGATGACCATGAATTTCGAGGACAAAATTTCCTAAGGAGGTAAGAATGTAATACCCCGCCCTAGAAAATAAATGTTGAATAAAAATTTCAGTATTTTATTCGAAAAATAATTGGAGAAATAATGCATAAGTGATTGAGATAGAATTATACATAAAATGACGCGTTGCACGAAGTGATTAAAAAGCAAATTCCCACGTTGCATGATCTGCATCGATGTACAATTTTATCCAATTAGTCGGTATGAATATAACGATAAAGTACGATGCGAATTAATTGAGGAATGAATGAACCATGGATATGAGTAAGTGCAATTTATAATTTAGTCGGTACGCGATTCGGACAAGTATAACTTTGCACCATTTTTTTGGAATACCCCGTTAGAAAGAAAAATTATTTAACCACTCTTTTAGGGTATTAAAAGTGAGGTTAAAAAGGTTATGGGGTCAAATTTGGAAAAGAAGGGAATTTTTGGAATTCAGTCGATCGATTGATAAAATTAAGCTTCGAACACGATCGATCGAGCCATCGATCGATCAATGGATTTTACTCGATCGATCGAGCGAAGCAGGTCTACAAAACATACCCTTATTTTATGTGTTGTCACTTTTTAGGCCATTGATTTTGAACACGTGCCAACCTCTTAGAGACCCCTAACTTTGATCATTTCTAGTTTTGCTTCTTAAGGGGAGTTGGTGGGGGTTACCTCTTATAGTAAGTAGTGAGTTCCAATATATAAACATAAAGAGAGGGGTGGGGGAAACCCCTCATATTTTCTTGCCTCTCTCTCTCAAGATCCGAAGGCATCTATGGAGGAAAAAGTTTCTACCCCAGAATGCCCCACCAACATAAACCACTATTTCCACCGAGAAACCACCATTATAAGGCCTCAAACCACCTTATATCACCATACAAAACATAGGCAGATTTATTGGGTTAAGGAATAAATTATTCTTGGAGTTAGGTGGAGGTTTGAAGGGTTGCTCTTGGAGGAAGAAGGTGGATTCTATAAAGAAACAATGAGTGTTGTAATGGAACTTCCATGGATCAAGATTGGGAAGAGCTTTTGGTAACCCCTTCAGGCCACATTTGGAGGTGGGGACTGCTCCTCCTACACAATCATTTTGGAGAGTTTAGAGGTGGGAATACTAACCCTGGTTTAGGTTTAAAGTTGTGTAGATTTTCAGCTAGTTTATTTACATATATTATACTTAATATTTATAGGATATGTGTTAATTTTCATCCATGGGGTAACTAGTTGCATTCTATGATTTTTATGTGTAAATGGGTTTTAAAGAGATCATTTAAAATAAGTTTTAAAAATGAATAAATTTCAAAATGTATATCTTCAACATTTTATGAAATAAAATGTGTTAGAATAATGTTTTAAAGATGAATAATGTGATTTTATGCAAAGAAATGCATTAGACTTATTTAAGCCATTTTATGAGAGTAAATTGTGAATTTCTACAAGGATAATGAAGATAAATATAAAAAGGGAAACTTTTACTTTAATGAGTTTTTTTTAAGTGGGTAAAACTCATGTATAAAGTAAAATGGGTTTAATGTGTAAATATGTGAAAAGTAAGGATTTTCCATAAGTTGTGGATTAAATTGAATAATGAAAGTTAAAGGTTTCAAATGTGTGAATAGTAATAAAATGGGTGTTAAGATGCAAAATCCCGTAAATGAACTGCGTATTTCAAATGTCTAGAAAATGGGACTTTAATATATGAAAATATGTTATTTATATATTAAAAGTGTTAAAGTGACAAATGTGAAAGTTTGGTAAAACGAGGTATCGAACAAGTGTTAAAAATGACTAAATGAGTTTAAGTGTTGAGTCGGAAACTCAAATTACAATTTTTGAAAAATAACACTTGTTAAGGGACTAAATTACATGTTTTGGCAATAAAAGGGTAAATTGGTAAATTTACTTAAAATGGAACATTTTTATGAAATAAAAATGTCGATGACTGTTATTATACTAATGTGGGTGAAAATGATTTAATTCCTAAAGCGTGAATGATTTTTGGTATGAAAAAAACGTTTGTGTGAATAAAGGAGTTGAAGGAGAAAGAAATAATTTTTCAAGTGTTAATGGAAAAACGAACGTTTATTTTCGAGTTTTTGGCTTCGGCCTGTAAATGTGGATTAATGTGAGCATTGGAATAATGTTGTGCACATTGAAAGATAAAGGAACACTCAGATGATGCGGAGAAATAATTAAGGAGGGCATGACATCCCTAGATGTGAAAGACCCCAAACCATTGCACAGTTAGCATATGGTGACTGAAATCGACAGTGTGGAGCCAGTGAAGTCTAGGGATATTGGTGGATTTCGAGAAAAGATAATGGCATTTAATTGGAATATGATAAGAAACGGGTTATAAGATGGAAATAACCTAACTTGTCTAACTATATAAGGTTCAAATTAATGTAATGTGGACGAGTAATTTGATAATGATGACTAATGTCCATAAGAAAAGCGAAATGGTTAGGCAAGGTGACTTAATGGGTAATTAAGCTACCTAATGAGGTTAAACCATTAATAACACAAATGTGCGTCTTAGATAAGTCTTTCAGTGATGAATATTTTCTAACAAGATGTAGGCGTGTGTTGAAAGAAAGTCTTAACTAATGATTAAGTAACTCTGGTGTGAGTTAAATGAAAGGTATTTCCAACAATTGTAAATTGTCTAACTGTGTGAGTTAATGGGAAATAATGCTAGTTTTGAGCATAAAGATACAAAATGATTATTTTATAGATAAGGAGAATAAACGGTATCAAATAACGTTTTTAGAATAAAACAGTTTAATACATTGGGGCATGTATTTTCAAGGGTATATATGTAGCTATATACGTATTTTCTCATGCATGTGGTTGTAACATGTGAGTATTCATTCTGTCATTCGCTTCCATAATTCATTTATATAAGTTCCCATTGAGCATTCGGCTCACTCTCTCCTTTTGTTACGGAAGGTTGTATGTTTCCCGTATTTTGAGAGCGTTGTACAGGTAAGTACTTGATTTGCATTTATGTTAGTATCTCTATTTACTTGGCCTTGGGGGCACCCCCATGGGTCACATCATGTAATTTGATAGAAATTGGAATCGCATGCTAACAAGTGTAACGTTATAATAATAATAAAAGTGGGTTAGAAACATTATTTAGGTTATTCTATTGCCCTTCACAATTAACGCGCGAGCCGGATCAGGTTGATCCTTTATTAATCCCTAAAATTCGGGTCGGGCCGTTTAACTTAATACGCGTGAGTGATCCCCACAGGCCTTAGAAATAGGCCTTTATTGCTTGGGTTACTTATGTTAGCCTTAGACTTTAAGATTATCTTAATTACTTTATAATGCTTAACTTTGATTAGTGTATTATTATTTTGAGTTCAATTTTTAGTTTTATATGTATAGATTAAAACAACGGTTCATTTGGATTTGGAACCTTTGATTCATGTGATGTTAGGAATGCTAGGTGAGGTAAATCGAAAAGATGATAAAATACTAGAGGTAAATGCATATGTATGATTTATTTCAACTTCCGTTATACTCTTATTCTCTTTAAACTCGTTGTTAACGTTTTGGATTTACATTTCAAGATCGAGGTTGCCCATTCTGCAGCCTTGATAGATAGTGTTATTGTCTTTCATCCTTTGGTAGTAGATCTACTATAGGATGTAGGTGTCACTGGCATGCGTGCGAGTTTTATCAGTTCATTTTCTTTTCGTTATAGTAGTGAGAGATACATATTTATTTTCTTACGTTTTATATAGCTAACAGTTAGCTAGATTTACATGTTAGACTTAACTCACGTGGATGGTACTAGAGTTCTGGAATATCTTTAATTTTTGGTATTTAGTTTTGAGTTCAGTTTATTTCTTTTGCTGCGTGCCTAGAATGGCACTCATTTGTTTAGACTCGTGTACTATTAAATTTATAACTGATCAATCTATTTTCAAAAATCACGAGGTACCACATTTAGTATCAGAGCAATCCAGGTTCTAGTGTCCTAGGGGTCATAAATGCGTGCATCCCTACTTCCATATTTTCTTTCTTTAACTACTTTAGAGCCTTATCATTTAATGTTTGTACTATTTATAACGACGACCACTTAGGGGATTTTGTGCCGTTTTTTCCTGACAAATAACTCAGATAGACCAAATATATCGAAAGGGTTCCTTATTTGGATTTCACTTATGAGATGTCCCACGTACGAGGCCAATTTAGGTCACAAGTTAGGGAATTTTATGCGTGATACCATTAGAAAGTGATTAGCTTATGGTTTGAGGGAAAATATTTCCCCTCACCATCTGTGGCAGTGTTAGGATTAAGTTTTGAAGATATCGGTTGCGCGACCATGAGGAAACCAATATAAGAAGGAGTTCAACTATCTTTCTCTTTCTTCGCTGGGAGATATTGATACAGAAGTGAAGGTGGAGGTTTGTTCCATAAGTTAAATACTAGAAAGAATTTTTGGTGTTGGCAAAGGACCTTGTGTGAAAGGTTTGACAAGTGTTACAAGGTAACCCGCTTTTAAACTCGGGTAGTTGAAGTTTCACTCCTACATCAGTAGGGGTGTTATAAATATTATAGGGATAGAGACCCTAAGACTTGGAAGATCAAGTCCAAAGTTGGCCCAATAAGTAGAAAATAGTGTAATGTGGTCCCAAGTAGGGAGCCTCACTAGTGGAAGGAATCACCGAGGGATAGCTAACCCCTAGAGGTTTTCAAGAGTAGGTGATGTGATATATTTTGGAGACAGTAAGGTTAGGGTAATTTTTTCCAGTGGAGCCATGACTTATAAGAGTAAGGAAAATGAGGCAAGTTTTAGTAGAAACGACTGTAAGGGCTAGGTCAGGTAAGCCTCCAGTAGGGCCGCCATTTTTTTAGTTACTTTAGAGGAAGGTGTTATTGAACGCCTTAATTATAACCAATGTTTTAAGATACCCTCAGGAGATGATTATGGGTACGTTTATAGCTCGCGCGCATCAGTTTGTATTTGACATTGAAGACTTGTTAACTTTATCAGTAAGTGTGTGTGTGTACTACAATAATGGGGTATATTGTATTTTTTGAGTTTTATGTATTCGGTGTTACCCCTAGTAGGTAGGGTGATGACTTATATCGTGATTATAGATACGTTGTAGTTTTTTTGGTCGACTTGGTTTTTGTCGCTTGTTAACTTTTCAAGATGAGATATCATAGTTTTATTTTCTAAGTCGATAATTATAGCTAAGTGGCACGCTTACATTGACTACCGGGTAGATTTTTATATGACATTTGTGGGACGAGGTTTGCTTTGGGTAGTCGTGCTTAAGTTTAGGAGAAAGTTGGGCATACGTGTTTGTGTGTGGATGTTGTTACATTAGAGAGGAATTATAGTTGCATGGAGTTGCTACCGATAATATATGGTACTTCTAGTTGTATTTAGATTTAGTGTTCCTATGCAAGGAATTAGTTTATGCGTGGAAATTGGCCCTAGATTTGTATTTAATAAGAGAGTAATTTAGGATATTTACTTTTCCAGGGATAAATAGGTGTTGTGGGAGTAGACACCATAGCTTTGAGATGTTGAAGTGTTCGAGAATGACGTTACATCGAGAAATATTCGAAAGAAGGATGGTTCACTAAGGGGGTATGTGAATCATCAAGAGAAGGATAGGGTCAGATACAACGACTATTGTTTCCACATAACAATGACCAGATAAAAACTGTAAGGGGAGTGTTTCCTGCCATCACAAGAACTAAGAGAGAGTTCTCATTAGTGGTTTAATTGGGAGGGGGTGTCCAAAATATGGTTTTACTACACATGGAACAAATGTGTCACAAAGGCATAATTTGTAATGAGTGGCGATGATATTTCATTGAAAAAGGAGTGATGTAGTAGCATTGTCCATTACACCCAAATTTTTCTTAGGCATGGGTCCTTGCCTAAGCGTTGAAATTTAACGAGAGTGGTGTGAATAATAGTTTGGGAGAGGTCAATTTCTCCGTCTGAGGAAAACAGTGGGTTACTTTTTTTAGGAATATTTTAGAAGGGGCTAAACCCCAAGGGGTAGTCTTAACTAAAAAGTGTGTTATGTGACACACTTTACATTTTAGGGACAATTCGAGAGTCCCATAGAGGTATGAGTTCTTTAAGTCAATTGAGATGGATTGACAGAGCTAAGGGGAGCTAAATGCTACCTAGCTATTAATTCTAAGATGTTATCTGGACCCTTTGAAGGAAGTGGTGTTTGTAGTAAGAAATAAGTGAAATTTTACTGGAGTGGGTAAGAGGGAATTGGTAGTGTTAGGATTCCAAATTGTAGGTGGAGACCTAATGTGAAGTTACTTTTAAAGCTTGGTTAGGTGAGAAAGGTGTTGCATGAAGTTTTCTTGATCGAGGATAATGAATAGATGTTGTTTGTAGAATATTTGACAATAATGACGTTAACTTGAGAAGAGAAGTCCCTACCTTATGCATCTCAAAAACTTAAGTCGCATTAGGAAAATTACAAAAATCATGATTTACATGGGGTAGCAGTTGCATTTTCCATTCGTATAAGGAGACAGTATTTCACTGGAAGACATATTCTCGTTGTTTTCCAACCATAAGAGTCTCCAATAATTTTTCACACGAAAGGAATTGAACATAAGATAGAGGCGATAGTTGGAGTTCATGAAGGATTACCATTTTTCCATTAAATACCCCTTGGAGAAAACCAATGTAGTAGCTGGTGCACAGAGTCATAGGCAGATAACCAGTTTGACTTTCTTGTGGCCGACCATAGGGATAAATTGGCATATATCTGGGCAGAAAGATGTAATTGTGATTGAATAAAAATAATACCATTTATTTATTTTTAAAAATAATACCATTTATATTGAGAATAAATTTGTGAAAGCATAAATAATAAATCAACTGAATAAAATTTCTCAATTTTATTAAATATCAAATGTCATTTTACAAAATAATTTTCAATAAAGAAAATGATATATATAAATTTTGAAAATAAATATCTAGAGTCTCTAGTGACGGTCCCAATCCTAACGATACCATAAATATCATTTCGCACCAAACTTGAAATACAACATATTATGGGGGGGATGAGCGGGAAACTCAGTAGTTCGTATAAATTCTCCGAGTGTAACTACACATACTCGTGTGTGTGTGCGTCATATACAAGAGTGTATGCAATATGAACACTTAAAATAAAATCCCAATAATATAATCATCACCCATGATCCCACCATATCACTACAAAACCCAAGACCCATATCAAAATTCCCGCCGCACTTCCCACAATACGATATGGACTACCGTCCACTATCCTGTTAATTATCCTATAAACAATCTAATGGCCCCAAAAAATAAATAACATAACTTGGGCACATGACCCATCATAACATGACATCTCCTCCATAAAATCTTTGCATCATCGCCATAGCAAAACTTGACATATTCGTCAACCGGGTTCCATGGCCTAGTCTTTGGATAATAAACAAAATTGTAGCGGACATCACACCCCGTCGAACGGGTGGTTTGGCTAAGGAATGACTATTCATTCTCCAATAATAATTATCAAAATATTAGTCTCCAAATTAAAATGAATTTCCGATTCAATTCCCATAAATCAAGTTCACATGTTTTCTACCCACTTCTACAACCCAACATGCTCGTAAAATCAGCTAGCTTCGTTACCCAAACTGCACGGCATGAAAATAATACATACAAAATGGGTTCAAGAATGAATATAATGTACGAGCATACGATACATATAAATGCAACACATAGCATGGATATAAATATACAATCAAGATTGAATAAGCATAGAACACTTAATTAATCACAAGAGAATGAAACTACCTCAAGCGAGTCAAAAGCCACCATTCTAGGCCAGTTTTGAAAAACTAAAAAATTCATATCCAAGCATTATCTAAACTGCCAATACAACTTCGGATTTGGATTTTACATGAAAAATTAGGCCAGGTATGTGCTTTGAGTTTTTCTCAAATCTCATCTGAAAGCACTCGAAAAGAAGATCTAAAATACTCCAAATTGGCTCTTCTCATTCCACTAGTTTTTTACTCTTTTGATTTTGTTTTCGTCCATTTTTTAATCTCCATTCCTTATAATCACCTATAATATTCCTTATATAACATCCCATATCTTGGAACCTAAGCTAATGCATATTACTATATTGTCCTTTAATTTAAAATTGCCTACTTTACATATTTAACTCATCACAAAATGTCCAAAAGCCATTTAAATTTGAATTTAAATGTTTGATTCGATTTCAAAATAAAATAAATTATTTTTAAATGTAGTATAAATAAAAACATTTGCATTTAAAATAAAATAAAAAAATCTCGACTAAAATCTTATAGAATATTCATAAATATGCTCTCAAAATTACGGGGTATTACACTTAATACACGAAAGTTCAATAGTGTCATCTGTCCAAGACAAGTACGATGAATAGTAACAAAGTTTCAGAACTTAATGTTTGACTCTTTTGTTTCATTCAATATGTACGGACTAAAATTTTACATCTTCAATCCCGTAATTTTTCGCTCCTCAATCTGATTCCACATCAACATTTTCATATGTTTTGAAACTTAAATGTTGGTATTCCATCAACACACAATGAATTTGACGGTTTATGTTTGGGTAAGCAAAGCTAAAAGAAAAGGAGAGCAATATTGAAGATATTTTATATTTTATCAAGTTGAAATATGGAATTATGTGATGAATCCGATTTGTTGGTTGCATGCGTTGACTAAAATTTTATTCAAGGGTATTAAATTACTGATTTAGCCCCTAAACGATCATTATATTTCCAAAATGTCATCTAGATTATCAAAAGTGGCAATTAAGCCCTAAATAATGGAATTTTTTTTAACAAGGCCCTTTCGTTAGTTCCATAGTTAACTTAATAAAAACTAGATCTTCACATGACTTTTTAAAAGACAAACATGTAAATTGACCTCCCAAACAACCCTTAGTAACACTTATCTAATCCAAACACCCACCCAAACAAACCAATCTATCCAAAAAAAACTTTTATCTCTTTCTTACTCTACTCCAACCAAAATTATCTCTTCCAAAAGAAAAATAAAATCCCCCCCACTAAACTTACCCCACCTGATGGGTATTTCCAACAACCACCTTGAACTTCAGGACTATTTGAACTAAGGATAAAAGCCTTGAAATTCCATAAAAAAAAGTAATTCAATATTACATGAACCTCGGGATTGTTATGAACACTGAACTTGTGCATCCCAAGTTTGGTAACGAAAATATGAACTTAATCATAAGATACCCAAAAATAACTCTGTTTTGCTTATTGCAAGTGTGTCATATTGATCTCATTTATGCATCGATTGTGGATGTAGATTCATATATCATAAGACTTCAAAAAGGGGGAAACCATATGCTATGTGTGATGATATGCTAAATAGGGAATATAATAGTGATACACTAGTCCTAGGTTATAGTTGCTTTAGTGCATGTTAATTACATCGTTTGGTAATAATTTTTAATTAACGATCAATTCACGAATCTATCAAAATGGGGTTCAAACCCCAGGTTTGCATTATGAAGTGGAAGATGGGTGATGAAAATGAGAACTGCAAACTAAAGTTTCTAGAAATTTAATTTTCTTCTCAAAACTTGCCTTCAATGTCATCGGACAATTTTTTAAAATTAAAGTTCATATAGAAATTCCTTGTTGTGGGGAAAAAACATACTTACACTCAATTTAAAAGAATTATCAGATTATAAAGTTACCCATCCAATCAATATCCACGAATGAATAATGATCCAAGTGCATGTCTTGGTATTTAACGTTTTTAGATGGGTAAAATTGGAAAAGTAATTTTTTTATTTCTTCTTAAAATGTTACTTATGTGTAGAGATCATAATGCTTATTATTGATATGATTACAAAAACTCAAGCATATATTTATACCTCTTATGTGTGTGTGTGTGTGTGTGTGTGTGTGTGTGTGTGTGTGTGTATCAAGGTTCTAAAAAACGCGGGGCGGGATCGAGGCGTGGAGGCCAAGCCTTAAGCCTTAGAAGCCTAGGTGGGCCTTAGGCATAAAAAGCGTTTGTGCCTTCTTAATATATTTTAATATTTTTTAACCATGACAAGGCTATTAAAATACTAAAATTGTACATATCATAAAAATATGTCTAAATATATGCAAATTAAAATACTATTTGATTATTTTGGATGAGATAATGGTCCGGTTAGTAAAAAAATTCTTTAAAAGGAGATATCGTTCCACTAAAGCATTATTGTTTTTAGAAAAAAGTGCGCCTTAAGGATTTTACCAAGAGTATGGCGTAAAAAACTTAAGGCGGGGCATTTCTCCTAAGACTTAAGCCTAGGTGGGCTTTTTAGAATAGTGATATATATATAGTTTCGTATTATGAATCGGGTTGAGGTGGTTCGAGTAGGGACCAGTTGAGTTTTAGGTCGAGAGGGCTGAGAGAAAGAGGCGGTTATATATCTTTGAGGTGGGTGGGTGTATGGGCAGGGAGTTAGGTGAGTTTCAATCTAAGAATTTTATCATTTTGAAAATTAATATAGGCACGATTTAGCCTTTAACATTGGTGCAATTCTCATTCTCCCCTTAAATAGGCTATGCGCATTACACGTGACTATATTCCGTCATAATTGTCAAAATTAATGAAAGCGGGTTACTAAATTTGTTCCCATTGTTTGGGCGCATAATTGACACTTTTGATAGTCTAGGGACTATTTGAAACAATCGTGATAACCAAAGGGGTTTGTCCCAATGGTTACCTCCCACCCTTGCTTGCAAGACGTGGGCGGTTAGAGTCTCTTCCCCTCCCACCCCCTCCCCGGGGCTTGAACCTTAATTTAAAAAAAAAAACGTTATAATTTAGGGTCTAGATACAAAAGTTAGTATTTTTTTACTTATTACACTCTTGATCGTACTCAAGCTGTTTTTTTTAATCTATAGTTTGAATCACAAAAATATGTTTGTTTTTGTGTAATGAACCTATGAATGAGCGTATTTAGTCAAATTTAAATTAATTTTGGCTCTTAACTTTACATTACATTATAATCGTTAAGTAATTACTTAGAAAAAGATATTTAATACCTCTTCAGTGTCCTGGTTCAAACTTAAAATAAGTAAAAACAAAGATACCCCTGAGTTGAAACCTTAATTAGACTCAATTGGACGGGGTCAGTTTTAAGAAAGGGTGTTGTTAAAGGCACCCCAAAAGTCTATCCCTGACACCACACTAAAAGACAAACCATATTTTACTACAAAACATCAAAAGTAGAGATAACCTTTAAATTTGGGTCAACTTACTAAAATAACCCTAATAAAAATGACAAATGACATAAAATTTATTTTTCCAGTTAAACCAAAAAATTAAAAAAACCCTTTTGCTTCTCATTTCAAAACCCATCGCAAAATAGAAACCTTCATCACCATACCAAACGACCACCCCCACTTTTATCGTTAGCCACCAGAAACCACTTCCATTGTTATTTTCTGAATTTTCATTGTTTTCTTTGTTGTTTTGGAGCTTTTTTAGGAGGAAAAACCATAATTCTTTTCAATGGAACCTCAAAAACCCAACCAAAAAGAGGAATATCAAAATTTCAACATTCAAAGTTCACTTGATTCATTTGAGGTATATTTTTATCCATTTTATTACTTTTAATTATTTGTTCACCATAAAATAAAAAAACTCAAACATAAAAACCCTAGTACCAGTATCCTATAACTTCGGTGATTATTCACCGTAAGTGATGAAATATCAAGGTGACCCATCGTCGTGGGAAGTGAAATTTTGACTTGTTATATCATGGAAACTTGTGATAGTGGTAGCTTACAAACCACGACCACGACGTCACTGTGGGGTAAGGGGAGTTTTTACTTGTTATTTCATGACTACTTATGGTTGCGGTAGCTCACAAGTCACCCTGGGGTAATGAGTATTTTACTTATTATACCACGGCTACTTGTGAATGTGGAATCTCACAAACCACGTCCATAAGTCACTATGGGGAAACGGGCTTTTGTTCTTGTACCACGGCTACTTGTGATCGTGGTATATCACAAACCATGATCACAAGTCATCGTAATGGGATTATTATCAAAATTATAAATTAATTACTGAGCCAATATCTTCCCTTCGGATCTTTCCTCCAGTCTCAAGGGGTTCTTGACGCTTGCGCATGCTCGGGGGAGGGAGTGAAGGCCTTGCGCCCTATTCTTAGGAGCACTTCGCCCGGCGTCGATGTGGGGTGAAAGTAAAGAGATGGAGTCGCCAGCCTATTTTGCACAAAACAGGTAAAAGAATATGTCGTCGTCTCGAGAGAGCAGCATCAAAGACAAACTAATGCTTGCGAAATCAATAGTTCAGAGGTTCGGGGGCTAAGTTACAGAATGGAAAGGTGTTAGGCACCCATCCCGCCCTTTCGATCTCTCATGGGCTTACGTTACTATTTTCCTTAATTTTTCCGTGAAGTGCGTGAGTGTGTATATATAAGTGGAGATCGAAAATCTCTCGGCTCATATCATACAAAAGATAGAGTGAGGTCATCCAAGGAATGTTCCCAAAATAATAATTAGAAAATATGATGTGTGTGCTTATCGGGATATTGATCGTTATAATGAAACGATAATATTTGATAGATAAAATGCAAATATGAATAACAAGTATGATATATATGAGTAATGTATAGATAGAAGGATGAAAATGTAAGAATAGGAAAATAAGGAAATTGGAAAATTTTAAAAATTGAAAAATTGAACTCGAGTCTCGGGTTTTAGCCCTAAACGCCTACGTAGCCTATAAAGGAATCAAAGTCCATGCAGTTCTCATGAGGCATAAGGGTGGGGTTTATCCCATAGATTTGAAAGAGAGTTTATTATATGTGTGTGTGTAGAAATGGCACTTTTAGTATTGAGAAATTGTGGGGAATAATCCCGTAGGAATTTATGAGTGTAAACCTTTTTATTTTTTTATTTTTTTTAAAGAAAATAAAGTATGTGAGATATAAATAATAAAGGATGAGATGTTAACACGTATGAAATAAAGTAAAACTAGATTAAGAATTTATGTAACTAATGCGAAAATCAAGAATTAAAGAGAGAGAGATAAGGATATTTGGACCTTCTTAGGAGAATTGAGGCTTGATCTTGATCCTTGATGAGCTCCCTTGAATGTTAGGATGAATGTTGGATGAGATATAGGGATATTTTTCTAATTTGGTTATGAAAATCATGGGAATGAAATATGGAAAGGATGTGCATTAAAGGAAACTTCATTGATTGCAAGATAATATTACTGAGATCACTGATATTTACAGATCTGAGGTGTGCTGGGGAGCGAGATCATGACCTCCTTTTATAGGGTAGGGGGACTGATGATTGTCAGACCCCCACCCTTGTTAATCGGTAGGTGACCCTAGACACACTGTCGATAGGCAGGAAATGGACCTGCCAATCGATAGTCTCGTGCAGATTTTTCTGGAAATATATTCGTAGAACGCAATCTGTATATCCAAATCGCACATGGGTCATACCATTAGAAACCTAATTCATATACCTTCAAGAATCCTTTGGTCCTCTCCTGGGTCTGAGAGTTGACTTTGGGTCAAATAGGGATCAGAAGTTCCCATTGGTCCTTTGGATAGGAGATCATTAGACGGGGTGAACGGTTCATCCATTGGATAGAAGATCATCACCCAAGCCGTAAGTCAAAATTATATATGGGGCAGACCGTGGGAAATACTATGTGAGGCAATTTGGCATTTCAAAGATCTTTGCTCAGTTCGAAGGGTTGGCTTTGGTCAACCAGGGCCCGAAAGTGCCTGGTGACCTTTCAGAGTAAAATGGATCTTTCGCCCGTACCATAAGGTTGATTCGCACATGGGATAGACTGTTGGAAAGGGTATTGAGTGCCCTTTGAATGTTCATTCAGTCTCATTTGATCTAAAGAGATTGCCTTGGTCAAACGGATCCCGAGAGTGCTCAGTGGCCTCCGGATCACTTTTTCGAGGAAAATGGATCGTTGTCCGAATGGTTATGTCATTTTATGCGCCGGATGGATTGTTTCAAAGGGGTTTCTATTCCCTTCAAAGATTCATTTAACTTTCACTATGACGATGAAGTTGATTGGGGGCAAATCGAGGCCCGGGAGCACCCGGTGGCATCCAAATCTATTTACGGTAGTAAAATGGTCCGTTCCTCTAAATCGTTATGTCGATTCGTGCATGGGGTGGACCGTTGGAAAGGGGATTAATAGACTTTAGAAGATTCATTGAGCTTTTACTCTGATAATAGAGTTTACCGGAGTCAAATGGGGCCCGAGTGCGCCCGATGGCCTCTAGGTCAATACTCGAAGTATGACCTAGGGTTTGTAGTGAATTGAGGAGGTGATAAGGACCTAAGGAGAGACTTAGTGGGTCTTAAAATGTGGTTTCTATAGATACCCTCGACGGGTGAGCTTGGAATAACTGAAATCCGTTGAATAGACATCACATGATGTTTTGGGAAAGGGTTCAGTTTTGCGGACCTAAAGAGACGAGGATGACCGATTCTGCGGGCTAAGGTCAATACGGAGGACCTAAATATGGGAGCGACCAATTCTAAGGGTCGAGGTAAATTTTGATGACCTAAGATTGGACCAACCAATTCTGAGGGTCAAGGTCAATTCTGAGAACCTAAGATGGGAGGCGACCAATTCTGAGGGTCGAGGTCAATTCTGAGGACCAAAAATGGGAGCGGCCAATTTTGGGGTTCGAGATCAATTCTGAGGACCTTAAGATGGGAAGTGACCAATTCTGAGGGTCGAGGTCAATTCTAAAGACCTTAAGTGGGAACAAATAATTCTGAGGGCCGAGGTCAATTCTGAGGACCTTTAGATGGGAGCGACCAATTCTGAGGGTTGAGGTCAATTATGATAACCTTAAATGGGAGGGACTAATTCTGAGGGTCGGCGTCAATTCTAATAACCTTAAGATGGAAGCGACCAATTTTGAGGGTCGATGTCAATTCTGATGAACATAAATGGGAGGGACTAATTCTGAGGGTCGAGGTTAATTCCAAGGACCTTAAGATGGGAGTGACAAATTCTGAGGGTCGACGTCAATTCTGAGGACCTTAAGTGGGAGTGACCAAATTTGAGGGTCGAGGTCAATTCTGAGGACCGTAAGATTAGAATGAACAATTCTGAGGGTCGAGGTCAATTATGAGGACCTTAAGATGGAGCGACCAATTCTGAGGATCGAGGTCAATTCTGAGAACCATAAGAGGGAGCGACCAATCCTAAGGGTTGAGGTCAATTCAGAGGACCTTAAGATGGGAGGAAAAAATTATGAGGGTATAGTTTAATTCTGAGGGTCGAGGTCAATTCTAAGGACCGTAAGTGGGAGTGAACAATTCTGAGGCTCAAGGTCAATTTTGAGGACCTTAAGATGGGAGCGACCAATTTTGATGATCGAGGTCAATTCTGGGGACCTTAATATGGGATAGCTCTCCTAGGGATTTTTTTTTTTTTAAGACTCCACTGGGAAGAAAATATCCGCTTGGGGTTGATAGCTTTGCTGGGAAAGCTGAAATTCTTAGTCTTGAAATTCCACTAGGGGAAATAATTGATAACTCAAGATTTTGGGATTTTACTGAGGATTGCATTATTGGGGAGAGATGTTTGGTTAGGGCTTATATTTTGGGGAAAATTGAAATCTTTTTGGAAAATTTTCAGTAATTCCGGGTAGCTCTGCTGAGGAATCATTTGATTTTTACTGATGAAGTTTAGGGATTCCGCTGGGGAGTGGTTGTGAGATTTTGGAACGCGGGTGCGCTGATTTTTAGGGTCTTAAGCTGGGAAGAAGGTGGTATCAATATGGCTGGGCATTAGGGGGGGTTAAAAATGTTTTTCTTGGCGAAAAATGTTCCAATATTTATTTTGGTAATTTTAGGAATTTTCTAGGAAATTTTTTGGAATTTTCTAGCATTTTCTATGTTTTTTGTATGAAATTCCAGGGGGTGCCGGTGGATAGGTTGTGGGAGCTGCCAAACTGCATTAGCACGGTCTTTTGTTCTGTCTAGGGAAGGGGAAGGTACAGTGCCGATCGACGAGTGTCAGCGGATTATCGATCGGTATACCCCTTAGCCTCCTATAAAAAGGGGAGAATTCCCTTCATTTTTCACAGCTTCCAGCTTTTATATTTTATGCCTCCTTTTTTTGCGATTCATTCCTGTGTCCATTCCTCATTTGAGTTTAGAAAATAGCGGATTTTTCAAGAAGTGATACCCACATGGTGTGGCTAGGTGTTGATGATTGGGCGCACTTGGACTGGCAGGCCAAGGTGTCCCTAGCATTGAGCAACAAGAAGGCCTTAGATCTGTTTGAGCTTGTTGCTGACGAGCGAACACTTCTGCATGAGCCTGTGCACCATCGATCGTCCAGGGTGAGGAGTTATGATGGTTATGTAAGTATCGCATGACTCTTGGTATTCTTTTTCGTATTTCTTCTTCGAAATTTCTTTGTTTCTTTCGAATTTTAACAAAATGTTTTTCTTTTATTTTGACAGACTGATATTACTGCGACGAGTCTTTGCTCCCGGGTGACGATGGGGTTTAGAGACGTGTGGGAGCACCTTCCTCCGGTGGTGCGCTGAGTGGTTTCTTCAGTAATTTTTGGTCGCCTAGCGTCTACATTGGATGAGACGCCTCATTCTATGGCCGTTCTATGTGCTCTGGGGGAGAGGTGGTGGTATACTACCCACGCCATTCATTTGGGTTTGGGGGAGAAGACAGTGACCCCCCCCCCCCCACACACACACACATTGACGTACAGTAGTTGTTGGGGATTAGGGTTGTGTTTCGACCAAATCAAATCGAAAAATGCCTATTCGAATTTTTTTGGGGGTTTTTTCGGAAATAAAATAATTATTCTGATCCCATTTTTTTGGAAGATTAAAAAAATTTCCGAATTCGGAAAAATCAGAAAATCGGTAAAATTCGGGAAAAATCAAAAATTCACTTAAATATATTAAAAATCTAAAAATTTAGGAAATTCCAAAATTTCAAAATTTCAAAAAAATAAATTATGGATTTTCTATTACTCGAAATCCTCATTTTAAAGAAACCAAAAAACATGGCTTAACCTAACATGTAAATACATGAAGATTTGGCCCATTTTTTCATTTCTGTAGAAGTTAGGAGGATACTCTCCTTTTATAGAGCACATTTTGCAGTCCTCTACCTCTCCCAACCGACGTGGGATATGGAAAATTTTCAAAAAATCGAAAAAATTGAAAATCAAAAAATAATTCGAAAAAAATTGAAAATAATTCAGAAAAAATAGGAATAAATTCGGACAAATTGAATCGGCATAGTTTCGAAAAAATTGAAAAATCAGAAATTCATAATTATTTCCGATTTTCGATCTGACTTTTTAGGAAAAATCGAAAATCGACAAACTAAAATTTCATTCCAAATTTAAAAAAAAATCGGATCAAAAATTGGAAAAATTGAAAAGTTCGGAAAAAAATACAGTCCTATTAGGGATAGACTGTGAGGGGACCCAGATAAAGGTGGATCGCACACTGAGGGTGATGTCGGTAGCGATAGAGGCGGCGCTGGTTGATATTGGGTGGATAGTCTCGGGGGACCCGATTCACATATCTCTTCTTCGGGAGGTTTCGTTGAGCCAAAAATCGACGACACCAACGGGTTGCAGGTTCATCAGATGGCTCGTTTATTTATTCTTTTGATGTAGGGAGGATTTTTAGTGGCGTCGAGCGGCGACATTTTTCAATTATGGTTTTTTCCATACTTGAGGGTATTTTCGAATATCCCTCTCTTTAACTAGGGGAGCCAGACTTTGGTGACCCTTTATTCGTCTTTTCCCTGTCAGGGTCATTGAGGATATGGAGGCACTTTTATTTCCTTCTTGATTTCTTCTGATTGCTGGCCCTTGTCCTTTTACAGACATTGTTCTATGAGGTGATCGGGCTCAATCACCGTTTGGTTGGTTTGTAGGATGAGTTTGTGGGGGGCTTCTACCGGATGTACCGATGGAGAAAGTCCGATCAGCTGTCAAGGCGGTCTCTGTGACACCCCGACTAATTAAATACCGGGCGATCACTCCTTTATTAAATTAAAATCAAGGTGAACAGTTGGTTCATTCTTAGCATCATTGTCGTCAAAATAAAATTTCCAATTTAAACACCCTAAATAATTAAGCTAAGTGTCAAAAATATTTTAGATATTACTTTCCAAATTTTACTCAAACCCAATATTTTAAACTTTACATAAATTCATAATTTAAGAATCATCCAACAAATATACTAGAACAAACAATCCACTTAATTAAACATGCAACTGAGAAAAATACCAACATTAGAACTATAAGGAAAACATCATGACAGTAATAAAACCCAAAGTGCAAATACTGGAAATAAAAATCACAATGTCCAATAAAACAACTGAATAATGGGATGGGGCGACACATGCCCAACTGATAAAATAAACTCTAGGAGTGGAATCAAGAATGAGGTCGTCTAAGTAAGAGGCCTGCAACTCCCACCTAATATGCAGCACGTTCCTTCCAAATGATCCTATGCAAGATACCCCCATGGCTGGGCACCTGTAATATATACATATATATACAAGAGAGAAAAGAAAGTAGAAACGGGTCAGAGCCCGATTGTAAAAACGATTTAAAATTTGTTTAGCAAGTATTTAAAATGTTTACTGGCCAATACAACAACATCTTAGTGCGACACTCCCTTGAGAATTTCTCACCTCTCTCCTAATGTGCACACCTATCGTACTAACCTTTCCAACGGTTTAACTTATTTTATCTTATCTCACTCGTAAGTTTTTAATCTGACAAATTCAACTGTTTAAGGGCTTCATTTCATTTAACTACATAGTTCTCATTTAACCTTATTTACTAATAAAGTCTCTCCGCAATATATTATACTTTTCAAACACTTATTCCCAGGTTGAAATAATTATTCATATCTTACTTATCATAAACACAGTAGGTAGTTCCCAAGTTCCAGAATTCAATATATATATTAAATACTCATATAATATATATATACTAACGGCACCCCACATAATAATTATGGTGCGGGCATACTCTGTTATCCAGTCCCCGTATCACTTGTACTAAGGGAAATACAAGTTCGGAATCACTCTCGAACTGTATTAATACAAACACAAACAACATTCAGGTGAAGCATAATTTCCAAGTCTCTAAGAGGTCAGATAATGACCTCACGTCTCTTAGGACCGTCTGAACTATCGATTCGATAGCCTGTACCGAAGGATTTCTATCTTCTAGTGTACGAGTCAATATCCCCCATAAAGGTCCCATCGAGATAAGACTGTCCCAGCGCGGTAACCTCGGGGATAGCAAGTAGCGCGGGTATGGTTTTCTCACGTATATAGTATATGCATAAACACAGTCATATAAATATACTATTATTACCACATCAAATTTAGGTACATCTCATAACCCATAATTATGATATTTATCCTTATTTCTCGTTATTTAGTTATCACGAATAACGGTTCGTTTCTTACTTTAATTTGTGGAATTATCCCAACTTACTAAGTGACACTCGTGGATTCCTATCCTCCCAAGTGTAATTTCAGTAGGTACTCATTTATTTACCAACGTAATTACCTTACTCGTCTCCCCCTTTTTATCCTAGTTCCATTGTCCCTTATATGTAAACATCCCCGAAAAAGTAAATCTCGTCTTACATTAAAGATTTCATATTATCAATAAGTCCTACTGGTCTTTTTTATCTCCCAAAATATTTTAATAAGGATGTCCAAGGATTATTACACCTTTAAATTAAATTCAACTATTTACAAGGGCAATTATGAATCTGCCAGGAGGGGTCGATCGATCGATGGCAGGTGCTCGATCGATCGATGCGTCGATCGATCGACACTCCTGGTTCGATCGATCGATCAAACTGGTATGGGGAATTCTGCAGATTAACAGTTACGGGTTCTATCATCCAACATCATCCAAATCCATATTTTTAACACCCCAACTCCTAGAAATTTGTACTACAAACATTATAAACCCAAACTAACAATCTTCTACGTAGAGCATGTGAATTTTCATCAATAACCATGGATTAAAGGGCCAAAACTTATATAAATCTCATGAACCCTAGAAATTTCTTTAATTTTGTTCTAATCAACCTTTTACCAGAATTTTTACTTCTAATTCATCATAAATCCGTGGTTCAACCTCTACCTATGAAGGGGATTTCCAGATTATCATTTATATCATTACTACATGCAATTTTCCTATCTCTAACATGGTTTTTCTTCTATGAAACTCATCCTAATCCACCCTAGACTAAGATGAATGATGCATTAATGAAATTAAGCAAGATAAATACTTGCCTGGGAATTTTTAGTCTCTGATTTGTGCTAAAAGCAGTGTGGTTACGATCCTTGCGACGTGATCTCTCGTTTGGCGGAGATGGCGGAGCAAACAAAGGGGTTTTCGGCCTAGAATTCCTTGGCAAGCTCTCTCCTTCCTTCTCCAATGGCCGTCACTTGATTTTGGTTGTGTTAACCCTAGAAGACAATCCTAAGCATCTGATATAACCTTGTAATTTTCGTGGATTTAATTACCCAAAATTACAAAATGTCCGAAACGCCCTCCCGGGGTGCTAAATAGGCCTAAAAAACACCCCGAGACCCAAACTAAACCCCCGGGTACATATTTTTTACTATCTCGACCCTTCCGGACACTTTAGCGCACTCGAAATGACCATACGAGTGACTTATAAGTTATTAACTTTTATTAATCAATATTTAGTCTCGACACGATACTGGCGCGTCCCGACTTAAATTTCCAAAATTATCATTTTATTCACTCGTGACATTTAATAGTACCAATAATATATTACTTTACTCATTAGTAATATTCAACAAGTTTCTAATGATTACTAACTCTCGTCACGTTAGTAATTAACAATAATTAATTTTCGGATTTATATTAAATTAATAACACATTAAATTTAATAAATCCCCAAATTTAGAAAGCATAAAAATACGGGGTATTACATACTTCCTCCCTAATAACGGAATTTCATCCCGAAATTCGGAAAATAAGGCATACCTGGTAAGAATAAGTCCGGGTATTTCTCGCGCATATCTGACTCGCGCTCCCAGGTGGATTCCTCCACATTATGATGCTCCCACTGAACCCGTACAAGTGGAACTACCTTCGACCTCAATCTCCTCTCGCTATGGTCAAGGATAGCCACTGGTCTCTCCTCGTAAGAACTGTCAGACTGTAAGTCTATTTTTTCTATCGCGATGTGGGTGTGGTCCATATCATCCCGAAGGTATTGTCTCAACGACGAGATGTGGAATACATCGTGGATGCGATGTAGATGCTCTGGTAGTCCCAATCTGTATGCTACCGGCCCAATCCTTTCGATAATGGGAAATGGTCCCACGTATCTCGGGGCCAATTTCCCTTTCTTCCCGAACCTCATCACTCCTTTCATAGGAGATACACGTAGTAATACTTGGTCCCCCACATTAAACTCTCGGAAGAACCGTTTCACATTGGCGTAGCTTTTCTGCCTGTTCTGGGCTACTCGAATGCGACTTCTAATCATATCAATCCTAGCGGAGGTTTCCTGAATCACTTATGGTCCGAGAAACTTGTTATCCCCCACCTCTAGCCAACAAGTTGGGGAACGACAAGGCCTGCCATACAAAGCCTCGAATGGAGCCATGTCAATCGTGAACTGATAAGAGTTATTATAAGTGAACTCCACCAGTGGAAGGTGTGGCTCCCAACCTCCTCCAAAATCAAGGACACACATGCGTAGCATATCCTCTAACATCTGATTAGTACGCTCTGTTTGTCCATTTGTCTGTGGGTGATAAGCGGAACTCAACCTCAACTCTGTACCCATAGCCTCCTGAAAGCTCTCCCTGAAATGCGATACGAAAATTTTCTCTATCTGACACAATATTTAGGGGCACCCCATGTAATCTGAAAATCTCAGCAATAAACAACTGAGCATACTGACCCCTGGTATAGTCCGTTCGCACCGGCATAAAATGAGCCACCTTGGTCAAATGGTCCACAATCACCCAAATGGAGTCGTGGCCCCGCTGTGAAGTAGGCAATCCTGTAATAAAATCCATGGAAATACTCTCCCACTTCCACGCGGGTATTTCCCATGGCTGAAGCAACCCTGACGGTTTCTGATGGTCCACCTTTACTAGCTGGCAGGTAGAACACTTGGACACGAACTCAGCAATGTCCTTTTTCATCCCACTCCACCAGTATTGCCGCCTCATATCCTGGTACATCTTATCTCCTCCAGGATGTACCGTAAATCGGGACCCGTGAGACTGGGTCATTATTGCATGACGTAAGTCTGCTCCTTCTGGTACCACCAATTTCCCATTAAACCTCAAACCCCCATCAGAACTAACAGAATAGGACTCAGCACCCTCGGCTAAAAGTCGTACAATCTTCTCCTGGCAAAATGGGTCTGTGGTATGTGCCTGTATCACCCTCGTAACAATCTCGGGTGTCACTATCATGACAGATATGAAGGAACGAACTACTGCGTCCTGGTTACCCAACTCTTTCCACTTTGCTTTCCAGATGTCCGCTACATCGTCTACCGATCTACGGCTCAACGCATCAGCAACTACTTTGGCCTTCCTCGGATGGTATTGTATGTCGAACTGATAGTCCTTCACGAACTCTAACCACCTGCGCTGACGCATATTCATCTCTCGCTGAGTGAACAGGTACTGTAGTGACTTGTGGTCTGTGAACAGGCAAAATTTCTCCCCCAATAAATAGTGCCTCCATATCCTCAATGCAAAAATGACCGCTGCTAACTCTAGGCCATGTGTGGGTAATTCTTCTCGTGTGGCTTAAGCTTGCGGGAGGCAAAAGGTATAGCCTTCTCCTTCTGCTGAAGTACTCCCCCAAGTCCTCGTAAAGAAGCATCGGTGTAAACCAAGTACTCCACGCCCGATTTAGGTAAAGCAAGTACCGGTGCTGAAGTAAGCTTGTCTTTCAGTTCGTCAAAAGCCAATTGGCAAGCATCATTCCAAACATATGGAACACCTTTGCGAGTCAGGTTCGTCAATGGACCCGCTATTTTGGAGAACCCCAGGACGAATCTCCTGTAGTATCCGACTAATCCCAAGAAATTGCGCACTTCCGTCGGTGTCGTGGGTTGTCCCCACTCCCTCGCCGCTGACAATTTACTCGGGTCAACTGTTATCCCTTGTTCAAAAACAACATGTCCCAATAACTGCACTTCCCATAACCAGAACCCACACTTCTCGTACTTAGCATACAGTTGATGCTCTCATAGAGTCTGAAGAACCTGCCTCAAGTGCTCGGCATGCTCCTCCTCGGAGTGTGAATATATCAGAATGTCATCTATGAAGACGATGACAAACTGATCCAAAAACTCTCTGAACACTCGGTTCATCAAGTCCATGAATATGGCCGGAGCATTTGTGAGTCCAAATGGCATCACTCTGAACTCATAGGACCCATATCTCGTCAAGAAAGCAGCCTTCGAAACATCCTGCTCCCTAATACGTAGCTGATGATACCCCGACCTCAGATCTATCTTCGAAAAGAAAGTTTCTCCCCTCAGCTGGTCGAACAGATCATCGATTCGAGGCAACGGATACTTGTTCCATATCGTGACCTTGTTCAGCTCCCGGTAGTCCACACATAGCCTCAGCGAACCATCTCTCTTTTTCATAAAAAAAATTGGAGCGCCCCAAGGTGAGGTACTCCTGCGAATGAAGACCTGACCTAACAGCTGCTCTATCTGATCTCATAACTCTCGCATCTCCGCCGAAGCCATACGTTATGGAGCGCGCACTATAGGTCGAGTATCTGGTAATAAATCTATGACAAAATCTATCTCACAACTGGGGGGTAGGCCTGGTATCTCCTGAAATACATCGAAAAACTCACGAACAACTGGGATCGAGTCTAAGGGAATCACAACCTCCTTAGAGGTATCCTCCTCTATGTAATACAAATGAGCGGTCGAGCCTCCCTCTGGGCGAGGCATCGCCACTACAAACATCTCTTACCTCGAAAAGGCAAAGACAATACTCCCACCAAAATAATCTATCATGGCTCTGCAAGCTGCGAGCCAATCCATACCAATAATAACATCGAGCTCATGCATATCTAAGACTAACATGTCTGCGGGTAATACCAAGATACCAATCTCTACCCCCACTCCCCGATATATAAAGAAAATTAGCGATCCATTTTTTAATGGTGAGTCTACACACGTCACAGTTCTCTCTGCTGTGGCTAATAACCCTAAGGCCTTTGCAAAATGGGTAGCTATAAAATAGTGCGTCGCCCCAGTATCAAATAAAACCCGACCCATAGTACCATAGATAGGAAATATACCCTCAATCGCGGGTGGTGCCTGTGGAGCTGCTGCCTGGTGGACGTTATAGACACGTCCATACTGTAATTGCCCCTGCTGCACCGGAGCGGCTAAAATGGCTAGTAGGGCTGGTGGTACCTGAGTTGGTGCTGGGAGGGCGGCTGTAAAAAGTGGCCTCTGTGGCTATTTACGGGCACCCTGCTGTTGTGGGGCCCTATCACCCTCTGGACAATCCTGGTGCTTATGGCCATGCTTTCCGCACACAAAACATCGGCCTCTGAAATTACCTCCCCTCTGACCCTGCTGACCACGGCCTTGTTGGCCGTTACCGCCCCGCCACTAGCCCTATTGGCCCTGATGAAAACGCTGTTGGCCCTGCTGCTGGTGGTGTTGGCCTTGATGGCCCTACTGATTAGGCTAGCCCTGCAGACCCTGCCTAAATCCCCCAAATCCCTGCCAGGAATCACCTGATCGGAACAGCTTGGCGGGGTCCCCCTGATGGGAACTCTACTCATGTGGACGAGTCTGTCCCTGAGATGTAGGTGCTCCACTACGGCCACTACCCCCTGTCCTGCCCTGCTGGCCGGACTCTCCTACCCGCTTGCTTCCCTACAAATGGAAGCGGTAATCCTGGCAGTGTAGTAAAGCAGCATTGAGTACATCTGTGAAGGTACTCAGAGACAGATTCCCTATAAGGTGCTGACGGATCCTCCAAGCTAACCCGTCCACAAACAACAATATCTTCTTGCCCTCAGTGGGTGCCTCATCTAGCACTATAGTGAGAAGTCTTGTGAACTCCTCTTCATACTCATCAATAGTGGAATTTTCCTGCTTCAAGTTCAGTAACTTTCGCCTAATCTCAGTTTGCACGACGGATGGAAAATACTTGCGGTCAAACCGCTCCTAGAATGACTGAATCGGAATAGTATCCCTCTCCTCCAAGGTGGTGGTGGACTCCCACCACTGTAAAACGGCCCCCACTAGCTTAAATGAGGCCAACAACTATTTATGCACGTTCGTGCACTCATACATACGCAAATGCCTCTGGATATCTTTCTTCCATTGGCTGACGATGATGATATCTGAACTACCCGAGAACTCAGGGGGGATGCGCCTTCTGAAAAGCATCCCTAACCCGCTCCCATGCTGATGGAAGCTGTGCAGGTACTGGTGCCACTGCCCGAATCTGGGGTGGAGCCTGCTGTACTATCGCCAACGCGGCATTAACTGCCTGAGCAACAATAGCGGCTACCTCATTAGCATTTAACGTTCCCTAAGCCAGAGTTGCTGGATGCTCAGCTTGGCCACGCCTATCCTTTGGTGCACGTCTCGGAGGCATCTGAAATATGAAGAAATTTATTAGTCTACAGTTATTATCAAATCTCAAATAGCTGAAGACGTAATCGTAAAAGCAAGAATACAACAATCCCAAAATAGGGCTCTATAAAAAAAATTAAGCTGAAAGCGAAATAAGCCGTACAGAGTCTAAAGCCCCTAGAACCTGATTCTCTGATACCACCTGTGACACCCCGCCTAATTAAATACCAGGCGATCACTCCTTTATTAAATTAAAATCAAGGTGAACAGTTGGTTCATAACAATCCCAAAATAGGGCTCTATAAAAAAAATGTTAAGCTGAAAGCGAAATAAGCCGTACAGATCCTAAAGCCACTAGAACTTGATGCTCTGATACCACCTGTGACACCCCGCCTAATTAAATACCGGGCGATCACTCCTCTATTAAATTAAAATCAAGGTGAACAGTTGGTTCATTCTTAGCATCACTGTCGTCAAAATAAAATTTCCAATTTAAACACCTTAAATAATTAAGCTAAGTGTCAAAACCATTTTAGATATTACTTTCCAAATTTTATTCAAAACCAATATTTTAAAACTTTACATAAATTCATAATTTAAGAATCATCCAACAAATATACTAGAACAAACAATCCACTTAATTAAACATGCAACTGAGAAAAATACCAACATTAGAACTTAAAGGAAAACATCCTGACAGTAATAAAACCCAAAGTGCAAATACTGGAAATAAAAATCACAATGTCCAATAATACAACTGAATAATGGGAAGGGGCGACACATGCCCAACTGATAAAATAAATGCTAGGAGTGGAATCAAGAAATGAGGTCGTCTAAGCAAGAGGCCTGCAACTCCCACCTAAACTGCAGCGCGTTCCTTCCAAAGGATCATATGCAAGACGCCCATGTGGTTGAGCACCTGTAATATATACATATATATACAAGAGAGAAAAGAAAGTAGAAACGGGTCAAAGCCCGATTGTAAAAACGATTTAAAAATTTTGTTTAGCAAGTATTTAAAATGTTTACTGGCCAATTCAACAACATATTAGTGCGACACTCCCTTGAGAATTTCTCACCTCTCTCCTAATGTGCACGCCTATCGTACTAACCTTCCCAACCGTTTAACTTATTTTATCTTATGTCACTCGTAAGATTTTAATCTGACAAATTCAACTGTTTAAGGGGTTCATTTCATTTAACTACATAGTTCTCATTTAACCTTATTTACTAATAAAGTCTCTCCGCAATATATTATACTTTTCAAAACACTTATTCCCAGGTTGAAATAATTATTCATATCTTACTTATCATAAACACAGTAGGTAGTTCCCAAGTTCCAGAATTCAATATATATATTAAATACTCATATAATATATATATATTAACGGCACCCCACATAATAATTATGGTGCGGGCATACTCTGCTATCCAGTCCCCGTATCACTCGTACTAAGGGAATACAAGTTCGGAATCACTCTCGAACTGTATTAATACATACATAAACAACATTGAGGCGAAGCATAGATTCCAAGTCTCTAAGAGGTCACTACATGACCTCACGTCTCTTAGGACTGTCTGAACTATCGATTCATTAGCCTGTACCGAAGGATTTCTATCTTCTAGGGTACGAGTCAATATCCCCCATAAAGGTCCCATCGAGATAAGACTGTCCCAGCGCGGTAACCTCAGGGATAGCAAGTAGCGCGGGCATGGTTTTCTCACGTATATAGTATATGCATAAACACAGTCATATAAATATACTATTATTGCCACAACAAATTTAGGTACATCTCATAACCCATAATTATGATATTTATCCTTATTTCTCGTTATTTAGTTATCACGTATAACGGTTCGTTTCTTACTTTAATTTGTGGAATTATCCCAACTTATTAAGTGACACTCGTGGATTCCTATCCTCCCAAGTGTAATTTCAGTAGGTACTCATTTATTTACCAACGTAACTACCTTACTCGTCTCCCCCTTTTTATCCTAGTTCCATTGTCCCTTATATGTAAACATCCCCAAAAAAGTAAATCTCGTCTTACATTAAAGATTTCATATTATCAATAAGTCCTACTGGTCTTTTTTATCTCCCAAAATATTTTAATAAGGATGTCCAAGGATTATTACACCTTTAAATTAAATTCAACTATTTAGAAGGGGAATTATGAATCTGCCAGGAGGGGTCGATCGATCGATGGTAGGGGCTCGATCGATCAAACAGGTATGGGGAATTCTGCAGATTAACAGTTACGGGTTCTATCATCCAACATCATCCAAATCCGGATTTTTAATACCCAAACTCCCAGAAATTTATACTACAAACATTATAAACGCAAACTAACAATCTTCTACGTAAAGCATGTGAATTTTCATCAATAACCATGGATTAAAGGGCCAAAACTTATATAAATCTCATGAACCCTAGAAATTTCTTTAATTTTGTTTTAATCAACCTTTTACTAGAATTTATACTTCTAATTCATCATAAATCCATGGTTCAACCTCTACATATGAAGGGGATTTCTAGATTATCATTTATATCATTACTACATGCAATTTTCCTATCTCTAACATGGTTTTTCTTCTATGAAACTCATCCTAATCCACCCTAGACTAACATGAACGATGCATTAACGAAATTAAGCAAGATAAATACCTGCCTGGGAATTTTTGGTCTCTGATTTGTGATGAAATCAGTGTGGTTACGATCCTTGCGACGTGATCTCTCGTTTGGCGGCGACGGCGGCGCAAACGGAGGGGTTTTCGACCTAGAATTCCTTGGCAAGCTCTCTCCTTCCTTCTCCAATGGCCGTCACTTGCTTTTGGTTGTGTTAACCCTACAAGGCAACCCTAAGCATCTGATATAACCTTGTAATTTTCATGGGTTTAATTACCCAAAATTAAGAAATGTCCGAAATGCCCTCCTGGGGTGCTAAATAGGCCTAAAAAACGCCCCGAGACCCAAACTAAACCCCCAGGTACATATTTTTTACTATCTCGACACTTCCGTACACTTTGGTGCACTCAAAATGACCATACGGGTGACTTATAAGTTATTCGCTTTTATTAATCAATATTTAGTCTCGACACGGCACAGGCGCATCCCGACTTAAATTTTCAAAATTGTCATTTTATTCACTCGTGACATTTAATAGTACCAGTATTATATTACTTTAATCATTAGTAATATTCAACAAGTTTCCAATGATTACTAACTCTCGTCACGTTAGTAATTAACAATAATTAATTTCCGGATTTATATTAAATTAATAACACATTAAATTTAATAAATCCCCAAATTTAGAAAGCATAAAAATACGGGGTATTACAGTCTCTCTCCTTGGCAACGGTGTGTCAGGTGTTGACTGACTAGACAAATGATCGGGTTATCTCTTCTTTCCTCTTTTTAGTTTTTCTTTTTGGCATTTATTTTGTGCAAGTACTGACTTCATCTTGGTAAAATATAGGTGACCTTCTATCTATGGGGGACGGCCATTCAGCATACAGGTGTGACCGGAGGGAATGTGCAGATGCACCGACTGCTGGCGCATGAGTTTGGATACTCCTAGTATCTGATGGAGAGAGTAGTCCAGAAAATCATGGAGGACGAGGTGGCAGTACCACTAGCGATGCCCGTAAGATATATGAGGTAGGTGCAGGAGATGTCGGAGCATGTCCGGGTGGTGGCGATGATCAGTGAACCCTATTTGTTGTACACAGACACGGTGGCAACCTATGATTATTTGGACTTCATGATGATATGGTTGATGCCATCATGTATCAATGACGTGGTGAATATTCCTCCGCCTCCGACGGCTTTAGGTAGGGGTACGAGTCAGCCAATGGGGTCAGCCCACAGCTCATGTGGTGCGTCGACGTTAGCGGCGGTAGAGGTCCCTCTTCTTTGGCTTGATCCTATGTTACAACATCAGACTGCTAGGGGGAGGATCAGTGAGTATGATGCATTTCCCTAACGCGATGGACACAGTGGTCTTGAGGTTGACAGAGGAAGTCCTTTGGCCAGAGGTATATCTTTTTCATCTCTTTGTCCATTATTTTTCTGATATTTTCTCTTCTTCAGACTGATTGATTTACTCTTTTATCTTTCTTGCAGCATGTTTCGATGTCGACTACCTGGCTGAGGGACATCCAGGACTAGGTGGCTTCTGCGACCGCTCATATTCGGGATTCAATTTCGATTCCTTCTTGTTTGGTTCCATTTGTTTCTTCTGAGGAGGGACCTGGGTCGAGTAGCGAAGGCTCTTTAGCTCATCGACGGGGGAAGCGCGCGCATCACCGGAATGGGGGATCAGAGAGAGAGAGAAAGTGAAAGAAAGAAAGTGTGGGGGATCGAGCTGAGTCCCGTTGTTTTTCTTCATTCTTGTTTTTCTGCAAAGAAATGTAATTATGGCAGCATTTATATATATATATATATATATATATATATATATATATATATATATATATATATATATGTGTGTGTGTGTGTGTGTGTGTGTGTGTGTGTGTGTGTGTGTGTGTGTGTGTGTGTGTGTGTGTGTGAAATAAATGGAGTTTTATTTATTTATCTTGCTTTAAATGACTTAATCTACAAGCACTTTTTACTTTATTTGCTGAGACCATTAAAAGGATTAAAATTACTTAAAAAGAGAATCTATTTTAAACAGGATGAGTTAGAAATATAAGAAGAGAAAAATTATGAATTTTTTTGGAATAAAAAAATATTTTTATTGAGTTTGTGATTTTGACAAAAAAGGATAAAGGGGATTTTCTAAAAATAGGGGGGTGCCGATCGGCATACCCCTTATCCTGCCTATCGACAAATTAGTCTGGTCTAATCTTCCCAAGGCTTGATTGCACTTTCTTCAACTACTTTGTCCTTTGATGGGGTAGAGTTTCATTCGTATTTTGCAGGACCTTTGTCTTTATCCAAGCTTTCCAAGTATAAAAGGGGATAAGGTGGAGGGTTTTCCTTCACCTATACACATTTTTCCTTCTCTTGTTTATTTCTTGCCTTGTGTTTTGTTTATTCTGAAATGGCTCTTCCCATAAGAGCTAAATTTTCATCTTACCTCAAGAATTTATTGGCTATGAGCTCGTACAATGTAGACTATTACGCCTTCAACCTGCGTCGAGTTTCTTTATGGCCCGATCGTCCCATTGACAGAAACATGCGGCGATGGTACAATTCTGGTACCCCGAGGATCATGTGTTTTGTTTTGGCATGGAAGAAGTCTGTCGGACTTACGAGGAGTTTTCCACTATATTGGTGGTAAATCTCAGTGTGGCGGTAGCCATGCCTAAATTCTCTCGATCTCCTCAGGCACTGTTGGTGGAATTTCTTCATATCTTACCCTCAGTGTCTCGATCATTTTTTACTGGCGGAATGATCTCCCTTTCGACTGTGCTTTATTTTGGGCGTCTGCGGGATGTCAATGATGTGGGCTACGTCGAAGCTGTCACTCTTGGCTAAACTTCAAAGTTACTGTTAGTGATCAAGTACCCGCGGGTGGACCCTTAACTTTTTGCCATCATTGCGTGCATGTCATATTATCGCAATCCTATGGCAGTGATACTGACAGAGACCCTGAACGGTCTAGATTCTTGGCGGGAAGGCCCTTTTGATTTTCTGAAAGGTAGCCCCATTATATTGTTCATGTGGCAGTCTAAAAGATTCCTTTTGGCAGTCCCCCTAAATATCCCTTCGCAGTTATGTCGAATTTTTTCACTCGCTACTTCATCAGTTTTGGCCCGAACGTCGAGAACTAGGTAAACTAGTTTATGGAGCATGGGGCTCGATGTTTGCTCTAATCGGTACCCTAGTGGGGAGAGTTGCATCTAGGGGTGGCCATGGGCCGGGCCTGGGCATGTCTGGTCGGGCTCGGGTCGGGCTTATAAAATTAAGAGCTATCCCAAGACCACTCAGGCCTGGATCGGGCCTTATTGTGTAATCCCAAGCCCACGCAAATTTGAAAGCTCTTTACCCAGGCCCGTTGGCCAAGGTCAGTTACTATTTTTTTAAATAAATATATCTATTTTTTCTTAATCAAAGACCTATTTTTTAATTAAAAACACGTTTTAAACTTTATATATTACAAAGTCTATATATAAAGTTCCCCACTCTACATAAAAAGACTTAGTATATGTTTTTATATTTATAAAAGTTACCCACTTTAAATATTTATTTATAACTTTGTAGTCATAAACTTTCATAATAAATTAATATACGCACACATATATATATTAATATTGTATATATAATTCTCGGGCCAGGTCGGGCCTCATCTGGCTTAAGAATTCATGCCCAAGCCCGCCCAAAAAAAATCGGGCCTATTAAATTTTGCTAAGCCCGCTTTGCGGGCCTTTTCTCCTTACTCAGTCCCTATTTTTTTATTGGACGGGCTTGGCGGGATTCGGGCATATGGCCACCCCTAGTTGTAGTCCGTTTTGGAACTGGGGGAATACCAGTGCATTCGGTTGGTTGGCCTCCGATAGACCTCTTTCAACTTTCCTTAAGGGCTCCTGCATCAAGTTGGATGGGAGAAGATCATGCCTTCCCACATTCTAGACTTCTTCCCTGTGGAGGATTTGATGGAGGGCATGCGCATGCAACTGGGCTCTTTGTGGGAGAATCGTCGGTCGTCGATCCGTCCTTTCCAATCTATTGGTAGGGCTTGGCACATTTCTGAGAATTACATAAAATGGTTATGGATGAGGGTAGTGGCTAAAATGTTGGCTGAGGAGACCGAGCTGAGATGGTTTGCCGTATTTTAAACCATGGAGGGAGGCGTAGTGGTTTTCCATTGGTTGGTCTGGGCTTACCGTTCCAAGGAGAGTCTTCGACAAACTATCCATATAGGATAGGTTTGGGGGCTTCAAGATGTAGATGATGATGGGACTGGATCTTCTGGCAGCTATGGGTAGGGCCTTTTGTGAAGCTGGTGATTATTTGTGAAGCTTTTGTGTGTTTGGTTATGTATTTGGTCATTTTGGGTTCGTTGGTAATAAATTTTGGCACGGTTGTTTAGGAGTAGTTTGGCTTATTTTTAGGACAGTTAGCTTGACGAGGGGGTAGTTGTTTGACTCAGTGTGCTGATATTTCCTGTAATTGTGCCAAATTTCCCAAAATGGAAAAAAAAAATTAATTATATTATTGTGTATCTTGATGAGTTTTACATTTGAGTTATCTATACTAATCTCTAAGACATACATAACCTTTTTGTTCATGTAAATGATACAATGAATCGTCGTTCTTGGGGATAAGAAAAGGATAGCATTTTGTGAAAAATAAGGGGGTCGTGCTCATGTCAAGTGTATGAGCTACCTACGTACCTCTGCGGTTTTGAAAATTTTATGAGTTTTATTTTTTAAAGTAAAAATGATTTTTTAATGGATCAGGCCCGCGTAGTTCTGAATAAATGGAAATAAAAATATTTTTTGTTATTATTTCTCTTATAATAGTATGGGGTGAGAGGAGTCGTAGCGCACCGAGATTTCAGACTAGGGGTAGAATTTATTGAGACGGTCCAGGTTGACTGGACATGCCATCTCTTCTCCATCTAGATCGGTGAGCATAGCAGTGCCACCAGATAGGATCTTCTTCACAATGTATGGGACACTCCAATTTGGCTTGAACTTCCCTTTAGGGTCCCAAATAGGTTCTACGATTTCTGTAAGGGCTAAATCCCATTCTAGAAAACTACAATCCTTAACTCTCTTGTTGAATAATCCCGCTATCCGGCAATGGTACCCCTGTATATTATATAGAGACTTTATCCTTCTTTTATCCAAGAGCGATAACTCGTCAAGACGACTCTGATGCCAGTCTTTTTTGCCGACTTTACTTTTAAGCATGACGCGTAGCGAATGTATTTTTAGCTTAAAGGGTAGGACTACTTCCATATCGCATACCATAAAGTAAGGGGTAGCCCCAATAGTTACTTAAAGTGAAGTGCGATAGGCCCAGAGGGCGTAAAGGATTCGATCGACCCAATATAGATAACTCTCGGTCATCATCCTGATGATTGCTTTGAGGTTCTTATTGGCAGCTTCAACTGCACCATTGGTTTGAGGTCGGTAGGGATAAGATGTGTGTCTATGGATCCCATACTCGTTGACTAATTATGTGACTTTTGCCTCGAAATGTAACCCGTTATTTGACACTAGTTCATGCGGGACCCTATATGGACATATGATTATTTTGTCGAATGAACTTGGCCACATTTTTTGCATTCAGCACCACATATGACTCAACTTTGACCCATTTGGTGAAGTAATCAAAGGTAACCAAGTATAAATCATGCCCGTTTGAGGCTTTGGGTGTAACTTTACCTATGATATCAATATCCCATTTGGAGAACGGCCAAAGAGAGGTCATGTTATATAATTCTCGCGGAGGCAAGTGATGGAGATTGGAAAATAGTTGGCATTTAAGGCATCTTCGAACATAGGCACTGCAATATTGAACCATGGTAGTCCAATAGTAACCCTATCGGATAATCTTCTTGGTGAGAATATGGCCATTCATGCGGGGTTCGCATTTCCCAATATGGATTTTTTGCACCATCTCTTCAATGTCAGCCCCTGCGATGCAGTTCTATCAAAGTTTTAAACAGTGCTTTATCACAAACAATGTACTAGGCAACCATATTGTGGAGGGTTGCTCGGTCTTTCTTATTAAAATCTTGTGGGCACCTACTGTGCTTGAAGAGGTGCCAAATATCATAGTACCAACATTTAACCATATCGAGATCTTCCTCTGTGACTAGTTCAATATGGTAACAGTGGGTCGGTTTAGGTTGCTTTTTTACTTGAAAAGGGGCCATTGTTATTCCTTCGGGCATGTCGGTCATGGAGGCCAAGGTAGCAAGGGCATTAGCTAAGTTATTCCTTTCTCGGGGAAAGTAATGGAAGGTGATATCTCAGAATTGGGAGGCTAGCTCTTCTAAGTGGGCATGGAAGGGTAGAATCTTCTTGTCTTTGACTTTCCATCTTTTAAGACCAGGTCGATGATGAGGGCAGTATCCTCGTAGACATCTAGGCATTGGATTCCTTTCTTGAGGGCGAATTTGAGGCATATTTTGCATGCCTTGTATTTGGTTATGTTGTTGGCATAGGAAAAATCTAGCTTAATGACAATGGGAGTGTGAGAGTCATCAGAGGGGATTGGGAGTGTCCCAATGCCATATCTTTTCTTATTGGAAACACCGTCAAAGAAAATTTACCGCCAGAGGTCTTCTTAGGAGGTGCAAAGGATATCTTCATCCGGGAACTTAAAAAACCAAACATCGGCTTCTTATATGGGGTAGTTAGTAAGGTAGTCAGAGATAGCTCTCCCCTTAATGGCTTTCTGCATGACATACACAATATCAAATTCGACTAGCAGCATTAACCTTCGATCCATTCATCTAGATAGGGTAGGTTTCTCAACAAAATATTTAATAAGATCCATTAGGGATACAAGTCTAATGGGAAAAGTGAGCATGTAGTGCCGTAATTTTAAAGTGACCCGGACAAGAGCGACACATGCTTTCTCCAAGGCAGCGTAGTTGACGTCATATTCGACCAATTCTTGACTGGCATAGTAGATGGCCCTCTCTTTATGGGATTCTTCAATTTATTGGGCTAGCAGAGCCCCAACTACGGTGTCTGTCATGGTCAAGTATAGGAGTATGGGAGACCAGGTTGCGGTGGCATAAGTACTGAAGGTCGAGTTAGATACGGCTTGATTCGATCAATGGCTTCTTAAAAAGCTTCGTTCCAGATTTTGGTGGAATCCTTTTAAAGGAGTTTGAAGATGGATTCATAAATATAAGTCAACTAGCTGATGAATTAGCTGATATACTATAATTTTCCTAAGAATCCCCGGACTTCCTTCTCCATTCGGGGTGGTGGTATTTCATGTATGGCTTTAAATTTGGCAGGGTTTGGTTTAATACCCTTATCTCTAACCATGAATCCCCAAAGCTTTCCTTTGGTAACGCTAAAGACACATTTATGTGGGTTAAGTCGCATATGGTATCACCGTAGCTATTCTAAGAACTTTCGAAGAGAGAGAACATGGCTTTCTCGAGTCTTACACTTGATAATCATATCTTCTATATAGACCTCGACTTCTTTCTGTATTAGATCATGCAAGATGGTTGTGGCAGTCCTTTGGTAGGTAGCCCCTGTATTTTTTAGACCAAATAGCATAACGGTGTAACCTAAGGTTCCCCAAGGGGTGATGAATGCATCTTTTTCTTGATGATCAGGGTGTATTTTGATCTGATTGTATCCAGTAAAACCATCAATGAATTACTTAAGAGCGTAACTGGTAGTATTGTCCACAATTATGTCGATATTGGGTAGTGGATAATCATCATTCGGAGAAGACTTGTTCAAATCTCGATGGTCAACGTACATGCGAACCTTTCCCCTAAATGTCGACATGGGCTTGATGTTGGATAACCATATGGGATATTCGATCACCCGAATAAAGCCTACGTTTAACTATTTGACCACCTCTTCCTTAACCTTGAGTGACCATTCGGTGCGATGCTTTTGTAACTTTTATTTGACCGATTTACTTTCTGGGAGCATTGAAATCTCATGTTGAGCTATCTCGGGATGAATTTCGGGAATGTCATTATAAGAGCATGAAAAGACAACCACAAATTCCTTCAGAAGTTATTCAAGTTGTGTGCCATCATGATCGTCAAGGGTGGACCCTATCCTAATCTCACGCAGTTGGCTACTAGAATCGAGATTAATAACAACAGTTTTATCTTCATTAATTTGAACATTGTTCTGTTGTTTGTTATTAAACTCATTAAGATCAGTTAATAATTATTCATTTGAAAAATCATCATCATCAAGAGTTTGATTATAATCAAGACAATTAATGTAAGGCACTACAAGATACTCAAACTCTTCATTTATTTCATTATTGGGAAAAATATAATTAAGAACCTCATCGAAGGAGGTCTCGATTACATTATGATCAGAACAAGGAGGAATAACAAAAGAAGAGGAAATAGGATAAACATCTGAGTTGGGTTGCATTTCAACGGGTGGAACTAGTATAGCATGCCAGTTAAAAAGGGGTGTATCCGTAGTCTATCAGGATGGATGGATCCAATGATGTAGTGTATAAGTGAATCATGCAGAGTGTCAGTTCCAGTGTCTGCAAGTTGAACGAATCCAAGGAGACACTTCCCTCGGAATCCTCGGTAATAGCTATAGTCTTCTCCATGAGTGGTTGCACATGATGCTGGGAACTTTTGGCCCATGAGAAGCTATCTTGGAAGAAGATCTCCATTCTTGGCATCATCTTCTTATCCACATGATCATACCACAGTTCGAGAAAGACACAAAAGGTAAAATCTTCACCCTCTTTGACGAAACTTTCGTTCAAGGAATCCCCTAAGACAGTCTTGGTACTTTCTAGCCTTATCTTCAACCGAGGTTGCCGGAGCATTCTAAGTTCCTCTAATGATGGTTGATAACTCACACCATAAGGAGGAAAGGCCTTCTTCAACACTATGGGTTCTAGTATTCCCTATTGTCATCATCCTAGCCCCAGTCCGGGCCTAAGGTGCATATTCTTGAACATCTGTATCACATTGGTATTATCGTGAGGGTTGTGCTCTGGACAGACTTTATCTCTGAAATCATCCTATGTTGGGAACGGAAGTGGTTCGACTCAAAATCCAGACATAAGCACACCATTTTCCCCATGTTGTATCTCTAGTATTGGGTTACTGGCGCTTGCATTATCAGTATTATCATCGATGCCCAAAATGGTGGTGACCTGCACATTGGAGAAAAACTTCAGTTTCTGATGGAGAGATGAAGACACTCCCTTGATACTGTAGAGACTGGCTCGGTTGAGTAAAAGGTTAAAGTAAGTCGGTATGCAATGACTTGAAATTCAGTGACGAAATTTATAAGGCCAACCCCTATTGTAAGATTTATGGATCCCATCACTTCCCGACAAGTATTGTCATAAGCACGCACTGCGGCGGAAGTTGGAGCAAGGTCGCTTACTTTCAATCCCAAGCAGTTAACGGTTCTTAATGGGCAAATATTAAGTGTTAATCCATCATCGACAAGCAAAAGCAGGATGGTTTTTCCCATGACCTCGACGGAGACATTGAGGGCATAATTATGATTTAAACCAAACTTGGATATTTCTTTTTCGGATAAGGAAAGCATTCTAGTAGAGGTTAGAAATTCGACCAGGTTTACTGTTTCTTCTGGAGTGGTGGAAGGAGAGACTGTGGGCCCGGTAAGTAGTTTAATCAAGGCATTTTGGTGCAGTTGGGAAGATATAAAGAGTCTTCATAGAGTGATGTTAGCCTTAGTTTTCTTTAACTAATCGAGGATCTTTCCCTCCTCGAGGGTCATTTTCGGCATTAGGAGTTCCTTGACTATTCCCTTTCCTTTACCTGCCGTTGCTGATTGAGGATTCGGAACCTGGTAGTGCCTCCCAGATCTAGTCATATGGTTCATAGAAGAGGGGGAAAATAAAAACCTTATTTTTGTCATCTATGTCAGGTTATTTGTCCATTTTTTTTATCTCATAAAGTAGATCTTTGAACGATATCATCCCACATACACTGATCATTGGACTAGGCTTTTATGGGCTTTCCTTTTCATTTGAACTATTAAATTCGTCCCCCCACTCGGTGTAAATGATGTCATCCTTCCACAAGAAGTCAATGCATTCTAAAACCTCAACAACCTCTTCATATAGATCATCCCACTCAACGGAGAGACGTAGAAGCTAAGGGACCAAGCACCCATGAAGTTTTAAAACATCAAGTATCTCGAACATACTACAAATTTCACCATTCCCTCAAAATAAATATGTCATGATCTAGATGGTATCATCTAAGTTGATTTCATCGGTAGGTACCACATCCCACTTTCGGACTTCCACGAATAGCGTGCTGAATTTTTTATAGTCAATGGTCATATCTGAGGGCAATTTCAGCCCGAACTCTAGGAGTTGGTTCAATACGGGTGGAAATTCCATATTTTTTTACCATGAAACGATTATGAATGACAATGCATGCTCTTGTTAGGAGTGACAGGGTATGATTTGCAAAATTGGTAGGATGTAGGATAAAGTACGGGTAAAGTTTGAGGGGTTTAGGGGGATAGACGAGTATGATGGGTGATTTATTGGGTACAATCTAGGTAGATGGGTCAAATTTTGGGTCTTCTTCTAGGAAGGTATTATTTGTGTGATTTGGAAGTGGATTGTGATAAGTGTTGGGTTTGAGATTGGTTGGTGGGGGATTAACACCCTAGTCAATCAGACTTAGGATTACATTTCAGAGATGGAAACACTGATTAGTGGTATGTCCGGTATTTTGATGGAAATCACAATGGGCGTCGGGTTTGAAATTTCGAGGAAGTGGGTTTGGTATTGGAGGAAGGTCCAACGGCTTGATAAGATTTCGACTTAAAAGTACTTGGTAGACTTTGGATATGGGAGCGTGAAGCTCGGTGTATTCGTTTCTGACTGGGTTAGGGTGGATTTATGGTGTCCATGAAGTGGCAGGCTGAGAGATGTTATTGATGGTCGAAACTGTGGTATTGACAGGCTTGTCATACTTTCTGGGAGTGAACTGTCCGAATACTTTCTTTGGCTCAACTTCAGTTTTGGCAAGACTTCCTTAAATCTCCATTCCTCCTTCTCGAAGGGCTTAAAAATGAAGGCAGTACTGTCCTCCCATCGTTTCTCAGACATGGGGTAAGAAGTTCTTCTTTACAATACTGATTTGTTCCTCTTCGAAAGGTCGGTCGGTCATAGTGGTCAATTTCTGTCTCCACTTCGCTATGAAATTACTGATAGTTTCCTCGGGATTTCGCTTGGGAAGTTCTAAATCATAGTGGGTAACCTCTAACTCCTCGTTGTACTTATACTGCGACATGAATTCATGGGTGACATCCTCCCAACTACGAATTTTGGATTCCTCGAGGAATAGGAACCAGCGAAGAGCGTTGTTCTTCAAAGTTTGTTGGAACATCTGGGCCATTTTTTCCTCGGAGGTGCTAAGAGAGTCATGGCTCGGTGGACTTCGTAGATGAATAATTGGGGGGCCTCTACCCCCTAATTTCTCAATGTTAGGCATCTTAAACTTTTTTGGTCGCCTTGATTTTGGGTGGGGAGATATATGGGTGTGATCCATGTAGTTCCTGGAGATTCGAACTTGGTCATACTTGTTGGTCAACAACTTAAGGTCCTCCTTGACCTTGTTCAACACTTCTTCCTTCGGATCAATGGTCAGGGGTAGGTTAACCCCTGGCTGGGCAAGATTAGGCATAGGGAGCAGAGCTGGCGGTGGCCCATTAGCAGGAGGGACACATGGAGTGTGCTGATATTTTTCCAGGACCCAAATAGGCTCAGGTACTGGCGGACCTATAGCGCGATGGAAGTGGAACTCGGACTCTTTGGAAATAGGAACCCAGTTTCCCTGCATCTCATGAACCTCCATTTGAAGTTTTTCAATCTTGGCAGTAAGTTGGGATAGAATCATCATCAAATCAGGTTGCACATTCAGCACTTGATCTGCGTTCTCTATGGAGAGTGGGTAAAGGTGGATTTCGAAAGTAGCGAGGGAACTGACAGAGCTTTGGGGCGGTTCGACGGAAGACCAAAGCCAATAGGTAGTTAGGCTAAGGGTCAGGTATGCGATCGACCTGAGAAGGAAAATGATTCGAATTTATTTTTAAAAAGGAGGAAAATATTTTTGATATTTTCTTTTTTGGAAAGGGAGGGACAAAATATTTTTGTTTTTTTTATAAAATGAGGGAAAATGTCTTTTGACTTTTATGATAAAAGGGAGGAATATGTTTTTGGTATTTTGAAAAGAGGGGAAAATGTATTTTGACAATTTTGGTAAGGAAAGAGGGAAAACGAAAGAATAATCTCACCATGATTATTATTATTATTATTATTATTATTATTATTATTATTATTATTATTATTATTATTATTATTATTGTTGTTGTTGTTGTTGTTGTTGTTGTTGTTGTTGTTGTTGTTGTTGTTGTTTATTATGTTTTCACTTGTATTTGGTTTACCTAAATGCGAAAGAAATGTCGGACGGGACCCGAGCTTGAGAAAATTGGGTTTGAAAAATATGTAAAACATGGTTTGACTTGTTGCCAGGATCATGGACAGGGACCCTTTTTGGAAAAAAGATAAAATCGCACAAAAATTTGGGCGACATGTCGACCCAGCATTTAGGCAGAGTTTTGGATAGTAACAGGCAAACTAAATATGAGTGCCCTAGGTATGAGGGTATGCAGTTGTTGGGTTAGTGGAAATGTTCCCCCCTTTGGCATGACTTCCACGATATACATCTTGCTTTTGAGGGCAATTGGTACGTGTGGACAAGACATTTGATATACCTGTGAGTGTACGTGAATTGGCTTACTATATACCTCATGGGGACAATACGTATGAGAGAGAATTAGATATACTCGACGTACGTGATCGAATTACCTACTATATACCCCCCGTCATGACTTCAATCAAGCGGTATGATACGGGGGGGACCTTTCGATATACGTCGAAGGTACTTGGCCAATGGAAGGTGAGAGTCATATTTCTTAGGCTAACTGTGACCTACCGGACCAGCGCCCATCACAAAGTGACCCTCCAGTTATGAGATAAAATTTGGTCAAGAGCCGTGCTCTTCGGTGATGTAGTGTGCAAAATGCATGATTCTTGATTAGAATATTATGGAGAGAGTATTTTTATTTGGCATGATGAGCATTATACTAATAAGGAAGAATGTACAAATATCATGGGAAGTAAATCTAGCATGGAGCATGAAGATTTCACAAAGCATGGATATGTGAGAGTGTGTGATGTGTGACTATATATGAGTGAGTGTGTGGTAGTCAACCTAAGAATGAATCAACTAAAAGTGGTGTGTGATAAGTATAAGTGAGCATGGATATACACAAGTGTAATAGGTGGACGTGTCTTCTAGTTACACCTAAGCATGGATATCTTAAGTGATGTGTGCAACATGTGGATATAAGTGATCCTAAATGTAAGCAGTGTGAAGTATACATGTAGAGTATCTACAAGTGTGTGAGTTATATAAGAACGAAGTAGATATATACAATATATAATAGAGGAGAAAAAGGGAAACATACAGGTAGGTGCATACGTACACAAGAAGAAAATGATAACACCTACACAAATAGAGTCTAGCCCTCTTATGATAAATAAGTCCCCAACGGAGACACCACTATGGCCATCCCTACCCTAGGAGTGAAGGGAAGGAGTGAATGTCTCCTGCCCTCTCCCTAGGAGTGCTTTGGTCATCTTCGATGTGGGGTAAATGTAAAGAGATGGAGTCGCTATCCTATTTTGCACAAAACAGGCAAAAGAACATGCTTCGTCTCGAGAGAGTGGCATTAAAGATAAATTGATGCTTACGAAACCAATAACTCAAAGGTTCGGGGGCTAAGTTACGAAATGAGAAGGTGTTAGGCACCCATCCCGCCCTTTCGATCTCTCATAGGCTTATGTTACTATTTTTCTCAATTTCTCCGTGAAGTGTGTGTGCATGTATATATAAGTGAAGATTGTAATCGATGACTCATGTCATGGAAAAGGTAGAGTGAGGTCTTCCAATGAATGTTCCCAAAGTAATAATTAGAAAATATGATGTGTACGCTTATCGAGATATTGATCGTTATAATGAAACAATAATACTTGCTATATAAAATGCAAATATGAATCACTAATGTATAAATAGAAGGATGAAAATGTAAGAATAGGAAAACAAGAAAATTGAAAAATTGGACTCGAGTCTCGGGTTTTAGCCCGAAACGCCTACGTAGCCTATAAAGGCATCAAAGTCTTCGTAGTTCACATGCGGCATAAGGGTGGGGTTTATCCCATAGATTCGAATGGGAGTTTATTATATGTATGTGTAGAAAAGGTACTTTTAGTTTTAAGAAATTATGGTGAATAATCCCGTTGGAATTTATGGGTGTAACCCTCCTTTTCTTTGGGTTTTTTTTTTATAGAAAATAAAGTATGTGCAATATAACTAATAAAGGATGGGATGTTAACGCGTATGAACCAAATTAAAAACTATATTAAGAATTTATGTAACTAATGCGAAAATAATGAATTAAAGAGAGAGAAGGATATTTGGACCTTCTTAGGAGAATTGAGGCTTGATCTTGATCCTTGATGAGTTTCCTAGAATATTGAGGTGAATGTTGGATGAGAGAGAAGGAGATTTTGCTAAATTGGGCATGAAAATAATGGGAATGAAAGATGGAAAGGAATTTCACACAAGGAAACTACGCTGATTGAAAGAGAATGTTACTGAGATCACTGATATTGATGGAATCTGAGGTGTGCTTGGGAGTGAGCTCATGCCCTCATTTTATAGGGTGGGGGGATTGCCAATCGGCATACCTCCAACCCTGCTAATAGGCACGTGACCCTAGACACACTGCCGATAGGCCAAAAAATGGACCTATCAATTGGCAGTCTCATGTAGATTTTTATGATAAAATATTTGTAGAACGCAATTCGTAAATCCAAATCGTGCATGTGTCATACCATTTGAAAGGTAATTCAGAGACCTTCAATATTTCTTTGGTCCACTCCTAGGTCAAGAGTTAACTTTGGATCAAACAAGGCTCAAAAGTGCCTATTAGTCCTTTGGACGGAAGATCATCGGACAAAAATGGATCGTTCGTCCAAACTGTAAGTCAAAATGGTGAACGGGGCGGACTGTTGGAAAGTTTATGCAAGGAACTTCGATGTTTCAAAGAGCTTCGCTCAGTTTAAAGAGTTGACTTTGGTAAATCGGGGCCCGAAAGCGTCCAGTGACCTGTCGAAGTAAAATGGGTCGTTTGTCCGTACCGTAAGACTAATTCTCACACAGGGCGGACCGTTGGAATGGGTATTCAGTGCCCTTTGAAGATTCATTCAGACTCGTTTAAGCTGAAGAGTCGACCTTGGTCAAATGGAGCTCGAAAACTCCGGGTGGCCTCTAGGTAAATTTTTTAGGGAAAACAAATCATTTGTCTAAATGGTTATGCCGTTTCACGCACGAGGAAGACTATTGTAAAGGAGTTTTAGTACCCTTTGAATATTCATTGAGCTTTCTCTTTGACAATGAAGTTAATTGGGGGTAAATCGGGACCCGAGAGCGCCGGTGGCCTCCAAATCTATTTTCAGTAATAAAATGGTCCATTCATCTAAACCGTTATGTCGATCTGCGCACGAGATAGACCATTGGAAAGGGTATTCATAGACCTTCAAGGATTCATTGAGCTTTCACTCTCACGATAGAGCTAACTGAAGTGAAATAGGGTGCGCCCGATGTGCTCTAGGTCGACACTCGGAGTATGACCTAGGGTTTGTAGTGAATTGGGGAGGTGAAAAATGTTACTAAAGCCGTTTATTAAAAATAAACTATTTAAGTAACTCCGATATGTTTTTTTAAGAAACTCTTTTCGTAAAAACCAAACTATTTGAACACAAGATGTGTTTAACAAATCAGTATGTACGAGATCTATTCAAGAATTGAATAACAGGTTTATTAAGTAGTTTAAAAAACTTAAACTCAGCACAACCAAGACTGAGATGAGGAGATGTAGAAAGATTATGTTCACGATGTTTTTTACGTGGTAAAACCTCACCAATTGAGGAAACATCCACGACTCCCTCTATGGAGTAAAATGAAAAATCCACTAAAACAAATATATGAGTTACAAACTATATAACTAACATGCAAACAACTCAGACCTATATAAGTTTAGGAATGTACCCTCTGGTGTCCTTAAAACTTCTCTACAGTTCTGATTGTAGATGTAGTTCTCCCAGTTTGTTAACTTCTGATTTGTTCCAGCACTTTACGTCGACTCTTTGTTCACAAGATCTTATTACCAACACTTTTCGTGTTGTAGGGTGAAAGTGTTTGTGGAGGTTCTTTCTAACACATGCATGCACACACACACACACTTATTAAGTACAAACAGTCCTAACAAATTACAGTAACACTATATGCTGTGATCTTTTCTTTTTCTTTCTTCTTACAAAACTTTGCACCTTATTTGACCTTTAAATCATTCCCAGAATCCACGGATACCTTGCTAGGAAGACAGACAAGGTCTTAATCAATCTCAGAATATAGAAAAGCTTTTCGAGATTGAAAACCTCCAAGTGATATTCCAAATTAGGTCAAAGGTTTAGTTTTACAAGAACTAGAAACAGAAAACATTTATTGTTGATTTCAAAACGTTTTATGGAAAATAATCAACAATATATTTCTCAAGATGAGAAATAAAGAATGAAACTAAGTGTAATGTAACATGAATAACTCAGATCTGAAATTTCTATGAAATCAGAAAGTAGATCTGAGTACACGTTTAAGTTGAAAACAAGATCTAACGAACAAGAGGTTACAGCAACAAAAACTCAACTCAAACTCTCAAACTCTCAAGAACACTCAGAGTAGTGTTTTCTGAATATGAAGGTGTTTTGAAGAAGTGTTTGAGTTTAGTTGGAAGAGGTTTAGACGAACAGGGTTAGGGTTTCTAACTCTCTCTCTTCTCTCTATTTTCTCTCTTCTCTCTCTTCTCTCTTCTCTCTTTACTCTCTCAATTTCTCAGAGGAAATGAAAATGGCAAAAGTCTTCGAAGTCTGAGAGTAGGGTCCCTTTTATAGGGTGAGGAGAAGTTTCGAGAGGCTGGCTCAAAATCAAGGGCCAGGATTAAGTCAAGTCAAATTGACTTAGATCGAAGGGTTCTAATAAAGTGGTGATTAAACGAATCCTGATTGGTTTAGAAAGTTGTACTGGGATTCACCAAGACAACATGCAGATCGTCGATAGCTAAAGATCCAAGGGCTAAAAACATACGCGTTTTTAACTCAGTAAAGAAACACAGTTACAGCCAATCAGACGAAGACAGGTGTTGGGAAATAACAGGATCTAAAACGCGCGTCTGAAATTAATTAAAACCACACCCTGAAGTTTACTCCGCTTTCGGATTCTACCCAAGGTAACATTATGCCAAAATACCCAACAAATAATATTTACAAATTGACCACAAAACTTTTAAATCAAGTTTTAATTAATAAAACCCTATTTAAAAATGATTGAAAAATCCCCCAAAAAATTATTAAAATTCCAATTTAGGGATTTAAACACACTCAACATATGTACACACATTATTATGCAGTGTGATATGCAATAAATGAATTCTACTGTGTGTGAGTGTTGGCAATTTGATCTTGATCAAAACAAGATAGAGAGATGAAGTAGCAAACCAACTTATGAGGTTCTTTGGATACTAAGGAGGACATAATTTTGTCATAATTTCCAAACTAAATGAGCACTCAAGTGAGTCAAAAGTATAAGGGCTTCAATCTCCCCCTTTGGAAATATGAGACAAAATCTCCTTTGAGTCATCTAGGACTCATAGGGCAACAAGAAAATAAGAAAAACTTATTCCTATCAAAATTCTATCTACCCAATTCCTAGAAATCAAAAAGTACATAACTCAACTAAGTACATTTGAATACCCTATTGCAACTGTTGAGAGTAATTGTACAAAAAGAACCTGCAATAAATCACTAAGATCAAGCTGTTTAGCATATGAAAGAATTGAATAGACTCAAATTTCTCCCCCATTTTGTCTCAAATGGACAAAGGGAAAAACTTGGATAAACAGCAAAGTTATTAGTCAGCATAAACCATACCAATAGATTTACGTAATGAAATGAATTTATTATAATCTAAAGGTTTGGTGAACATATCTGTGAGTTGTAGATCAGTAGGAAGATAATTGATTTCTAATTCCTTAGATTCAACCAATTCGCGTATAAAATGATGTCTTATTTTAATATGCTTTGTTCGCGAGTGTTGAACAGGGTTTTAGAAATATTAATCGCACTTTGATTATCACAATAGAGATGCAATTGGTTTTCTTGAATACCATAATCACTTAGCATTTGTTTTTGCCACATTAATTGAGCACAACAGCTACCAGCGGCTATGTATTCAGATTCAGCTGTTGAGAGTGATGTGCAGTTTTGTTTTTTACTACTCCATCCTACCAAGTTATTACCAATATAATAACATGATCCCGATGTGCTTTTACTATCATCAGTACACCCAACCCAGCCAGCATCCGTGTACCCAATTATAGTGCTTGGTGTGTCATTAGTGTACTAAAGTCCAGATTTAGAGTGCCTTTAACATATTTAATGATACGTTTAACAGCATTCAAGTGGATCTCTTTAGGGTTACTTTGATATCGAGCACATACACACACAGCATACATAATATCAGGACGCGAGGCAGTAAGATATAGTAAGGTGCCTATCATACTACGATACTGAGTAGGATCTACAGATTTTCCATTTTCATCTTTGTAAAGTTTTAGCGTAGTACTCATGGGCGTTTTAGCATCTTTAGCACTCTCGAGACCAAATTTCTATACTATCTCTAAAGCGTACTTGGATTGTGATACAAATAATCCATCTGAATTTTGTTTGACTTGAAGGCCTAAGAAGAATTGTAGTTCCCCCATAAGGGACATTTGAAATTCCTTATGCATAGTTTCAGAGAAGGATTTGACTTCTGAGGGAGAAGTTGATCCAAATATAATATCGTCAACATAAACTTGAGCAATAGTGATGTGTTTATCAAAATGTTTGACAAAAAGAGTTTGGTAATTTTCGCCTCTTTTGAAACCTTTATCTAAAAGAAAACTGGAAAGACGCTCATACCAAACTCTAGGAGCTTGTTTAAGGCCATACAAAGCCTTTTTCAGACGAAATACATGATTTGGATGTTTAGGGTCAATAAACCCTTTAGGTTGTTCTACATAGGTTTCTTCAGCTAGTATACCATTAAGGAAAGCAGATTTGACATTCATTTGGTACAGTGTAAAGTGCGTGTGGCAAGCTATAGCAAAAAGCAGACGAACAGATTCTAAATGAGTAACAGGAGCAAAAGTCTCGTTAAAATCTATTCCTTCTATTTGAGAGTATCCTTGAGCAACTAATCTAGCTTTATTTCTAATTATTATCCCATTTTCATCAGTCTTATTTTTGAAAATCCAACGTGTACCAACAACCTTTTTGTGATCAGGATGTGGAACAAGATACCAAACATCATGAATGACAAATTGTAAAAGTTCTTCCTGCATAGCAGAAATCCAGTGAGAGTCATTCAATGCCTCATTTACATTCTTTGGTTCCACAAGGGAAATAAAACATGCATAATGTGCATAATTTCTGAGTTGGGATCTTGTACGCACTGGCTCACTAGGGTTACCAACTACGTTATTTATGGGATGATCTTTAGAAACCCGATTAGGTACCTCAGGTGTCTCAATAGGTAATGAATTATCCATTGTAGAGGAGTCATTTTCTAAAATATTTGTAGACTCTTCCTCAATAGTAAATTCACCAGTCTTGCTTTCTACAGTAATGTCACTAACAATTACATTTATGGATTCCATCAAAGTTTTAGTGCGAAGATTATACACTCGATAAGCTCTACTGTTAGGTGAATATCCTAGAAATATGGCTTTATCTCCTCGGCTCTCAAATTTGTATAAGTGTTCCCTATCTTTGCATACATAACAAGTACTGCCAAAGGATCTAAGGTATTTGAGATTAGGCTTTTTATTGTACCAAAGTTTGTAAGGGGTTTGTTTCGAATTCTTTCTAAGATAGACCCTATTTATAATGTGACATGTAGTACGAATGGACTCTACCCAAAAATATTTAGGTAAATTCTTGGCATGTAACATAACACGTGCCATCTCCTGAAGGGTTCGATTCTTTCTCTTCGTAATACCATTCTGTTGAGGGTTCTTAGGAGCACTGAACTCGTGTTTATAACCATTATAGTCATAGTATTCTATAATACCAGTGTCTTTGAATTCACCACCTCTATCACTACGAATTCTATTCACTTGAGTATCCTTCTCATTTTCGATCCTAAGAAGAATTTTTAGGAAGGTTTGGAATGTTTCAGACTTTTGTTTTAAGAAGGCTACCCAGGTAAATCTAGTGAAGTCATCAACCATAACTAGGATGTAACTGTGTCCACAGAGACTAACAGTTTGGGAGGGACCCATTAGGTCCATATGGATGAGTTCTAAGGGATTAGAGGTAAGAATATCTTTGACTTTCTTATGAGGTGCCTTAACAATTTTACCTTCTTGACAACAACCACATATAAGATTGGGTATAAGTTTGATTTTAGGAACTCCTCTAACTATTTCCTGAGAGGTCAGTCTACTAAGGTTATCGTAATTTATATGACCCATTATGTTATGCCATATCTCATTGTCATCCATTCTGGCAACATTACAGATTTCAGAATTATTCATGACAGTGTAGCAATTGTCAGGAGTTCTGAATCCAGTAATTATGCATTCACATTTTTCATTTAAAATTTTGCAATTGTTCTTTGAAAAGGTAACAGTATGATCTGAGTCACAAAATTACGATATGCTAAGTAGATTTGCCTTAAGACCTTTAACTAGAAGAACATCTTGAAGAATAGGAAGCCCATCTTCTTGGAGAGTTCCTTTGCCTATGATTTGATATGAAACTCCATCACCAAAAATGACTTTACCACCAGCAAAGCTGGTTTTGTTTAAAAGTTTAGTTTCATCACCAGTCATATGCTTAGAACATCCAGAGTCTAAATACCAACCAGATGATGTGTGTTCAGCTTTTAAAGCAGTAACAACAACATTACACTTCATCTGAGGTAATAGATCATCTTTTCTAACCCAAATTGCCTTAGTTTTCATCTTGCGCTTATTAGCTCTTAATTGATAAAATTTGCGAGCTTTGGATTTTTGTTGAAAAACATTTTGCGCATGATTTTGATTTTTGTGAAAGACTTGAGCATTTGGTTTAGGAAAGTGCTTAGAATTCCTTCTAGTAAATGTTCTTTTAGGTTTGGTCTTTCTCTTTCTATAATTAGAGTTTCTATCTGGTTGTCTATGAAGTATATAATTATTGCGGCTCCTCCTAGAATAGTTAAAGTTCTGATAGATATAAGGATTATAGGTAGGTTTAACGAGTCTCCGAGCATAACAATCATCAAAAGAGTGACCATATATGTCGCAGTAGGAGCAATAAAGATTGCTCAGAATAGGGGTCTCCTTAGGAAAGTCTCTAAACAAAGGTTTTGAAGAGTTTTAAGGCTGGACTCTATTCCTAGGTGTGACAGTCTTGAATGCAGACTCACTCTTCCTAATAGAAGGTCAGATGTATTTAGCCTTAGGTGAACTTTTATGTTTAGAGCAACTTGATTCCCCAATGTTAAAATTTTGATTTTTTGAATCAAACTCAGTTTTTAGAGAATGAAAGTCTGGGCATGTTTCAATAGGTCTTTTGCCTCCTGACATAAACTTGATAGGTTCAAAGGATTTTGTTTGTGTTTTTAAAGTGGGGCAAAACCCTATTTCAGTTCGATCATCAGAATTGGTTTTTGATTCAGCAACAAATTCATCAAAACATTTTGAATTATTTTTAAATTTTTTGAAAACAGTTGTTGTCTTTTCTTTAGTTTGCTCCACTTCTAACAATGTCCCTTTGTATTTTTTCTCCAGAGTTTCATTTGTTTCTATTAAATCTCTGAGTTTTTCATCAAACATTTTGATTTCGCTTTTATGTGTCAAACATTGGGTAGTATACTCTTCAGCATTTAGTTTAACCATTAGGCTTAGATCTTCTAACTTCTTAGTGAGATCTTTCACAATCTTTTCTAGTCTAGTGCTTTTCTTGAGAGTTTTAGCATAAAGTGTGGTAATGTCAGGGAGGTCTTCATTGTCCGAGTCACTAAGTGTGGTGTGTGGAGTGACCCCTAAAGATTCATTTGTTAAACTCACACACCCATTGACATCGTCATTATCGCTATCCCTTTGACTCACACACCCCGAGGTAGAACATGCAACATTCTCAGTAATCAAAGCATCTAAACCAGTATAAACATGATTCTCAATAGCAGGAGTAGAGTTACTAGAAGCATTCTCATACACAGGCATAAGCACATCATCATCAAAAACATCAGATGACTCAAGTTCCTCCTTTTCAGAATCACTTGAATCATCCCATGTTTTGCAAATGTTAGCTCTAGTGTGTTTGTTTTGAGTGTTCAAGTTAACTCTACAGTCTTGTGCAATGTGCCCCAGTTTACCACATCTATAGCATTCAGTCTTCTTAAGGTCTCTACTAGGTCTAATGTGAGAGTCCTTGTGATTTTTGTCATGGTTTTTCTCATAAGGCTTGTGATTAGAGGAAGTTGGATAATTTGAATTGCCTTGTTTATTTGCCACTTTGTTTCTAAACTTAATAATTTTCTTAAACTGTTTAGTAATTAAGGCAATTTGATTGTCCAAACTCTCTATATTGCATTCCTCATCAGAATCATAAGTGGGGAATATAAGTTCAGGCTTAGTTAACTTAGAAGAGAAGCTAAGATTGGAACTAGTCTGTTTCCTATGGGTTTGAGTCAATTGTTTCTTAAATTCTAGTTCCATTTCCACAGTTCTTAGTTTACTACTGAGTAATTCAGGAGTGAGATTTTGATCACACATTTCCTCAATAGCATATCTTTTGTTATCAAATTTATGTGGTAATGATCTTAGAATTTTAGATACAATTTCATGTCTGTCATAAGTCACCCCATTAGCATGCAGTTTGGTCACAATATCAGTCAAGTTCATATAGAATTCATCAAAGACTCAGTCTCAGACATAATTAAGGAGTTATACTGCTGAATAAGCATTTGGGTTTTAGCAGCCTTAACTCTAGTGTCTCCTTCATGAGCAGTGACCAAGGTGTCCCAAGCTTCCTTAGAAGTGGTACAGGATGAGATTCTTTTGAACTCATGTTCATTTATAGACATAAATATAGCATTCTTTCCTTTATTATTATTTCGAGAAACTTGTTTCTCTTCTTGAGTGAACTCACTTAGAACTTTCTTAACCCTCTCATTACTTCCTTCGTTGGCTGGTTTAGTAGGAAAAATGTAACCATTTTCAACTATGTCCCAGACATCATCTCCCAGAGTTCCTTGAATGAAGGCAATCATCCTTACTTTCCAGTAAGCAAAATTGGTTCCATCAAAGATTGGAGGTCTGGTCAAGTTACCAAATCTTTCATTTTTCTCGTCCATATTTGATTTTTAGAAAACAATTTTAGAAACACAGGATCTCTTTTGAAAGCAGTTTACAAAGCTCTAATACCAATTGAAAAATGTTACTAAAGCCGTTTATTAAAAATAAACTATTTAAGTAACTCCGATCTGTTTTTTTAAGAAACTCTTTTCGTAAAAACCAAACTATTTGAACACAAGATGTGTTTAACAAATCAGTATGTACGAGATCTATTCAAGAATTGAATAACAGGTTTTTAAGTAGTTTAAAAAACTTAAACTCAGCACAACCAAGAGTGAGATAAGGAGATGTAGAAAGATTATGTTCACGACGTTTTTTACGTGGTAAAACCTCACCAATTGAGGAAACATCCACGACTCCCTCTACGGAGTAAAATGAAAAATCCACTAAAACAAATATATGAGTTACAAACTATATAACTAACATGCAAACAACTCAGACCTATATAAGTTTAGGAATGTACCCTCTGGTGTCCTTAAAACTTCTCTACAGTTCTGATTGTAGATGTAGTTCTCCCAGTTTGTCAACTTCTGATTTGTTCCAGCACTTTACGTCGACTCTTTGTTCACAAGATCTTATTACCAACACTTTTCGTGTTGTAGGGTGAAAGTGTTTGTGGAGGTGCTTTCTAACACATGCATGCACACACACACACTTATTAAGTACAAACAGTCCTAACAAATTACAGTAACACTATATGCTGTGATCTTTTTCTTTCTTCTTACAAAACTTTGCACCTTATTTGACCTTTAAATCATTCCCAGAATCCACGGATACCTTGCTAGGAAGACAGACAAGGTCTTAATCAATCTCAGAATATAGAAAAGCTTTTCGAGATTGAAAACCTCCAAGTGATATTCCAAATTAGGTCAAAGGTTTAGTTTTACAAGAACTAGAAACAGAAAACATTTATTGTTGATTTCAAAACATTTTATGGAAAATAATCAACAATATATTTCTCAAGATGAGAAATAAAGAATGAAACTAAGTGTAATGTAACATGAATAACTCAGATCTGAAATTTCTATGAAATCAGAAAGTAGATCTGAGTACACGTTTAAGTTGAAAACAAGATCTAACGAACAAGAGGTTACAGCAACAAAAACTCAACTCAAACTCTCAAACTCTCAAGAACACTCAGAGTAGTGTTTTCTGAATATGAAGGTGTTTTGAAGAAGTGTTTGAGTTTAGTTGGAAGAGGTTTAGACGAACAGGGCTAGGGTTTCTAACTCTCTCTCTTCTCTCTGTTTTCTCTCTTCTCTCTCTTCTCTCTTCTCTCTCTACTCTCTCAATTTCTGAGAGGAAATGAAAATGGCAAAAGTCTTCGAAGTCTGAGAGTAGGGTCCCTTTTATAGGGTGAGGAGAAGGTTCGAGAGGCTGGCTAAAAACCAAGGGCCAGGATTAAGTCAAGTCAAATTGACTTAGATCGAAGGGTTCTAATAAAGCGGTGATTAAACGAATCCTGATTGGTTTAGAAAGTTGTACTGGGATTCACCAAGACAACATGCAGATCATCGATAGATAAAGATCCAAGGGCTAAAAACATACGCGTTTTTAACTCAGTAAAGAAACATAGTTACAGCCAATCAGACGAAGACAGGTGTTGGGTAATAACAGGATCTAAAACGCGCGTCTGAAATTAATTAAAACCACACCCTGAAGTTTACTCCGCTTTCGGATTCTACCCAAGGTAACATTAGGCCAAAATACCCAACAAATAATATTTACAAATTGACCACAAAACTTTTAAATCAAGTTTTAATTAATAAAACCCTATTTAAAAAATGTTTGAAAAATCCCAAAAAAAATTATTAAAATTCCGATTTAGGGATTTAAACACACTCAACATATGTACACACATTATTATGCAGTGCGATATGCAATAAATGAATTCTACTGTGTGTGAGTGTTGGCAATTTGATCTTGATCAAAACAAGATTGAGAGATGAAGTAGCAAACCAACTTCTGAGGTTCTTCGGATACTATGGAGGACATAATTTTGTCACAATTTCCAAACTAGATGAGTACTTATACAATATAGACTCAAGTGAGTCAAAAGTATAAGGGCTTCAATACTAAGGACCTAAGGAAAGACTTAGGGTGGGTCCTAAAATGTGGTGTCTACAATTACTATAAACTACATTTCAGTTTGATAAGGGACTATTAAATGATGCTAAATTTTGGCGGCACATTAACAATATATGCGTCCCTAGTGCAAGTAATATTGACGAATGCTTTGATAGCCAGAAAACCAACAATCCGAGCACTAATGATTGATCGGGAAGTGAACCTACTTACCCAAATGTTCTAGATAATGGTAATATAAATGATAATGAAGATATGAATCAAGAACCTAGCTTCTGGGATGAGTTCCCCAATTTGTAAATTGTAAGAACCATATATAATAACTTATAATCGGGTTTATCAAATTACGAAGAAGATCCCAAACCCATTGAGCATGATCATCAGTTAGGTTCACCACCTAAAAGGGACATATTTGTATTAATGCATGTAGCTATTTTCTGGTATCTTTTATTATTCACAACAACTAATTATCGCGTTTCTACATTTATAGGTCTTTCTTTCTCGTGAATCAATGATATACTGGGTGTAATAACGCGAAAAAAGGCTCAATGTTATAGTCATTACATTGAAGTTGAAAAAACCCTTACTCGGGAGGAAGTTGGTTTTGATATTGGGTTGTGAACGAAGTGACGTACCTAGGAAATAAGGTAAAAGGAAGATATTGATAAGAAGAAGTGAAAAAGTAACACGAGCACTAAGAAATGCTATTGTTCTTTCTGATTGAAAGGCATCCCATTGGATGACGATCATTGAAAATTAGTAGTCGTATGCGGGTTGAAGAATCATTAGGTGCCAAGAACATTTGTTTGTTAATCCTACGTCGACCGGTTAACAGGAGTGGAAGATTATAAAGGAGTTGATAAAAAATGATGTTGGGTCAAAATAGGTCAAGACCACCTTAAATTGACGCTCACCAACAAATTTTTTTATGATGATAACAATTTATAATGCGAAGTACAAGATGAACACCTATGAGATGCAAGGCCGCAATGCAATGTAATAACTTTTGCATCTTCTTTTTGAGAAGCATTATATATATTGGCACTAGAGATGTGAAAGTACAAATGTCGTAGATGATATATTCTTCGCCTACCCTATGTCAATTATTTTGTCAAATGTTTTCCCATTATGCTTGTTATTAGCTACACATACAAGACATGTAGGTATAACATACAATTATTTGAGATAATTGGTGTGACTTTCATAGGTTGGTAAATTTTCATCGCGTTTAATTTCTTGGTGGAGATGATGGAGGAAAACTTCCACTGTGCTTTAGGCCATTTGATAAGTATATATGAAACGGAAGCATTGCCGTGATTTATGTCTGACAGACAATAATTGTGCATAAATACCGTTCGAGTTATATTTCCTATTACATATACTTTGCTTTGCTTGTTCTGTGTGAAAAATAACATGAAACCTACTTATATAATGTATGGCCTTACAATGGAGTACAAGAAACGTTCATTAAAGGGTGGATAGGGGTGACAAAGTTAGACACACCACAGTCCTTTAATGAAAGTTAGGATAGGCTTGCCCAAGTGGGTGAAATTTCCAAATCTCATCATTTATATTACTAAATATTGGATGCTGGTGCGTTATCAATTTTGCTTGTGCTTGGACTAACAAGGTAACGCATCGGGGTAATCGAACAACAAACAGGGGCGAGGGTGCACATTTTAAACTCGGGAAACATTTAGATAGTAGCACTGGTGCATTAACCACAATTTGGTAAGGTATGAATGCGTTGCTATGTCTATAAGTGACACAAATTACAACTGATTTTAAAAAACCACTTAAAACAAACAAGCATATGCACAATAACCCAGTTTTTAGATAAATTCGAGGATGAGCATCCCACTTGGCCTTGAAAATGATTGTCCAAGAATCATACATCATGAGGTAGATTTCCTCGCACAGTGCCAAGGACAAATGCTTTGTAGAGTTGGCATGCACTCACCTTCTGCGTACTGTGTACGATTTTCCCTGTACGCTCGAGGTGGTACCATATGAGGTATATTGTAATCTAATTCCTTCATGGGCTTTGGATGATAACTGAAGAAAACTTTCTATCATATCGAATATCCCAAAATACCTTGATGTGGATTACACACCGAAACTAAAATGTTTGGTTGGATGAAGTTGATGAAGTAAGAAAAAAATGTTGTTGAGTTAATGGAATATGCAAATACATCGACTACCTCGTTGATGAAGCCCACCCCCAAAAAATAAAAATAAAAAGGTAGGACAAAGATGAAGGGGATGAGCTAAAGTGATAAGAAAAATGCAAACTCAACGAAATGATTACCTTCGGCATGGGAAGTCGGTGCACCGACAATAGCTGACTTGAATTTTTCTTACACAACCACACGCCTTTCACTTAAAATAGTCTGGAAAAGTGGTCGACATAAATGAAATTGTACATTAAACGCGTACCTGAATTTTTCTAACATTTTTTTGATGACATATTTGGTGTGATTCGATAATAATAATGGGTACATGACGATTTCAAGTTGGGTGAGGATTGTAGATGGGTTGAGGAATGGACATGTGGTAAGGAACACAATGTTAGCGGATCTACGTGAGAATATGATTTGATATGAATCATTAATGAAGATGTACCTTATAGAATAATATAAAGCACAACCGGACTACTTTCATCACACGTGCCCCAATGATAATTGATTTGTTATGTGAGAATTTCGGTATATATCTTGTTGATGATGTTATGAAGCTAACGATTGTAATGATATCCAAGGTTTAAGCATTGACATTTGTGCCATTTGATGTCGGGTAAAAAATTCCATCACACGAGAATTGTGTTGTATTCATTTTGAATGTTAAAAATGTACATTGAGTATCATTGGAGAGCACACACTAGCCCTGAGGCTTTTAAATGGTAGAATATGTTTAATATCCGTATGTGTGAGTTCTAAAAAATTTGGCCACAAAATATTGTGACTAGGGATGAACAATCATTATTTCATCGGATGAAGAAGACAATTTCACAATATCTTGATGAAGGCTGTGAAGAATTTTTTGTGGAGAAGTTTTCTAAGAAGCTTATGATGAAATTTTCGTGGATAAGTTTTCGGAGAAGTTTGTGAATATTATTTTTTGAAGAGTAAGTATATGTAACTAATTACTAATTTAGGTAAAATTGTGAAAGAAATGTTGATGTAAATTTTGTAGAGAAGTTTTCGAAGGAATTTTATGAACATTTTTTTATGCAAAAGAAGTATATGTAACTAATTACACATAACTATTGAAGTTGTGAAATCATGATGCAATTTTTGTGGAAATGACAAATTAGTTATGTTATTTTTAATGGAACTCCTTTTATTTATTTATGTTATGTACATATTATGTTTTTAGGTTTGCGTAACCTTCGATTGCATATTATGTTTATGGTTTTGTGTAATCTTTGATTGCATATTATATTTGGGTGCAATCTTGATTTAATAGGGAAATTTTAAAATGGGAAGAGTTATCACGACCTTATCTTGTCGTGCCCTTACCTAAACTACAATGACTTGCAACTATGTCCTTACTAACCCCAAACCACTAATCATTTATTCTCCATCACACCACAATTATAATGGTTGACATAACCATAAGTCACCTTGGACAATTGTCCATTCAGTAGTGTTTGGTGACTTCCAACTGTAAAGACCACATCTTCGATGAATTCCTGTAACACCCCGTATTTTTTGTATAGTTAATATTTAATTAATTTGGGAATTTTAAATTACTAGTGTGTTGTAATTTTAATTGAATTAATTATGGCAATATATATATTTAAATATTAATCAGGGAGTGAATGGTTAATGTTTAGGGAAATTTATTTACTAAGTGAATAATAATAATTTAATTACGTCATTTCGAGTATTAATGACGAGGTATACACATATCCCAGCCGGGAGTCGGTATAGACTAAATTGGGTGTGAGATAAGAATTTTTATAAATTAATTCGGATGCCAATTCTGAGTGCGCGGTTGAATCCGAATGGGTCGAGATAGTCAGAAAAGAGTACTCGGGGGTAGTAATTGGGTCTCGGGGTATTTTTGGGCATAGCCGGGCCCACACGGGGTGAGTTGGGCCACTTTAATTAAGCCCATTAGGTGAAAAACGGGATTAAGGGTTTTTAACCTAATGGGGAGATTAAAGAATGGCAGCCAACATAACTCTAAACCTAGGGTTTGAGAGAAGATTTGGGGGAAAGCAAATCAAGAACAAATTGGAGGTTATTTGAGCCAAATTGAGGGACTACGCCAACGGATCAGACACTACGAACACTTACAGGCAAGTGGTTAACTGTTATAATTTCTAAAAGTTGATAATCAATTCATATCATAGTGATGTGTGTATTAAAATTCGTTTTGGGTGTGTCACCAAAATCTAAATTGGGTTTTTGTAAATTTATATACCTTAATGAGATTAAGGGAGAGATTGATCGTGTTTATGATTCTAGGATGTAGAGGAATGAATCGTGTGTTAAAATCAATGAGAACAAATGGTTAATTGCTGATAAGAAGAATGAAATTCGTATTGGGGGATTTGAAACCCGGATAATACCCAAATCGGAAAAACGTTGGAATAAATGGTTATTGGCAATGAATTTAGGTCTGTGGGATGTTCAAACCCTTTTCTTATTCGGAGGATATGTTATTTGTATTTGGGTAAGAGCTTAGATGGAGAATCAAAGCTTAAAATTTCGTCCATGGCTGACAGCGGCGGGACAGAACGAATACTGGAACGATCGATCGATCGACCCAGGGGGTTCGATCGATCGAAGGTACAGAAATCTGGGCAGTTCGCCCAGTTTATTATATAAAGGGAAATCTATTAAAAAGGGGGTTTCATACATTAATAAGTGATAAATAATTATGAGATAAATATTCATAGCAATTATGGGAGAAAGTAATTGGGACTAGGATGAATTTAGGTGGGGAATTTAACGAATGAATTTGAGAGATTTTATTCCAAAATAGTGAGGTACGGATCAAGTGAGTGAATCCGGGTATATTGGTCATGCGACCCCAAGGTAGTGAATTAAGTTTAGAGATAAATTAAATAATTTTGAGTCGGGATATAGACTCGAGGAATATTTAATTGTGGACCAAGTGGGTGAGTCCGCGTATGTTGGTAATTATAGGTAAATATAATTGGGAAATTATGGAGATAAATGGGTGACACATTGTGGGCGAAAAATGTGGAAAGAAATTATGAGATGTAAAAATGGACCGAGAGAGTGAGTCCGGGTATGTTGGTTATGTGACACCAAAGTATTAAATTTATTTTTGAGAGAGAGTAATTAATTTGGAGTCGGAACATAGACTCGGGAAATATTAAGATACGGGCCAAGTAAGTGAGTCCGGGGATAATGGTTGGTTGACACCAGGTTATTAAATTAATAAATGCGTTAATTAATTTAGTTAGAGTCCGATTGTAGACTCGGGTAATATTAAATTAATAAGAGTGATAATTAATTTAATAAGAGTCGGACTGTAGACTCGGGTAGTATTAAATTAATAAGTGTATTAATTAATTTAATTAGAGTCGGTTTGTAGACTCGGGTAGGGTTAAATTAATAAGGGTGTTAATTAATTTAATTAAAGTGGGTTTGTAGACTCGGGTATGATTAAATTAATGGGTGGGATAATTAGTTTAATCAGAATCGGATTGTAGACTCGTGATGGGTACTTATTAATTAATGTGATAATTAATTATATTAGAGTCGGACCACAGACTCGGAATTTGGGTTAATTAATTAAAGTGTAAATTAATTGTATTAGAGTCGAACCACAGACTCGGATTGGTATTAAATTAATATGTGTGTTAATTAATTTAATTAGAGTCGGGCGATAGACTCGGGAAAAGTATTCTATTAATTGAGGTGTGAATTAATTATATTAGAGTCGGACCATAGACTCGGGAAGAGGATAAGTTATTATGTGAGAAAATTAATTACATTTAGTCGGGCCACAGACTCAGGAAATTACAGGCAGTGTATGGGATTTTGAGTACATGGTAAAACCGGGGTTATTAATATATATATATATATATATATATATATACGGTATAATGATAGCATATATATATATATATATATATACGTGTATGTATTGTGTGTGAAATTAAATTACAGGCAGTGTACGGGATTTTGAGTACACGGTAAAATCGGGGTTCATAATATATATATATATATATATATATATATATATATATATATATATACGGGTAGTGATAGTATATATATATGTGTGTATATATTGTGTGTGATAGTAAATATCAGTGACTAGATATTTATTCAATTTAAATACTCTAATGCTATCAAGGGAGGTTGCGCGATGTGGGTGAATTCCCTAGCTTGAGGAGTAGGGCGAGTATATCCCCAAGTCATAGCGTCCGGTATATATGGGTGAGGGATTTATCTCACTTTCAGGGAAGGAATATGACCACCTCCACTTCATTTATATTTTGGTCCAAGTTGGTGAGCGATTCTAACTTGGGGAAACTAGGTTTTGTGAGCACACCTAGTGATATAGCATTCTAGAGGGAATCATCCGGTGAGGGTATACTCGGAAGGATGGATACACGTATAATATATGTGTGGATGTTAGTAAAGGTACGTATAATATGGTAGTAAATATTATATGTAGGTGAATAATACAGTGTGTGATGTATTTCCTTTATATAACTCGGGTTACAGTTATATGCAGTTAATTAATGAGAAATTAATTAAGTTAATCATTTGTGGGAATAATACAGTGTGTGATGTATGTACTTTATATAACTTGTGACACGGTTATATGCTGCTATATAAGAGGAATTAATTAAGTTAATTGTGAAATAACTTATAATTCAAAAATCATTATACTCGGGTTAGAGTAGTACAACAAGGGAAGGTTATACCAGGACTAGTTGGACGGGGTAGTACAACTAGGTGGGGTTAAGGTAACCGGTAGGTGTGCACAATAATGGAGGGGTGAGAATGTCCTCAAGGGAGTGCGACATTAACTTAAATAAGAAGCGCATTCATGCATTTTAAATTACTGCAGTTAATTCACTTGCTAAATATTTACAAAATGTTTTGGGTTCTAACCCTTGCTATAAAACTATTTTCAAAACATTTTAGGTGTCCAGCCACAGGGACGCCAGGATTGATATTCTATTCCAGGGAAACGGAGTTGCGGCATATGTGGATGCTAGTAGGAGTTTGGATTAGATGCATCATTCATTCATTCTTAGAGTAGGAATCTTGTATCAGTTTCAGTTTTATTTAGGGCTTGTCGCCCAGAATTCTCGGTACAGTTTTCAAGTTTATTTTATTCAGATGTTGAATATTTGTATTGGATTATTTCTTTGGTGGCCGGTGATTTATTCGGCAAGTTGTGTAATTATTATTCTACTTACTTTCATTCAGTTGTGTGAATGGTTTATATTTTAATTCCGCATGTATTATTTTGTTTAATTAAAAAGTTAAAATTGGCACCAGTTTTTGGAATACTAGGTGGTTAGTAAATTGTAAAAAGTTTTCGATAGTGATGCTAAGGATAATCCAACTGGGATTCCTGTTTTAATTTGGTATAGGACTGATCACCCGGTATTTTATTAGGCGGGGTGTCACAATTCCATCTATGGAGACCATATCATGTTGACTTGTGTCCGTGGGAGATACCACCTAAATTTGTCCATTTGGTACTGCTCGGTGACTTCCAACTATGAAGACCACATCATGGGGATTTCAAATTGTGAAGACCATATCACGGTAATTTGGGGTTGTGGGAAATAACACTTAAAATTTCCCATTTGGTACTCTTCAACGACTTCTAATCGTGACATCATGATGACTTTAGGCCCTCAAGACCACATCACGATGGCTTGTGGCCGTATGGGAGTTTATTTCACGGTTGGAAGTTGAATGGGTTTTAAAATCCTTAGGTAAATTTAATAATTTATTCCCATCCAAAATTTTATCCCTAATAAAATCAACTTCCTTGAAAACATTAATTAACATTTAAAGCTAGCATACAAAATGACAAAGTTAACAACATATGATGATACACTAATCAAAGTTAACAAACCAACTTACAAAGTTCACAAACCAAAGTAGTATGCTAACAAATCAAAGTCCAAAGTACCAAAAAAAATTGTAATCCAAGAATTACAATTATAATTCAATAAAACTAAGACAAATTAAAATTATTTTTCCTTCGTGGATTCTTCGACACTGGATTATGTCAGACCTTCATCCTCGACTCTCTCGTGGGTCTTCTTTTTTAAATAAATTTCCTTTTACCATTGTCTGGAATTACCTTGGTTCCCTTAGCTTATAGTATCACATCGACTGCTGCTCTTGCATATCCAAGAACATCTGCAACATCTTGTTCCTCTCTAGTTTCAATTGTATCTTGCAACAGTTTGACGGTTATATCAGTTAAATTAACATGAAATATGATTATTAGAGAATAATAATATAGATTTCAATAATGTACCATCTTGTTATTTAATTAATACTCACCAGCTTGTCAGATTCTTTGACCTTTTTTTTGCTAGAACCTATAGCCCAAATTTTGCACAATTGGGTGGAAACGATCCAAGAACCAATCTATGTAGTCATTTTCACACTCCCATGGATAATGTTGAACTTGTACCGATCGTCTGATTTTGGATAGTAAGTGGTATACCCAATTCTCTTGGTACTATTTCCCATTATCGTACCTAACTTTGTACCAAGCATGGGTCCTACCCCTGTCCCCATATAACGGTATCATTGGTGACCTGGGTATGATTAGAACCCGAATGGCTTATCAGAGCACATGTTCTCGATAGTACGGTTTTGCAACATAATAATAAATTAAGACGCCATTATAAAATGACACCTTTTGAAATGGGTATGCGTTCGGACTTTCCTTATATGGATCCTAGACAACCTTAAAGATACATACATTTTCAGCATGTTAATCGATAATGAGCATAATGTGACAATGTTCACATCATACATACAGTTGTACTTACATCCGATTGATTTATATTATCAATTGTTCCTCGTAGTTCAACCATATAGGCAAACACTTCCCCTTGAGCCCGTTTGTGCCTTCCATTTGCACAATCGGGGTTGCGTTTGCTCAAACTCCAAGTTGTGGACACCCCGTTTAAGGTTAAAATTGTCATAAATCCTCATCTACAATAATATAATCATGTGATTGAAATTCGATATCTGTATATATAATAATGGATATTTGAGAAACAATTAAGAAAATCCTTACCACCAAAAGGGGGAGATATCCTACCACCTATCAAATTTCAACCCAGGATGCCATGCCCAACTGGCGGTATAAATGGAACAAACAACACCCCAAGCATTGTCTAAACATTTGTCGAGTTCCTTAAATGATTGAATGTAATATAAAGAAACTCAATTACTAGACTTGTTAGGAAATAATAAGCAGGCAATAAAAAATAACAAGTATCCACAGTCACACTGATGGATCTGCTTCTCTTTAGCGGCCTCTCCCAACCTCTTCACCCTCCATTTGCACTGTTGCATCAGCCATTCTACACAGACAAATAAAAATATCTTGCACTCATTCTAAACCTCCCCCTCCGTACATCCTACTAACCTCATCAACCTCTTAATCAGTGTCGATATTCTTTCGAATAACCTCGTAATACAAACACTTCCCCTCCATCAGTATCTTGAGTAAATGGAAAACATAATTCAGTGTAATGATCATCTCACCCAATGGTATATGAAAGGTATTTAATAAAAGCGCATACTCCAACGCAATCAATGTAACGATATGAATGTTTATCCAGGACCTACAACCGTGAGTCTTGAACCATTTATAGGACGCGTGGGGTTTCCTTCTCAATATCCACTCGATTTCTTTGTACTAATAGACGCATTTCATAATGCCGCTCTTTTCATCTTGATTCCATATTGCACGAGCAATATGGTTGCTGAGATGTTTTAATAATTTTGGGTTATCTCATTACTCTTACTACTGCTCTCTTCCTGCTTACCATCGCTATTTAATGAACTTTCTTGCTATTTACTCTCATCATCCTTCTTTTCTCGCACCCTTATCTGCATAACCTCCAACCTACGCTTTCTTTCAAAAGATGTTAGAGCTTTCCTTCCTCTTACCGCTTATATTATGCAAATAAATAAAAATATCAAACTAATAAACAAAAAATTATCAAACTAATGGATTAATAACAAAATATGGTGGACTGTCACCGTGAGGAATTAATAACCCACGGTGGCATATAATCGGGTATCACGCACCAGACACGATGACAACAAACCATATGAAAATATGCGACGGTGGTTTGATACCGTGGATTTTCAACAAATGACGACGATTTGTAATCGGGTGTAATACCCAACCACAATGATAACCCACAGTGTCAATGGGTGCACAAGCCTTTAAAACTACACGGTGTGTTGCCACCGTGTGTAGCAGCTAACACACGATTGGAATTCACTGTGGAAATTCATCTCCTTTAGTGACGGGGTATCAAATTTGCAAAAGTGGGAGAGATTTTTTTCTTCTAAGTTTTTGTTGTTTTCACGTTAGTTTGTGTTGTCATTTTGGTACATTATACTTTTCATTTCATTTATAATTCAAATATTAGGGTTTTATAAGTTTAAGTTGTTCACAGGCAATGGGATTTTTTTCAATGCTCAGGGTTGAACAAGTTTACATACAAATGTTGAGATTTTACAACTTAACAAGTTAACATATGGATGGTTAATGTATTTAAATAACAACAAAATATCAAATTAAGGTGCAAGCTTGAACTTCTGTTGTTAATAACATTGTTCTTTTGTTTAGAGGGACAATGAGAGGAAAAAAATGAGAATTTCGATCGATTTAATTTTTATATGGTTTGGATATTGAGTAACTATTAGGGCGCGTGTTGATACCAAATTTAATCTGCTGACGTGGACCAATCATTTGAAGACACGTGTCAACCTAATGGCAAATATGAATATGTTCTACGAGAAACTTATACACTCCGAGCAGCTCAAGCGCACCGAGCAACTTAAGCGTGTCGAGCAACTCAAGCGATCCGAGCTACTTAGCGTACAGCGCATCCAAATCAAGAGAAATAAAGAGACGACTGTGCATTAAATGCTCATTATTATCGTACAGATGTATATGTCTACTAGATAACAACGTATTGTCCTTTCATCTGTACAGCCTCAAGGCTATAAATACGTTGTAACCTCCTCATTGGGGGGGACTCCAAATTTTCTTGATGCATTCACTTATCAGGAATTCTACGAAAACAATCAGCAATACAAAAACAGTGGACGTAGGCCATCTTATAAGGCTGAACCACTTTAAAAATCTTTTGTCTTATTTATTTTATCTGTGATTGGTTAATTAGAGATAATCTAATTTTTTACATCAACAGATTGGCACCGTCTGTGGGAACGACCGTACTTATAGTTTTTCACCAAAACAATTCATCATTAATGGTTGATAATCCAGAGTCCGGTAATTGAAATGCTGGGATTCCTCCAAATTCGTCCATTCACCCAAATGTGTTAGATCTGGATGGCATAATGGCTAGTTTAGCCCAAGGTCAAACGGCCATGCAAGAAACCATGCGTCAACTTATACAAACTGTTCAAGGTGGAGTGCCGGCCCAATCAGGACAATAAAGTGTTTAGAGAAATACCCGTTTACCCTCTTCGCGAACTAGGCGAACGTTATTCCCAGAGGAATCTCGATCGAGACGCACCGATTCATATCGTACAAAGAGATCTAATGATCCTTCTTATCAACCTGGTCGGACTTCATCAGTGCGAGCTACATATTCTCAACGAAACATCACTCTATCTCCAGAAAGGACTAGTGCTCTAGAAATGTTGAGTAGAGTCTCTCCGTTTGATCGTTTGGGCCCTAGGAGGAATAAAAGTCCTCCTAGGATTGCGTCGAGGAACTCTCCACGACCATTCGATCTATGGGAAGGCTCTGCCCAATCACGACCAACTGCTCGTAATGAAATATCCCAAGAGGTAAATTCAACGCGATTAGTTGCTCGAACAAATAAGCCCGAGGAGGGAAACGATGCATGAAAGGGCTCTATTCAGAGGTTGGAGGACAGATTAGGGGAAATAGTTAAGGCCAAGAATCCTCTACAAAGAACTTTTATCCAAGGAACACTATTTGTACAGGCAATTGTGGATTTTCCCACACCATCAAAATTCAAAGCCCCTATGGTGACGCCCAAATATGATGGAAAAACTGACCCTGTCCTTCATATAGAATAATGCCAAGCTGCTGCTGACATCTATGCAGTTCAAGACGAGATGAGATGCAGGGCATTTTCAGGAACTCTTACCGGATCAGCCCAGATATGGTACAACAACCTTCCTCGGGGGAAGATCGCGACTTTCTTTCAACTGGCAGAGCTCTTTATTGGGACTTTCTATTTTGGAGCAAAACCAGTTAAATGAGTAGCACACTTATTGAGTGTTAGACAGAAGACGTGAAAGCACAAGGGACTATATTACTCATTTTAATAACGAGAAACTTGAAGTTATTGATTATGAGGAGAAAACAGTAATTACTGCTCTGATGAGTGAACTGTTGCCAGATAAATTGTACTACACTTTAGCCAAAGATCCGCCTAGGACCATGGATGAATTAATGGCAAAAGCAGCCAAAATCATGAACGCCGAGGAAGCTATGGATGCAAAGAGACACTAAGGAGACCAAGGTCGAGGCTGATAAGACTGAGAAGAAGGATCAGAAGAATAATGGTGGCAACAGGCAGTCAAAAGCAAAGCAGACCCTGGAATAATTAAAGAAGTTTGGAAATTATACTCCTTTGAAGGTAGATATAAACCACATTCTGGAAGAGATTAAGAACAGCGAGGAGCTAAACTGGCCAGAAAAATAAAGACCATGGTCACACGAACAAAAATTGCATAGCTCTCCAGAATGAAATTGAAGCACTCATCAGACGAGGAAAGCTGGCTAAATATGTTGATCGTCAAAATGGTGGAAAAAGCAACAACCGAGCAAGGCATAGGTCTAGATCTCCTCGTCGAGCAAAGGAAGACAAGAAGAGAAGTCATGAAGAAGACCCAGAAGATGATCAAATGACCCCGATCTCTCCAAAAGACCAAAACAGTCAGAACGTGAGGTATTTTCAATCCATTTTGGATAATTTGAATGCAATGTTATTACAGGTGGAGATCTAACTGTGGAAAGAAAAGATTACCTCAATGAGGCTCAAGCTTGCTCGTACATTCAGCGAATAAATCTGGCTGAAGATGATCGCCCAAGGAAGGTGAACAAAGACAAATTAGTCATTAGTTTCTCTAAGAACAGGTCCTCACGATGACCCATTGGTGATCAAGATGAGAAAGAAGGAAGTAGTGATTTCACGAGTACTAGTGAATAATGGTAGCTCGACAGATATCATGTTCTATCCTTGCTTTGACAGTTTGAATTTGAAGTTAGCCCAATTGGAGCCATATCATAGGCCCCTTCTTGGTTTTACTGGCGAGAAGGTTTTTCCACTTGGGACGATCAAGTTGGATATGCTTATCGGTACATGGCCTGCTTGTCGAACAGAAAGAGTACGCTTTTTTGTAATGGATAAAAACGTCCAATCAGCTTAAATATCATCATGGGAAGAGTAGGCTTGAAGAAGTTCGAAGCAGTACCATCTACTGTACATCAATGTTTAAAATCCCAACCAATTTTGGAGTGGGAGTTGTGAAAGGAGACCAGAAAGTAGCTCGGGAATGCTACTATTCATCTACCGAACAGGAGGAACGTGAAGAATCCAGGAAGAAGACTACTACTTATCAGGTGGATGAAATAGAAGATGCAAAGATTGAAACTTTAGACCCTAGAGACGAGTCTCAGCTCGTGAAGGGATAGGTCATGGAGGCTACTGAAAATATCATTCTGGACGACGAGCATCCAGAACGAACAACTCAAATTGGTGCATCACTGGATATATCGATAAAACATGAATTGATAGCATTTCTAAGGTGCATAAAGCAGACTTTTGCATGGAGTCATGAAGACATGCCAGGGATAGACCCGAGTTTCCTATTTCACGAGCTCAACGTGAACAAAGAAGTCAAGCCAGTAAAGCAGCGAAGAAGAGTGTTTAGTCCTGAGAAGAACCAAGCTATACAGGAAGAAGTAGAGAAACTACAAAAAGCCACTTTTATTGAAGATGTCAAATATCCTGATTGGCTAGCAAATGTGGTGATGGTGAAGAAGAAAAATAACAAGTGGAGGATGTATGTAGATTTCACTGATCTCAATAAGGCATGCCCAAAGGATCATTTTCCTTTTCCCATAATCGATCAACTAGTGGATGCAACCTCGGGGCATGAATTGTTGAGTTTCATGGATGCTTATTCTGGTTACAACCAGATTAAAATGAAGCCTGAAGATAGGGAGAGTACCTCTTTTATCACCCCAAGGGGAACTTATTGCTATAATGTTATGCCTTTTGGACTTAAAAATGCAGGTGCGACATATCAGCGACTGATGAATAAGGTGTTTGGGAAGAAAATCAGTCATAACATAGAAGTTTATGTTGACAATATGCTGATGAAGAGCAAAAAAGTTGTTGATCATCTAGTTGACCTAAGCCAGACCTTTGAGCAACTAGAGAAATATCAAATGAAGCTGAATCCTACCAAATGCATATTCGGAGTACGAGAAGGCATGTTTCTCGGATATATTGTTAACCAATGAGGAATCGAGGAAAATCCTGAAAAGATCAAGGCTCTATTGGAGCTACGATCTCCAACGACGAAGAAGGAAGTGCAAAGTCTCACAGGACGAGTTGCAGCACTTGATAGGTTTGTGTCACGAGCAACTGTCAGGTGACTACCATTCTTCAAAACACTCCGAAAAACTTTTGAATGTAATGATGAATGCGAGGAGGCCTTTCTAGAATTAAAGAAATATCTGGGGATACCTCCATTATTGTCCAGACCAGTGATGGGAGAAAAATTATACTTGTACCTGGAAGTTTCAGAAAATGCAGTGAGCTCGGCATTGATAAGGGTGGAGGATGGAGTATAAAAACCAGTCTATTACACCAAAAAGGCTTTTCGAGGAGCAGAAATCAGATATCCAAGGCTGGAGAAATTGACACTAGCACTGATTGAAGCAAGCAGAAGGATGAAGCCATACTTCCAAGCCCATACTATAGTGATGTACACTAATATGCCATTAAGACAAGCTTTGCACAAACCGAAGAAATCAGGAAGATTGATGTATTGGGCAGTAGAACTTGGAGAATATGATATAGTTTATGAGCCTAGATCGTCACTCAAGGGGCAGGCAGTAGCGGATTTTATTGCAGAGTTTACTCAAGAAAATGTCTCCGAAGAACAGGAGTTGAATACAGACCAACCTGTGGATATTACAGGATCATCAAATTTAAACCCCGACCAACTTACGTCGGTGGACGAGCAGCGAGAAGTACTGGAGGAGGACAAAAGGAAGCATCAAATATTCTACCGAGGAACTCTGTCTGACCAAGAGTTTGATAAGGAGGTACCTGTGTAGAATATGTATGTAGATGGCTCTTCGTGCTCTACAGGCAGTGGAGCGGGGATTATTCTAAATAGTCCGGATGAGATTGATGTGGAGTATGCTCTTGTGACACCCCGACTAATTAAATACCGGGTAGCTACTCCTTTATTAAATTAATTCAAAATGCCAAGTTGGTTCAGTTAATAGCATCACTGTCGAAAACATTTTAATACTTACTAACCACCAAGTATTTAAAAAGTAAGTGCCAAATTTTAAGTTAAGTCTGATTAACATGCAGTAAAAGAATAATGAAAGAATAATAACCATTCACTATAATCAAGTAATGAATAACCAACAACATAAATATAAACCGGAGGAAAACTCCTCACAACAATCCCACAACTGAAAAATAATACTACAAGTCTGAATCCTGAATAATTACATGCCAAAGGTCTGAATAAATGAAATAAATGAAATATCACTAAAAGAAATGGGTGACATGCCCTATAACTGATAACTGATGAATATCGAGTCAAGATAGATGAAGCGTCTACAAGCAAAGTCATGTAACTTCCACAATCAGCTACAGCTCGTCACCTGAATGAGAATCCTATGCATGGTGTCCTTGTGGCTGGGCACCTAAAATGGTTTTTACAAAACAATAGATTTGAAAGCAAATGGGTCAGAGCCCGAAAGTGTAAAACATTTTGAAAACAGCAAGTGTTTTAATAACATTAAAACATTAAATGCAAAATACATGTTAGGACGTGCACTCACATGGAATTCTCACCTCTCGACTACATGTGCACTCCTAACGTACCGTACCCATCTATAAGACATCCATATCTAACCAACCCGTAATAAGTTCTACCCCTTACTACTCGATTCCCACAATACATTATAGTGTTATCAAATAAAATAGAGGGCTTTACTTAAACTCAGATTCTCAATATGTAATACATTTCACTACCGGTTAACCCGTTATGTTTTCTCAAAACAATACAATAATTGTATTCACAATGTTAACATGAAAGTTCCCATTAATTAAGTGTATATTATTCACATCATAAATATACAATACAAGCACCCCGAGACTAAGCTGCGGTGCACACATACTCTGCTATCCATCCCGGTACATCACGTACATAAGGATCACGCATTCCGAATCTCTCAGGAATCGTTCAGATAACAACATCACAAATAATGGAGGCGAACACAGTCACATCACATGGGTCACGCACATACCTGCGCTCCCACGATCAGCAGACTTATTAACATCCCAATAAGTCCTTCTCTGACCTATGTTCATCGAGGTAATCAGTCTAAATCCGGGCAACACAAGGATTAGAGGGCCCTAAGCGAACGCAAACCTCCCGTGATAGCAAGTATGGTAGGTATGTCATACACATAAAATTAATACATATACTAAGTATGCACACGTCTTAGTAATCACCATAATATATTGGTACATATCTCTTCTCGTACTGACATATAATATTACACCATTTATATATTCCCGGTTAATATAATTAATTAGGTCGTCAATAGCTCACATCGTAATAGACACTCACGTCCTACTTCATATTTTCCCTTAGGTTCAAACTACACTTATAGGTTTGACTCCTCATTATATCCCAAACATCCCAAATACATCAATTACTCATCAAGGAAAGGCTATCTCTACCTATACACAAGGTTACGGGGCACTCGGGATCAAAACAGGCTAAAAAGCCTAAACTGCCAACTCGTTCGAAGTCTCGTTCGAACGAGAGTTCGTTCGAACGAACTGGGTCTTCTAACGAGATCTCGTTCGAACGAAAGTCTTCGAACGAACATCCATCTCGTTAGAACCCGGACTATCAACTCGTTAGAAGCTCGTTCGAACGAGCTCGTTCGAACGACCTGGGTAGGTCTTCTAACGAGTGGCCAGATTCGAGCCCAGAAATTCCTATTTCGTTTTTCCCTCTTTTCTTCACTTCTAATCTTCTCTAAACATTAGTCCAACAATATTTCAAGGTTCATAATCGTCTCTAAACATACATAGGTCACCTACTAACGTTTTTGTGGGGATTAAATCATTATAAACATCATCTAAATATCAAATCCATACATTTATCCCCAATTTTACAAACATGAACCCTAGAATTTATGAATCATCAAAGAACCTAATTTAAACCCATTTTTGGTTTCATACTAATTATAATATCATCAGAATAATCATTAACTACAAATCTACATGCGATTTCCTCATCAAGAATGTAATTTCTATATCCAATTAATGGGTTTTTCATTAACTCCCAAGAACAATAAGATTTTATCAATTCCTAAACATGGAGGAAACATTCTCTGAAAATAATTGAAATTAAACCACTTGCCTTAATGGTAACTCTGGATTTGATGACGAATTGATGGATGGTTCTCTCTCTCTGCAGAGTTCTCCTTCAATCTCTCTCTACAAGCTTTCTCTAATGGTGGCTATGGAGGCTAGGGTTTGTGCTTTAGAAACTCTTAGGAGCAAATTTCAATAACCTCCGTAGTTATTTGGTTAATTAGTGGGCTTAGTGGGTTATTGTTAAATCAGATATTAACTCCCAATTTCCGTAGCTTTTAATTCCCCAAAATTCAAAATTACCAAACTACCCTTATACGTTGCCGTTATGGCCTAGAAATACCCCGGGACCCAAACCAAACCCCCGGCTAGTGTTTTCTGACTATTTCGACCCTTCCGGACGCGTTGGCGCACTCAAAACGACCATACGAATAATAGAAATAAAATTCACTTTTTAATTATCATAATTATATACCATGACGCGACTGTCACACGCGTCTCAACAAAATTTCCAAATTGCCGTATTTCAATCTCACGACAAATTTCATAATTCAATATTCATATATAATCATATATGCAAATAATCAAATACCAACTCGCATCTCGTTAGTATTTTTAACCCGGATTAATTTCCAATTAATACGCATTTAACTCAATTAATCCCATAAATAATTATCACAAAAATACGGGGTATTACATACTTCCCCCCTAATAACTGAATTTCGTCCCGAAATTCGGAACTAGAAGGTACCTGGTAAGAACAACTATGGATAACGTTCGTGCATCTCATCCTCACGCTCCCATGTGGACTCCTCGACATTATGATGTCGCCACTGAACACGCACTAACGGAACTATCTTTGACCGCAGTTTCCGCTCACTTCGGTCCAAAATAGCAATCGGCCCCTCCTCGTAGGAGCTATTCGGCTGGAGATCGATGTCCTCCAAAGCAATATGAGAATGAGCCAAATTGTCTCTAAGATATTTCCTTAGCGAGGAAATATGAAATACATCGTGAATCCGATGCAAATGCTCCGGTAACCCAAGCCTATACGCAACCGGTCCAATCCGCTCAATAATAGGAAATGGTCCCACATATCTCGGTGCCAACTTCCCTTTCTTCCCGAAACGCATAATCCCCTTCATAGGAGATACTCTGAGAAAAACCTGGTCCCCCACTTGAAACTCTCTGAAGAACCTCTTCGCATCAGCATAGCTCTTCTGCCGATCCTGAGCTACCCGAATGCGACTCCGAATCAATTCTATCCTCGCCGAAGTATCCTGAATCACTTCCGGCCCAAGTAGTTTGTTGTCCCCTACCTCCAACCAACATGCTGGGGAACGACAAGGTCTACCGTACAACGCCTCAAATGGAGCCGTGCCAATGGTGAACTGGTAGGAGTTGTTGTAAGCAAACTCTACCAGCGGAAGATACTGCTCCCATCCACCCCCAAAATCAATGATACTCATACGTAGCATGTCCTCCAACATCTGGTTTGTACGCTCGGTTTGCCCATCGGTCTGCGGGTGATACGCCGTACTCAACCGCAATTCCATGCCCATGGCCTCCTGAAAACTCTCCCAAAACCGTGAAACAAATATCTTGTCTCGGTCAGACACGATATTTAGGGGCACACCGTGAAGTCTCACTATCTCTGAAATAAAGAGCTGGGCATACTGTCCCGCAGTGTAGTCTGTCCTTACGGGTAGAAAATGAGCAACCTTGGACAACCTGTCCACAATCACCCAAACGGAGTTGTGACCTCTCTGCGACGTAGGCAACCCCGTGATAAAGTCCATGGATATGCTCTCCCACATCCACATCGGGACCTCCAACGGCTGTAGCAGTCCTGCCGGTCTCTGATGATCCACTTTTACTAGCTGACAAGTGGCGCATTTAGAAACAAACTCGGAAATATCTCTCTTCATCCCACTCCACCAATATTGTCGTCTCATGTCTTGGTACATTCTGTCCCCACCGGGATGTACCGCGAACCGTGAGCCGTGCGATTCGGCCATCACCTCATGCCGTAATTCCTCCCCTTTCGGAACTACTAATCTCCCATTGAAGCGTAATCCCTCATCCGAGCTAACGGTATAGGACTCGGCTACCTCTGCTAGTAATCGAACTATATGCTCCTGACAGAACGAACCATTTGTCTATGCCCTTACTACCTTCGTGACAATCTGCAGTGTAACGGTCATCACAGACATGAACGATCGGGCCACTGCATCCTGGTGTCTCAATTCCTTCCACTTGGCCTTCCACACCTCTGCCACTTCATCTGCTGGCCTACGGCTCAACGCGTCTGCTACCACGTTAGCCTTCCCCGGGTGATACTGGATATCAAACTGGTAGTCCTTCACAAACTCAAGCCACCTTCTCTGCCGCATATTCAACTCCTTTTGCGTGAATAGGTACTGTAGGGACTTATGGTCCGTGAACAATCGAAATCTCTCCCCCAACAGATAATGTCTCCATATCCGAAGGGCGAATACAACCGCCACCAACTCCAAGTCATGAGTAGGGTAATTCTTCTCGTGGGGCTTTAGCTTACGGGATGCATAAGCTATGGCCTGACTCTCCTGCTGCAATACACCTCCAAGTCCTTATAAGGACGCATCGGTGTAAACTAAATACTCAACTCCCAGCCTCGGCAATGCTAACACAGGTGCTGAGGTCAATTTATCTTTCAACTCATCAAATGCCAACTGACAGGCATCACTCCAGATGAATGGCACACCTTTACGAGTCAGATGTGTCAAAGGACCCGCTATCTTCGAAAATCCCCGAATGAACGTCCTGTAGTATCCTGCTAGACCCAAGAAACTACGGATCTCCGTTGGTGTCGTGGGTTGTCCCCACTCCCTCACCGCGGATACATTCCCTGGATCAACAGATATTCCCCGGTCGGAAATAATGTGTCCCAAAAATTGGACCTCCTTCAGCCAAAACCCGCATTTCTCATATTTTTCATACAACTCGTTCTGACGTAGTGTCTGCAAAACTTGCCTCAAATGCTCGGCGTGCTCCTCCTCTGTCTGGGAGTAAACCAGAATATCATCGATGAAGACAATGACAAACTGATCTAGGAAATCCCTGAACACTCTATTCATCAAGTCCATAAACACTGCTGGAGCGTTGGTCAAACCAAAAGGCATAACCCGAAACTCGTAAGAACCATATCTCGATAAGAACGCAGTCTTCGAGACATCCTCCTCCCTGATACGCAACTGATGGTATCCCGATCTCAAATCAATCTTCGAGAAGAAAGAAGCTCCTCTCAACTGGTCGAATAAGTCATCGATTCGAGGCAACGGATACTTATTTCGTATCGTGACCTTATTCAACTCTCGGTAGTCCACACACAATCTCAGTGAACCATCTCTCTTCTTCACGAACAACAGAGGGGCACCCCACGGTGAAGTACTCCTCCGAATAAACCCCTGACCCAATAACTGCTCAATCTGATCCCGTAACTCCCTCATCTCAGCTGGAGCCATACGGTACGGTGCGCGCGCTATAGGTCTCGTACCTGGTAATAAGTCTATAACAAAGTCTATCTCTCGACTGGGGGGTAGGCCTGGTATCTCCTGAAACACATCAGAATACTCCCTGACAACTGGGATCGAATCTAAAGGAATCACAACCTCCTTATAGGTATCCTCCTCTAGGTAATACAAATGAGCGGTCGAGCCTCCCTTTGGACGAGGCATCGCCACTACAAACATCTCTTGCCCCGGAATGGCAAAAACAATGCTCCCACCGAAGCAATCAATCATGGCTCTATAATCAGCGAGCCAATCCATACCGATAATCACATCGTGAACATGCATATCTAATACCAACATATCTGTAGGTAATACCAGACTACCAATATCTACCCCTACTCCCCGGCATATAAAGAAAATAAGTGACCCACTCCCCAATGGTGAGTCTACACACGTCACTGTGCTCTCTGCTGTGGCCAACAACCCTAAGACTTTCGCAAAATGTGTAGCTATAAAGCAATGTGTTGCCCCCGTATCAAACAAAACCCGACCCATAGTACCATGGATAGGAACATACCCTCAATAGCGGGTGGTGCCTGCGGAACTGCTGCCTGGTGGACGTTATAGACACGTCCATACTGTAACTGTCCCTGCTGCACAGGAACTGCTGGGATGGCTGGAAGAGCTAGCAATTGGGCTGGAGCTGGAAGGGCTGGCGGAAAAAGTGGCCTCTGTGGCTCATGTTGAGCACCCTGCTGCTGCTGCGGGGCCCTGCCCCTATCAGGACAGTCCTGGCGTTTATGGCCAGTCTTGCCACAAACGAAACACTTCCCCGGGTCTGTCCCTGCTGCCCCCAGCCCTGGTGGTCGTTACCATTTCTCCACTGGCCCTGCTGGAACTGTTGTTGACCATTCTGACCCTGCTGGTGCTGATGACCGTTCGGACCCTGATGGCCCTGCCGGAAACCTCCCTGTCCATGCCTGAAATTTCCTGACCTGAACCTCTTGTGATCCCCCTGCTGGGTACCCTGATCGCCCTGCCTCTGCCCCTGAACAGATTGTGCCCCACTGGCACCATTTCCTCCAGTCCTGCCCTGATGGCTAGACTCTCCCGATCGTTTGCCCTCAGCCATGTGAAAGCGGTGATCCTGGCAATGGAGCAATGTAGCGTTAACCACATCAGAATAAGTGGCTAACGAGAGGTTCCCCAACAAGTGCTGACGAATCCTCCATGTCAACCCGTCTGTAAATTTCTGTATCTTCTTTTCCTCCGTCGGTATCTCATCCGAAACAATGTTCAGAAGATTAGTGAATTCGGCCTCATACTCGGCCACAGTCTTACCCTCCTGTCGAAGGCTCATCAACTTCCTCCTCATTTCCGTGTGAACAGCTGACGGAAAGTACTTGCGGTCGAACCGCACCCAGAACTCCTGAATAGTGAGAGTATCCCTCTCCTCTACGGTGGTAATAGACTCCCACCACTGCAGTGCAGACCCTACTAGCTTAAAGGTCGCTAGTATCTGCTTCTGGACATCTGTACACTCATACATCCTCAGGTGTCGCTGGATGTCCTTCCTCCACTGACTCAAAACTACCACATCGGAGCTACCTGCGAACTCCGGAGGGTGTGCTTTTTGAAAAGCATCACGTACACGTTCCCAAGCAGACGGGAATGCATGTGCCTGAACTGGCGCGGCTATCGGCGCCTGAGGTGGTGCCTGCTGAACTACTGCCAGTGCGGCATTTACCGCCTGGGCCACAATGGCTGCAACCTCGGCGGCATTCATCGTGCCCTGAGCTAGTGCGGGCTGTGGTTCTGGCGTCGCATCCCTGGGAACCCTCCGTGCTTGTCGTGGAGGCATTTGAAATAAGAATGAAGTTTATAAGTTCGCAGTTATAAACTTAAAATAGCTGAAGAACGTAGCATATACAAAAGAATACAACAGTCCTAAAATATAGGGCTCTATATCAAAGAAAGCTCAGCGGAAAACATAATAAGCCGTTCAGATCCTAAAGGACACTGAAACCTGATGCTATGATACCACCTGTGACACCCCGACTAATTAAATACCGGGTAGCTACTCCTTTATTAAATTAATTCAAAATGCCAAGTTGGTTCAGTTAATAGCATCACTGTCGAAAACATTTTAATACTTACTAACTACCTAGTATTTAAAAAGTAAGTGCCAAATTTTAAGTTAAGTCTGATTAACATGCAGTAAAAGAATAATGAAAGAATAATAACCATTCATTATAATCAAGTAATGAATAACCAACAACATAAATATAAACCGGAGGAAAACTCCTCACAACAATCCCACAACTGAAAAATAATACTACAAGTCTGAATCCTGAATAATTACATGCCAAAGGTCTGAATAAATGAAATAAATGAAATATCTCTAAAAGAAATGGGCGACATGCCCTACAACTGATAACTGATGAATATCGAGTCAAGATAGATGAAGCGTCTACAAGCAAAGTCCTGTAACTTCCACAATCAGCTATAGCTCGTCACCTGAATGAGAATCCTATGCATGGTGTCCTTGTGGCTGGGCACCTAAAATGGTTTTTACAAAAAAATAGATTTGAAAGCAAATGGGTTAGAGCCCGAAAGTGTAAAACATTTTGAAAACAGCAAGTGTTTTAATAACATTAAAATATTAAATGAAAAATACATGTTAGGACGTGCACTCACATGGGATTCTCACCTCTCGACTACATGTGCACTCCTAACGTACCGTACCCATCTATAAGACATCCATATCTTGTAACAACCAGCGTAATTTTGGGTTATTTTAATTAATTTTTGAAAAATGGAGGAAAATAAATTTTTTGATAAAATTATTTTTATTGATCAAATATGTTGGTTATTATTTTTAAAGGCGAGAATTTCAAACGATTTTGAAATCGGAGTTAAAACGGATTTTAAAATGATTTTAAAATGTTTTTAACTCTTGGAGTTGTTTTGACTTCCAACTCTTCATTTATTTGCCTTATTTAAAGGAGTCTTTTGGATTCCAACTCTTCATTTCTATGCATTATAAAAGGAAGTCGTGGGAAACCCTTTTAACCTACTTTTGGCACAAATTTTGACAGCAAATATATTTTATATTCCTCTTCTTTTTATATAGACATTGTCCCTTGAGATTTGTGAGTTCCAACCTTAGATTAGAAGTGTTCTTAGGGCTATTTCGTTGGAGGTTCTTGGAGGAGATTTTGTAGATCTTTTGTGTTGATCTTGAGGATGTGATCGTTGGTTTGTCATCATGGTTTGAGGTATGGGGTTTTACACAATATGCTCCTTAAATCTCGCGAGTGTCATTCTCTTTGAATTCTTGTTAATTGAACTCATATTTGAATTGATAAATTCATTGAAATTCGAAAAATAATTGTTGAAATTATTTTGATTCATGTGGTATCATTATATTGCTGATGAGCACGTTGTCATGAGATTTTAATATGTCACGGATGTTGGGCACCCGTCAAAATTCCTGTTTCCCGGGTTATGGCTTGGTAAAGCATATACGAATGTGGTGAGGCCTGGTGACCCGGTTAAAGTGTTGTTGATAAATTATATTGATAAATGCTTTGAGATTTTGATTTAAATATTCGTACTCGTGTTGTTACGTTTTATTCATCCCTAACATATATTTGTTGAGCATCTTTCTTGTCGTATTGTGTACTTCCCCATATTTTCTTTTAGTGGCAGGTTAGCGCGGATTTTGGGGCGCTATGGAGATTGATTTTAGCGAGGATTGTTTGGGAAAGATTTGTATTATTTATTTTGATGTATAGAGCTTTGAAGATTTGTATTTATTTTTCGAGTTAGATGTTGTATTTAATTCGAGAGACTTGTTGTAATTGAAGAGATAGATTAGTGGATTTATATTATTGTGATTTTATTTAGATGCTCTATACCTTGTCACTTGTGGATTTGGATTTATTTTATCGCATTAGCGCTCCGTTCGCTCTCCCCGGGCGGGCGGGGTGTTACAAATGGTATCAGAGCTTAGGTATACGGCAACCCTCGGGGCTTGAGTTTTGGGTTCATTGTGTGGTTAGCAATTTTTGGAGATAGCAAATTTTAGGTGATATTCGTGATAAGTTTAGAGATTAGAGGTGAGGACTTTATTTTTGGGAGACGTGATTTATTTTTGGAGTTAGTGTAGTGGCCTGATTTTTTAGAGTTAGGCATTCGGCGAATTTCGAGGGCGAAATTCCATTGTTAGTGGGGAAGTGTAACAACCAGCGTAATTTTGGGTTATTTTAATTAATTTTTGAAAAATGGAGGAAAATAAATTTTTTGATAAAATTATTTTTATTGATCAAATATGTTGGTTATTATTTTTAAAGGCGAGAATTTCAAACGATTTTGAAATCGGAGTTAAAACGGATTTTAAAATGATTTTAAAATATTTTTAACTCTTGGAGTTGTTTTGACTTCCAACTCTTCATTTATTTGCCTTATTTAAAGGAGTCTTTTGGATTCCAACTCTTCATTTCTATGCATTATAAAAGGAAGTCGTGGGAAACCCTTTTAACCTACTTTTGGCACAAATTTTGACAGCAAATATATTTTATATTCCTCTTCTTTTTATATAGACATTGTCCCTTGAGATTTGTGAGTTCCAACCTTAGATTAGAAGTGTTCTTAGGGCTATTTCGTTGGAGGTTCTTGGAGGAGATTTTGTAGATCTTTTGTGTTGATCTTGAGGATGTGATCGTTGGTTTGTCATCATGGTTTGAGGTATGGGGTTTTACACAATATGCTCCTTAAATCTCGCGAGTGTCATTCTCTTTGAATTCTTGTTAATTGAACTCATATTTGAATTGATAAATTCATTGAAATTCGGAAAATAATTGTTGAAATTATTTTGATTCATGTGGTATCATTATATTGCTGATGAGCACGTTGTCATGAGATTTTAATATGGCACGGATGTTGGGCACCCGTCAAAATTCCTGTTTCCCGGGTTATGGCTTGGTAAAGCATATACGAATGTGGTGAGGCCTGGTGACCCGGTTAAAGTGTTGTTGATAAATTATATTGATAAATGCTTTGAGATTTTGATTTAAATATTCGTACTCGTGTTGTTACGTTTTATTCATCCCTAACATATATTTGTTGAGCATCTTTCTTGTCGTATTGTGTACTTCCCCATATTTTCTTTTAGTGGCAGGTTAGCGCGGATTTTGGGGCGCTATGGAGATTGATTTTAGCGAGGATTGTTTGGGAAAGATTTGTATTATTTATTTTGATGTATAGAGCTTTGAAGATTTGTATTTATTTTTCGAGTTAGATGTTGTATTTAATTCGAGAGACTTGTTGTAATTGAAGAGATAGATTAGTGGATTTATATTATTGTGATTTTATTTAGATGCTCTATACCTTGTCACTTGTGGATTTGAATTTATTTTATCGCATTAGCGCTCCATTCGCTCTCCCCGGGCGGGCGGGGTGTTACATATCTAACCAACCCGTAATAAGTTCTACCCCTTACTACTCGATTCCCACAATACATTCTAGTGTTATCAAATAAAATAGAGGGCTTTACTTAAACTCAGATTCTCAATATGTAATACATTTCACTACCGGTTAACCCGTTATGTTTTCTCAAAACAATACAATAATTTTATTCACAATGTTAACATGAAAGTTCCCATTAATTAAGTGTATATTATTCACATCATAAATATACAATACAAGCACCCCGAGACTAAGCTGTGGTGCACACATACTCTGCTATCCATCCCGGTACATCACGTACATAAGGATCACGCATTCCGAATCTCTCAGGAATCGTTCAGATAACAACATCACAAATAATGGAGGCGAACACAGTCACATCACATGGGTCACGCACATACCTGCGCTCCCACGATCAGCAGACTTATTAACATCCCAATAAGTCCTTCTCTGACCTATGTTCATCGAGGTAACCAGTCTAAATCCGGGCAACACAAGGATTAGAGGGCCCTAAGCGAACGCAAACCTCCCGTGATAGCAAGTATGGTAGGTATGTCATACACATAAAATTAATACATATACTAAGTATGCACACGTCTTAGTAATCACCATAATATATTGGTACATATCTCTTCTCGTACTGACATATAATATTACACCATTTATATGTTCCCGGTTAATATAATTAATTAGGCCGTCAATAGCTCACATCGTAATAGACACTCACGTCCTACTTCATATTTTCCCTTAGGTTCAAAATACACTTCTAGGTTTGACTCCTCATTATATCCCAAACATCCCAAATACATCAATTACTCATCAAGGAAAGGCTATCTCTACCTATACACAAGGTTACGGGGCACTCGGGATCAAAACAGGCTAAAAAGCCTAAACTGTCAACTCGTTCGAACGAGGCTGTTCGAACGAGAGTTCGTTCGAACGAACTGGGTCTTCTAACGAGATCTCGTTCGAACGAAAGTCTTCGAACGAACATCCCTCTCGTTAGAACCCAGACTGTCAACTCGTTAGAAGCTCGTTCGAACGAGCTCGTTTGAACGACCTGGGTAGGTCTTCTAACGAGTGGCCAGATTCGAGCCCAGAAATTTCTGTTTCGTTTTTCCCTCTTTTCTTCACTTCTAATCTTCTCTAAACATTAGTCCAATAATATTTCAAGGTTCCTAATCGTCTCTAAACATACATAGGTCACCTACTAACGTTTTTGTGGGGATTAAATCATTATAAACATCATCCAAATATCAAATCCATACATTTATCCCCAATTTTACAAACATGAACCCTAGAATTTATGAATCATCAAAGAACCTAATTTAAACCCGTTTTTGGTTTCATACTAATTGTAATATCATCAGAATAATCATTAACTACAAATCTACATGCGATTTCCTCGTCAAGAATGTAATTTCTATATCCAATTAATGGGTTTTTCATTAACTCCCAAGAACAATAAGATTTTATCAATTCCTAAACATGGAGGAAATATTCTCTGAAAATAATTGAAATTAAACCACTTGCCTTAATGGTAACTCTGGATTTGATGACGAATTGATGGATGGTTCTCTCTCTCTCTACAGAGTTCTCCTTCAATCTCTCTCTACAAGCTTTCTCTAATGGTGGCTATGGAGGCTAGGGTTTGTGCTTTAGAAACTCTTAGGAGCAAATTTCAATAACCTCCGTAGTTATTTGGTTAATTAGTGGGCTTAGTGGGTTATTGTTAAATCAGATATTAACTCCCAATTTTCGTAGCTTTTAATTCCCCAAAATTCAAAATTACCAAACTACCGTTATACGTTGCCGTAATGGCCTAGAAATACCCCGGGACCCAAACCAAACCCCCGGCTAGTTTTTTCTGACTATTTCGACCCTTCCGGACGCATTGGCGCACTCAAAACGACCATACGGATAATAGAAATAAAATTCACTTTTTAATTATCATAATTATATACCATGACGCGACTGTCACACGCGTCTCAACAAAATTTCCAAATTGCCGTATTTCAATCTCACGATAAATTTCATAATTCAATATTCATATATAATCATATATGCACATAATCAAATACCAACTCGCATCTCGTTAGTATTTTTAACCCGGATTAATTTCCAATTAATACGCATTTAATTCAATTAATCCCATAAATAATTATCACAAAAATACGGGGTATTACAGCTCTGCGCTTTCAATTTAAGGCTTCTAATAATGAGGCCGAATATGAAGCAATGATCGTGGGTCTAAGTATGGCCAGAACCATGAAGGCAGAGCATGTCGTTGTATTCAGTGATTCACAATTAATCGTAAATCAAATTCTGGGGGTATATGCAGCAAAAGGAGAATTAATGATCAAGTATCATGTAAAAGCGATGGAGGTTGTATCGAGTTTTAATGCAGTACAGCTGATTAGAATACCAATATTGGAGAATGAAAGAGCAGACGCTCTAGCTCGGTTAACATCAGCCACACGCACCGAGCTATGAAGAATAATCCCAATAGAAATCCTGATTGGTCGGAGCATCGATAAAGATCTGACGATAAACTTCATCGCCCTCGATTTGGGACCATCTTGGATGGACCCCATCAGGGCCTACATTGAAGAGGGGGATTTGCCAACTGATAAACTCGCAGCCAAGAAACTGAAGTTCAAAGCTGCTCATTATGTATTGACCAATGGTATTTTATATAGACGAGGAATTATAGCAGGGCTACAAAGATGTGTCCATCCCTCCGAAGTGAAAGATTTGATCGAAGAGGTTCATGAAGGGTCCTGTGGAGATCATGTAGCGGGTCATACGCTTTTACAAAGAATAACAACGCAGGGGTATTACTGGCCAACGATGAGAGCTAATTGCACAACTTATGATAAGAAGTGAGACAAATGCCAGCGCTTCTCATCCATTCGAAGAACTCCCCAAGCATTGTTAATACCCATAACGTCCCCTTGGCCATTTGCCATGTGGGGAATAGACTTGGTCGGGCTACTTCCAACGACCAAGGGAAAATTCAAATACCTTGTGGTTGATGTTAATTATTTTACAAAATGGGTAGAAGCTGAGCCTCTCATTGATATGACATACGACAAAGTCTATCAATTCATTTAGAAGAATATTATTTGCAGATATGGTCTCCCACATGCATTCATTACTAACCATGGAAGCCAGTTTGACAACGAGGAGTTTGCTGTGTATTGTCATCAATCCAATGTACTAAATATTCACTTTGTACCAGGACATCCCCAAAGCAATGGGAAAACTGAGGTGATAAATAAAACGCTGCTGAATGGTTTGAAGAAACGACTAGATGATGCAAAATGAAATTGGATTAACGAGCTACATTCTGTGTTGTAGGCTTATCGTACCACACCACGAGCAGCAACAGGAGAGTCTCCATACATGCTGGCGTTTGGAAGTGAAGCTGTCATACCTGCTGAATTGGGTTTACCCACATATAGGGTGCTTAATTTCAATTCTCCTGTCAGTGATTTAATGATAATATTAGACCTAGATATGCTCAAAGAAGTCAGGGAAGAAACAACGATCAGAAATGCAGCATATCAACAACGAACAACTTTGTTCTATAACAAAAGAGTGAAGAAGTATGGTTTGAAGGAAGGGGATTATGTGATGAAGAAAGTAATACAAAATAATAACAAATTGGAAGCCAACTGGCATGGACCCTACAGAGTAACAAAAGTTGTTCATCCAGGGACATACAGGATTGAAACATTGGAAGAAGAATAATTCAAGAATGCATGGAATGCGGAGCATCTGCGCAAGTATTATCAGTAGTTGAAATTCCTATGTAATGCAATTTCTTCAGTATGAATAAAGTGTTGGATGTTTTACCCAGTTTCTTTTTTTTTTTGAAAAATTTCGGAATATTAGTGCTATACACTACACATCAAATTCAGAATAATTACCACCAACTCCGGTTGGTCGGGAATCAATTACTGCCAACTCCGGTTGGTCAAGAATCAATTACCACCAACTCCGGTTGGTCGGTAAATTAAATACAATCAACTTCGGTTGGTTAAACTAAACAGGAACATGGGATGCAAATCATTTCATTGCTTAGGCCCAAAGAATGACAAGTCACTACAATCAAACAACAAATAGGACAAGTTCCAAAAACAAAATAACAAACAAACAAGGATATTCTATAAACTATTTAGAAGAAAATAAAATGGCAAAAGACTAAAAATTTCTTCATTCAAATCAAGTAGAATTACATATGCTCTGAAAAATATACTTCATTACATAAAAAAATCTTATTCTATTGTCTTTTTCCCTTCTGCCTTTAAAACAGGTTCTACTCCAGTAGGAGGATCATCTAAGTCATAAGGAGAATTTATGAAATTTACATCTCTCAGCATTCTAACATTCATTACAGATGACCGATCAAGTAAATGTTCTGAGCGAGATATCTCGAAGTTGGCATGAAGACTGTAATCACCAAGATACTTAGAAGTCAGACATCGGGAATTGCACGAGCAGGAATCCAGTTAAAATCAAGTTTAAAAGGAGGTACGGGTAAATTGAGCACTCCAGGCTCATAATAATCCCATAAATAATGCCCATTCTCCAATTATAGCACACACATAGCATTTAACTATCCCTGCTTGTACCCTTTATTATCCGACTGCTGTATTCGAGCATCTAGATGGTACAGAGCTTCATTATACCCAGCCATCCAAAACTCTCTGGGTTTTTTATGGAACTGATAAGTTAACCTCTCCAGTTGCTCGTAGAGACTCTTCACGAAAATTTCCTTATTTTCCAAAGCAGAACACTGGGAAGAGAGTTGTTTGCTAAAGTTCAGAATCTTTTTAGACATTTCTGCTAAGGCTTGGTTCTTCACCATCAACTGAAAGGCTTGATTCTTTAAAGCCGACTGCGTTCTAGCTTCCTCAAGGACGACCCGACCAGCCCTCGCTCGTCCACGAGAAAAAGATCTTGCTCGTCCACGAGTAGATACGGAGGGTCCAACTCTTTTCAAAGTTTCCAACTCATCTCGTAAGTTGGCATTTTCTACCTCCAAGAAAGAGAAACCTTCATCATTAACAGGGACCAAGGCTCCCGAGGAGGATGCAACAGATTTGAGTTGTTTTATCTCCTCTTGCAAAACAATGTTCTCCTGCTCTAATAACTTGGCGATATGCCTGTGCTCTTCAACCTCAAGCTTCAGAACACTCTTTCTTCTCATAAGCAGAAATAAATTTATCATACCCTTGTCAGCACTCAATTACTGATATTTCTTCTCGTATCCTTGATGCAAAAGTGTGGAGGACTCTTTGTACTGCTGCTGAAGTTCCTCGATTGTTCCTTGGAGATCTTCAATTATCTCATAGTAGGCCACGTTATTGGCAACATCACGATCGAGCAAGCATTTCAGGTATTGGTAAGCTTCGACTGCTCTTTCAGAAGTATCTAGACCAAGGATATCAATGATTTGAGCCTTATTAAGATCTGCATGACCATCTTTGAAATAGTTATTGCATTTCTTCATCAATTCTGTGTCATAAGCTGATAAGAGCTCCATCCTGGCCATAAACTAGCAAAGAGAAGAAATAAAAAGAATCAATAATGATGCAGACAGAGCAAGTAAAAGAGAGAGTTAAAATGAACAATTAAAGTTCGAATTTTTATTTCATCATAAGAGAAAATACAAAGTCTGAGGTTACATTCAATAGAACAACAAAATAAAAACTCGAGCAACTTTACACCTTCTCTTTGTTCCCTATAACTTCCTCAGAAGGTTTGGATGGATGGGCTGGTTGCTCGGAAGATAATAGTAGCTACTCGGCAGAAGTACTGGTTGGTTGGAGTTGCTTGGTAGGCTGAACAACGGGAACATCAAGAATCTGATCTCCAATCATCATAGAAGACTCATCTGAAGTAGCTTCATCCTCTTCTTCTTCTCCAGGAGAGGGAGGAGGGCCATGAGTGTGCTGCTGGAATAACTCAGAATTCTCAGCAACTTTCAGCTCTTGTAAGGCTGCAACCCATCCATCCCTAAAATATTTAAGGCTGGCATACTCCATTTGAGAGGACATGGCAGTCAGGCCCTTGTTCCAGCCTTTATCCCAACCAGCACTGAATGATTTTTTTAACTGCCTTCTTCCTTTTTGCCTTCTCCGAGGAGGTCCTTTCCCTAAGGAGCTCCTCGGCAGCCTTCAACTTCTCTTCCACCTCCATTTTCTGTCGCTCAATATCTTGAAGTTTAACAACTTCCTCTTCAGCAGACTTAAGCTTAACTTCCAGCTCCTTGTTGCTCTGTTCAAAGTCTTTGCTGCTCTGCTCAAACTCTTTCAACTTCTTCTCCAATTCTTGGGAGGTATTCACATCTTGATTCCTGCCCAGCTCAATGGACTTGAGTCGTTTCTCCCAAGCAACTTTATCTTCCTCGTACTTTTAACGAGAGTATTTTAAAGACTGGGTCAGACCAACAAAAGCTTCATCTACCCCTCCCGAGGAACTTGAAGCCTTGATAGCTTCATCCTTCTTCAGAATGCTGTTGAAACACGTCACCAGCTAAAAAAAAAGAAATAACTTTAAGTCAGTACATGAACATAGTATTAAAAAATGGGGTCGAGTTAAAGATACTTACTGAGGCAATGTGTTGAGCAGCAAGGGTAGTAATTCTCTCACGAGAAAGGGAATCTTCAATGCCTTGGACTTCTGGGACAGTCCAAGATCTCACCAAACTCACAGCAGAGCTCGGAACAACAAAAGATGGAACATTACCTTCAACAGTTGAAGGCAGAGAAACGGGTTCAACATGTCTCTCAAAAGAGCTCTTCTTTAACCTCCTCAGAGGAGCAAGAACATTTTCAACTAAAGACGTTATTTTTGTTGGTGAAATAACAATAACCTCACTCGGAGGAGAAACAACAACAATCTTGCTCGGGGCCATTGGGGGCTTCTCAACAGCTTTCTTGGCAGCAGCAGGAGGAGGTGCATCAATGGTTCTTGTCCTTTCTTCTGGGACATCTTGTTTACTTTTCTTTGCCTTCACATTGGTAGAGGCAGATTTATCAAAGAAGGCAGGAGCTCTCCTTTTCTTCATTAGGTCACTGATGGGAATACTCGACTCAGAGGAAGAACCCTTTACGCTAGTCTCAAAGGTAGGTACTTGGTTAAGATTAACCACCACTGGACGAGGACGAGCAGTAAAAGATGAAGTATAACTCTTGTATTGCAACAAGTAAGAAGCAGATATAATATGTTCCTCGGCAACAGATTGGTGCATATCCCAGATAAGTTTTAAATGCTTTAAATTAACGTCAGCTTCTTTTGGAGGTTTTCTTTTTTGTCAACTGTAACAAATAAAAACAAATGTCAATGATGCATTTTATCAAACACAGAGAAAGCAAGATTTTAAAAAATAAAAACAACCTATCCCATTGCCATAGGGTGGACACCTGGGACCCTGATATACATCATCACCATTTAATGGAGGGTGCTGCCAATTTTTCATAACAACCCCATGCTCAAAATAATCCCTATTGGCATCGGGAAGATTGACAACTAACGCTCTATTCAAAAACGTAGTTTTTAAATAAAAAGTGGTATCACTAACAACCCATCTATAGCAGTACACAATCTCTGGAATCCCTAAACGGGTTCCATGAAGTTGATTCAATCTATGTACGCCATTAACTATCCTCCAGGTATTTGGAGCTATTCTTGCAGGTACAACGTCAAAATATTGGCAGAACTCCAAACACAGGGGATTTGGAGGAAAAAAAAAGCCACATTCGGCCACAAAAAGACTTGGGAACCAATGTCCCTCGGCCAAATAAAAATAATCAGAAGGTTCAGAAAGTTTTTCCAAAATAACCCACGAAGGGATTGAAAATTCAGACCGAAATTTGTCCAACGACTCAACAAGATAAACCATGATGAACAAAGTAAATAAAAGAAAGGGAAGAAAATCTTACAGAGAAAGAGAGAGCCGGTGACAATGAACGATGGAAAGAACGAAGGCACAAGACAGAGAGAAAATAAAGAGTTGAAAGATACAGATTTGAAAAGTGAAAGACGATAGGATTTCTACCGCATTTAAATACTTTACCTCGGGAATAGGGAAAAACAATGATTACAAAGAAAGACGTTTGCGTTTTCGGCGGTTAAAAGAAGAAAAGGGCACAAATATCGAAGTGGTCATGAAAATTCAAAATATTTATGAGGCCTGATACTGTGTACTCAAAAAAGGAGTTATATACAACGACCGATTTCCTAAAAACCATACAAACCAATAATCTATGCAGTATTCAAGCAGAATGTTCCATACTTTTCTTCAACATCAAACTATGAAACATAGGGAGCTTCTGTTGATACCAAATTCAATCTGCTGACGTGGACCAATCATTTGAAGACACGTGTCAACCTACATGACAAATATGAATACGTTCTACGAGTAACTTATACACTCCGAGCAGCTCAAGCGCACCGAGCAACTTAGGCTCCTCAAGCAACTCAGGGGCCCCGAGCAACTTAAGCGTGTCGAGCAACTCAAGCGGTCCGAGCTACTTAGCTTACAGCGCATCCAAATCAAGAGAATTAAAGAAACGACTGTGCATTAAATGCTCATTATTATCGTACAGATGTATATGTCTACTAGGTAACAACGCATTGTCCTTTCATTTGTACAGCCTCAAGGCTATAAATACATTGTAATCTCCTCATTAGGGGGGACTCCGAATTTTCTTGATACACTCACCTATCAGGAATTCTAGGAAAACATTCAGCAATACAAAAACAGTGGACGTAGGACATTCTTATAAGGCTGAACCACTTTAAAAATCTTTTGTCTTATTTATTTTATCTGTGATTGATTAATTAGAGATAATCTAATTTTTTACATCAACAACGCGTTTGTTTTTTCTTGTGAATCTGAAGTCTGAATTTGAAATTTGAAGTCTGAAATCTGAATCTGAAAAATATGTTTATCTGTATGTCTGAATGAACATTTAAATGAATGCATTTAGACTGATTCAAACGTTAGATTCAGACTTCAAAAATATATTTATTTCCTAATCATTTAGAGAAAAAAAATAAACGTTAACTTCATAATTATTTAATACCTTGAGCCTGAATAATTTTAAATTTAAGAGGTAAAAAGAATCTGCTAATTGGTTTATTAAATAACTTTTTAGTTATAATAAAGTTTTGGGCTGCGTTTGACTGCAACCTTTTCAGAAAAACCAAGCGAGAACGGCGGGAGAAAAACCCATTTCATTTCATTTCATTTGTTGAGTGTTGAGAGAGAGATTGTGGAAGTGAAACCCAAAATATGTTTGGGAAAATAAGCACACCAACAAATTATACCGCACAGATTAACCACCATATACCTGGCGAGGCCTTCCAAATTTCCAAAACCTCGCACCTACTAAAAATAAAACTACCGAGAAAACCAACTTCTTTAATGTGCAATAACAACAACTTTGGGGGGTTGGAATTTATTCGGGGTACGAAGCTATTGAGTGGTTTGAGTAGCTGGGGTATTGGTGGCCCTTGTAACTATTTTCTTCAAGTATTTCATCAAACCCAACTCCTCTCTGCTCTCAGGTTCTTTCTTTACTTGCTCCCATCTACTTTTTTTTTTTTTACCATTTACTACCTGCACAATCTTTTCATCTTTTTTTATTTTATTACTTAGATGCTCTACAGCATCTTCATTGTCTAATCAAAACTTAAGAGTTGTTGAATTGAAAGATCAGTGGAAAAATAACACGTAATGACGTAATTAAAAGTTTCCGATCATTATATAGAAGGCAAGGTTCTAAAAAATGCAGTCATGATTGAGCCATGGATGCCAAGCAAGCGTTAGAAGTTTAAGTGGGCATTGGGCTAGGCGTGATAGACGTTTATTTTTTTTTAATATATTTTAATATTTTTTAACTATGACAATGCTATTAAAAATACTAAAATGTTAAATACCTTAAAAATACGTCTGAATATTTGTAAATTATTATTTTTTTTAAATACTAAAAAAAAAACTCACGTTTTTAATGCCTTACCCACAAAAAAATGCTCGTTTCTTCAAGCCTTACCTTAAACAACGTTGACCATCGTTGACTACGCCTCAATCCACCCCTAGGATCAAAACTTGATGTATCTAAAAAGTTTCGAGCTTAGGCGCATTTTTTAGAACACTTGACAAATAAGTCCTATTTACATAAGATATTTCTTAATAGGTCATATCATAATATTTTTCTCTCAATCGGTCCTATTTATACTTACTATAAATATTCACTATATGTTTACAAATATGATCTATTGAATCAAAAATCGTTTTTTATGAGAGCTGTTGGAGCAAAAAAAAGATGATACTACCTATTAAATTAGGTACTTAGTAAACTAGACTAATTAGTGAAAAACCCTATATAAAATAAAGGGTTTTTTTTGACTTGCAACCCCAATTTTATATGAAAATTGTGTTTACACTCCATATTTTAAATCCTTTTGTTTGCAACCACCGTTAGTGAAATCCGTGAGGTGCTATCAAAATTTCAAAAAGACCATTCTAGCCCTGTCTTAATCTAAAATAATATAAAAGTTTTAAAAAATAAAAATTATATAATAAATCATTAAAAAATATTTAGAAATTAAAAAATTATAGAAAAAACATATAAAAATTTTGGAAATTAGGGAAATATTTTTAAAATCTGAAAATCATGAAAAAAAACATTTAAAAAATTTTAAAATCCGAAAATAATAGAAAAATCATTTTAAATAACAAAAAACTAAAAACAAATCGGGGGGGTGGGGGGGAACTTATAAATATATTTTTAAAATCTAGAAATCATGAAAATAAACGTAAATTACAAAAAAATGTTTAAAAAAATTTAAAAATCTGTAAATAATAGAAAAACATTTTAAATTACAAAAAGCTAATAAAAACTATTTTTATCGCTTGATGATTTTGATGTTTTAAAAACTATTTAAAAAAAACATTTTAAAACAGGTAACGCATGTTTTAAAATGTATTTTTGTAATTTAAAATTAAAAATACATGTTTTAAAAATACAAACATATTTTTTAATTTAAAATTAAAAATACCTGTTTTAAAAAAACTTATAAAATACATGTTTTAAAACTTAAAATACCTATTCCGTCAATGTGCACGGATTGAGAAACCTTTTCTTTTTGAAACAGAGGACTTGTAATGGCTGTTTGGAATTGGATGATAGAGTGAAAGTTGTGATGATTGACGGTATTTTTAAAACAGGCATTCTTAATAGTATAGATGTTAAAACATGTATTTTTTTATTTTAAAAGAGGTATTTTTAAGTTTTTTAAAACAGGTATTTTTAATTTTAAATTACAAAATATGCCTGTATTTTTAAAACAGGTATTTTTAATTTTAAATTACAAAAATACATGTTAAAACATGCATTGCCTGTTTTAAAATGTTTTTTTAAAAATAGTTTTTAAAACATCAAAATCATCAAGTGATGAAAATAGTTTTTGTAAGTTTTTTGTAATTTAAATTGTTTTTCTATTAATTTACAGATTTTAAAATATTTTTTAAACAATTTTTTTGTAATTTACATTTATTTTCGTGATTTCCAGATTTTAAAAATATATTTATAGCCCCCCCCCCCCCCAATTTTTTATGAGTTTTATGTTATTTAAAATGATTTTTCTATTATTTTTGGATTTAATTTTTTTTAAATGTTTTATTTTCATGATTTTCAAATTTTATAAATATTCTGTAATTTCCAAAATTTTAAATGTTTTTCTATAACTTTTTGATTTCTAAATATTTTTTAATGATTTATTATATAATTTTTATTTTTACAACTTTTATATTATTTTGGATTAAAACAGCGGTAGAATGGTCTTTTTTGAAAATTTTGACAGCACCTAACGGATATCACTAACAGTGAGGTGCAAACACAAAGGATTTAAAATGTGGGGTGTGTAAACACAAATTTCGATATAAAACGCGGAGTGGCAAGTAAACAAAAACCCTATAATAAAAGAGGTTTTTTCATTCACTCTCGAAGTTTGTATATAAAATTCAAGAGTAAAACATATCCAATGGAACTCCATACTCTCCGAGGAGGAGTTTGCTCCCCGCTTGGCTTACATTTTGGCCGATGTTTGTGCTCATCTCCAGACCACATATGCCTCTTATAAAGAGGTGGCTGATGAGCATCGCCGTTTTGTTTCCTTCCAGCCCGATGATTGGGTTATGGTGTACCTTCAGAAGGCACGATGATTAGGCAAAGGCAACAAGCTCCTTATGTGCTGCTTTGGCCCTTTTTCGATTATTCGAGCTTGTGGGCCGAATGCTTATGAGATCGACCTTCCTCTCGAGCTTCGCATGCACCGCAAGTTTATCGTGGCGGATCTTTCCCCATTCAGGGGCACCCATCCCCCATCCATTTTCCTGCCCACATCTTCGACCCACCATGTTGATCGTATTAAGGGTATCCTTGACGCGGCATTTGTATCTTTCATGTCGGGAGACTACACACGTTACTTGGTCCGTTGGGTTGGACGTCTTGAGATGGAGGATTTTTGGATTACCGAGGCCACCGTGCAGAATGTTGATCCCAATTTCTTTCGCCAGTACTCCGCGTATATGGATTCTTCTCAAGAGGGGGAGAATAATGTAGGAGCATAGGGATCTAAATATCTTTTAGCATTTGTTATCATTATACCCATTTTTACTCTTTTGTACCTTTTAGTATAAATAGCTCAAGGGCTCCTTTTTGTATCACTTTTGACAAGATGATAATGAGAGCTTAGAGTGAAATTGAGGCCCACTTATGTTTTCCTTATTTGTTGTTGTTGTTTTTGTTGTTGTTGTGTAGATTAAATTTCTTTTACACTTTCGCACCCTTATTCACATTATTATGTGGAAAATATTTTTATTGAGGTTGAGTTATTTCTTAGATCAACATCATATGGTTGTGAGGTATATTATAAATAATATATACGGATACATATATTACCCAAATTCGGGAGAATAGTTATAAAGATAGTTGTATATTATAGAGATAATTATATTTTATTCCTATTTATTTAGTCAACGCTCATTTAAGTCCTATTGACTTTCATTTGACTATATAAGTCATATTACTAGGCTAATATGACTTATTTAAAACTTTCTCTAATAGGCTAATAGGAATTATTTAAAGATTAAGGTGTCGTCACGCGTCAACAGGACTTATCAAAGAGTTTCTCTTTACCTTGTTAAGCTGATAGGACTCATTTAAAAGTTGATTAGTCAACAAGATTTATATGATGAAAACTCTTTTAAAAAGGTAAAGGTGGTACCCAGTGCACAAGGTGTTGTGAGGGGCTTGTTTGTAATATTTTAATTACATTTAATTCTGTAGGGACTTATTTGTAAATATTAAAACTCTATGTTATAAATAGAATGTGACGGGAGATGAATGACTTGACTCATTAATTCATTCCTCTTTGTTGATTTCTCTATTCTCCCTCTCCCTCTTCTTCTTCTCTTCCTTTTATTATGTAAATTGGTTCTCTCATAAGAGCATGGTGTTTAAAGCTCAAGGTATGGTTTTGAATCTCTAGAGTTGATTGTATAAACCCAGTGTATGCAAAGGTATTTCTGAAAAATGAGAAGTGTTATCCCATTCACAACTTCCGCGAATCCAACTCCGCAAAGGGTAAAATTTTTGTGACTCATTTTTGAATCGCAAGTTTTGGATCGTTGTATTTCGACCCAATCTACACAGATCCATATGTTTTCCCTTGGATTCTCGTTGTTCTCGCATTGTTCAGGTAAGGTCTACTTCGTTGCTATTTGAAGTTCAGATCTGTCTCGTTCTTCTTTTTGGGTCATTAATACGATGTTCGTTGGGAGCGGTCTCTTCATATTATAAAACAATATGGGAGTAAGACCAACCGATATCTACCTCTCCCAGAATCTGCAGTGAAGCGGGAGCCTTGTGCACTGAGTACGACCTTTACGACCTTTTTAAATTTGATGTTCGGATAGCCATCATAGTAGTTATTGTGTGATTAGTGTTTTTTTTTTGTGTGTTAGAGAGGCGGTTCTCTACACAATTGGTATTTGCAGTTTTTTGAGAGATGTGCCCAGAAACTGTTTGTAAAGATGTGTACCTCAGAAGAAGATAAAGCAGGAGCAACAAGTTCTTTTACCGGTGGGACTCCTGCGATGGGTAATAGCAGTGAGCATCATCCAGGCTTTTGTGTATTACGACTGTTAGACTGGATGAAACAAATTATATGCAGTGGGCTCAATCTGCTCGTATGTACATTGCTGGTCGTGGAATTATTGCCCATGTTGACGGAACTGTACATTTTCCTCCCACGAACGACCCTAAATATGGTGATTGGGGGGCTGAGAATGCCTTAGCTATGGCGTGGTTGTTGCAGTCAATACAACCACAAATTAGCAAAGGGTTTTCTGTTTGTGAAAATAGCAAGAGAGTTGTGGACTGCCGTAGAAGAAACGTATTCGTCTGTTGAAAATTTTGCCAAGTTGTATGAACTTGAGCAGAGTATTGCGAAATTTAAATAAGAAGACCAATCTCTTGCTACATGTTACGATTCTCTGCAAGGCAAGTGGGAAGAGTATGACCACTTCGAAGACTATGTGCCTGTTTGTACAACTTACGTTAAGGCGTACTGGGCTATGTAGAACGGAGCCGTATTTATGAGTTTTTGGGTGGTCTGCACCCATAGTATGAGCATGCAAGGGTGCAAGTATTGGGTAGGTATACTGCCCCTACTTTTGTTCGTGAGGTGTTCTCCTATATATAAGCCGAGGAAAGCATGATGAAGGCTATGTTTACTAAGGCTGAATCAGAAGTACCTCTATCTGAGAGGTCTGCTCTTGCCACCCAACAATGGAACATAAATTTTTCCTCCAAGAGAGGAAGACAACATGACAAGAACCACCTGAAGTGTGACCGCTATAGTTGCACCAGTTATACTCGGAAAACTTGCTGGGATCTTTATGGGTGACCAGCCTCAACCCCTGCTAGACAGAGAACCCTTCCAGTTAGGGGGCCACCAGTGTCAGCTATTCCGTTCAGGAGACCTCCCTTGGCACACAACGCAACAAATGAGCCTGTCTTTACTGGTCATACCTCTCCTGGACCGTCAAGGAATATGTCCATACAAGATGCTGATCATCTCAGACAAGATAATGCTTATCTTCGACAGAGGCTAGCTCAACTCGATCTCTGGTCCACTTTTGATTCTCCCTCTACCTCTAATTTTGCTCAAACATGTATTTCTCATTCAGCACATCATGTTTCCGCATTGTCCGGCATGCTCCCTTGTGGATCATTGATTCTGGAGCCACTGATCATATGACTTGTATGGCATCTGAATTTTCTTCATACAGTATATGTTCTGGTCGGGATAAGATTATAGCGGCTGATGGATCGTTCGCTCCAATTGCAAGGAAGGGAACGATTCCACTCGAAATATTACTCCCTCCTCCATTCTTCATGCTCCAAAACTTACCAATAATCTTCTTTCTGTTAGTCACATTACCAAAAGTTTGAATTGTATTGTGACATTCTTTTCGTCTCATTGTGTTTTTCAGGACTTGGTTACCTAGGAAGACGAATGGAAGTGGGCATGAGGACAATGGCTTGTACTTGTTGGACGCTAGACCAATTTCCTCTTATGTTGCAAATCAGTCTAATGTTAGAGCTAGTAGTGTGAATACAAATCTGTTAATACGATGGCATAATGGACTGGGTCATGTTCCCATTTCTGTATTGAAGCGTGTGCTTCCTCAGTTTGCTTCTATTGCACCTGTTGAGTTAAATTGCGAACCATATGTTCTTGCTAAACAATGTCGTGTTCCTTATCCTACTAGTATTAAAGAAACTACAACACTTTTGCAGCTTGTTCATTTTGATGCGTGGGGTCCTGAACCTACTATTTCCTTACTTGGTTTTCGATATTTTGTGGTATTTGTTGATGACCTTAGTAGGAATACTTGGCTCTATCTCATTAAGCATAAAAGTGAAGTTCATTCCATTTTTATGAACTTTCATAAAATGGTTTGTACTCATTTTGATTGTCTAGTCAAGATACTCCGATTTGATAACGAAGGGGAGGTATCCAATCCAAAATACTGGGGTGGCTATATCCCCAAACTCAGAGGAGGATGAGGAGGAACCCGAATGTAGTAGCGAGAGGGTGTGGTGGGAGGGTGCATGGTGTGAAGGTGGGGATAAGGGGTGATTAGGAAGTCCACCATGGTGGTTGAGGGCCCCGGGGTAGTCAAAAGCACCGTGGGGATTGGGGTGTAAATCGGGTCGAGGGTTTTGGTTAAAAATGGGGTGGGTAAAGGCTACGGTGGGGTGAAGTGGGTTCGGAGGGTGTAGAAAGGTGGTCGGATGGGGGTATAAGGTAGACAGGAGACCCGAAAAAAGGTGAGGGCTATGATGGGGGTCGGTTGGGTGTGGTAATGGCCTGGGATGGTTTTCGGCATCGTGGTGGGGGAACAAATGGTTGGTGGGAGTCAATCGGGTTTGGTGGGAGTCAATCGGGTCAAAGACTTGTGGTGGGTGAAGGTTGGAGTGGTGTAGAGGGTGGTTGGGGCGCCACCCAGGGTGGGCAAGGGGTTCGGGGAGGGCTGTGAGGAGCGGGTAAGGGTCTGTACGGCTGGGGTGGGTCGGGTTTTGAGCGGAAAGGGTTTGGGTGGGCAGGGGGTGGGACGCAGGGTGGACGGGGTGCGTGGTGGGCTGCCCGGGGTTGGAAAAGGGTCGGGGCAGGGTGGTTTTGGGTTCGGCAGGGCTGTAGGAGGGGCTTGGGGTGGGGTTATGGGCCGGAGGGTGTGCGCCGGGGCCGGGGGTGCTGGAGGGAGGGGCGGATGGGCTGGGGTTGGTCGGAACATGGTAGGGTTGTGGTTAGGGTAGAATTAGGGTTTTGTGCCGTGGTGGCTTGGGTTTGGGGCGTGAGTCGAGCCATTTGAATCATAAGTTGGGCCATTTGAGTTTTGATTTCTTTCATATTTTGCTTAAGATCCAAATTCTCATCTTAGAGAACGATTTTTTTGAAAAAAAGAAAAAAAATCACCAATACACTAGCACCAACTTATGATATAAAAAAAATGTGTAAATTACTAATAGCAATGATTTTTGTATTCTTTGGTAAGATATAAGAAGTCAGAGAAAAAAAATTATTGACTGCCTTTAGAAGTGTTATTAGGTGATATTGGAATTTCTTAAAAGAATTTGAATGCATTTTACTCCTAAAGATATAGAGTTGGGGCTAGTTTTTTTTTTTAAAAAAAAGAATCAGTTTTCAAAAAGTCCTTCAAACATTTTTTAATACACATTTAGTTCAAATCTTTTTATTATTTCAAAAAGTTCCTCAAACACCCATTTAACCAATGTTCTCTTATTTTTAAAGGTCGGCGCTAGCGGCATCCCCCCCTGCTGGAGCTCCGGTGACCCTCACCGGTGCTCCTTTGTTTTTAAGTGTTTTATGTGGCGGAGAACTTTTTGAAAAAAAATAAAAAAGGTTGGACTAAACGTGTATTAAAAAACGTTTGAGGGACTATTTAATATATGCCCCCTTCCCCCCCACTCCACCCAAAAAAAAAAAAATGTTACGTCACGCACATACAGAGAGTAAGGGCCATAGATTCCAAAAACATTTCACCTGATCCCAACAGAAATTTGTGGGACCGAGGCGAATCATGATTAAGCAACCCATACATATCAAAATGAAATTGCTTCAAACCTATTGAGAAATTGTGAAATCCATTTTTATCGATTTTAGAAAGTGTCATCATGAGTTAGTTTTAAACTGCTATTTATGTCGATTTTAGAAAGAGCTGCATATTAAATTGGCTTGAGAATTTACAAACATTTGATCAAAATCTGAATTGTGTTATTTATCAGAGTTGAAAAAACTTCATTATTAACCCCTATTAGAAAATCTAGGGCCTGTAAAAATTGCTAAAAATTATGGGCCCAAGGCGATTGCCTCTCACCTCCACTTAGGTCTGCCCTAAGGGTTCAAATGCTAATGCTGATAGGGGTGTGGATTTATTTACAGGAGGAGAGTATCTCAGCCCGTAGGGGAGCAAACGGCTGGTTCAGTGTTTCGAAATCCATCCAATATGGGGGTTTCAGCGGCAGAGTTGATTGAGAGAGCTGGATTGAAAGGTGTGCAAGTTGGAGGAGCTATGGTTTCAAGCAAGCATGCTAATTTCTTCATAAATTGTGGCCCAACTTCTAAAGACATGCTTGAGCTTATAGGCTTGGTTAAGGAGATTGTCTATCAGAAGTTTGGGGTATTATTAAGAGAAGAAATAATGTACATTAATCCTTAAAGTAATGTAGCCATTAGGTACTTGAACAAACACTACTGAAGAATTCTCATGATTTACTTGAAACAAATACCATGATAATGTTGATAATCTTTCTACAAGAATACAAATTTAATTGTTTCTGCATTAATGAATCCCATGTTTCGTACTTCTTGCACTTTGTGTTAGTGCTTTGGTGATGAGGTGAGTAACGATTCCGATAGGACAGAAGAGCAGGCAAAGAGAAACCGAATGCCTGGTCTCTAGTCTGTTTAGCAATCCATCATGATACACCTGCCTGCTTGAAATGCACAAATTTGCTATCGAGTTAGAACAGCATAAATGGGCGGGCATGTGGAAACACTCACATAGGGGAACATAAAAAAATAAAAAAACACCATAAACTCCTTGAACAAGCTTTCTTAATATTGTTAATGCAAAAAATTGAATTATGCATTTTGTTGCGAAACACCCCCTTTTTCGGGACTTTTATGCAACAATAAATGATGATCTTTTGTGGCATTAGCAACACAGGATCTTTGCAAAAAAAAAAAAAAAAGATGCTTTGTTTAGGGAGTTCTGTGCAATAGCTCAGGAGATTCTGTGAGAAATTGGCTTGGTGTCACTTAATCTACTGGATCTTACGGATAAAAAATCCGTTGATGATTTTTTTTTCATCTATATTCTGTACCAGATATGGTATATGAAAGCAAACAGTTGCACATATGTCCTGTCTTGCATCCCAGTTTCATATATGATACTACAATACTAAGTCAGTGTGATATCAATTAGCTATACAAATAAATCAAAAGAATCTTCAGAATTTTAGGCCTAAATTATTCACTTTTGTGAGTGTAAAAATGGACCGCCCTTTTGTATCCCTATCGGAATCAAATTCAAAATTAGATTGATTCATTTTAATTGGTAAAATGCGGAGTCCATAAATAAATTCAGAGAGGAGAGGGTGACCCAAACTTTTCAATTTTCTCAAGAAACCCCCTACCCATTACCTTGCATTAAGTATGGTTCAGAGGTTTCTTGTAAGATGGAGATATTCATTATTTTTGCACTTCAGCCTAAAAATTGTATATTTCAACACTTGACCATATATATATATGGAGAGAGAGAGAGAGAGAGAGACCTCGCAGCAAATAGATCTACGGCCAACAAGTGAATCCATGCGGAAGCTAATGTCATCTCATTGGAGAACATCTTAGCTATACCGGGGAGCTGCATCAATTAGGTTACAAAAGTGAAGATTGGAGGAAGAGGACCATCAATCTCTTCACAGTCAATTATTAAGGCCACACAAACTAATAATAACATACACGGGACAGAAAAACACATTTTTCATCCCAAAGTTCAGATTTGCAAAACTAAGGGTAGTGTCAGCTACGGTACTACACATAATGCATAATGTGTAACTGATAATATGTAAATCCATTAGCTGATTAGCAAATGCATTGGGAGGGTATGCATTATGGATGATCCCGTTAGTTAAAATACTGATTATGACTAGGCATTTTGGGATGCTTTGTTAAAGAAAGCCTGAAATTTTAAAAGTTTACAAAAGCTCAAAATATTTTAGGGACTTTATGACTTTGAACAATTTGTTTTTCCAACCCACTTTTTAAAATCATTGCAATTGCACCCTGCTGTTGTAGAATAGGGAGCAAGTACAAAGAATAGGTTAGAGATCTTCGACTTTGCACAATGTGTTTTGTCTTGGGCTTATCAGGACTTAATGCACGTTCTACTGGTATTGTGCAAACACAGATTTCAAAAATGTGGAATTTCTCAAATTTAGGGCCTGTTTGGTTTGCAACTATAATTCTGTTTTCTGTGTTTAAATACAATTCTGATAAAAATCTTCGTTTGGCAACCTGTTTTTAAACACAGAATTATAATATTCCTGTGTTATAATCAAGTTTTTCAGAAAACAGATTTTGGGTGTTTTATAACATCTGTTTTTTTTATTTTTCAACTCAGAATTATTCATTCTTAATATTTTAAAGCAATTATACCTTAATATATAATATACATACATAATACATTAATGTGTGTAATTCTTATAAATAAAAAATATATATGTACATATACACAAAATTACGTATGGAATAATATAAAGTTAAATAATATTATCAATAGATACATGATACTTATATATAGTATTATACATATATTATTAATGTATGGAATAATATAAAATATACATATAGTACATATGTATTAAAAAATATTATCAATTCATGTATGTATATAATTTTATAGTGAATTATATATGCGACATCATTATAAATATATATATATATATATATATAGAGAGAGAGAGAGAGAGAGAGAGAGAGAGAGAGAGAGAGAGAGAGAGAGAGAGAGTTAAACTCCCTAACATACCTCATTAAATATACCTAAAAATACATGATATTAAATGTACGTGTATATAATTTATGATGTATGTATGTATGTATATGTATACATTCATGTATCATGTATGTATGAAAGTTATATATATATATATATATAAACTTCACAACATACCTCATTAAATATACCTAAAAATACATGTTATTAAATGTACATGTATATAATTTATGATGTATGTATGTATGTATACATTCATGTATCATGTATGTATGAAAGTTTTATGTATGTTTATATGTACATACATATATATATATATACACACACACACACGCATATGTATGATATAAATATACATATTTGTCAATTTTGTCAAATTTTTAAAAAACTGTATTTAAAAACAACTTTACCAAACGCACACCAATAATTATAAACACAAAAAACTGAATTTTAAAACTGTATTTAAAACAGTGTTTAAATCGAATTTTCTGAATAGAGAACCAAACAGGCCCTTAGGATCTGTATGTGCCATTTAAACACGTACCTCTGGCAGCCAGTACTTGCTTGCAAACATAAGGCGAATTGTATCAGGTGTCCAAGAGATGTATAGTAGATAAGCATACAAAAGTCCAAGCACAACATATGGTAGCCCACTTTCCACTGATTTCTTAGTCTGCATCCAAATATTATTCAAAACAATAAGAAGCCATAGCTTGGGCTTGCAGATTTATAGAATAGGATTTAAATTCAGTGGGAAACTGAAACGATGGGTCTATTTTTCACTTTGACCCACATTTATTTAATCTAACCTAGTTTAGCCTCTGAATTCTTCACTTCTTAGCCTTTGACCCCAGAAATGTCTTGGTGACACAAAATGATGTGGAACACAGCGAAAATTATCACAAATAAACAAATATCTCCAATTTCTAATAATTCAAAATATCATCATAAATGGCAAAAGTGATTACAAGGAGGGCCCCGGGTCTTTATTTATACTAAACCTAAGACTTGGAGAACAAGTTTCCTAATTAAAAATGAGTCTTCTTTTCTAAAAAAAAAAAAAACTAACTAAAGATAATTACTAATAATAAAAAATAAAACGAGGAAAAAAGTACCCCCCCCCCCGAAAGGGGAACTGTGCCGTGCGTCACTCCCCCCGCTTTGAAAAGCTCGTCTCGAGCGCTAAAATGGTATGCCGTCCGTCTCCGGTGACACATGGATACATGTGGTGAGAACCTCCGCATGCTCTGATGGTTGCTCAATTTCTTCTTCACATTCAAAAACTAAAACCGGATTTTTCCTTTTTGTTGGGACAACCTGAAACTCGATGTCCAAACATCCCGCAATCATCACACTTGAAGTGGACCCCTGGAGTAGTGGTAACCGAAGTCGTAGTAGATGTTGCAGTCTCTGTAACAGGTGGTTTGGTGGTTGTCCCACCCCGTGCCATAGTTGTTTCCGCCTTGAAATAATTCTCCACCTTCCTTGCATACTCAATTGCTTTGTTTAAGGAACTAATTTGACGCAGCCCTAGTTCCGTTTGGTACTTAAGTTGGAGGCCTTGAATGTAACGCCCAATTTGCTGTTCCATGCTCTCCTTCAGTCTAGCCCGAGTGCAAAGCAACTGAAAGTGTTTCGAATATTCTTTAATAGACATATAACCCTGCTTGAGACTTTGGACACGTGCAAATAGATCCCTCTCGTAATTCTCGGGGATGAAGGCAGCCACCATCTCCGCCTTCATGTGTTCTTAAGAGGTAATTGGGTCTAAATCATTTGCTGCCTTGTCGTGCACCAATTGATCCTACCATACCAAGGCATAACCCTCCAAATTTGTAGCTACATATTTGACACATCTATAGCCCCGTTACTCCTTTAAATCAAAGAAATACTCCACACATTTCAACCAATCCTTAAACTCATTCGGATCCATTTTTCCATCAAACATACTCACATCAATACGGACATCACCATTCATAGCCTTGCCAAATATTTCAATTAAAGTGTTAAGGTCGTCCTTTGTTAGTTCCCCGCACCATAACACATCCTCGGGGTCCTCATCATAGTCCGTTTGGGGCCCACGGGACTGCCCAATGTGGTTGTTTAGGGGGCTAATATGGGATTTTCCTTAGTCGTTTGAAGGGGCAATTGTTGTTTATGTGCCCTTTATTCCCGCACCCATGACACGTTCGTAAGGTGGAACGTAGAGGGGTGCGCCGCCACACCTCACATCTTGGTGTAAAACCATCACGGTAAGTCTCCATTCGTTTGATAGGTCTCTCATCAGCATACAACGAGTGAGGGAAATACCATCCTCTTCATGAGTTTCTTCTCCTTCTACCCTTAATTTTAATGGGTTGGGCTGAATTTATTGGACCCATTGTGACACATCTTTTTTTGCCCCTTTGTGACCCCACGGCATCGATTGCGGTGCTGAATGAATGGAACTCACTTTTTCCCGGTGTTTTTCAAAATTTTGAAGGGGCTGTAACACCCCGCACTTTTGGGGATAATTAAAATTCATAAGTAAGTGTAATTTGGGAATTTAAGAGGTTATCGTGAATAGTAATTTTTGGAGTTTTCAAGGATTAGGTGATTTTCGATGGGTGCTATATTTACTTTTGGGATTAAGTAAATAATTCGGAGTATTTTAATTATATGTCGCAGCTGGGTAAAGCGACAGAGAATAATATTTTAATGGGAATACCGCATTAAGTTGTGTGGGGTTAAATTATTGATTTGCGGTCAAGTACCTCGGATGGAGATTTCGAGTGCGCAGTTGGTCTCGGAATGGTCGAAATAGTCAGAATAGAGTATCCGGGGGTCGTAATTAAGTTTCGGGAATTTTTGGATTAAAAGGAAAATTGAGTAAACGAGTCATTTTTTGGTTTAAAAGGGATAAACGCTTATTCTCTCCTATAGAAGACACGGGAGAGTGGGAGAAAGAAGGAAGAAGAGAAGAAAGGAGGAGGAGAAAAGAGGAGAGGAAAAGGATTTCCTGGCCAAACTCCGTGGGATTCGACTCGGGGTCGTCAAATTTTATCCTCCAGGCAAGTGTTTACTTGCTTTATTTAATTTTGAGCATAATTCTCATATCATAATTGGTAATAACAAACCCTAAAGATTTTGGGTTGGATTTTCGTGGATCAAACGGGTTTTTTCGTAAGTTTAACGGGTAAACCCCGAAAATTATTAAATTGGAGAAACTTAGAAATTCATAGAAATTAATGGTTGATCCTTGGTTCTAGGATGATTAGAACCTATTTCCTTTGTGTATATATAGTTGGGTATAGTTATTTATTGGTGGGAGAAGAGGTATAAAGCTTTGAGGGTTGTTAATGGCTGAATTGGACCCGTGGAGAAGAAGCAGTTTCGGCTGCCCTGTTTGATCGATCGATCGATGCCCTGGGATCGATCGATCGATCCTACAAAATTTTTGGCAATTTGTGTTGGTTCAATTTATATGGGATAAATTCCTAAGTTAAGGATTTCTAGCCTATTTAATTGAGCAAATAAATAGACATTACTAAAGACGATATATTTATCCAATTGAGAGAATTTATGGGGCTAAGAGAGTCTTTTAAGTGTGTGACACTAGAAATTATATTTTCGAGGAAATAGATCAATTGAGGAATTAGAGAGTTGGGGTTTCCCAAAAATAGAGTGGGGACCTCTAAATTATTATTTGGACAAAATGTAGTCCTTGGGTTTGTGGAAATAGAATCCACGACCTATCTAAATTAAGGGTGTTTGGTGACGAATAATTCATGGGATAATTTCAGTGGGCTTTTAGGCATACATAATTGTGCGTGTAGAAAATGTAATTATATCGTTTATGGTTGAGTACATCCTACGAGACTACTAGGATGAATTGGTATAGTTGGAGAAATCATATAAATCCTTAAACGTGAATAAGGTACATGTTATTTATCAAGTGAGGGAATACTTTTGGGTTTAGTATCGTGAGTGTGTGAATGCTTGAATATTATTAATTGTGAGAATCTTTGGGATTATTGGTCATCGTTATGTGTGATTGGCAATTATGGCCATTTATATGTATCTTTGAGGAACAATGTGGAATATATATATACGATGTGATTAAAGTATATATATTATATGATACGGAAATGTATATATATCTATGTGTGGATGGTATATATATCTATGTGAAGCATACCCCTTCTATGCTATCATGGGAAGTTGCGCGATGTGGGTGAGGCCCCTGGCTTGAGGAGCAGGGAGCGTATAGTCCCCAGGTCATAGCGTCCATTTTATATTGTGTGATTTTTATTAGGGGTGAGACGTGGTGGGTATGTTTCGTCTCACTTTCGGGGAGGAACTATGACCGCTTCCCATACGTTGTGATTTGGCTTTTACCAAGGCGGTGTGAGATTCTGACCGTTGATATCCAGGATGATACGTGAGTGATTCCCTGGTAGATGATAGCATAGAGACCGCATCCTCGAGTTATAGCTCGTTGGGATGGTTATTATACTGGTGTGTATAGTATATTACTTGTGCATGAGAACAAGATATTATATATCTCAATTAGAATAAAGAGATAAAAGGAAGAAAATTTAATTCTCATTCCGGGAGATTGTATCCGGACTTAAATTGTGATATGTATTATGAATGAGGAGGTTATGTTTATTTATTTATATGGGTATATATAAGTTGAGCATTGAGGGTCTAATGGATCCCGACGATCGACCTTGCCAAGTAGTAGTGTATCGGGGGGGTTCATTGTTTGGATTTCGCCTCGCGAGACACCCCACGCACGAACATGGCATAGCGTTGAGACTGGGGAGAAGTTTAACTCTTAGTGCTCTAGTTTTGGGTTTTTCTTATATGAGTATATATATATATATATACACGTTGTGTACTGAGGGTCTAATGGATCTCGACGATCGACCTCGCCAAACAGTAGTGTATCGAGGGGGTTCCTTGTTTGGATTTCGCTTCGCGAGACACCCCACGCACGAACATGGCATAACGTTGAGACCGGGGAGAAGTTTAGCCCTTAGTACTTGGTTTGCTTAGGATTTCTAGAGTTGGGGGTGACGGATTAGTTAGGCAGCGTAGCTTGACTAGAATGTTTAGAGGGATGCGCTAGGTGTGCACTATTAGAAGAGAGGTGAGGGGTATCTCATGGGAGTGCGATACCAATTTAAATATGAGATAAAACATATTTTTAAAAATAAAGTATTTATGCACTTGCAAAATATTTTCACAACTCGGGCTCTGACCCGTTTATCTACTTTTCCTCTCTTTTGCTATATCTATATATATACTTAGGTGTCCAGACACAGGGACGTCTGGATGACGATTCCTTCGAGTCAGACGCTTGCTGCAACAGCTGTGGATGCATGCAGGTTTATTTTTAGACGCTTCTACTCTTGTGATCTAGATAGGAAGCATTGTAGTAACTTTTGGGCCGAAAGCCCAAATTGTATTTATTTATTCTTTCGCCGCCTTTTAGTGCGGCATTCGATTTGGTTGTATTATATTTGAACCGGGTGTTTGGTTAGTTTATCTCTTTCCAGTTTCATTTATTTAAACTGTGTGAATGTTTTAAATGATTTAATTGGTTTAAGAGATTAGTTAAATAAAATTTTGACGCCAGCCTAATAGGTTATTAGTAATTAATTTGGTTTTCGACAGTGATGCTAAGAATGATCCATATGGGACTCCTGTTTTAATTTGGTACAGGAGTGATCGCCCGGTATTTTATTAGGCGGGGTGTCACAGACGGTATCAGAGCATCAGGTTCTAGTGTCCTTAGGAATCTGTGCGGACGTACTACGCTTTCAGCGTGCTTTCGATTTGTTATAGAGCCTTATGATTAGGGTTGTTGATTCCTCCTGTGAGAATTCGTTCTCCTGTCATATTATGAGATTATAGTAATCTTTTGCGCGCTCGTTTGAAATTCGTGTGCTGATCAATGAAGGCGACAAGAGGTGGGGTTAGTAGGAGACTAGGACCGCAGTAGAGGTCACTCTCCTTGTGGCAATTGTCAAGGATGGTTGCAATGACTATTAAAGTATAGTAGTTGTAAGTATCCAAGTACCGCTATAGTAGAGAGTGGTACTGAAGTTGAATTACTCGGTGAAGCTAAAGGGTTCGAAGGGGGTCTTTGATAAGGACCATACTTTGAAGTTAATTCATGCGAAGGCAGTGTAGCATTACTCAGTGGAAGTAGAAGGCTCAGAAGTTTTGACTTAGAGAAGGGTATGAAAATACCCAGATGTGAAAATTTGAGGAAAATTTCACTCGTAGGAGCAATATTGAAATGGTGGGAAGGGTGATCACCATATTCGGGGGAGCGGAGCAGGATGTTTTGCCCCTAAAGGGATCTTACGGATAGTTTTTAACCGTGAGTCCCCATGATTTAGCAGGAATGAGAAGAATGCACTTTTAAAATTATTCACATAAGGATCGGTCAGAGGCCGACAGTGAATAAAGAGATTTATGGATAAGTGAACTTTGTACTGAATCAAGGTAAGTACAATGAAGAGAAAATCCTTCCGAGGAATGATAGGCTCACTAGAGAAGTGTTGCTAACACTTATGGAGGATGGATGCGTTCGAGGACCCCATTGGTGGCCATCCACCCGGGGAATTCGTTGAAACAGGGCTGTTGAGGCCGGTGGTGGAGTTTCCTTTTTATAAAGAAGTTAAGAGGAACTAGTAAAGTGATTGTCAGGATCGCGGTTATGGAGTTCAAGATACTGATAACCTAAAAAGGGTCAGGGTGACCCGAGATGGGGAATGTTGGAATGTGAAGTGTAGAACCATACGGTTAGTGATTGCCCAGTGGGAGTTAAGGGGCAAGAGTAAGGTGCCCAGATGGGGCATTGATTAAAGTAATTTTTGGTTCAGTTAGAGCAAGTGTACCAAGTCCGGGAATCTTTTGGAGTAGCTAGGAAGATAGGCGAAGTTATTGTTATGAGTTTCACCTCAGTTGGAGGTATGTTCTGTGTGACAAGATTGAGTCACGGTATTTTATTAGCTCTAGATTCGTGTGTGATACGAGTTTACAAATAGTATCGATAACGTTATGTACATGGGCGGAGCTACATGGGGCCGAGCAGGGGCTCGAGCCCCCACGGAGGATTTTTTTTTTTTTTTTTAGAAATGTAGGTATATAAAATATTTGGGGTAAAAGTTGAAATAGAAAAGTTTTGGGACTTATATTTACAAATAATTAGAGTATCACAACAACCCAAATGTTAAAAGACCTAAAAAGTTTATCTCATGTTTCAAACTCTGAAACAGAGGAGCGGCTGCGGCAGGGGAGAGAGAGAGAGGAGAGCCATTTCCAGGTATTTCTTTCCCCATCTGTTTTGTTAATGATATAAGGGTTTGCTTCTCATATTTATTTTCACAACTTAGTGTGGGGTTGACTTGATGATATAAGGGGTTGCTTCTCATATGTCAGAAACCAACAATTGAATTTGTGCACAACTGCATGTTACCCCCCTGTGGCCCAATTGAATTTGTGTTTTGTTAATTTAAAGAGTTGGTATTTAGTTTAGTTGGTTTAGTACTATTGTTTTGTTTATTTAAAGAGTTTAGTTGGAAATTAATTTATTTAATTTATGTAGACGAATTTGAATGGGGTTTGTGTTTGTATTAATTTTATATCTTCAATTTTTTGGGGGGGATATTAAGTGTTATACCTTGTGGTATGAGTTCCGCCAGGGCACAACTCATTAATGCTATTTGGGAGAGATTTGGGAGATTTGTTTGGTACCCATAGCATCACTCATTTTTGTTAGGATATTAATGAACCTAATTTTTTTTGTCAAATCAGTCAACCTATAGAGAGATTTATTTTTATTTAGGTCAAATCAGTTAAATTTGGGGCGAAATATTGGCTTATATATTTATTTCTCTTCTTATTAGATTAAATAAATTACGTTATTTTTGTCAAATACTCAAAAATAACCTCAAAAAATTCGGCTCGGGGGCTCCCGAACCCCCGGTCATCACCACTAAATTAGCCCCCACGAACGACAATTCCTGGCTACGTTCATAACTTATGTAGTATATGTTTATGTGTTTTTCCGGCATAGCGGGGATCTATTTTCTTTCATTCGCTGTGAAGAGAGCGGGTGTTAGTATTCTAAGTCTATATCAGATTGGTATTACTCGTTTTGCATGTGTTATACGAGTATGGTGTTATTTTGAGTAGAATTTGATATTCGTTGTTCGGAGCGATAGTAGGCTAATGATGGCAAGACTATCGTGTCTGCGGTTCCAGGGTGGAACGGGTTGTTGTTGCGATATCTCACCTGGATACAGGTTGAGTTCGCTTTTATTATATGGATGGATGGAACTTCGGTGAGCAGATGTTTCATTATCATGATTCGAGTGCGTGGCGACCTTATAGGTGTGATTTAAGGTATGCAGGGTTAATTGTTGAGCTGTGAGTTTAAGCTCATTATTGGTTGCGCAAGGACTTAGTGTTAGTGCGAGCGCTTAGTGGTGTGGCTCTTGGATAGAGATAGGAGTTCAGACCACACTTTGTTGAAAGAGGGATAGGGTTATCCCGGTTGCATATATGAAGTTAACGGACCTCTACGACCGACAAAGTTAAGTAGTAGTGTATTGGAGGGGTTTCTTGTTTGGATTTCGCTTGCGAGATGCTCCACGCATGAACCTTAACGACGTCGGGAGTGGAGAGATGTTATAGGATGCAAGGATGTTGGTTTGGTCAATTTAGTGGTTAAAGGTCAAAGAAGTGGAAACTTCAGGAGCCAAACTATGTTAGCACAAATAAATATGGCAAAGTCAAAATAACCCTAGAAAATAATTGGAAAATTAGAAATGTTATCATAGTAAATTGTGATCTAAGACAAATTAGAAGCTTATACCAGTTCAGCTTTTGGAGCAAAAACCATGAGGGTGTAGAATGGAAGAACGGCGACGGTTCCCAAGGTGAAAACACCACTTGCTATTTGTGTACTGGTCAACCCTGCAAGGAGAGAATAGAATTTTGGTTGTCTGAAGAAATATAAGAATGTGCTAACATGAAGCTTCCAGTATAGTTTGAAAATGAAAAGAATCAGGAACTCTTTGATACATTTATATCTTCTAATGATTCTTTCACAATCAATATTGTTGTTCTTTAATGCACAAGATATTACCCCAAATTTGGGACAATTAATGTTTAAGCTAGGGGAAATAGGCACATTTTAAATTCAATCCACCTTATTTCTTTTTATGCTCTAAAAAGTTCCTCTTCTATCCTTTTGTGAAAACAGTCCTTCCCTTGGTCCAGACCACCATCTCTGAAACTGCCGCTTCCAGCAACCAGTGGTGGCCGTCACCGGTAAGTCGTCCGAGACTTGTCAAAAAGTCTTTAGAGACTCACCGGAAAGTTATTAACGGGAGGCTTCCAGAGGTAATCGGAGTCTCTTGGAGGTTATCAGAGGAGAAAACAATTACTTTAATAGGGGGAAAATGACTTTAAAACTGAAGGAATGAAAAAAGGGAAAGAAGACACCTTCACTGCTGGACAATTTTTTTATTTAAAACCTCAAATCTACCTAATAAAAAAATATCAACTCACTATAAAAGTAACAGAAAAATTGTAAAACACAACTAATTTGAAATCCATCATCAATTTAAATATTTATGCTAAAATTTCACGAGAAAAGAAAGACGAAGATCCATAGCTGAGAAAATTCAGTGCGAACATCCATAACTAGAAGAAAAATAAATAAATAGAAATCACTTATTTATTATTTATTTTTTGAACAAGGTACAAGACGCCGACAGTATCATGCTGTGAAAAGATCCAATGAAAAAGACCGCATACTTTTTTGGGACTCTTTATGCAAGGAAACTTTAAAGCCTGTTAAATTCGGAGCATTCAAACCTAAAACAATTTGTCATATATGTAAAGAAACCCAGGATTTTATATACTATGCTGGATGCTTTGATTACCTAATGTAAGATTTACATTCTCGACACCCCCATGGGCAGTCAACTTGAGCCAAACACATTGACAAATTATATTGGGTCACATGGAGTATTTGGACCATTGGCTACGGATGCAAGGGTTTTAATTCCCCAATATATAATATTTTTCTCAACAGAGACCTTGTATTATATTTAGCTCCATCTCTTTGTTGAGAAGAAGTATGAGACAAGGTGAGGTTTGTGCATCTTTATAAGCATCCTCCCCCAAGGTACCACGTGGATGGATTTTATTAATATAGATTAAGGTGTAAAGCCTCGAGGTGAAGCGTGGGAAATAGCCTCAAGGCTTAAGCCAAGGGTTTTTTATTAGAGGCATACGGCTTACCCCTCAATCACTTGGGGCTTACTCCTTGAGGTGGGCACTCTCGGGATTATGATGCTTTATCATCAAGTTTTATTGACAGCTGCCCTATTTTCCCTTTCTTCTGTTCATCTATGTATATATATATACTCTGGTCGACTGCATATACCCTGTCTGTATATATTATACTCAGAAATATATATACCTTAACATACACTTTTATATATGACTCTGCAAGATACATTACTTTAATATTGATAGTGAAGAAACACTACTTTAGTAATTTTATTAATATTTTTTTTAAAAATTTTGGTGAATTTTTTGTTTAAGTCGAGGCTTACACTTGTTCCACCTCCAATTTATCTTTTATAAACATTGTTGTGGATGCGCTCTTTATTTGCAATCATAGGGTAGCAGCTTTGCTGTAAGTGATGAATCAATTCCGTTTCTGGAGGGCTTCAGTTGCTATTATATTCTCTGTTATTACAGGATTGTTTATGCTTAAAAAGGGGGATTGTTTGATTGATTCTATGTGTGTTTTCGGGTGCTTCAGTATGATTTATTAATCTTTTTGTTTTTATTATATCCCATGTAGGTGATCTGTTGGGTCACTTTTTCTACCTTTTTTCTTCTCCATAGTTTATTTTTCAATAAAATTCTTTCACTTATGATAAATATCCCAAGGTCCCTTTTGGTTCGGGGTGTAATTTCTTTTACCAGGGTACAAAATTTCACCAATTCGAAATTTAAATTTTTGTTCGTAAATAAGTGCACATCTATAATTATAACACTAAATACGCAAAAATTATTTCACACCAAACCATATGGGATGACATATCAACCTATTGGCGGGACCTTTTGCCAAACACCATAACTTGCGTTGAAATATCCAGTATGTAAAAGGAGAAACTAGGAACTTGACATGGAAATGTAGGTAAATATACATATTAAAACACCAGATTTGAACCCTTCATCAAAAGTAGAATCATTTTTCAAACAGAATTGATGATATCATATATGAAATAGTTGTATTCAAAAAATTGATAAAAATAACAAAGAAAAACAAGAAAATCTCGTGCACAAGTAAATATCTTTGCTGCCATTAGAGCCAAGATCAATTGGCATCATCACCCCATGCCAATGTTAGCAACTTTGCAAGTCAAAACAAGAAATGGGTTAGTTCTCACTACATCACAATCAAATTGCTAGATTGCTAGTAATATAAAGCTAAAAGCAACATTAACGAGATCCAATCCTTTGAGAGCAATGTTCAGAAGCTTACATATTTGGTTCATACTCTAGATATATGGGTGCTTTTTGTTGGAAATAAAAAAGTAATTTGTAATTTGAAAAGTTAAAAATAGGAAAAGTTCACTAGATAAAAGGTCAAGAGCCTAGCTTGAAAGTGAAGGGTGTGTATTTGAAGAGTTTCGTGGAGGATTCCTATTGTCTCTTGTAAAGGGTATATAAATCAAGTGGGTTTCCTTTGTAATGCAAGAAAAAAGAAAGAGGGAAAAAAAATACAACAAGTGAAAAAAAGAGAAATAAGGCAAAAGAGAGTTGAAGTGAAATGAAAATGTGAAATATTGAGACTGTTGTGAAGGGTTGTGTATTTGAAGAGTTTGGTGGAGGATTCCTAGAGTCTCTTGTAACGGCTATATAAGCCAAATGAGTTTCCTTTGTAATGCAAGAAATAAGAAAGAGAGAAAAAAATGAAAGAAGTGAAAAAAGAGAAATAAAGAAAAAAAGAGTTGAAGTGAAATGAAAGCTTGAAAAAAATAGAGGAAAGTTATCTTCTATATTCATATTTCAATACAAAAAGAAAATCTTATTATTTCGTTGCTCAATTAAAAAAAATCCCCAACATTTTTAACACATTTATGTAACTTTAATATAATATATAATTTTTTTTTATCTTTCTCATTTTAAAATTCAATAGGTTTTTATATCTTGAAAGTATTAAGTCGCTCTTCTCCCACGCTCCCTTCGTTGAGCAACAAAAGAAATTAACAAAGCTAAAATATCTAAGTGTAAGCACCCAAAATATCAAAAGTTGCTCACAAAATAATGTTGCAATTGCTGTGATTGGTTAGTGGTAAACAGTGGAGCCCAACACTGCCCGACCAATTATAATTGATGTCACATCGTTTTTGAGTCCATTTGCATGCTTAGCAATACTCTGCAACCAAAGATACATAACTTTTAAGCATAATGAGTGACATGGAAGGTTTACATGAAGCATACACTCCCGAGCTTTTTCTATAAGAAATGAATCTTCCAAGGTGTGGTCGAATGATAGCTCGCGACCCTCCCATGAAACTCCAATCACGGCTTAGCTTGGTTCCCGTTCCAGCAATATGTTGGCCAAAGAGTTCAGTGTTCATACCTTCAAGAGCAAAATTGGATCTTTGCCCCCTTCGAATATTACATGATGGTTTAGAAGTCAACCTTGAACAGTCAATCTACAAGAGAAGTAGGCCTAAACACTGTAAGTCACAGAGTACATGACAAGTAGTTGATATGTGCTAATATATGATTACACAATTTATTCCCTAAAGCTTTTCACCCTTCCATTTGGGTGATAGTAAAAAAGTGGAAAGTATTTTCATCTAACTGGAGATAATTTTTGTTTTGTGTAAGATTGTATACAAGTGTTCACACTAAAATTATATAACGTTAGATAAAAATAGTGAACAAAATTTGATGAAAGTAATTATCACCATTTTACTTTTCACTTGGATGAAAAATATTTTGTTCCGAACCATATAGTCTTAGGGTAACACATTGATAAATTTAAGGGGATATTGGGGAAAGGTCCAATTTAACTCAAAGTGTATAAAAATAGGACACACCATATAATTTTATAAATTTAGTCCCTATACTAAAAAGACCATTAAAATGACCAATATACTATTTGACAACTCATAGAAAAAAAAAACATCAAATTTTTAAAAGTCCACAACTTCAAATCTACAAATCCAAAATTCACAAAATTTATATATTTGAAATCTACTCATCGAGATCTATCCAACAACACCCATATTTGATATTTTTTGATATAAAAATCGAAACCGATAAATTTACTATTTCACTAAAATCTCCATTTTCCCCGGCGAAAACTTCATTTTTTCAGGCGAACACTATATTTTTTCCGGCGAAAAACCTTCTTCCCCAACGCTGGCAATGGTGCCGCTGGCGCGGACCAAAAAAAAGTGAAAGAAATAGACGAAGAGAGAGAAACGATCCAGCGGTCTCCGACGAGGATTCCAGTTGGGTGGGGGTGGGAGGTGGGGTTATGTATTTATTTTTAGAATGATTTTTAAATGAGTATGAGTAAGGGTATAAATATAAATACCTCTTTAACTAAAATAAATAAATTTACATGTTCTGTGTACTCTTTAATTCTAAAGGGACCACACAAATAAATGTTATCGTATCACAGGGACTAGATTTATAAACCTGAAAACCACTGTCCTATAAATCCAAATATAGGAAGGAACATGACCTCGACCTTAATTCTCTATAAATTTAATAGCAGAAAAAATCGCAATACTTCAATATAAGATGTGCGTGTGCGCGCACGCGTGTGGAAGAGGGGGAGGGGAAGAAGAACAGAGTGAAGTAAATATTGGTCAAGTGCTTGATCCAGTATATAGGTAGCTTCATTATGTTTGTTAAATACCCACCATCAGTCCAGCTTCACATATCAAGACCCAATCAAAGTTTCATGGACTACACCCATTTGATAGGGTATATTCAAAAAATGTATAAAGCATTCTCATTTAGCATCTATGAAAATATGTATAATACCTGAGGGTGATGAACTGTCACGATTATACGATGTTTTTATCAAGATGAAAATTGAAGTCAAAAGGAAAGATGTAATTAGTCATCACTCATTGGATGAGGCTGCTGCTCGTTTTGGCTTTACCTAACTTTTTAAAAGATTTTGTGGTAGAAACAAATGCTTCTAATGAAGGAATTGGAGCATGCAGGAAGTCAGGCCTATAGCATTCTTAAGCAAGCAATTTCCACCAAGAAAGAGAGGTTTGTCTACATATGAGAAAGAATTGCGGGCAGTGGTGTATGCTATTGAGAAATGAAGAGCTTATCTGTATGGACACCACTTTGTGATCAAAACTGATCACCAAAGTCTGAAATATATCATGGAGCAACGGGTTTTTTCTCTCTAACAACAGAAGTGGTTAACCATACTTTTGGGATTTGATTATACCATCAGTTACAAGAAGGGGACAGAGAATAAAGAAGCAAATGCCTTATCCAGAAAGGGTGAAGACTCGAGAAACTGCCATGCTCTCAGCTCTCTACAGAATGCTTAGTTGGAAGAGATTCACAAATGTTTAATTTTTAATGAAATGGTCCAACAAATCAAAGCCAAACTAACCTCTAACCCTGATGAAGCTGTCAATTACAGCTATACTAATGACACTGAGACATAAAGGCAGACTATATGTGGGCAATAATGGTGATTGAAGAACTAAAGTGATTAAAGAACTTTATGAATCAAGAATTCGAGGACACTCAGGCTTTAGGGCTACCACTGAAAGAGTAAGAGCAAGTTTTTTTATGGCCAACACTCAAACATGATGTAAAAAAGGAAGTTGATAGTTGTGATGTTTGTCAAATAAACAAGGGGGATCACATACCCTAACCTGGCATGCTGCAACCTCTACCAGTTCCCCATCAACCCTGGAGTGACATTTCAATTGATTTCATAGGACTTTCTAAATCAGACCATAAAGATTCCATTTTTGTAGCGGTGGACAGGTTCACCAAATATGCCCATTTCATTACTAGAACCTATCTCTATACAGCCCACTAAATAGCCCACGTATTCTTTGATCAAGTCCACAAGCTCCATGGCCTTCCAACCAATATAGTTTCAGACAGAAATCCTATCTTTCTTAGTACATTTTGGGCTCAATTATTCAAACTTGTGGGCACTTCCCTAAACCATTCTACTGCCTACAATCCACATAGTGATGGGCAAAAAGAAAGAGTGAACCAATGCTCAGAGAACTATTTGCGTTGCATGTGTAGTGACAAGCCCAAATCATGGTCTAAGTGGTTAACCTTAACAGACTGGTGGTATAACTCCAGCTACCACACATCACTGCAATCTACACCCTTTGAAGCTCTCTACGAGTACCAATACCAAACACCTATCCTTACTATCCCTCAGCTAATTAACTCTAAAGTGCCTAAAGTGAATCAGTTCCTCAATGACAGATGAGTGGTGATGTCCTTTTTAAAAGAAAGGTTAACCCAAGCTCAAAATAGGATGAAAACCTATGCTGACAAACACAGGACTGAAAGGTCCTTTCAGATAGATGTTATGGTGCATTTAAGACTTCAGCCTCATCGCCAAATATCAGAAGTTATGCGAAGAAATCAGAAGTTGGCTCCTAAGTTCTATGGGCCCTATAAAGTGGTTGAGAACATTGGCACAGTTGCCTAAAAGCTGGCACTACCTGCCTCTACAGCAATACACCCAGTTTTTCACGTCTCAATGCTTAAAAAGAGAGTTGGTCATAATATCATTCCTGAAATGCAGCTCCAGACGTAAAATGACAGTGATCGATTTGCGATTGGACCAATTGCTATTTTGGACCGGATGCTAATTCGCCGACGCAACACAGCAGTGTCCCAAATGTTGACCCAGAGGTTCAACACATCTCCCGACGAGGCCACTTGGGAAAATTACGAATAAATTGCGCAGAGGCTTCCACAATTCATCCTTAGGGACAAAGATTTCAAAATATGGGGTCTATTGTCAGACATAAGTCTGTTAAGAAAGATGGTTATAGATGGCACGTGGCTAGTAGTTAGAAAAGTAGTTAAGCGCACTATCGCTGATTGGACAATTGTATTCGATAAAAACTCTGTTAATCAATTGTAACACACATCCAATTAATGGAATGAAATTTTATTCTCTCTCTTCAACTTTGTTCTCTCTCTCTCTGTCTCTATTTTTGTTTCTATCTCTTTCTCTAAATTCTAATTCTTGAATGATAATTTCCAATTCTGCCATTGTAGAGCAAGTTGAAGCTTGACACTAAATCTCTAATTTTTTGACACCTCGCCGGTAACCCTCGCCATTGTCGCCCGAGGTCCGACGCGCAACCATAGCCCTATCTCAATCAAAACCTCCTTTGAGACCATGTGATTCCGCCTTCTGTCCTCCAATCTAACCTCTGTCGACTTTTGTTGACCTTGGAGACTGCAACCGGGACGGTGCAACCGTCGCCGAAGGACCTAGTCACTACTTGAGACTTTTGACGGTTGGCCCAACTGATCTTATCAAATGGATCATATGACTTATGCTTGCCCTTTCAAACTAATTCCTGCCCTACACCCTTCGTTTTGCCCTAACTCCTTCCATGCCTTGGGTTTTCATAACCTTACAACCCCACCCCACCCACCCAAGTTTTCAGACCACTTCTGAAAATTCTAAAACAACCCTAATTTTTTTAACACCAAGCCCTTTGTCAAAATTACTGATCTACCCCCAACCCCGGTGCATTTTTACAAGAAATATAGGCCACAACCCTCAAATTTTAAAAGTTCTACTTTAGCCCCTAGATATTTTTAGCCCATTATGGGATGTCCATAACTGCCCCCAATTGCTTTTAGCCCTCTTATATTGACTGTGGGAGGCATTGAGTGGGAGATTGATGATTAACGTCACGACAGTTCCTAGCCTGTGGGTGAAGATTTTGTCAACTAACCCGAGGCGGAGATCTATGCGGCCGAGAGCGGGATAGCCTCCAAATCATTGTGAGCATCGAAGAGGAGATCGACTTTTGGGTGCACCATTATATACTTTGGCACCGTGAGACCCAAGGTTTTAGTTCGGGAATGGGAATGGTTTCGGCTGCTCATAGTATGAGGAGGGACACGTATAGCTGACTTAGTATTCCCAGTGGACTGTTGAGTTGGAAACCAATCACAATACTTCGGTTTGGGAGCGTGAGGAGACCTTGGAGTTACTTCATGGTCGTTTGCACTTAGCTTGCTAACGGTTGCTTCTATCAATTATTGCCCCTCCTCTTCTATTACTCTGGTCAGAGTGTGAGGCTCGTTGGCGGTTGTTGAGAAGTCCCCGAAGTACTATATTAGGGATTTCTGCGACATCTTTGTCGAGGATTGTTGGGTTACTCGGACCACATTTTGAGATGCTGAGTGTTTGTTATCGGGGAATTCCATTTATATATTATATTAGAGATTTCTTCAATATTTTTGTTGAAGTTTCATTCGATAATGAGAAATGATAGGTTACTCCCATTCAATTGGGAGATGAGTAGTCTTTCTGTATTGGTGACTTCTTTTTAGTCTATTAGACGTAAGATGATATTTGTTTCGAGGGTTGATCCGTTAATGGTTAACTAAGAATATGCAAGTGACCGTGGTCACGCGTATACAGTCTCTGTTTGGGATGTTTTTGAGTCCCTTTCTGATTTGGGGTGTCGGTGTTCGAAGCTGATCATGTTGATTATACATGCTCCACTCCAGGTGTGCCAGCGTTGCCCCCATCGATGAGTTGGTTTCCTAGTTCTCATCGCGGAAATTTCCTGGGTCCAGTTTGGATTCATTGCGATTGGGTTGGATCGCGCATGACTCCCTCTCGGTTTTTGTGAGTTGGTATGCTGAGCACTTTCGTGGACGACTTCGCTTTCAAATGGGAGAGTCCAGTGGTTCGTGCAACTCCGGTGGCGATCTCTCCTCTCGCCTATGCATTCAGGCCTAGCTTTTATCAAGTAGGGGAGAATGATGTGTACAGGATTTGAGGGATTAGTTGTATGTTTTTTATTTATTTATTTTTTTTATTATTAGAATAATAAAATATTCTTTGGAATGTTCTAGATTAGGGTTATTGTATTACTAACACCACGACTTAAGTTACTAAGGTTGCTTTTGTTTTTTCATCTGAATCTAAAAGATTTGAAATTTTTATTTGTTTTTATGTGTGCATGAATGGATGTATTTTGACAGATTTAGATTCAGAGGCAAATATAACCGTTGACCTCTTAATCATTCAGAGGCAAATATAACCATTGACCTCTTAATTATTTAAAAAAACAAATACTGTTTGGTACCTCGTAAGTCTGACGGGTTCGGATTCAGACTTAAAGTGGAAAAAACAAACAACTTGTAAGTCAATGACATCAACTATGATATCATAACTAGCTTGGCCACCAAATATTAGGGGTTTGTAAGTTCTTATATCCTCTCATTTTAGGAATAACTAATTACATTGATTAATGACAATGAGTTGAGAGAGACCTTAAATAGTCTTGTAATTTCCAATGCGTTTGACATCAAATTACAATTACCATCCCTCACATTTGGATTCGGCAACAATGACCTCCTCTCCATTTGTGATTATGTACATTTTTTGTAATTTTTTTAGCTACATCACATTGGGAATGGTCCTTTATTCGTATAGATTCATTCCCATACAAAGATATATCAAATTTCATAAAAAATTTCTCACATAGAGAAGATGAGTAACTTGGAAATAAAGCTAAAACATTGGAGGTGTATGTTTATTAATTTGTAGGGTAAAACGCAAAGAAAAAACCTAAAGTAAATGTTACAAATGAAGAAGTCAGAGAACACATAAAACAGATGGAAAATAAAGAATACCTTGAGTGAGATTTGAGGATGGGAAAAGCAACAAGAGAAGGCCATGTTTGGTGACTCAACAGCGATGGCAACAAAAAGGAAAATGATAGCTTCATTCGGTTATGCATAAGCTAAAGATATAATAGAAAGAAGAGAGAGAGAGAGAATAAAAAATAATGGACAAGTGGAAGAGAGAAATACGGAGGACCGTGGTCATGGTCACTGAGCACTCAGCTCACAAGCAAATTATAAAGAGAGCCAAATCCAATCCGACAGTTTTATTGGATAGAAAGTTGTGTTTGTAAACCACGTGTACTCGTAAACGTGGCGCACATGCACACTTGTCCATAGTGGGACTCATATGGGAGGAAAGTTTGGCACCCCCTCCTCTTACATGATTTGAAGAGATTATTTTAGAAAAATTTGGTACCCTTCTTATATAATATTTGAAGACTTTTGTTACGCGTTATAAGTGATACAGTCACATATCGCATTTATATTGATTAATGTTATTGACGTGAATTTATATTTATAAATTAATAATCAATTATGATGCAACATGTCACTATATCGCATTATTTTTTATCACAAATTTGTATCGCTCTAACATTGTTGATAATATTTACATTGCATAATAACTTAAGCTCCGTTTTATTGATATCATTTACCATGGTAAATGGTAATAAATAAAAGTTTTATACATCATTTTGTGTATTTGACGACTCTTATTTATTATGAAATTTTTTGCATGAATTTTATATCCACATACGTATTTTATCATCATTATCTTATTTTTATAGTTAAGTAAAGTTTTGTCACAAATTTGTCATCCATTTGAAAATTAGTTTTTTAAACTTGTTTTTCTTGATTTAATTTTTTTTTATTCTGTTAAAAACTATTTTTTTTAAAGTTTTTTACTTTTCATTAAAACTTTTTTTTTTACTAAAAACTGTTTTTTTGTGTGTTAAAACTAGTTTTTTTTTTAAATGCTAAAAAATGTTTTTCATTAAAAAACTGTTTTATTTTTGTCAAAATTATTTTTTATTGGTAAAATTTGCTTTTTACTATAAGCTGTTTTTTTCGGTTAAAAACTATTTTACTTTTGGACTAAAAACTGTTTTTTTTAAAATTATTTTTCGCTAAAAACTGTTTTTAAAAAAAATTGTTACAAGCTATTTTTCTTGAAAAGGTGTTTTTTTCCTCGTTATAAACTGTTTTTATTGTTAAAAACTATTTATAAAGAACTTTTTTTTCTTTATAAGTTGTTTTTTTATTAGAATTATTTTTTAGAAAACATTTTTTTAATAACTATTTTATGTTATGAGATTTTTTTAACTTAAAAATCATTTTTTAATATATCAGTTTGTTTACCAATTGTCACTTTTGCCATTAATTCTATCAAACATCTCAGTTTTGCCATTTGAAAAATTAATGTTATCAAACAACTCTATTTGAAAAATTATAGGATTTGCCATAGAAATTTTTGTCATATCATGAAAAAAATTGTCCACTTTTGAACCAAAAGGACCCTTAGTAACATCACAATAGACCAAATTTTTACTACATTGTAACACCGAATAACACCCCATATACAAAGTTCAGTTTTTTTTTTTCATTTTCCCTCTGCATCTCTCTCTCTCTCTCTCTCTCTCTCTCTCTCTCTCTCTCTCTATGGTAGTCTCTCTTAACACTCCAAAATTTCTCGAGAACAACTCAACCTAACTCAAGAATAACCCATTAAGTCTTTAACATTAAGCTATATACACCAAACTTTTGTTATATATCATGAATGCATTTAGGTATTAAAATCAATTGTTAATTCAAACTCTGTTTGAAATGAAATGACTTCATAACTAAACTCTTTGAAAGAATAACAATAGTATAATGATTTAAAAAAAAAACAAGATCATTCGAGATATAGAACACAATTGTATGTGATAAGACTCATCATATGTTAACGTCCAAAACTGGATATAACAAATAAGGAAATAACGTAATACTATAGTTAATAATCAAGAATGAGGATGAGAGGCAATGAGAGTTAGATAATATTTACATGGTTCGGCCTACGTCCACAGGTGTCCCTTGTGTCATATTTACTATTCTCTCAGATATACAATTAGGATTGTATTTGTGACTCAATGATTGAGAGAGATTTCAGTCCCCTTTTCAGGTGGATTTGTTACCTATTTATAGGTGGTTCGTCAAGAATATTAAGAAGACAGGTGAATTGCCCTTATAAGTCGGGCAGTTAGAGTTGAATATATATGTTTATCAAAATAACAAATCAATACGCCTTAGATCATGGGTTGACGTCATTGATAGACGGGTGGGTAACTAATTTATAACAGCCACGTTCTCCTTATCCCCAAGTGATTGGTGAGGAGTGTTTCGTGTGTATGCACCTATATGCATGTATGGTGTGAATGATTTTATGCACGTGGATGGGACAGTTGTTAGGTAAGTGGACTGAGCAGATTAACACTTAGACAACCTCTTTTTGAAGTAGGACCGAACACATTATTAATTCTCTTTGTGTTTGATTTGGATCTTATTTAACTTCGGGGTTATAAGGGTATAACAAAAAAGCTCCCAAGACCTCTTGCACGAGCTCTGTGATTTTATGCAAGGTGATTAGATGAGGTGTTACGTGTTGTTCGTATCAAGGCAATTGTAATTAGCTCTCTTTGGTTCATCCTAGGCCGAGCAGATTGCCTTTGGGCTTATAAAAAATCCAAGGACACGTGTCCAGAAATCGAAACGTCTTCTTTGTAATGATTGTGGCAGGGCACATGTGCAGATACTCTGTATTGTCATTCCATTTTTACAGATTTTCTGACGTCTTTTCTGATGTGTCCTTTCACTCTCTTTTGCGAAAGTAAAAATACACACCAAGAGTCCTATTCATCATCGTTTTGCTATTTGCATAGACCCAGAGAGAAAGATACATGCGCTATTCAGGGTGTTCTTGAGATATTATTCGTTTGCCGCCAAAAGTATTTATGTGGTTTCATCCGTATCCTTCATCCGGTGCATTGCTTCAATCCCTCATGTTTAATTAATTTTATCAGGTTTGCCTTTCCTTATTCTTGCTAGGGATTATCCATTCTTCAATTTGTTGGCTGGTGATTTGCTGTTGCTGGAGATTGTAGCTTTAGACGACCGTTGAGTTGGTTGACCTAGGTTTTGCAGGTAGTGTTAGAAGTTCTTATGAATTTTCCCCACACGTTCAATGAATTTAAAATTTTATTCGTGAACTTAAGTCAGAACGCCCCGGTATCACTGGGAGGAGGTTTCCACGCCCCTTGCAGGTGGTTAGACCGAAGGACGAGCCTGGTTAACCCCCTTACACACCGAGGGCTCAATCTAGTTGTGGTTCTACCACTGATCCTGGTGTACCTTATGTCTACTCCCCTGCTTTAGATACTCTTGCTACTAGCCCTGTCCCGCTTTACTAAGGGTAATTTTGCAAATACTGTGTCCATGTACCCCATTAATCTTGATTCTCTTTTTGAGGAGACTGTTACTGATAGGGTCGAGGATATCATGCCTGAGAGTGTTAATCCCCACTCGTCTATATCCCTAATTGATGGGTCTCGTGATGAGGCTTTAAATGAGAAGGAAAAGGTCTCTTTTGGGTCCTCTGACTCTTATAATCCTGCTGAGACCGATGCTCGACGGTATTAATGTACTATTACTGAGGAGGAGGGATATATTAAGAGAAAAGTTTGCCCTTCCTATAGCCATTCAAACTAGACTACCTAGTGTTGAGGAACTGTGTTATTTTGTGAGGGATGCCGATGAGATTTGCCTCCCCTTTTGGGCTTTAAAAGTGGGGTTGAAGCTGTTTCTCTATCCTATTATTTGATATATACTGGGAGGGTTATGGTGTGACTTTGACCCAACTCCCCCCCCCCCCATGCCTACAGGAGTATCACTACACCAAAAAGGCTAAATTGTCACATTTGAATCGGTCAGCCTTATCACGGTCATTGACCGTGACAAAAAAATACGCATTTTTGTCACGGTCTAAGACCTTGACAGGTCCGTGACAATTCTTTTAACAAAAATACCCTAGCGCTTAATTTTTTTTCCACTGTTTTGTTTCCCCCCCAATTTCTCTTTCTTCTCTCTAAGCGGTGGTGCTCTCTCTCTCTCTCTCTCTCTCTCTCTCTCCCTTGTGTATGCGAATATGTGTGTGTGCTGCATGTGTTGTGTGTGTGGTGTGATGCGTGTTTGTATTATGTGGGGTGGGTGGCAGTGGCAGGTAGGTGGGTTGGGTGGGGGCAGTGTGCATGTGTGTGATGCGTGGAGGGGGGGCAGTGGCAGTGTGTGTGTGTGTATGTAGGTATGTGGGGGGTGGGGGTAGTGGGGGTGGGGGTAGGTGTGTTTGTGTAGGTGTGTGAGAGTGGGGTGGGGTGCAGTTTGCGTGGGGGGAGGGGGGGAGGGGCAGGGTATGCGTGTGTGCGATTAATTGGGCATAAATCTGAATTGGACCCCTTTGTTATGTAAATATCAAATTAGATTCCTTCGTTGTGTAAATATTGGACCTCTTTGTTGTGTAAATATTGGATCCATTTGGACCCCTTTCTTGTGTAAATATTATACCCCTTGGTTGTGTAAATATTGTGTAATACCTCGTAATTTTGGTAACTTTTAAAAATGATTTATTTAGAATTAATTGAATAATTTGAAATTAAACCGGATTTATATATTACATGAGACTGTAGTAATATATGATATATGTTGAATATTACTTAGTGAATCAATGTAATATGTGCTTATGACTTTACTTATGATTAATTTTAAAAGTTGTCGTGAATTGTTAATACGACAATTTCGATACATAAGTCAGACTTGTGTGAAAGTAGTGTCGGGACTGGATTTATATAAAATATAAAGAAGAATATTGTTATGTCATCAAAATGGTCGTTTTGACTGCGCCAAAGTGTTCAGAAGTGTTTTTATAGTAAAAAAAGTCTACTCGGACGTTCGTGTAGGGTCTCGGGGCACTTTGGAGCCGAATAGTCAACCCGGAGGGGTAAAATGATCATTTGACATGAAAGGTGAATAGTGTACACGAATTTGGAAGATTATTTAAGTCTATTGGGTTTAGGTTATTGTTTCATCCTGCAAACTTAGAGAGAAAGAAATTGAGAGAGAGTGATGAGTCTTTGGGGAAAAGGAAGAGTCTTTGTGGGAGAACTAAGAGCCAAAGGTCACCACCACCAACCACCATCGAAAGTTGATCGGAGAAGGGAAGAACCACTGGTGACACACATCCCCAAAGGATCAGAACTTCAGTAAAGGCAAGTGATTTAATATTTGCAATCTAGTTAGTATTATGTCCATGTTAGGATAATTAGAAATGATGAGAAGTTACATGTTTTGGAGATAAACTAGTTGATGTTAATTCATTTCTGGAAAATAGAGATATGTTGGATTAATCTCATATTGTTGGTAGATATTAAGCCACGAAATAAATATCACATGTTGAAGAGATTATGAGAATTATAGGATTGTTCTTGATATATTCACATTTTTAGTTTTCTGAAAAAATGAGAAACATGCTTTCAATCCAATTCTTTGATGATTCTAGGTTGTTTAAATAAGTGGAAATCATTTACACATGTTATTATATCAATTGGTATGAATTATAAGAAATTTGGGACGTTGAAATAGAGATTGAATGATCAAAAGTTGTGAAACCCGTAGAACATAAGTTGTAGAATCTGGGCTGATAACTGGGTGATCGATCGATCGACCCAAGAAGCTTGATCGATTGACTGATCGATTGATCGACCACTGACCATCGATCGATCGACCTCCCCAGAAATGATGAACTTGTTCCTCTTTAATTCTTGATTTAATCCCATAACTTTTAGGAATTTTTAGTGATTATTATTTGAACGTAATGAGACTTATGGAAGGGCAGTAGGCCATAGGTAAAAATCGGATTAATGTTATTATGTTTGGGATTTAAATTGGAGAGAATTATGTTAATTAATCGAATGAATTACAATTGTTAAGTTCATGTTTTGGGTTGTGATTCGGTTATATAAAGATTAAGGATTGGACCAGTAGGGTGGGGATCATTTGAATAACCTGGAAAATCTTAAGTCCGTACATGAATAAACCTAAGTGAAAGAATATATGGTCATGCGAGAATAGGTTTTATCGAATATAATTCTAATTAAAGAGGAGATTAATTCACAATAATTTGGGGAGTATGATGACATGGATCAGTAGGGTATGAGTGATTTTCTTACTGAATATATATCAAGGAAAACTTATTTAATCTTCGAGTAATGAGATAGGCTCGGGAATAATAAATTAAGGAGTAAAGTCATAATATTAAATACGTAGGATTTGAGAGATAGATACTACGTATGGGAATTATCTTATGGTTGTGCGAATACCTTGGTGATATTATATCTATATAGGTGGAGGTATACCTATACTATGGTTTATTATGTGTATGACATACCTACGCTACTTGCTATCGGGGTGGAGGTTTCACGTTGTGGACGGTCTCATCCTGTGCGCCCAATTTGGGAGGATTTTTAGATTCGTACCCTGAGCATAGGACCTTGGAAACGTGCTATCCGAGATATGAGAGTTCGACGGTTGAATGGGAACGTAGGTATGTGCGTGACCCATTTGGTTAGGGAGTATGCTCGCCTCCAACATATGTGTGTTATGTTATTTATGATTCGGGGAAGACACCGAACCATTTGTCCTTTGAACAATGAGAATTGTAACTGGACATGATAGCAAAGTATGCATGCACCGTAGCTGTGTCTAGGAGGTGCTATATTAGTATATATTATAGGGAGAATATATATATTATAATTCAATCTACTGTGTGATATTGTAGTTGATTGTGAATAAAAGAAATTGAATTTAATTAAGTAAAAAAAAGAATACTAAATCCTAAGGCTTGGAAATTCATAATAAAGAGATAAGAACGTGAATAATTATATTACGTATGGTATGGGACATACGGGGTTATTATATGGGATAGAATTATGTTGTGAAAACTAGTTGGAAGGAAACCTTAATTAGGAAATTACTCGAATACATTAGACATGCACCCATGATGAGATGTGAGAATATCAAGTGAGAGCCTGGAATCTAACATGTACATAATACATGCTTAAGTACACTTGCTATTTTAAAATATTTTACAATCGGGCTCTTACCCGTTTCCTTGCATATTCCCTTATCTACTATATCTATATTAACAGGTGCCCAACATCAGGGACTTGCAGCTTAGGGTATGGATGTTTAATCATGAGTTGCTATTCCTGGAGATGCAGACTTATTTAGATGCTTTATTTCTTTGATTCCTATATCTGTAGTACTGTTCTTATTTAGGGCATGTTGCCCAGGATTCTAATATTCCATTTACCATTCAGGTATTGTATTGGGTTTATGTTGGTACTATCATTTTTAATTTTTTGGTTTGGTGTTGGATAATTTAAACTGGGAAGTTTTATCCACTTACATTTAATCTTATTATTCATTATTCAGTTGTATTATGAGACTTCTCTATGATTGTTCAGTATTATGGTAATGGTTTTAAATTGTTATAAATCATGGAAATTTTTTTTAACACTTAACTTAATTATGTATTAGGAGAGTTATTTTGAAAAGAAAAATGTTTTTCGACAGTGATGTTGAGAATGAACCAACTGTATACTCTGTTTAATTTAATAAAGGAGTAGCTACCCGGTATTTAATTAGATGGGGGTGTTACAGGTTGTATCAGAGCATCAGGTTCTAGAGTCTTTAGGATCTATGCAGATTACTTATGCTTTCTTCTTAGCATCTTTTGATATAGAGCCCTATCATTAGGATTTTGAGAATCATATTTGCGCATTTACGACTTCAGTTATTTATGTGGTATTTTAAAATGTTAATTTTGATGTATCTCATTTCAGATGCCTCCACGATTTGCAAAAGAGCCCCAGGTGCCGCACAACCAGCACCACAGTCCTCCCCTGCACAGGGCACTATGAATACGACAGAAGTTGCTGCCATTGATGCTCAAGAAGTAAATGCTGCCTTGGCAGCTGCCCAACAAGATCCACCTCCAGCATAGGCAGTGCCACTAGCACCAGTGCAAGGGTTTCCTACTGCTTGGGAACGTTTTAGGGAGGCCTTCCAAAAGGCACATTCACCAGAATTCAATGGGGGTTCCGACGTCGTTACTGCTAGCCAATGGAAGAAAGACATCCAGCGACATCTACGTATGTATGAATGTACGGAGGTTCAGAAATAAATTCTAGCTACATTTAAGTTGGTTGGTGCAGCTCTACAGTGGTGGGAGTCCACTACCACAGTGGAGGAGATGGACGCTTTGTCTATTCAGGACTTCTGGGTGCGGTTTAATCGTAAATACTTTCCTTCTGCAGTTTAGACTGAGATGCAGAGGAAACTCTTAGAACTCACCCAGGAAGGGAAGCTAGTTGTTGAATACGAAGAAGAGTTTACTATGCTGAGCAATTTGGTGCCAGGAGAGGTACCTACTCAGGATAAGAAGATTCAGTTGTTCAGGGATGGTCTTACTTGGAGGATTCGCTAGCATCTGTTGGGAAATATTTCTTTACAGACTTATAATAATGTATTGAATGCTGCCCTACTTCACTGCCGGGACCACCGTCTTCCTCTCAAGGGGAGTAAGAGGGGAACTGAGTCCAGTCAGCAGGGCCGTATGGGAGGAAATAATGGCAGTGGATCATCTTCAGCTCAGGGACAGTCGAAACAAGGTGATCAAAATTCACAGTCAGGGGATTATGCTAAACGTCTGAGATCGGGAGGATTTCGTTATGGGAAGGGTGGTAATAAACAAGGGCACCAGGGCCAACAACACAATCAGTAGAGCCATCAGGGCTAAGGCAGATGTGGAAATGATCAACAAGGCCGTGGCCAATAGGGTCGTAATGGGGGGTAATTTGCAGGTAGATGTTTCACTTATGGCAAAGCTGGTCACAAGAAACAGGATTGCCCAAATAAGGGTAAGATGCCCCAACAGTAAGGTACGTATCAAGAGCCTCAGAGGCCTATGTTTCCAGCTGCTCTTCCAGCACCAGCTCAGATTCCAGCCTTGCCGGCCATTCCAATAGCTCCACCGCAGTAGGGGCAATAACAGTATGGGCATGTGTACAACGTTCAACAGGCGGCAGTTCAGCAGCCACCACCCTCGATTAGGGGTATGTTTTCTATCTCTAGAGTTATGGGACGTATTTTGTTTGACACGGGAGCATCACATTCTTTCATATCCACTAGTTTTGCTCGGGCCTCAGGGTTGTTAGACACAACCAACAGTACTATTACTTAAGTAGATTCACCTATGGGTTATGGCACGCCTATTTTCTTTATATGCCGTAGTATGAGTATAGAGATTAGGAGTTTGATTTTACCAGATAATATGCTTGTATTAGAGATGTTCGAATACGATGCTATTATTGGGATGGACTGGCTAGTCACTTATAGAGCCACGATCAATTATTTTGGTAGGAGTATTATATTTGTTATTCTTGGTCGGAAGATGTTCATAGTAGTGATGCCTCGGCCTGAGGGAGGATCGACCATTCATTTATATTATTTAGAGAAGGAGACCTCTACGGGAGTTAAAATTTTCCTTGATTCAATTCCAGTCATTAGAGAATTCGCCGATGTATTTCAGGATATACCTGGATTACCGCCTAGTAGGGAAATCGAGTTCATGATTGACTTAGCACCATGCACTCGACCTATAGCCCGTGCTCCCTACCGTATGGCTCCTGCAGAGATGAGAGAATTGAGGGATTAGATCAAGCAATTCTTGGGACAAGGTTTCATCCGTAGGAGTACCTCACCCTGGGATGCCCCAATTTTGTTTGTGAAGAAGAGGGATGGATCCTTACGACTATGTGTTGATTATCGGGAGCTTAATAAAGTCACGATTCAAAATGAATATCCTTTACCCGACATCGATGACTTGTTTGATCAGTTGAGAGGTGCAGCTTACTTCTCAAAGATAGACTTAAGATCTGGATTTCACCAATTGAGAATTAGAGAACAGGATGTATCGAAGACTGCTTTTTCTGACACGATATGGATCTTACGAGTTCCGAGTTTTACCGTTCGGGTTGACCAATGCGCCGAATGTATTTATGGACTTGATGAACCGAGTATTCAGAGAGTTCCTAGATCAGTTTGTCATTGTCTTCATAGATGACATCCTGGTTTACTCTAATATAGAAGAAGAGCACGCCGAGCATTTGTAAGAGGTCCTACAGATATTACGTGAGCATCAGTTGTATGCTAAGTACGACAAGTGTGGGTTTTAGCTTCGAGAAGTACAATTCCTGGGGCATAGAGTGTCAGAAATAGGTATTTCAGTGGATCCTAGAAAAGTATCAGCGGTGAAGGAGTGGGGACAACCCACGACACCGACGGAGGTACGCAGTTTCTTGGGATTAGCTGGCTACTACAAACGATTTATCAGAGGCTTTTAAAATATTACGGGACTGATGACTAATCTAACCCGTAAAGGCGTACTGTTTGTTTGGCATGATGCATGTTAGTTGGAGTTTGATGAACTGAAGGATAAGTTGACTTCTTCTTCGGTACTAGCACTTCCCAAGACAGGAGTGGAGTATCTCGTATACACTGACGCATCGTTATAGGGACTCGATGGAGTTTTGCAGTAAAAAGACAAGGCTATAGCTTTTGCCTCTAGAAAACTTAAGCCTCATGAGAAGAACTACCCTAACCACGACTTAGAGCTTGTAGCGGTCGTATTTACCCTTCGGATATGGAGACACTATTTGTTGGGTGAAAAATTTTGCTTGTTCACGGATCACAAGTCACTACAGTATTTGTTCACTCAGAGAAAGTTGAATATGCGACAGTATAAGTGGTTTAAATTTATGAAAGATTATCAGTTTGAGATACATTATCACCCGAAAAAGGCTAACGTGGTAGCCGATGCTTTGAGTCGTAAACCTGAGGGTGAACTAGCCTCGGTATGGAAGGAACTAGGCCATCAGGATGCAGTTGCTAGGTTATTTATGTCTGTTATGACCATTACTGCTTAGATTATGACGAGGGTAGTAAAAGACCAGGCAGCTGATTCGTTATGTTAGGAGAAAATTCGATAAATTTTGGCCAAAGGAGTATAGTCTTACTTAGTAAGCTAAGAGGGAGGCTTGTGCTTTAATGGTAGACTGATTATTCCGGAAGGGGAAGAGTTATGGCACATGGTGATGTCTGAGTCGCATGGTTCTAAATTTACAGTATATCCCGATGGGGATAAAATGTACCAAAATATGCAGCGACAGTATTGGTGGAGCGGAATGAAGAAAGATATTACTGAGTTTATCTCTAAATGTGCAACGTGCCAGTTAGTGAAAGTGGATCATCAAAAGCCAGCAGGGTTTCTTCAGCCTTTAGAGATTCCGATGTGGAAATGGGAGAGCATTTCCATGGATTTTATCATCGGACTACCTACCACTCAGAGAGGTCACAATTCCATATGGGTAATTATCGATCGGTTGACTAAGGTAGCTCAATTATTATCGGTACGAACTGATTATGCTACAGGGCAATATGCACAACTCTTTATACTCGAAATAATAAAGTTACATGGAGTTTCGCTTAATATTGTGTCTGATCGGGACAAGATCTTTATTTCCCAATTTTGGTAAAGTTTTCACGAGACCATGGGTACTGAAGTGCGGTTGAGTACAGCCTACCACCCGCAGATAGATGGTTAGACGAAACGCACTAACCAGATGCTAGAGGATATGTTGCGTATGTGTATTCTGGATTTTGGAGGGAGTTGGGAACAATATCTTCCTTTGGTGGAATTTACATATAACAATTCCTATCAGTTCACCATTGGTATGGCCCCAATTAAGGCATTATATGGTAGACCTTGTCGCTCTCCTGCATATTGGTTAGAAGTTGGGGACAACAAACTACTTGGGTCGGAAGTGATTCAGGATACGTCTGCGAGGATTAAAATGATCAGAAGTCAGATTCGTGTAGCGCAAGATAGACAGAAAAGCTACGCTGATGCTAAGAGGTTCTTCAGGGAGTTTAGCATGAGGGACCAGGAACTTTTGCGAGTATCTCCGATGAAGGGGATAGTGAGATTTGGGAAGAAGGGGAAATTGGCACCAAGATATGTGGGACCATTTCCTATCATAGAGAGAGTGGGACCAATAGCGTACAGAATTGGGCTGTCGGAACACCTACATCGTGTACATAACGTGTTCCACATTTCTTCGTTGTGACGGTATCTTAGAGATGAGTTGGCTCACACTCATATTGCATTAGAGGAAGTGGATTTGCATCCAGATAGTTCTTACGAGGAGCGACCAGTTATGATCTTAGACCGTGCGGAGAAATGTTTGAGGTCAAAAGTAGTACCTCTTGTGCGTGTCCAGTGGGCACACCATAATATTGAGAAATCTACCTGGGAGCGTGAGGATGATATGCACGAATGTTATCCTGAGTTATTTATACCGGGTATGATTTTATTTTCTGAATTTCAGGAAAAAATTCCGTTATTAGGGGGGAAGTATGTAATACCCCATAATTTTGGTAACTTTAAAAAAAGATTTATTTAGAATTAATTGAATAATTTGAAATTAATCTGGATTTATATATTACATGAGAATGTAGTAATATATGATATATGTTGAATAGTACTTAGTGAACCAAAGTCATATGCAGTCATGACTTTACTTATGATTAATTTTAGAAGTTGTCGCGAATAATTAATACGACAATTTCTGTACATAAGTCTGACGCGTGTGAAAGTAGTGTCGGGACTGGATTTATATAAAATATAAAGAAGAATATTGTTATGTCATCCAAATGGTCATTTTGACTGCGCCAAAGTGTTCGGAAGTATTTTTATAGTAAAAAAAGTCTACTCGGACGTTCGTGTAGGGTCTCGGGGTACTTTGGAGCCGAATAGTCACCCCGGAGGGGTAAAATGGCCATTTGACTTGGAAGGTGAATAGTGTACACGAATTTGGGAGATTATTTAAGTCTAAAGAGTTTAGGTTATTATTTCATCCTAAAAACTTAGAGAAAAAGAAATTGAGAGAGAGTGAGGAGTCTCTGGGGAAAAGGAAGAGTCTTTGTGGGAGAACTAAGAGCCAAAGGTCACCACCACCAACCACCATCGAAAGTTGATCGGAGAAGGGAAGAACCACTAGTGACACACATCCCCAAAGGATCAGAACTTCAGTAAAGGCAAGTTATTTAATATTTCCAATCTAGTTAGTATAATGTCCATGTTAGGATAATTAGAAATGATGAGAAGTTACATGTTTTGGAGATAAACTAGTTGATGTTAATTCATTTCTGGAAAAGAGGGATATGTAGGATTAATCTCATGTTGTTGGTAGATATTAATCCACGAAATAAATATCACATGTTGGAGAATTTCTGAGAATTTTAGGATTGTTCTTGATATATTCACATTTTTAGTTTTCTGGAAAAATGAGAAACATGCTTTTAATCCAATCCTTTGATGATTCTAGGTTGTTTAAATAAGTGGAAATCATTTACATATGTTACTATATCATGTGGTATGAATTATAAGAAATTAGGGATGTTAAAACAGAGTCTTGAATGATCAAAAGTTGTGAAACTCGTGGAACAAAAGTTGCAAAATCTGGGCTGATAACTGGGTGATCGATCGATCGACCCAAGAAGCTCGATCGATTGACCCCTGATCATCGATTGATCGACCTTCCCAGAAATGATGAACTTGTTCCTTTTTAATTCTTGATTTAATCCCAAAACTAAAAAAAAATATTGATTATTATTTGAACATAATGAGATTTATGGAAGGGCAGTAAGCCATAGGTAAAACCCGGATTATTGTTATTATGTTTGGGATTTAAATTGGAGAGAATTATGTTAATTAATCGAATGAATTACGGTTGTTAAGTTCACGTTTTGGGTTGTCATTCGGTTGTATAAAGACTAAGGATTGGACCAGTAGGGTGGGGATCATTTGAATCACCTAGAAAATCTGAAGTCCAGATGTGAATAAACCTAAGTGAAAGAATATATGGTTATGCGAGAGTAGGTTTTATCGAATATAAATCTAATTAAAGATGATATTAGTTCGCAATAAGTTGGGGAGTGTGATGACATGAACCAGTAGGGTATCTGTGATTTTCTTAATGAATATATATCAAGGAAAATTTATTTAGTCTTCGAGTAATGAGATAGTCTCGGGAGTAATAAATTAAGGAGTAAAGTCATAATATTAAATATGTAGGATTTGAGAGATTGATAATACTACGTATGGGAATTATCTTATGGTTGTGTGAATACCTTGTTGATATTGTATCTATATAGGTGGAGGTATACCTATATTATGGTTTGTTATTTTCATGACATACCTACGCTACTTGCTATCGGGGTGGAGGTTTCGCGTTGTGGACGGTCTCATCCTGTGCGCCCAATTTGGGAGGATTTTTAGATTCGTACCCTAACCATAGGACCTTGGAAACGTGCTATCCGAGATATGATAGTTCAACGGTTGAATGGGAACGTAGGTATGTGCGTGATCCATTTGGTTGGGGAGTATGCTCGCCTCTAACATATGTGTGTTATGTTATTTATGATTCGGGGAAGTCACCGAACCATTTGTCCTTTAAACAATGAGAATTGTAACTGGACATGATCGCAATGTATGCATGCACCGCAACTGTGTCTAAGAGGTGCTATATTAGTATATATTATAAGGGAATATATATACTGTAATTCAATGTACTGTGTGATATTGGACCCCTTTGTTGTGTAAATATGAAATTGAAATTGGTTGGACATATTATTGTGAAATTAAAATAGAAACTGGGTCTTTGTGTATTTGTGAAATTAATATGTGTGTAATTCTTAGAAATAAAAAATATTGAAATTGATATAAATTTGTTTCGGTATAAATTGAAGTTGGTATAAGTTTTCGTTCTTATGCGTACTTTAAATTAAATGAAACATACTTTAAATTACACGATGAAATGAAATCTCTTGAATTGTGATAAGACATAATTAAATGAAATATACGTTAGATTACTTATAGTGCGCATAGATACTAGCCTTCTAGTTCTTATGCGTACGCATTCAATAACCCTTAAACCTGCTCGAGAGACAGTACCCCTGTAATGAGATCTCTCGAATTGTTCCGTTTGAACAGTTTGGGACTACATAGTTTATGTATAATAATATTCTTAGTGGCTTAAACTTGTTACTTTTGGGGAAAGTTTTACAGTCATATCTTAATGTTCTCTGGGTACATGCTAGATGATGCGATGTTAACTGTTATTTCAATTGATAAATTGAAATAACACTCACTCTTGCAAATCTATGTCGTATACTTGGAAAACTATGCGGATATGCTACCGAATTTTCCTCAAATTAGAACAATGTGCATGAGTTGTTAAGTATATTTGTTAAGTATATTATAGAAATATGCGATCTTCAATGGGATGGGACCACTCACCTTTTAGAGGGGATAATATTATAAATTAAATTTTAATTTCAATTTCAATTTCAAATTGAATTTGAATTTGAATTTCAATGAACAAATAAATTTAAGCATAGAAAACTAGCCTTCTAGTTGTTATACGTATGCATTCAATAGGTTATTGTTTATACTAATGGGAGCTAAATATTCACACTTTTGTTTATACTAATCCACGAATATACGCTTTTTACTCATAATAGGTGATTGTTTGTAGTAGCTGTGATGGAATATCCTAAATACAACGAGTGGATGGGTGAGACAAATAGATTAGGAGATGTGTTTCATAGAGGTGCTAATGAATTTATGAAATACGCAAAGAGATGTCATGATGATGAAGAGTTTCCATGTTCGTGTTCTAGGCGTAAGAATTATAAGGTGTTTGAGTGAAAAACAGTTAAACTACATTTTTTAAGATGGGGTTTGCAAGATAATGATCAAATTTGGGTTTTTCGCGAGGAATCGAAAGTTTCTTTTGTCCCGATAAATCTTCACAACAACCTTCAACAAGTAGGATAGATGTACAAGGGGAGGATGATAATGTATATCATAATATGCTAGAGGATTTAGTTGATAACGCGTATCGAGTTCATGAAGTGGAGAATGAGGTCACTGACGATGTACAATGTTTAGGTGCTCATGAAGATATTGGGATAAACCTTGACGATAACTACCAAAGTTAAAAATTTAAAGCTAGCCAGTTGTTATACTCTGGATGTGAGAAAGATCAAATAACTTTACATGCCATGGTTGGTTTGTATAGTTTGAAGACCCAATATGGTTTGTTTAGCAATAGCGTGATATGAATTTTGAATTGGGTGAAGGGCTTGCTACCTAAGCAGAATACGCTTCCAAATAGCTATACTACTATGAAAAACAATTTGAAAGGTTTGAGAATGAAGTATAAATCAATTCATGCTTGTGTGTATGACTTAATACTATACCTAAAGGAGTATGAAAATCTCGATCAGTGTCCGGTATGCGATGAACCTAGATATGTCCAATCTACTAGCAAGGAAGGCACAAGCTCAAAAGTGCCTCAAAAAGTGTTGAAATATTTTCCCATTGGCCCTAGATTAAAGTGGGACTTGGCATGCTAGGGCAGAAGCAGGGGAAAATCTCATACGCCATACTATTAGTTCCACAGCTAGGAAGAGCATGAGTTTTGAGTATCCCAATTTTGCTTGAGAACAGCGTAACACTCGTTTGGCAATATTAACAGATGGTTTTAATCCATTTGGAAATCTAAGAATCAATCAAAGTGTATGGCCAGTGATCATAGCCCCACTCAACCTTCATCCTTCACAGTGTGTGAGACCTGAATTTTTTATGTTATTTTTATAAATACATGGGATAAATGCACCAAGTGAAAACATCGATGTCTACCGGGCACCTTTGGTAGAAGAATTAAATGAGTTGGGGGAAGAGGATGTGCAAGCATTTGACTCTTTTAGAAAAGAAGAGTTTACGTTAAAAGCTATATTGATGTGGGCAATTCACGATTTTCCATCTTATGGGATATTATCCAGTTGTGTAGTACATGGTTGTTTTGGATGTCCTATTTATGGAGAGGAGACTGAATATCTTCCTCTCACCGCTAGCTCAAAAAATGTATAACATTGCCATAGGAGGTTTTTGCCCCCCGCTCATAATTTTAGATTTAAAAAAGGTTCCAATTTTTTACCGGGCGGAGTTGAACATAGGCTACGATTGAGAAAACTTTCAGGATCAGAAATTGAAAGTAAATATTTTAATTATGTACCTAATATGCCAGGTAAGAACCCTAAATTTAAGAATTTCAAGCATAAGAAGACACCAACTGGGAATAAAACTTAGACAAGAAAGGCATGGTCTAGGAGGTCAGTTTTATTTGAATTGCCTTATTGGAAGAACAACCCGGTGCGTCATGTACTGGATGTGATGCATGCAGAAAAGAACATCGTGGAACATATTGTGGGCACATGCTTTGGGGGGGGTCATTCGAAGAATGAAGAAAATGCATGAAAAGACCATAAAGTGTTGAAACTTAATCCACAACTATGGTTGAAAAAAGATAGTAGGGAAGGACAATAATTCCCCTTGGTGCATTTACCTTGACGAGTGAGGAAAGGAAGGTTCTTTTAGATACAATATATAATTTGAAGGTTCCATCTAATTTTTTGTCCAACTTGCAAAGGATTGTCAATTATGCTATCCATGATTTACATAAGTGTAAGTCCCACGATTGGCATGTGATCATGCAATTGGTTCCTCTATTGTTTAAGCACAGTTTAATCAAGAATAATGATTTGTGGAGGGCTATTATGCAAATTAGTATCTGCTTCTCACTTCTATGTGAGAAGGTAATCAATCGAGATCACACAGTGGCCGCAAAATTGACGATGAACGAAGCGATTTATATCCTGGAGAAGTAATTTCCCCTATCTTTATTTGACATAAGTGTTCACTTATTGGTACACCTATACGACGAGGAACTTCTTTGCCGTCTAGTCAAATATTGGTGGATGTATATGTTTTAAAGATTGATGAAGATTTTTAAAGATTGCATTAAGAATACACGATACATTCAAGGATCAATTGCAGAGGAATACATCACCGTGGAGTCATCAATCTACACTTGGGAATATATGCCTGACTCGACCAGTGTGGATGACAATGATGAGTTCGTTGATGAGGGTGGTCATGTTATGGGCAAACGAGTGAAATTAATGAGTTTGCAACATGAGCAATTATCTCGTTATTTATTTGACACACATGAAGACGTCGAAGAATAAACAAAGTAAGTTTAAATTATTATAACTCTTACATTATTTTAATTTTTACATGATTAATTTTGTAATATGTTCGTCACGATCTATGCAGAAAATATGAAGCCCGTGAGAGCAATAAAAGACGAAAAATAATGTCACAATCAGACAACGAATTTAGGTTGTGGTTGTCACACGAGATAATTATAATGAAAATGGTTGTTATCACATTGCAAGAAAGATTTAAAACTAACCTAATTAATTTATCTATATTCTCAACTCTTAAGGACGGGTGGTGCGACATCAAGGTTTACTCATCTAGCCACCGGTCCCTTGTTCATGGCACAAGAGTACAAAACGTATCGATTAAATGGTTATGTATTCGATGCAAGGCGCAATACGATGAAAATACAAATGTACATAACTCGGGCATTTCATACAAGGCTCTTACTTTCTTTCGAGCGAGCGCGAAGGATAAAAATATCGTTGAAGCTGAAATGACTTAATATGGTGTAATTCGAAATACATTTGAATTGGACTATGTAAACTTCAAAGATGTTGTATTTTACTGTGATTGGGTAAGAGTTGAGGACAAAAATGCTTGTAAAGTTGATCCTGGCACCAATTTGATCATCGTGGACTTGTCTAAGTTGAAGTGCAACGAACACTGAGCGATGAGCCATTTGTTTGTGATTTTTAAAAGGTCAAGCAAGTGTTTTACTCGGAGTATATCAACAACAAGCAGTGGTCAATCGTCCTACATGCGCCAAAGTATCTAAACAGTAGTGTGGATGACTTGATTGCAGCTACCGAATAGCAATCCATTTTTTATGATAACCCGAATTTGAAATAATTTTTAGATTTGTAATAAGTATTCAAATTATTTGTAATGACTAGTGGCTGTATTATTCTAGTGCTTTATTACTATCGAACGATAATTTAATGCTTTTTATTCATTTGTACTTGATCATTTTAATTAGTATTTTAATCAAATTAAGTATTAATTCAAAGTCCATGATCCCGAGAGCGTGTGTAGGTGGGGGGAGGGGGGAAGTGTGCGTCTGTGTAAATTGAATTTGTTATTGGTATAAATTGTTATTATCATACTTGAGCATTAAATCAAAGTCCATATACATGTTTGTACTAATAATAACAATTTTTGCAGAAAATGACTTCATTCGGGCGCGGTAGCGGAGGCGACGAGGGTTCCTTGGCCAATTGGCCCCCCAAATGGGGCGAATTAGGGTCGTTGTTGAGAATAAGATGGAATTATTGGCTAGAGCGCTAGAGTTGCTGAAGGCGATCGTTGGCCCGGGGTACACTGATTGGAGAGCCGTGCCTATTGACCTTAAGATAAACATCTGGGGGGCACTACAGGTATTTATATTTATATTTATAAGCAAGTAACACTTACCGTTTTTTTTTGTTTGACAGGAACAATTCGTCCTGCCCCCACAACTCCGTGACTCCACGTTGGAATAATTGAGGGATCAACATAAGACGTGGAAGAAGAATTTGCGGATCTGGTACTTTGGGAAGACCCGAGAGTGCATTCTGAGACTACGTGACACCGTCCCCCCTAAGGAGCCGATCTCATTGGCACAACAATTTTTTTTTATTGACAATGAAACCTCTGAGCGACAATTTGTATCTCGCCAATCGGGTGAAAAAGTTAGACTTGCACTATTCCGGGCGGACGTCTTACGTCGAGGTCGAGCACAAGATGGTAAGTTTTTATTTTTTTTATTTTTATTTTTATGTTATTCTAATTTAACATTAATTTACGTTACTTACTAATTCTGTATTATTTTATTTCAGGAAATGGGGAGTGGCCCTAGGGGTAGGCCACATAGGCTCGATGCCTATGTGGCAATTCAAACGAAAAAGGGTAAGGACAATGAGGTGTTCCCGAGTGTCGTATCCACCATTGTATGTTATAAATATTTAATTTTTTAATTACGTTATAATTTTTTATATTTACTTAATTAACTAATCATATACTTTTTGTCTTTTCAGGCAAAGCTTAAGGAAGTGCATGCGTCGCAGTCCGATGCCGACAAAGCATCTTTGGCTTCGGACGCACTCAGCCAAGTGCTCGGTCCGGATCACAAGGGGAAGACTAGGGGGTGAGCTCGTGGTTGGGGAAGTCTAGGATCATCGAAATGGAGACGAGCAATAACGGGTTGGCACATAAGGTGGATGACCATGACGAGAAGCTATCAAGGTTAGAGGTGACGGTCCTAGATATGTACGCGTTCATGAAGCGTCAATTGGTCAAGAAAAAAGAGAAGGAGGTAGAGGTAGACGAGGACATCATTGCTTCATCGCCGACGCATAGACTCGGAGCCATATGATGATCCATTTCCCATCGTGACCCCCGTCGAGCGGCCTATGTCAACAATCGGTTGGTCGAGTGTGTTTCTACTCGACATATATTGTGGGAAGCCGATGGCGATGGGGTTGAGGTATCCGAGCTTCCTCTCGGGTATGCCGGTTCATGGACGTCCCCTCCAAGACATTGAGGTAAGAATGCTCGTCACGCATGTGGTGGACGAAAAGGATAACTCACCTTTGTGCTTGCGCGCACAATGCAGCGTTCAACATATTGAGGGTGTCTCTATTCATATGTCTTGTGGGCTTCCTTCCTCCTCTGACCTGCTCCTTCTTCATGATATTATTTCTATCTTTTTATTTGGATATTGGATTGTATTTGTATTTTGTAGATTTTGGTACATGTTGGTTTAAATATGATGGATATTTTTATTTCTATTTTATTTGGACATGGATTATATATGCCATGATTTGGTGTATTATTTCCATTTTATTTGGATATATGTTAATTGGATAGGTACAATTTTGCTATAACAGGTACAAATATACTGTTGGGCAGTGCCAGTGGCTATACTTCCCAGTAATTTTTTTTTTTGATTCTGCCCAAAATTATCCCAGTTAAAGACAGTGACAAGTCCTTGACAAAGAAACTTGTCACGGTCTTTGATCGTGATAATTTATTAGTTTTGTCATGGGCATATCAAGGTCTTTGACTGTAACAAAACTTGCCGAGGTCAAAGATCGTGACAAGTCTAATGAGCTTGTCACGGTCTTTGACCGTGAAAAGTACGTGATAAAAGAAGTTGTCACCCCCAGACTTGTCACGGTCATTGACCTTGACAAGTTGGTGTAGTGTATTTTACCTCGACTTGTCAAAGATTATGACAAGTCGACAGTTTTGGTGTAGTGTATATTAGGAGCTACAATGTTCTGAAAGCTACGGACAAGCTTATTTGATTTGACGGGTGATATCTTTAGATACGTTCATGATTTGAAAGATAATGCTAAATCCCCAAATATTTTTTTATCTTTCCCCCCGAAAGTCTAGATATAAAATGGTTACCATAGTCCAAACCATCAATCGCAGCTGGAAAGGACAATATTCATTTGTTAAAGGAAATTGGGAATTTAGGCTCCATAAGCGGGATAAATCATGCAGGGTCCCCAGGGAGTGGAGTGGACCCAATCGCATAGGTAAAAACATTTTCTGTCGTTTGATTGCTCTTTTTGGTCACCTACATTCTGACATTTTTATTCTGTTTTTTAATTTTAGTAAAACGAGTCCCCGGGCTTGCTAGGTGTTGTCAAGTTTTATTTGTTATAAAACTACCGCAAGTGCACAGGCTATTGAAATATAGCGGGTGTAAGTACGGGTCGAACCCACAGAGATTTGGTCAATTTTTATTAAGTATTGATTGTCCAACTAGACATATGAGTATATAAGAGTGATTAAGTTTCTAAAATAAAAATAAAACATAAAAAATAAATGAACAAGTACAATAGATAATATTAAATGAGGAAGAAACTAGGACGTCGGATCCGTTTGTCAATTTTAATTAAAGTAACACATCAATTTAATTTCGTAGTTCCGAATTTATAACACAAAATATACCGACTCTCGTCGCGTACATTTCGGAGAATAAAACAATACATGCGCTCAAAATATTTTAACGTCTCTTAAATTAGACACCATAAATCCCTATTCCCTCGAAAATATCATGTTTAAAATTTTCAACGTGTATTTAAGCATGAGGTATCAAAACATCTAAGTGCAAGCATAACCCATCAAAAATGACAACTTAAAATTTTTTAAAGCATGAATTTATAATTAATTCGTTGAGGTTTAAAAATACACTCTCGTGTAATTTTAAGCGCATACCGAATTTTTTTATTTCAAATTAGTACATGTCGGAATATCTACGAAATTAAATTAACATGCGTGGTTTAATTAGTCATGGCAAACATCACCTAACTCCTAGTAATTAAACTACTCACAAGACATATTTGACACACAAATATTGCAAGCTGAAAAGAATAATTTTCATTAATAAATGTCAACTTACAAAATTTTGGGGCCAAGACTTGAATTGCAATACACAATATGCTCTCCAAAGCGTGTCTCAAAAATATTCTCTACACAGATTTTTTTTATCTCTCAAAGTGTGTCTTTTTTTTTTCCTATCCAAAAGTAAAGTCCTAAGTGTGTCTCTCACACACACTAACTGTGTATCAAAAGTTTTCCTCTCCCTCAAAAAAATATCTTCGTACCTCTTCATTTATGGGTGAGAAAGATGATGGAGTAGTGTTTTTTTTTGTTTTGTAGTGGGCAGATGGGGTAGAAATCGGTTTTGGCTTGTGGAAATGGGTTTGTGGCTTTATTCCTTCTTTTGGGGAGATAATGGCAAGTGGTGTTTTTTTCTTTTTCTTATTTTTTTTTTTAATTTAAGGCTTTGGCTTTTTGTTTTGGTTTGGTAGGAGAAAATCGTGGGTTTCATTCAAATGGGTTTGGAAGGGACAAATGGGTATGGGTTTGTTTGGGTGTTGTGAGGGTGTAGGGTATATTGGGTGTGAGTGATTTAGGATGAGTGTGTTTGTGGTATTTGGGATAAAGGTGATGGTGTATGTGTGTGACCCTAAAAAAATGGGACTATCTAAAAAAAAAAAATAATAAAACTAGAACTAAAATAAAAAAAAATTAAAATCTAAAAATAAAATTCTAATTTATAAAAAGAATAAAAATAAATAAAACTCTATAAAAAGTAAAAGAAAAATCCTAACTAAATAAAATAAAACTAAAAATTAAAATAAAATCTTATAAAAATAAAATCCTAAAAACTAATCCTAAGAAAAATAATAAAATAAAATAAATATTAAAAACTAATACAAATCAAAATCAAAATAAAGAAAAATAAGAATGGAAATTAAATCCTAGAAAATTCTAAATAAATTTAAAATAAATCCTAAAAATAAAGTGACTCAAAATAAAAATCTAAAAATTAATAAAGGTACAAACTCAACACACATGGGGTTCGGGGTAGGTTTAGGCTCGGTTTAGGTTACGAGATTAGGTTTAACTTCGGGATTGACTTTTGACTTTCTTTCGAATCCGAACTTTGCATGGCCATAAATTCTTCGTTTCAACTCCGATTGATATGCCGTTTGAACCCAGGCGTCCCTTGATTCAAGAACTTCAATTTCCATGTTTTGTCCGAGTCCGAAATAAATCTTTTGAATTTACACTTTTGCCCCTGAAGTTGCGTAGGTTCCCTTTTTCATGTTCAATTTGCGTCCCGCCATCGCCACTTTCTTTTTAACTCTTGTAATACCCCGTATTTTTGGCGATATTTATTTTTGGGATTAATTAATTAAATTAGAATTAATTGGGAATTAATCCGGATAAAATACTAGCGAGATGTGAGTTGGTATTTGACTAGATTGAGTATATATGATGATATATGAATATTGAATTATGAAATTTGTCGTGAGATTGATATACGGCAATTTGGACATTTTATTGGGACGCGTGTGACAGTCGCGTCAGGATATAATTATTTTAATTATAAAAGTGAATTTAAATTCTATTAACCGTATGGTCGTTTTGAGTGCGGCAACGCGTCCGGAAGGGTCGAGATAGTCAGAAAACACTAGCCGGGGGTTTAGTTTGGGTCCCGGGGTATTTTTAGGCCATACCGGCAACATAAAGGGTATTTTGGTAATTTTGTGTTTTTGGAAATTTAAAAGTGACGAAAATTAGTAGATTATATCTGATGTGGATTTGACCCACTAAGCCACTAACCAACTCATTTTAACCTAATAGGCTACGTAGGTTATTAGAATTAGGTTTCTAACTTCTTTCCCAAAAACAAACCCTAGCCACCACAGCCATTGGAGAAGAAAGCTTGGAGAGAGAGAGATAGAAGGGAATTCTGCAAAAAGAGAGAGGGAACTTCTTCAAATTGTCATCAAAATCAGAGATTCTAATAAGGCAAGTGATTTAATTCCGTTTAATTCAGAGAATGTTTCTTCCATGTTAGATAATTCTAAGATTTGCATTTGTTCTTGAAAGTTAATGAAAAACCCATGAGTTTGGAGTTAGAATACTATATTTTGAGGAAAGGATTGCATGGAGAATCGTATTTAGAGGACTAATCTGATGTTGATATATCTTGCAAGAAACAAAAACGGATTTAATTGGATAAATTAAAAACTTAAAATTTTAGGGTTTATGTTCTTGAGAAAAATTGGGGAAAAGTGTAGAGACTTGTGATTTAATGATGATTAGGACGAATTAATCCTTTAAAACACGTTAGTATGTGATTATAATATGTTTAGGATTGATTAGAGACCTTTAAATATTGTTGGGACGAATTTTAGAGGAGAATTGAGGAGTAGAAATTGGTGAAAAACGAATATAGAAAATCTGGGCTCGAAACTGGTCGTTCGTTAGAAGGCCTTCCCAGGTCGTTCGAACGAGCTCGTTCGAACGAGCTTCTAACGAGTTGACCAGTTGCTTCTAACGAAGGGAAATTTCGTTCGATACCTTCGTTCGAACGAGATGTCATTAGAAGGTACAGTTCGTTCGAACGAACTGAATCTCGTTCGAACAGCCTCGTTCGAACGAGACTTCTAACGAGCTGGCAATTTAGGCCCTTTTGGCCTGTTTTGATTTTGGGAGTCCCGTAACTTGTTCGAGGATAGAGATAAAAATCCTTTGATGATGTATTGGTATATTTGGGATGTTTGGGATATAATGAGGAGTCAAACCTAGTAGTGTAGTTTGAGCATAAGGGTAAATATGAAGTATGACGTGAGTGACTATTTCGATGTGAGAACTATTGACGGCGTAATTTATTATATTAACCGGGAACATATAAATTGAGTAGTATTATATGTCGGTACGAGAATGAGAAGTGTACCACCAATATATTATGGTGATTACTAAGACGTGTGCATACTTAGTATATGTATTGATTTTATGTGTATGACATACCTACCATACTTGCTATCACGGGAGGTTTGCGTTCGCTTAGGGCCCTATAATCCTTGTGTTGTCCGGATTTAGACTGGTAACCTCGATGAACATAGGTCAGAGAAGGACTTATTGGGATGTTAATAAGTCTGCTGATCGTGGGAGCGCAGGTTATGCGTGACCCATGTGATGTGACTGTGTTCGCCTCCATTATTTGTGATGTGTTATCTGAGAACTATTCTTGAGAGATTTGGAATATGTGATCCTTATGTACGTGATGTACCGGGATGGATAGCAGAGTATGTGTGCACCGCAGCTAGTCTCGGGGTGCTTGTATTGTATATTTATGATGTGATTAATATACACTAAATTAATGAGAACTTTCATGTGGCATTGTGTGAATATGGAAACCTTTTGAGAAGATATAAAGGGATAACCTGAAATGAATTATATTGCTTAAGTGAGAATCTGAATTTTAGTAAAGCCTCTATTTATTTGATAACGCTAGAATGTAATATGGGAATCGAGTAGTAAGGGGTAGAACTTATTACGGTATGGTTAAATATGTATGTTATTTTAGATGGGTACGGTACGTTAGGAGTGCACATATAGTCGAGAGGTGAGAATTTCATGTGAGTGCACGTCCTAACATGTATTTTGCATTTAATGTTTTAATGTTATTAAAACACTTGCTGTTTTCATAATGATTTCCACTTTCGGGCTCTGACCCATTTGCTTTCAAATCTATTTTTGTAAAAACCATTTTAGGTGCCCAGCCACAAGGACATCATGCTTAGGATTCTCATTCAGGTGACGAGCTGTAGCTGTTTGTGGAAGTTACAGGACTTTGCTTGTAGACGCTTCATCTACTTTGACTCCATATTTATCAGTTATCAGTTGTAGGGCATGTCGCCCATTTCTTTTAGAGACATTTCATTTACTTCAGTATTCAGACTTTTGGCATGTAATTATTCAGGATTCAGACTTGTCATTTATTTTTCAGTTGTGGAATTGTTGTGAGGAGTTTTCCTCCGGACTTTTATTTTTTACTTTATTGGTTATTCATTACTTCATTATAGTGAATGGTTGTTATTCTTTCATTATTCTCTTTTTGCATGTTAATCAGACTTAACTTAAAATTTGGCAACTTACTTCTTAAATACTAGGTGGTTAGTAATTGTTAAAATGTTTTCGACAGTGATGCTATTAATTGAGCCAACTTGGCATTTTGTATTGATACTAGGTGGTTAGTAACTGTTGTATTCTCTTGTATTTGCTACGATCTTTAGCTATTTTAAGTTTATAACTGCGAACTTATAAACTTTATTCTTATTTCAGATGCCTCCACGACGCGCACGACGAGTTCCCAGGGATGCAACGCCCGAACCCCAGCCCGCTCCAGTTCAGGGCATGATGAACGCCACTGAGGTTGCAGCCATTCTAGCCCAAGCTGTAAATGCCGTAGTTCAGCTGGCACCACCTCAGGCGCCGGTTTCCGCGCCAGTACAGGTAAATGCATTCTCGTCTGCTTAGGAACGTGTACGTGATGCTTTTCAGAAAGCGCATCCGCCAGAGTTTGCAGGTAGCTCAGATGTGGTAGTCTCGAGCCAGTGGAGGAAGGATATGCAGAGGCACTTGAGGATGTATGAGTGCACGAATGTTCAGAAGCAGGTGCTAGCTACTTTCAAGCTAGTTGGATCTGCACTGCAGTGGTGGGAGTCTATTACCACCGTGGAGGAAAGGGATACTCTCACTATTCAGGATTTTTGGGTGCGGTTTGACCGCAAGTACTTTCCGTCCGCTGTTCATACGGAAATGAGGAGGAAATTGATGAGTCTGAAGCAGGAGGGTAAGACTGTGGTTGTGTATGAGGTCGAGTTCACGAATCTGTTGAATATCGTTCCGGATGAGATACCGACAGAAAAGAAGAAGATTGAGAAATTCACCGACGGGTTGACATGGAGGATCCGTCAGCATCTGTTAGGGAACCTTTCGTTGGCCACTTATTCTGACGTGGTTAACGCTGCTTTGTTACACTACCAGGATCATCGCTTTCATATGGCTGAGGTCAAGAGATCGGGAGAGTCTAGCCATCAGGGCAGGACTGGAGGACATGGTGCTAATGGGGCACAATTTGTTCAGGGGCAGAGACAGGGTGGGCAGGGTTTCCAGCAGGGGGATCAGAAGAGGTTCAGATCAGGGAATTATAGGCACGGACAGGGAGGTTTCCGTCAGGGCGATTAGGGTCCGAACGGCCATCAGGGCCAACAGGGACAGAATGGGCAGCAGTTTCAACAGGGCCGGCAGGGCCAAGGGAGGAACGGTAACGGCCACCAGGGCCGGGGACAGCAGGGGCAGAGAGGGGGAAACTTCCCAGGGAAGTGTTATGTTTGTTGCAAGACTGGCCATAAATGGCAGGATTGTCCTGATAGGGGCAAGGCCCCACAGCAGCAGCAGCAGCAACAGGGTGCTCGCCAGGAGCCGCAGAGGCCTATGTTTCCCGCCGCTCTCCCCGCACCGCCACAGATGGCAGCATTTCCACCCATTCCAGCAGTCCCAGCTCAGTAGGGGCAGCTACAGTATGGAATTGTCTATAACGTCCACCAGGCAGCAGTTCCACAGGCACCACCCGCGATTGAGGGTATGTTTCCTATCCATGGTACTATGGGTCGGGTTTTGTTTGATACGGGGGCAACACATTGCTTTATAGCTACACATTTTGCGAAAGCCTTAGGGTTGTTAGCTACGGCAGAGAGCACAGTGACGTGTGTAGACTCACCATTGGGGAGTGGGTCACTTATTTTCTTTATATGCCGGGGAGTGGGGGTAGGGATTGGTAGTCTGGTATTACCTGCAGATATGTTGGTATTAGATATGCATGTTCACGATGTGATTATCGGTATGGATTGGCTCGCAGATTATAGAGCCATAATTGATTGCTTCGGTGGGAGCATTGTTTTTGCCATTCCGGGGCAAGAGATGTTTGTAGTGGCGATGCCTCGCCCAGAGGGAGGCTCGACCGCTCATTTGTATTACATAGAGGAGGATACCTCTAAGGAGGTTGTGATTCCTTTAGATTCGATCCCAGTTGTCAGGGAGTATTCGGATGTGTTTCAGGAGATACCAGGCCTACCCCCCAGTCGAGAGATAGACTTTGTTATAGATTTATTGCCAGATACGAGACCTATAGCACGCGCACCGTATTGTATGGATCCAGCTGAATGAGGGAGTTACGGGATCAGATTGAACAGTTATTGGGTCAGGGGTTTATTCGGAGGAGTACTTCACCGTGGGGTGCTCCTGTGTTGTTCGTGAAGAAGAGAGATGGTTCACTGAGATTGTGTGTGGACTACCAGGAGTTGAATAAGGTCACGATACAGAATAAGTATCCGTTGCCTCGAATCGATGACCTATTCGACCAATTGAGAGGAGCTTCTTTCTTCTCGAAGATTGATTTGCGATCGGGATACCATCAGTTGCATATCAGGGAAGGGGATGTCTCGAAGACTGCGTTCTTAACAAGATATGGTTCTTATGAGTTTCGGGTTATGCCTTTTGGTTTGACCAATGCTCCAGCCGTGTTTATGGATTTGATGAATAGGGTGTTCAGAGATTTCCTAGATCAGTTTGTCATTGTCTTCATCGATGATATTCTGGTTTACTCCCAGACAGAGGAGGAGCACGCCGAGCATTTGAGGCAAGTTTTGCAGACGCTACGTCAGAACGAGCTGTATGCAAAGTATGAGAAGTGCGGGTTTTGGCTGAAGGAGGTCCAGTTTTTGGGACACATTATTTCCGACCGGGGGATATCTGTTGATCCGGGGAAGGTATTCGCGGTGAGGGAGTGGGGACAACCCACGACACCGACTGAGATTCGTAGTTTCTTGGGCCTAGCAGGATACTACAGGAGGTTCATTCGGGGATTTTCGAAGATAGCGGGTCCTTTGACACATCTGACTCGTAAAGGTGTGCCGTTCATTTGGAGTGATGCCTGTCAGTTGGCATTTGATGAGTTAAAGGACAAGTTAACCTCAGCACCTGTGTTAGCATTACCGAGACCGGGAGTTGAGTATTTGGTTTACACCGATGTGTCTTTGCAAGGACTTGGAGGTGTATTACAGCAGGAAAGACATGCCATAGCTTATGCTTCCCGTAAGCTTAAGCCTCATGAGAAGAATTACCCCACTCACGATTTGGAGTTGGCAGCCGTGGTATTTTCCCTACGAATTTGGAGACACTATCTTTTGGGGGAGAAATTCTAACTTTTCACGGACCACAAGTCCCTACAGTACCTGTTCACGCAGAAGGAGTTGAATATGTGGCAGCGTAGGTGGCTTGATTTTGTGAAAGACTACCAGTTCGACATCCAGTATCACCCGGGAAAGGCTAACGTGGTAGCAGACGCGTTGAGCCGTAGGCCAGCAGATGAGGTGGCAGAGGTGTGGAAGGCTAAGTGGAAGGAGTTGGGACACCAGGATGCAGTGGCCCGATCTTTCATGTCTGTGATGACCGTTACACCGCAGATTGTCCCGAAGGTAGTACGGACACAGGCTAATGACTCGTTCTGTCAGGAGCAGATAGTTCGATTACTAGCAGAGGGAGCCGAGTCCTATACCGTTAGCTCAGACGGGGGATTACGCTTCAATGGGAGATTGGTGGTTCCGGAAGGGGAGGAATTGCGACACGAGGTGATGGCAGAGTCGCACGTCTCACGGTTCGCGGTACATCCCGGAGGGGACAAAATGTACCAAGAGATGAGACGCCAGTATTGGTGGAGCGGTATGAAGAGAGATATTGCCGAGTTTGTTTCTAAATGCGCCACTTGTCAGCTAGTAAAAGTGGATCATCAAAAATCGGCAGGACTGCTACAGCCATTGGAGGTCCCGATGTGGGTATGGGAGAGCATATCCATGGACTTTATCACGGGGTTGCCTATGTCACAGAGAGGTCACGACTCCATCTGGGTAATTATGGACAGGTTGACCAAAGTCGCTCATTTTCTACCCGTAAGGACAGACTACACTGCGGGACAGTATGCCCAGCTCTTTATTTCAGAGATAGTGAGACTTCACGATGTGCCCCTAAATATCGTGTCTGACCGAGACAAGATATTTTTTTCACGGTTTTGGGAGAGTTTTCAGGAGGCCATGGGCACGGAATTACGGTTGAGTACGGCGTATCACCCGCAGATCGATGGGCAAACTGAGCGTACAAATCAGATGTTGGAGGACGTGCTACGTATGAGTATCATTGATTTTGGGGGTGGATGGGAGCAGTATCTTCCACTGGTGGAGTTTGCTTACAACAACTCTTACCAGTTCACCATTGGCATGGCTCCATTTGAGGCGTTGTACGGTAGACCTTGTCATTCCCCAGCATGTTGGTTGGAGGTGGGGGACAACAAACTACTTGGGCCGGAAGTGATTCAGGATACTTCGGCGAGGATAGAATTGATACGGAGTCGCATTCGAGTAGCTCAGGATAGGCAGAAAAGCTATGCTGATGCGAAGAGGTTCTTCAGGGAGTTCCAAGTGGGGGACCAGGTTTTGCTCAGAGTATCTCCTATGAAGGGGATTATGCGTTTCGGGAAGAAAGGGAAGTTGGCACCAAGATATGTAGGACCGTTTCCTATTATTGAGCGGATTGGACCAGTTGCGTATAGACTCGGGTTACCGGAGCATTTACACCGGATTCACGATGTGTTTCATATTTCCTCGCTAAGGAAAGATCTCAGAGACGATTTGGCTCATTCTCACATCGCTTTGTAGGAGATTGATCTACAGTCGGATAGCTCCTACGAGGAGGGACCGATTGCTATTTTGGACCGAAGTGAGCGAAAACTGCGGTCAAAGATAGTTCCGTTAGTGCATGTTCAGTGGCGACATCATAATGTCGAGGAGTCCACATGGGAGCGCGAGGATGAGATGCGCGAGCGTTATCCAGAGTTGTTCTTACCAGGTACTTTCTAGTTTCGAATTTTGGGACGAAATTCAGTTATTAGGGGGGGAGTATGTAATACCCCGTATTTTTGGCGATATTTATTTTTGGGATTAATTAATTAAATGAGAATTAATTGGGAATTAATCCGGATAAAATACTAGCGAGATGTGAGTTGGTATTTGACTAGATTGAGTATATATGATGATATATGAATATTGAATTATGAAATTTGTCGTGAGATTGATATACGGCAATTTGGACATTTTATTGGGACGCGTGTGACAGTCGCGTCAGGATATAATTATTTTAATTATAAAAGTGAATTTAAATTCTATTAAATGTTTGGTCATTTTGAGTGCGCCAACGCGTCCGGAAGGGTCGAGATAGTCAGAAAACACTAGCCGGGGGTTTAGTTTGGGTCCCGAGGTATTTTTAGGCCATACCGGCAACATAAAGGGTATTTTGGTAATTTTGTATTTTTGGAAATTTAAAAGTGATGAAAATTAGTAGATTATATCTGATGTGGATTTGACCCACTAAGCCACTAACCAACTCATTTTAACCTAATAGGCTAAGTAGGTTATTAGAATTAGGTTTCTAACTTCTTTCCTAAAAACAAACCCTAGCCACCATAGTCATTGGAGAAGAAAGCTTGGAGAGAGAGAGATAGAAGGGAATTATGCAGAAAGAGAGAGGGAACTTCTTCAAATCGTCATCAAAATCAGAGATTCTAATAAGGCAAGTGATTTAATTCCGTTTAATTCAGAGTATGTTTCTTCCATGTTAGATAATTCTAAGATTTGCATTTGTTCTTGAAAGTTAATGAAAAACCCATGAGTTTGGAGTTAGAATACTATATTTTGAGGAAAGGATTGAATGGAGAATCGTATTTAGAGGACTAATCTGATGTTGATATATCTTGCAAGAAACAAAAACGGATTTAATTGGATAAATTAAAAACTTAAAATTTTAGGGTTTATGTTCTTGAGAAAAATTGGGGAAAAGTGTAGAGACTTGTGATTTAATGATGATTAGGACGAATTAATCCTTTAAAACACGTTAGTATGTGATTATAATATGTTTAGGATTGATTAGAGACCTTTAAATATTGTTGGGATGAATTTTAGAGGAGAATTGAGGAGTAGAAATTGGTGAAAAACGAATATAGAAAATCTGGGCTCGAAACTGGTCGTTCGTTAGAAGGCCTTCCCAGGTCGTTCGAACGAGCTCGTTCGAACGAGCTTCTAACGAGTTGACCAGTTGCTTATAACAAAGGGAAATTTCGTTCAAACGAGATGTCGTTAGAAGGTACAGTTCGTTCAAACGAACTGAATCTCGTTCGAACAGCCTCGTTCGAACGAGACTTCTAACGAGCTGGCAGTTTAGGCCCTTTTGGCCTGTTTTGATTTTGGGAGTCCCGTAACTTGTTCGAGGATGGAGATAAAAATCCTTTGATGATGTATTGGTATATTTGGGATGTTTGGGATATAATGAGGAGTCAAACCTAGTAGTGTAGTTTGAGCCTAAGGGTAAATATGAAGTAGGACGTGAGTGACTATTTCGATGTGAGAACTATTGACAGCATAATTTATTATATTAACCGGGAACATATAAATTGAGTAGTATTATATGTCGGTACGATAATGAGAAGTGTACCACCAATATATTATGGTGATTACTAAGACGTGTGCATACTTAGTATATGTATTGATTTTATGTGTATGACATACCTACCATACTTGCTATCACGGGAGGTTTGCGTTCGCTTAGGGCCCTATAATCCTTGTGTTGCCCGGATTTAGACTGGTTACCTTGATGAACATAGGTCAGAGAAGGACTTATTGGGATGTTAATAAGTCTGCTGATCGTGGGAGCGCAGGTATGTGCGTGACCCATGTAATGTGACTGTGTTCGCCTCCATTATTTGTGATGTGTTATCTGAGAACTATTCCTGAGAGATTCGGAATATGTGATCCTTATGTACGTGATGTACCGGGATGGATAGCAGAGTATGTGTGCACCGCAGCTAGTCTCGAGGTGCTTGTATTGTATATTTATGATGTGATTAATATACACTAAATTAATGAGAACTTTCATGTGGCATTGTGTGAATATGGAAACCTTTTGAGAAGATATAAAGGGATAACCTGAAATGAATTATATTGCTTAAGTGAGAATCTGAATTTTAGTAAAGCCTCTATTTATTTGATAACGCTAGAATGTAATGTGGGAATCGAGTAGTAAGGGGTAGAACTTATTACGGTATGGTTAGATATGTATGTTATTTTAGATGGGTACGGTACGTTAGGAGTGCACATATAGTCGAGAGGTGAGAATTTCATGTGAGTGCACGTCCTAACATGTATTTTGCATTTAATGTTTTAATGTTATTAAAACACTTGCTGTTTTCATAATGATTTCCACTTTCGGGCTCTGACCCATTTGCTTTCAAATCTATTTTTGTAAAAACCATTTTAGGTGCCCAGCCACAAGGACATCATGCTTAGGATTCTCATTCAGGTGACGAGCTGTAGCTGTTTGTGGAAGTTACAGGACTTTGCTTGTAGACGCTTCATCTACTTTGACTCCATATTTATCAGTTATCAGTTGTAGGGCATGTCGCCCATTTCTTTTAGAGACATTTCATTTACTTCAGTATTCAGACTTTTGGCATGTAATTATTCAGGATTCAGACTTGTCATTTATTTTTCAGTTGTGGAATTGTTGTGAGGAGTTTTCCTCCGGACTTTTATTTTTTACTTTATTGGTTATTCATTACTTCATTATAGTGAATGGTTGTTATTCTTTCATTATTCTCTTTTTGCATGTTAATCAGACTTAACTTAAAATTTGGCAACTTACTTCTTAAATACTAGGTGGTTAGTAATTGTTAAAATTTTTTCGACAATGATGCTATTAACTGAGCCAACTTGGCATTTTGTATTGATTTAATAAAGGAGTAGCTACCCGGTATTTAATTAGTCGGGGTGTCACAACTCTGTCAATACTTAGAAATAAACTTGCACAAGAGATTAGAAATAAATATAAGATGTGAGCTTGAAGTTCCCAAAATTGCATTATTAACCCCATTTATTCTTAAATTTGTATTTTTCTATAAAATAGCAAAAATAACTCTAAAAGCTCTTTATTAATGATATAACGAGACTAACAAGTCCTAGATTTGGGTATAAATGATACAAAATAATGCACTCATCACTCGGTTTCTAATCGACCTTATTAAGACGTATTTTGAGAAGAAACCTCTAAAGTTTTAGGAGTTATTTTCTGTTGAGAAGTTTGTAGCTACTGGGTATCATACCATCCTAGTGGTCTTGCTCCCGTAGAGTTTGAGGTTCCCCTGGAAGGGCGTGTGCTGCAAGAGACCCATATTGATGGGGGGTGAGCTTCTTGTAGTGGAGAGGGAAACTTTGAGGCAGGTATGTCATATTAATACCCCATTATTTATCAACAAACGCTTCAAGTCTGCACGTTGATTTATTTTCTCATTTTTTCTCAGGTGTGGAAGATCATCCATCAGACGAGACGTTGGGAATAGCTCCTCGCCATATTCATCATAAAGCCCTGGCCTTGGCTAGTCAGAAGAGAGTTGGCGCTGGGCAAAACCAAGTTGGGGCTGAGCATGCCACTTTTGCTAGGGCAGCCGAACAAGCTTCTCATCAGAAGGAGGCTGAAGTTGCATCTAAGGCAAAAAGTAAGTTCCCCGTGCATCCTTTGAAACCTACATCTAGAGAGAAGAGGCCTTAGGTTGAAGACCCCTACGTAGGTTGATGAGAGGACCATGTCGTACTTATTGGCCAAGTCATACCTCTCGCTATGGTGAGGTCCCCGAGTTTGAGTTCGACCTAGAGCACAAGGTCACTTATGAATATGAAGTCGACGAGGACTCCATATTCTATCGTGCTAATAATTCTACTGATCTGATCAGTTATCGTGATCATGTGAAATATTTTGAGTTTATGAGATGTTTTGACCCAGATTCTATACGGACATTGGCCAAGCATATATTGTCGGTGGTAGGATCCTCTCTTAAACTGTTCGTTATGACTTTAATTACTTTCTTTTATTTATTCGGCAGGCGTCCATGGCATGCACTATTCTTTGAGAGATGTCCTTGGTGAATCAAGTTGCTTATAATGAGCTGGCTGAGGAGAATAAGACGTTAAACAGCCGGGTATGATAAGATGTCTATGAAGTTAAAAAAGAGAGACGATTAATTGATGGTGAAGACTACAGATCTAAGCAAGGTAGAAAATGAGAATGTTGTTCTCAAGGATAAATCCGATACTGATGATACCAAGATCCAAAGTCTGGATGAAGTGATACATCACGAATATTGCATATCCGCGCCCTTTATCTTTACGAATTCTAGCACTTTTACGATCCTTAATGCCTATATTTATGCTCATTAACTAGACAACCTCAGATTTGGATTATATATATATATATATATATATATATATATATATATATATATATATATATATATATATATATATATATATATATATATATTGCATGGGTTAATTGTGCTTTTGTAGGTATTAGAATGCGAAAAGTGAGGATCCGTTGCATTTCAGAGAAGTTTCATCGTCGGACGCTACTTCAAGGGAAATATGATCTTTTCAAACTCATTATTTTTTATTTAATAAAGTTACCAACATGTAGATCATCAAATTAGCTTTCCGTGGCCACTGACCGTGTGTCGTTCTGACTTCGTATGTGGAAGTTATGGCCATTTTCGAAAGGTTTTGATATTTTCTTCTACTTCAAGGGCATTTTGGTAATATCATACTGCATAATTTGGAGGGTTTCAAAACATAATCATGTAAATAATTGAATTATCTTCGCGTCGGTTCCGACCACGCATCATTTTGATTCTGTATGAGGGAGTTATGGCCATTTTCGTGCAGCGCGTCAAAATTGGTTCGGAGAGGAAAGGGGGCTATCAAAAGCGAGGTCGACCGGGCACATCAGATATGAAAGAAAAACGACTTATTTGGGGTTTTTTGACTTGGTTTTGCTGGGGGTTTATTTTGGGGTATTAATAGAATGTTGTAGGCTTTTATTTGAAGATTATTTTCATTTTTAGGTTAGTTTTTAGGGATTCTTTATGGAGCTTCCCTCTCCTATCTTCTCTTTGGGTTTACACCCATTTATGTATGTAAGTATCACTATTCATGTTCTTCTCCATTAATGTAATTTTTATTTTTGTTCTCAAGCTTTGTAACCTAGATTTATTTATTTTCCTTACTTCCTTGCATTTAATTTACGTATTTCATTATGTTGTTAGCTAATTTAGCCTAGGTTGTGATGGATTGAACTCACCTAGGGTTGACATGTTGCTTTGCTTTGGTGATGAAGTTTTACGAGTCTATTTCGAGTGGGATTTGACGGGGCATATCATGTATGCTCTGTGCTTACGACCTTGCGTGTGTAATTTTCGGGGTATTTGTTGACACCAAAATTTTATTAGACTTTTATGCGAATTTAGGGGTGTGATAACCCTTGATTTAATTAACTGTCAAAACGAGACTCAATCGTAATAACTCGTGAACCCATGTAACAATTTTATACTAATTAACTCGGGGTGAGGGATATTCGACGCAACCTATAGTTTTTATTTGCTTTGTTAATTTAGTTTAAATACACTCGCCTAGTATAATCTTTTCCTTTATTTAGCCTTTTATTTTGTTAGCAATTATCTTTTACACTTTTATTTTAGGAGTATTAAATCCTATAAATTCTAGCAACTCGTCTCTGTGGATTTTTGATACCCGGACTTGGTTGCTACACTCACCCGTTGAGTGTAGTCATAAGTTTAGGTTTTTGTATAGTTCAGGTGAGCCGAATTCAAAATGACCGGCGCGTAGGTGACTCTCGCGCCGCAGTGAAATCGGGCCTGTCAAATGGAGCCGTTGCCGGGGATGAGTTTGTTTTAGAATTTATTTGATTTAGTATTTTGTAGTATTTTCTTTCTATTTGTATTTTTTGGCTAACATTTTTGTAGGACTTCTACATTTGAGCACCTAGAAATGCTCGAATTTCTCGCACACGCTTCTACTTTGTGGAATTCACCACTTCGAGCCATTTTTGGGGTAAGCATGTCTTATTCCAATTCTTTCGGTAATCATTATGATAATTCTCAAAATCCCCGTACTCCTTTAACTTTTGATCAATACTTAGAGTCCCAAAAATTGCAACATCTAAAATGACATTGGGCGAGTATTACAAAAGTTAAGCTTTGGAGTGCGTGTATTTTGAGGAGGATGATAATGATTTTGGGCCTCTAATTCCTTATAATAGGAATTTTGAAATGAATTGCAATAGTTTTCAAAATTCCTATAATAATGAGTTTAACTTTAGTGCCGATAATGATTTTCAAACTCCTCATTTTCAAGAATCCGCACCTCGGCCTATGACTTTCGGTGAGGGTTTGCTCATGCTTGAGAATGAGAGGTATGAAGAACGTTATCAAGAAGAAAATAATTGTTGGGAGCAAGAATTGGATTTATTATTCGAATCCGATGACGATTTCTCTTTCGAGACTTTTGAAGTCGAGGAATGTTTTGAACCAATTGAGGACTTTGTGGCTAAATTGGAATAAACCATTCGTCACTTGGCTCATCTTTTAATAGAAAATGAAAGTGAGGATGAAAAGGATGCAGTATCCATTTGTAATGAGATGATTTCTTCTTTGGATCCCAAAGAAGAAAGTTTCATTGAAAATGATCATATCTCTTTTGAAATTCCAACTTTGAGTGATGATAACTCATCTCTTGAGTTTGAATTTCTTTCCTCCCCATTTTCATTTTCTGTTATCACACCATCACAAGTACCCGATGAATTAATACCGAACTTTAAAACGTTCAACCCTTTCATCGATGAAGAGTACTTGCTCGAGTTGCTTTCCATGAAGGCATCTTTGCCCTCGTGTGCGCCACCTCCCATTCCGCTTGCTAAATCTTTGGGAGGATATTCTGCTTTTCTGGGTCCCCACATGTTTTTGTCACCCGTTCAATCCAAATCCCCCATCGTCCCTCCAAAACTTTTAATTGACGATCGTTCATTTCTTTTGCCTTACACATGCCTTAAATCATTTTTGCGGTGGACCCTAAACTATTTAGACTTCTAGTGTATAATTAGTGTGAAGCCTAAATAGTAGGTTGGATATAGTTAGCTTTTATTCGTTCTTTATATTTATATTTTCTTTCCTTTTTAATTTAGTCTAGTGTAATTAGTTAACCCTTTGTTATTTGTTTTTGCTATGCTCGGTACTAACTTGTTTTGTAGATTTTTTGGACTTGTTCTTATGGGGATCACTCTAATTTTGGGTAATATCGCTCGTTTCCTCTCTTTAACTTGGTTCTTAATTCACATTAAGGACAATGTCAGATTTTAAGTTAGGGGGTATGGGATATTCAATCCATTTCTTTATTTAGTCCATGTTTTTGCTCACATGTTAGTTACTTAGTATGCTTTTCTTAGAAAAATTAAAAATTTCAAAAAGATTTTCTTTCTTTTTTCTCCTTTATTGGGCATTTTGCCTTTGCTTTCGATGATAAATTTTAATAAATGCCTGATCCAATAGACAACCCAATGACGCATGTTCACAATTTTATAAGTTATTAGACTTTAGTCCTACATCATTGATATTATGAATAACTTCATGAATTAAACTTCAATCCCATGAGCACATGCGCTTTTCTTGCTTTATGGATTTAGTTTAACATTTTTATAACTCGGTAATCTTTTGTTGCATTGTATATACTTACACCGAGTAAGCTTTGTACCTTTCGTCGTTTGTGAGTGTATACACTATTCTTTCCTCTTTGAAAACTTTACAGTCATTGATAATCTCTCTATTCTTTCATTTGATCATTCATTAATTGAGTTCATATATGAAATGTGTTACTTGAGTATGATTTTCAAAGTTTGGTTTGACTCGAGAATTGCGTAAACTTTTTTGAAATGATCATAGACCATCCTTATTATATTACCCATATTGACCATGACCTCACCTTATACGTTTACCCTCGTCAAACCCTTTGATCCTAAATATAGCCCTTCATTTCATAACCCAAATTCCATAACCAACTCCATATTGGAGTTTTAAACCATACTTATTACCTTACATACCTTTGTTTGGAATGTTACATAGGATTGAATGATATTTTTTTCTTGTGGTTGCAATTTAGGCATATGAGAGTGAGAATAGTAAAGAAAAGAGATGTGAAAAAAAAAGAGAAAAGAGAAAGCAAAAAGCAAAACAAAACAAACAAAACATGAGAAAAAGAAGAAAGAAAAGAAAGAGAGTTGTAAATGTTGTATATAGTTCAATAAGCTTTATTTACTCTACCCATTGTTATATTCAATGCCTTTTATGGGAGTTGTTTGTCCAAATTTTGATATTGCCCGCATTTTCTCAGTATCCCGAGTTTTCATTTCCGAACACTTTGAATCCGTATATACATTCCTTTCATTTCATACCCTAGCCAAACCTACATTACAACCCTATTAAAGTCCTATGTGATCTTAAGTATATGTAATTTAAAGGTTGAAATAGTTTTGATAATCTGTGAAAATACATTTCGCCTCCTTTAATGAGCAGTATCTTTTATTGAGATTATAATTGTTCATTTTATATATTGCGTTCTTCATTTGTGACATGTACGCGGCCTAGTTTCCATTTACATTTACTCTTTATGCCCGCATGTTCCGTGTGTTACCTCCCTATTTCGAGTGAATTCACTTGATGAGTGTAATGCCCGTGAGGATTGAATACATGCTTACTCTATTTAGTTTCTGATTTATTTAACGTTTTGCCAAATCACACTTTGCATGGGCTCGCTCCCCTCCCACATTTTAAGGTTTCAATTCTATGAGGTGCATTCTATAATGTTAATGATTTTGGACTTTTGTTTGAATTTGTTCATTGTGCTAATAATGCGTATGGAATCTTTTTCGTTGTTGTTGGGCTTGTCACATGTTGGTTTGGGAATATTTTGAAGAAACCATATGATGTTTGTGGGTTTCATCCCTAAAAACCCTCACGAGACGACACTCGTCCACTAGGGTTACCTAGGGGTTTAACGACTTATTGCATATGCTAAATGTAATCGTGTTCCCTACGAAAGTGGTAATTATATTTTGATGCATATATACTTTTTGTATTTCCTTCTATGGACTGGTTTTGTTTGTTTCATCACAAGGGACTAGCAATGTCTAAGTTAGAGGGTGTGATACATCACGAATATTGCATATTTGTGCCCTTTATCTTTACGCATTCTAGCACTTTTGCGGTGCTTAATGCCTATATTTATGCTCATTAAATAGAAAACCTCGGATTTGGACATATATATGTTTTGTAGGGGTTAATTGTGCTTTTATAGGGATTAGAACGCTAAAAGTGAGGATCCGTTGTATTTCAGAGAAGTTTCATCGTCAGACGCTACTTCAAGGGCTATATGATCTTTTCAAGCTGACTATTTTTTATGGAATGAAGTTACCAACATGTATATCATCAAATTATCTTTCCATGGCCACTGACTGTGCATCATTCTGACTCCGTATGTGGAAGTTATGGCCATTTTCGGAAGGTTTTGATATTTTCTTCTATTTCAAGGGCATTTTGGTAATTCATATTGCATAATTTGGATGGTTTCAGAATATAATCATGTAGATAATTGAATTATCTTCGCGTCGATTCTGACCACGCATCATTTCAATTCCGTATGAGGGAGTTATGGCCATTTTCGTTCAACGCGTCAAAATTGGTTCGGAGAGGAAAAGGGGGTTGTCAAAAGCGACGTCGATCGGGCCCATCAAATATGGACGGAAAATGACTTATTTTGGGTTTTTTGACTTGGTTTTGCTGGGGGTTTATTTTGGGGTATTAATAGAATATTGTAGGCTTTTATTTGAAGATTATTTTCATTTTTAGGTTAGTTTTTAGGGATTCTTTATGGAGCTTCCCTCTCCTCTCTTCTCTTTGGGTTTACACCCATTTGTGTATGTAAGTATTACTAGTCATGTTCTTCTCCATTAATGTAATTTCCATTTTTGTTCTCAAGCTTTGTGACCTAGATTTATTTGTTTTCCTTACTTCCTTGCATTTAATTTATGTCTTTCATTATGTTGTGTAGCTAATTTAGCCTAGGTTGTGATGGATTGAACTCACCTAGGGTTGACATGTTGCTTTGCTTTGGTGATGGAGTTTTACGAGTCTATTTCGAGTGGGTTGTCCTAGTCATTACGCCTAGGAGATTTGACGGGGCATATCATGTATGCTTCGTGCTTACGACCTTGCGTGCATAATTTCTGGGGTATTTATTGATGCCAAAATCTTATTAGACTTTTATGTGAATTTAGGGGTGTGACAACCCTTGATTTAATTAAGTGTCGAAACGAGACTCAATCTTAATAACTCGTGAACCCATGTAACCATTTTATACTAATTAACTCGGGGTGAGAGATATTCGATGCAACCTATAGTTTTTATTCGCTTTGTTAATTTAGTTTAAATACACTCGCCTAGTATAATCTTTTCCTTTATTTATCTTTTTATTTTGTTAGCAATTATCTTTTACACTTTTATTTTAGGAGTATTAAATCCTATAAATTCTAGAAACTCATCTCTGTGGATTTTTGATACCCGAACTTGGCCGCTATACTCACCCGTTGAGTGTAGTCATAAGTTTAGGTTTTTATATAGTTCAGGTGAGCCGAATTCAAAACGATCGGCGCATAGGTGACTCTCACGCCGCGGAGAAATCGGGCCTATCATGAAGCCCTTATGGTCGAGTATGAGAAGTTTGGTAAAGAGAGGGCTACCCTGGCTACGGAGCTCCAGACTATTTTTAACGTCCTTGTCTCTGCTGGAGCAGCATCTGTCGAAGTATATAAATCCTCTGATGAGTTCACCACAGAGTGCATGCTTCACGAATGAAATAACGAAGACTTTACTGATAAGATTTCCTGAGGTTTTTTGAAGTCTAAGGGTTCTTAAATTGCTCGCCCTCCAAAGTTTCAATGCGGTAAGTTCGAAGCCTTATAATTCTTTTTACCTGATAAATCCCATGCTAATTAGGCTTGAGCTTGTTATTCTTCTGGATCACCTTCTTGAGGACATAATCCCCCTCCTTCAGGCTACTTGGTTTCACACGGCAGTTGTAGTAATGTGCAGACCTTTATTGGTGGGCAGCCACGTGAAGCACTGCATTCTCCTTAACTTCTTCTAAAAGATGAAGGTTTAATCTCCCCGCCAGATCACTTTTTAGAGAATCAAAATTAAAGATTCTGTCGCTAGGGAGTCCTATTTCAGCGGGGATAATTGCTTATGTGCCTAAGGCGAGCATTCACGGCGTCTCTCCAGTCGCTATTCATGGAGTAGTTCTGTAAGCCAAGAGTACGCGATGGAGTTCGTTGATTCAATTCCCTTTTGCGTTATCAATCCTTTTCTTAATTCTGTCCAAGCGTGTCTTGTTGGTGACCTCAACTTGGCCATTGCATTGTGGATGTTCTTGGGTGGAGTGCAACTTCTAGATATTTAATTTAACACAATAATCTTCAAAGTCCTGGTTATCAAATTGCATTCCATGGTCTGTGATGAATGCAAAGGGTATGCCATAATGGCATATGAACATCTTTATAACAAACTAAAATACCCTTTGGCAAGACATTTCTACTAGAGTCTCGACCTCCACCCACTCCGTAAAGTAGTCCACTGCCACCACCAGGTATTTGTATCACCCTTTTATTCTCAGCAATGGGTCGACTAAATAGATTCCCCACATCGCGAATGGCCAAGGTGATACGATAGGCATTAGTGGAGCCCCTTGGGTGCTGTGGATCTTCACGAATTTTTAAAATTTATAACATTTCTTTAGGCTGGTAATTTTTGACAAGATAATCCATTTATGGATATAACTCGAAATGACCCAAATATGACACGATTAACTTGTATATATTTATGAGTACTCAAAACTTATACTCGAATCAAAATCAACGTGACTCAAAAATGACATGAATAGCTCGAATTGCCACTTCTATATTTATTATTCGTACAATCATCCTTTATATTCAACCAGTACTAACCTTGAGTTGCTATACGCTTGACTAATGATTTTCGACAGAGGGAGCTCCACAACATACTTCATGAATCTCCTTAACAAGCTTGTTCACTACGATTGGATAAACACATCTCAGTAGTGAAATAATCTACCCTCTTATAGATAATACGCATGCCTCCATTATGTAGTGGGTTGCCTTGTAGTGCAACTTTCTAGCTTCTTTTGGTTCAGTGGGGAATTATCCGTCTTCAATATATGATCATATGGGATCCATCCGTGATGGTCCCAGATTTTCCTCCATTATTTTCAGGCTATCCTCCTCTATGCTCCTATGTGTTAGTACTTCAATTGGCACCATCCTTCTTAAATATGTTCTGGTGGGGCCGAGGCTAGTCTAGCGAGGGAATCTACTCGGATATTCTCCAACTTGGGGATCCTTACTATTTTCACTTCCGTAAACTTTTCCAACATATGTCGTACAATGGATAAGTATTTCGTTATAGACTCCTCCCTGGATTCATAGACCCCCAGTACTTGGTTGACAACTATTTGGGAGTCGTTAGGTGCCATAATGTGGTCGACTCTTAAGGATGAAACAAAGCTTAACCCAACAATCATATCTTCATATTCTACTTCGTTATTGGAGGCTTTAAATAGAAAGTGTAGAGCATATTCCACAATTATTTCATCTAGCGTGGTGATGATAATGCATGCGCTACTGTCCGTCGAATAGGAAGATCCATCAACATATACCTTCTAGATAACACTACATTGGTCGAAGTCTGCTTCTTTGATTTTTCTAAAATTTAAAAGCATTTTATGAGACTTGTCTTATTATCCCTTAAACTCTTTGGAGGAGCTCTCTCCAATGGGATTCTGCTCAATGATACTAGGAGCTAAGGTTTCTTTCATGGAAGTCTGCTCGTCATTAAGAATCGAACTCTCTCTCGGGGGAGTCTGTTATGATGATTTCTCCTCGTAAGTGAACTCAACAATGAAATTTTCTAACACCTGCCCTTTTATGGAGGTCCTAGACTCGTACTGTATATCGTACTCACCATGTTCAACCACCCAAGCCATGAGTCGACCATATTTCTCTGGTTTATGTAGGACTTACCTTAAAGACAGGTCTGTGTAGATCACAATGGTGTGGGCCTAAAAATACAACTTCGTTCTTTGTGAATATTCCCTTAGTGCCATGGCTAATTTCACCATTCGTGGGTACCGAAATTCAGCTCCTCGATATGCTTTATTGGTGTAGTAACCTGGTATTTGGACTCCCTCCTCCTAGCTCACTAGTGCCTAACTAACAGCTGATTCGGACACTACGAGGTATAGGTAGAGTTTTTTTCTAGCGACAGGGGGGTGATAGGAGAGGTAGGGAACCCATATAATGCTTTAATTCTAGAAAAGAATTTTCACATTCTTAATTCCATTCAAACGACTTCCTTAGCACTTTGAAGAAGGGCAAACATTAATCGGTGGCTCTCTAGACGAACCTGTTAAGTGCAGTCACTCTTCCTGTTAGCCTTTGCACATCTTTCTTCGTGTGGGAGATTTCATGTTGAGCAGAGCTTGGATCTTGTTTGGGTTGTCTTTAATAGCTTATTGGTTGACGATAAATCCCAGGAACATGCCCTCCTTTACCACGAAGACTCATTTTGTGGGGTTCAGCTTCATTTAGTACTTCTCTAACTTTTCATAGGTCTGCCCTAGGTCCTTAATGTGTTTGGATGCTACCTTGCTCTTAGTGAGCATATCGTTCATATAAACCTCCATATTGACCTCGATTTGGTCTTCAAAGACATTATTCACCAGTCTCTGGTAAGTGGCCCCTACATTTTTAAGACCAAATGGTGTGACATTATAACAGTAAGTACCTCTTTTGGTTATGGAGGACATCTTTTCTCTATCGGAAGGACTTATCTTGATCTGGTTATATCTATAATAGGCTTCCATAAAACTAAGAAGTTCGTGGCTCGAGGTCCCATCGACTAGTTGGTCAATCCGTGGCAGTGGATAATAATCTTTAGGACATACCTTGTTTATATCAGTGAAATCGACGCAAATCCTCCATTTGTCATTCTTCTTGCGTACCATAACCACGTTAGTCAACTATTCTGGATACTTAACGTCGTTAATGAAGTTAGGCTTTTGGAGCTTTTGGACCTCAACCTGGATGACAAGGTTCTTCTCGACATAAAAAACCCTCTACTTTTGTTTGACCAATTTGGCTCCTTCCACCACACTTAGCTCATGGAAAATGAAGTCAGGATCTATGTATGGCATATCCTCGTAGCTCTATACAAATACGTTCTTACGCTGCTACAAGAATTCAATAAGCTCCTTCTTTAAATGTGGGTTTAATGACGACCCGATTTGAACCGTTTATTCTGGGTGATCGGAGTCAAGTGGAACTGCCTCAATTTCTTCAGCGGGCTGCCCCTTGACTAATTTTGTTTCATCTTATGGATCAATGGTTTCAATGTGATAAGTGGTCGTCAACTACTTTTGTTCTTCTTGGTCTGTTGAGATGTAATAGCACTCATGCGCTACCTTCTGGTTGCCTTTGATCGAAGGGTCGTCGTGAGGGTACAATACTTCGGATGGGTCGTCTTTTGAAAAGATGCTGATTAATTTATCTTTATTCACCTTGCGAGGTCATTTGTATGAATTGTTAATTAGATTAATTTTCCTTATATACGCGCAAGCTTGGGCCTCGTTCAGATAGGCTTTCCTTTTCACAGGGTCTTCTCCCCCACTTGTACGTCGTCCTGCGATGAAATGGCAATAAAAAAATATCATGCCGACGTCATGCATGGGTTCTTTGTGTTTCTTTGGGAGATCTGGATCGTCATCTAATTCATCGGCCCTCTCCCTTTTCTTATGGTTCACCATCTGACAAGGCAATTTTGGTCGTCCTCTATATCTGTTCTCCTCTGGATTTGGTCGACCATCTCCACCCATGTATTTGGATAGCTTTCCCTTTATGATTAAGTTCCTAATCTCATTCTTCAAAGCTATGCAACTGTTTGTATTGTGACCATAGTCTTTGTGGAACTCGCAATACTTGCTTCTGTCCCTTATGTTCGTTGGCGCCCTCTATTTTCTTGGCCATCTCAGGTCTTTACTTCCCTGGATTTCCTCCGGGATGTGGTGGACGCTAACCATGAGTGGGGTGTACTCATCATACTTTTTTAATTTCTCGGCCTTCCTATCCTTTTGCTCTTATTTACCAACGGCTTTTTCAATCGGTGGTTTAGGGTGGTTAGATTCATTGACCACCATTGCCTCTTCGGTGTTCATGATCTTTCCTTCTTTGGCTAGTAGTTTCATCATAGTCTTAGGTGGCTCCTTAGATAATGACCAAAACACCTTCCTCATCCGTAACTTGCTCATTAGAACCGTTATGATAGTTGACTCGTTGTAATCGATCACTTCTATCTTCTAAGTGTTAAATCGGGAGATATAATCACGGGTGCTATCATCAGCTCTCTGTCGAACACTAAGCAAATGGGTGACATGTTTTCTCGATTTCGCACCAAAGCAAAAGTTGCTAACAAACTGGTCGACCAGTTGCTAGAATTTTTTTATTTGTCCTTTGGGAAGTCCGTTGTACCAGATTTAGGCAGAGTCAGTGACAGTTCTAGAGAAGGCTCAACACCCCATCTTATCTAGAATAGAATAAATCTCTACAACGACTTGATACTACTTGATATACAGAATATGATATGTCTTTCCATAGTATTTTAGCGTGATAATCGGTGGCTTGAATTTTACTGGAGTAGGGTATGCTACGATAGAAGAGACTAATCCTTTTGTAAAATCCCTCTGCAGAGGATTATTGGATTTTGCAATCTCTCTAAGGCGGTCCACCAAACGTTGGATAGATCCTTTTCGTGGTTGGTTATCACCTTGGCTCTTTCCTCGGGTTGATTTTTTTGTTCGTCCTTTCTTTTGACCAAGCTCTCTTCCTAAAAAGTTTGCCCGGCTTCAATTGATGCTTTAGCAGAGCAATAGGAGCCTCTAGTGATGGATATGCTTGATTCAGTTCTCTCGGGGTGGTCACGTGAGGCCATCGCTACTTGCTAACGATTGCAGTGTGGGACTAGTCGATCAAATATTGAACCCCTCCTTAACCTTTCTAGTATAATAAGACGCTCACGAGAGTATGTTTGGTCACCTAAATGGATGGGTGACTGGATGGAGGAGGTGGATCTAGGGCAATAGGATCGGTCCCGATGTGACCTAAACTGTCATGAAGAGCTGGTGTTTCCATAGGATTCCAGGTTTAGACTCCTGGGATTATCCATTGCTTGCCTGTGGTACTCCTAGTTCTGCTCTTTGTGAGGCGCTGGAGGGATTCATCAATCGCCGCTCTTCGATACCCCTGGTCCATGGTTTACGGCCTTTGGATTGGTCTACATCCTTCTCACTTGGAGGGTATGCGTCAATTGCTTAACACTCTCCTACATCGCTTTTTGCCCTTTGGCCAGGCTCATCAATAAGCTCTGTAGATCGCTCGCCCCAGTGGAGGTGGGTGGTTTTGAACTTCTGCCATATGGCTGCTCTTCGGATTATCCACCATTCTAGAGTGTTCCAGCTATATGTTTGAATGAGTGAATTTGGATAGGAATCACAATAGCTTATCGTGAAGTTTCCATAGACGATGCCAATTTTTTAACGTCCAAAACTGGATATAACAAATAAGGAAATAATGTAATACTGTAGTTAATAATCCAGAATGGGGATGAGAGGCCATGAGAGTTAGACAATATTTACGTGGTTCGGGCCAGAATGGGAGCCTACGTTCACATGTGTCTCTTGTGTCGTATTTACTATTCTCTCAGATATACAATTAGGGTTGTGCTTGAGAATCAATGATTGAGAGAGATTTCGGTCCCCTTTTCAGGTGGATTTGTTACCTATTTATCGGTTGTTTATCGAGAGGACATGTGGATTGCCCTTACAAGTTGAGTAGTTACACCTAAACATACATGCTTATCAAAATAACTAATCCATATGTCTTGGATCATGGGTTGTCGTCATTGATAGGAGCGTGGGTAACTAATTCATAACAACCACGTTCTCCTTATCCCCACTTGATTGGTAAGGAGTGTTTCATGTGTATGCACCTATATGCGCGTATGCTGTGAATGATTTTATTCACATGGATGGGACAGTTGTCATGTAAGTGGGCCGAGCAGATTAACACTGAGCTGACCTCATTTTGAAGTGGGGCCGAACACATTATTAATCCTATTTTCTTTTTATTTGGATATTATTTAACTTTGGGGTTATAAGGGTATAACATTGGGTACCCGACCCCGCTAATGCCATGTATGAATCATAATACTCATCCCAAGTCATACCTTAATTTAAAAAAAAAATCATTCGAGATATTGGACACAATTTTATGTGATAAAACTCATCATATATGTAACAAATATCTGACATCTAATTGTCATCTTAATCACGGATACGAAGAAAGTTAAAGCAGTCATAAGGATCATTCGGTATAATAATATCGATTTGCTTAGGAAATAATCGTTGTCTATAACCCGACCAAAAGATTTTGTAATTGTTATGTTTATGCCGGAATAACACTTTTAACTTAAGTCTTTTAATGCATTAATTCGTCACTTTGATCCCGAAACTTTACACTGGCTATCATTGTTCGCAGCTCGAGTATATTATACGTATTCCGTTGTGTGAATCCCTATTTCTATGTTACTTGTATAATATGAGATGCTTTAATAGTTTTATATGTTATTTCATGGTATAAATCTCATTTTGAAGAATGAAACCTCAATTGACGTATATAAGGAGAAAGAGGGTGCCAATAACAACTTCTGAGAGGAAATGCAGGGCCAAAGTAAATGATTTAGTTGAGGGGACAAGCCTAACTGATTCTAATACTATATAGGAAGAGGATTCTACTTTAAATGTCCAGGAGGCTAGCACAATACAGTAGGGGGGACAATCTACGAATGTCCCAAGGCTAGTAGTGATGAGGGGGACTCTCAAAATGAGGCAAGGCCATCCAACAATGGATAGTCGGTAGTCGTCCCACAAGATTACGGTGGCCCAAATGATCTTCGGTTGCTGAAACACTTCACTAACCATATTACATATGCAATATGAACTGCTTCTCAAGTATAAAACCTAACTTTATATCCTAGATGTACAACCAATGAAATTTATGTATCCATTAACCTTCTTCAATATTTATTATGTACCCCGAGTGTGCACCACTATAATACGTGAACCGATAAAGGCGTACGAGATAGGGTTCAAAATTTTAGGTTTGATTTAACACAGTCACCGCTATATAGACTATCCCTTGATTTCTTCATTCATCGAGAGGTGGCATCCCGAGACTAAAAAATTTTGTATGTCATTCGAAGAGATGACCATCATGCTGGATGGCATAATATAGATTATGAGTTGCCCTGCAGTTGGAACGTCCATACGTGGAGGCGATGGGTGAAGGAAGTTACATCCCACCAAGGCTATAGAACTTCTAGTTGAGTGTCTACGAGTTATCACAAAAGAAACCAAAGAAGAGTTTCAACCATCATATGTTGTGCAACTTAACTAGATTGCCGACATGTTTCAAGAGAAATAAAAAGTGGACGATTCCCCAACAAAGGAACTAGATTATTGTGTAATGGCATATTTGTTGTACATCATAGGTTGCACCCTCTTTCCTTATAAGACAAAAAATAAAATTTATGTCTATTATATGCAATTCTTAAAGAATTTAGATAAAGTTGGGGGGTCGTTGGGGGATCCCATCCCACTGATACTAGCAACTTGACTTAGGACCGAGGTCGAGGGTGAAGCAAATAAGTGGGTGCCTTTCTCTTCTACAGGTACAAATGATTATAGTGTTCGAGGCTATCTATAATAATATATATGATTTTACTTTTGGAGACATTGATAATGGTATTGTGTATCGTTCATGTAGTCGTGGATTTATGACCATTTTATCGTGCTTGGAGAATACTTGAATATGGAATTTAACAACACCATGCCAAGGATCGCCCGGTGGGCATTACAGTCTATTTCGCAAAAGAATGTGGTTCCACAGTTGTAGATATCAAGAACGACTTGATGAATTATCCTATAATACTATAAGTGCACTATTTATTCATAATTTAGCATTATTGAGGCTTTAATTATGATTTATACTTTTCTTCAGGTTTGTTGGGACCGTACAGTGACAAAAGAGATGCGTGCCCATTCCACGACATCTCCTTTTTCAAGTTTGATCAGGGTTTTTATGGTGTGTTTGTTCACCAAGAGGGAACGTCGAAAGTCGGGAGAGCTGAGAGGGTTGTTGTGAAATGAGTGTGGGTTTCTTTGATAGTTTAAAAAAACATTGTATATGGTGTGGTGGTTAATAACAAATGTCATCTTAATTTTACGTGTGGTATTATGGAGTAATATATTGGGTGTAAATAGTAGCGCCCAAAGTTTATGTAATGCTTTGTACGTGCGGGATCATCAACGTCAATTTAAAGATCAATCATGTATACAAATTGTAATGCATTTGAGATTTAGTTCAGACTCAACATTTAAAACACATGTTTATACTCCTCTGCCTTTACTTTTTACGTTTTCTTATTCATTGATTAAATTCACTTTGAGTATTAGTTAAGGCGGTTGTTTTACCTCTTAATTCTGAATTGAGTTTCATTCAACATTAAGGGTGTGCTTAATGCAAAAGTGGGCAAATGGCTTTGGTGACAAATTTTGCCATGGCAAGTCCTATAATTTTTCAAGTGGGGTTGTTTGACAACATATATTTTTTAGGCATCAAGTCACAATTTTTAACAAAATAAAAATAGTTTGTAACAAAAAAATAGTCTATAACAAAACAAAAACATTTTTTTAAGAAAAAACAATTTTAACAAAAAGAAAACAATTAAAAACAATAATTTTTAACAAAATAAAAAAACTTTTTAACAAAAAAAACGTTTTAACAATAAAAAAAAGCATATTAAAAAAACTGTTATTATTAAAAAAAAATTAAACAAAAAAAAGTCTTAAAAAAAAAACAGTTGTTGAGAAAATAAAAATAATTTATAATTAAAAAATTAATTTATAACGAAAAAAATATTTTTAAGAAAAATGTTTTTTAACAAAAAAACTGTTTTTAAAATAAAAATACTTTTAACAAAAAAATTGCTTTTAAAATAAAAATATTTTTAGCAAAACGAAAACAGTTTTAACAAAAAAAAATAGTTTTTTAATAAAAAATTAGTATTAACAAAAGAACATTTCAAAAAAATCAGTTTTAACTAAAAACAGTTTTAATGAAGAAAACAAGTGTTTAACAAAAGAACTTTTAAAATGGATGACAACTTTTGTAGCAAAAATTACTTTGCTATATATACCAATGCCAATTTGCCAACAAAAGTGAAAAAAGGATGATAAATTTGCGTATGGACATGGGTACCAATGAAAAAAATTCTTGACAAATAAGATCAATAAAAAATACAAAATAGTTGACAAATCCTTCATTTTCCATGGCAAATATGGAGTATTACACACAGCCTAAGAGATAATATTTGTTGTTTGTTTTTACCTCTTGATGTTGCAAAATTGTTATAATTCAACATTAAACATTAAGAGGCAAGTTCCCTCTTGAATGCTTAATGTTGAATTCTTTTAATGAAATTTTATTTCAACTTTACCCTTATTTTATTTTTTGAAGGACACTAATACAAACTAGATTAATAAATAGTTAACAACGACAAAATGCTCAAATTACCTATATTCATCATTCAAAATCAAATAACTCTAAACAAAAAACACACATTCAGAGGTTCATTCAAATAAAAAACAAACATACTTTTCACAATTTAGAGTTAGTCATTAAGTATTCAGAGGCTAAGAAAACAAAAGGCCCCTAAGATAATTTTTAATATTTGTAGAGTGAAGGCAAAAGACATTATAGAACTTAATATATACCTTTATTCAATGTTTTCTTAAATTGAAAATTGTTGTATTTAACCTTGAAGTTAGAGAGATTGCCAAATAAACAATGTAATATAGTTTTCTTATAAACTTCTATTAAAGATGCATATTGAGTAGTTAAAAGACTTCTTTTTAGGTTGGAACAAAGTCTCCCTTTTTATGCTTCCTTCGCTCCACCGTAGCTAATGCATGTGAACTGTTCAGGCAAAACAAAGCAATTCCTATGTTAAATGCGCTTCCACTTTGTTGCCACAATGGAGGGTTCTATCTCTACAACGAAGTACCCATCACTATTTGCTAATCCTTGAATAAATAGACCTTTAAAAGACTGTGAGACTTTCGTAATGTATTCACTAGAATCTCACTGCAACAAAGCCAGAGTTTTGATACAACAAATTGTCGATAAAAATCCATTATATTGAATCTCACTGCAACAAAGCCAGAGTTTTGATACAACAAATTGCCGATAAAAATCCATTATATTATGAATTTAAGATATTTAGTAGTTGGATTGTTTTGGAAATTGTTCAAATGTCCCATCTACATTTGAGTTAAGATGTCATCAATCCTAGATAATGGTGACCTACAGGCAAGATAAACGGCTCATAGAGCTTGCATATTTTTTATTTAACACGTGAGTTAGCCTTTGAAACCCTTATGAGTATTCCATTGATTTTACCAAGGTAAAAGAAATCAAATTTCTAGAGATCAAATCCTTCTTTGTGTGTAAAAATTCTTTGCAACATTTTGAGAGAAAATATTCAATACTTCCGTGTAACACCCCATGATTTTGGGATCGAGAAATTAAATTTTTGGGAAAATAAAATTTAATTAAATTGGAGAATTTTAAAATTTGGGAATTGAGGTCCAAAAATAGAGAACATTTCAAAGTATTTCGAATGATGATTTTGAGGGTACCATCGATCCCGGAAGGGTCGAGATAGTCAAAATGACTGTCATTGGATTTTATTTTAGCTAAGTCAGTTTGACTCGAATTGGAGTAAACGAGTCATTTAAAGTGTGTATTAACATTTAAAATTGGGAATTATGTTTTAAAGGCTTGAGAGGCTTACGGATCAAGCCATCTCATTTAGAGAAAGAGAGAAAGAGAAAGAAGAGAGAAAAGAAGAAGGAGAGAAGAAGAAAGGAAGAGAGAGGAAGAAAAGCTTGGAGATTCCGACCCAAACGCGACATCGAGGACGATCCAACCTCTACAAATCTGAGGCAAGTGTTTAATCTTGCTAAATAAGTCATTTGTGTATTTGATTTCATAATTGTGGATAAGAAAATTTAATTTTGGGTATTTATAACAAAACTTAGATTTTGAAGATTAAATCTTGATATTGATGTTTATATATGGGTTTGATGGTGTAGAAATGGTTGGGATCAGATTTGGGTTGAATTATTGGCGTGGAATCATGTTTTAATGAAGGTTTAGGGGTTAGAAGTGAAATTTTAGGGTTTTAAATTTGTGGGTTTCATGAAGAAGAAGAACCCTTCAAATTCTACAGACCCGAATCGATTCGCTCCTTAAGCGAATCGATTCGGCCTAAGCAAAATTGGTAGGTCTGCATTGACCGAATTGATTCAGACCCAAGGTGAATCGATTCGGCCTGAGACAGAAGCCTAGGTCTTTGGACCCGAATCGATTCGCCTTGGAGGCCGAATCGATTCGGAATAGGGCCGAATCGATTCGGAAACAGGTGATTTTGAGAAATTTTCTCTATGGTGATTTCAAACCCTTTTTGGTTGGGTTTATTGATTTGGAGCCTTCCTTTATGATGTAAGAGATATGCTTTTGGAGACATATAAGGGGTTTCTCACACGTTGTGATTATGGGGACTTCTTGGAACAATTTGGGAAAGTATGTATACATGTATGTATTAGAGTTGTGTATAGAGATAGTGAGAAACCTCATAGGGGATAGAAATCCTAATTATAAATCAAAAGTGAGGGTAAGAACTCTTAGAGAGAGTTGCGAGGGCATGTTGGGAAATTATAGGCCGATATTCATGTTGAATCCTTATGGCGATAGGATTCTATTAAGTTGAAATTGGGGACTAACAAGAGAGAGGGGTCACGTATCCTTAGAAATGTTTAAATTAAGGAGAAATTGGTAATACGATAGGAGTAAGGGTTCATAAGAACGATTGAACCTTAGGCAAAATTGGGAACGATTGGATCGTACTATCAACTAGAATAAGTGGTAGTATAATTCTAGTCAAGATAGTTTATACATGATTGTGTGGAGGTAACCATTGGGATTCCAATACTTGAAATGAAGTTGGGATAAGTTGAGGTTTATAGACTATTAGTCATGTATATGCCAATGGTCAAATAGTACTAGAGATAATTATGTACTTTGCAATATAGAGGAGATGTGTAGTGATGAATTCCTACACTAAACTTTGGGTGATAACCCAAATGTTGAATATAAACATATATTGTTGGGAGACTATTCATCATAGGAAAAATGGATGAATATGCTTCAAGTGAGGGATCGTATTGACATATCGAGGTAAATTAAATGAGCTTGGGGTGGCGGCTAGTATATTGAGGATTATGTATACTTAAAGCCGAGTTTATATATATCTTATACATATGAACGAGAGGTAGTGTATATATATATATGTGGATATGTGGATATATATCTGTATGGTTATGAATATATGGATATATTTATGTTGTGGATATACATGATATGAATATCTAAACCGTATGTGATGGTTTAATCATATGATGGGATCATATGGATGTGTATATATTGTGCATGTGAACGATATATATATACTTATGTGGTTAAGCATACCCCGCTCATGCTATCATTGGGAAGTTTCCGCACAGAGGGTGAGCATCCTGGCTCAAGGAGCAGGGTGTGGATATTCCCCAGGTCATAGTCATCCATTGTGTTATTATGTGATATGCATTTCTTCTGGGGTGGGACATGGTGGGTATGTCTCGTCTCATTGACCGGTTAGGAGCCATGACCGCTTTCCGGGACGTCGTGTGTGTGTGTTTGTCCCCGATGTCGGTGATATTGAGTCTGACCGTGGTCCCCAGGATGGTATGTGAGTAATACCCTGGAAGATGATAACATGGTACATCTTATCGGCGATATATATAGCCGGGTATATTATGTGCATGGCCATAGTACATCATATGTGGCATGTACACTTGACTATAGGAATGGATGATTGTATATATATATGGTTAGAATAAATACCTATATATATATATATATATATCCTATAGGTGAAAGGATATGGAATCTTTATGGAGTACATATTGGATGATTATGATGTACTAGATTGATGGGGGTTGATGTATCGCATTTAAGGAATATTTCGGTTACAACATCCCAAGGAGATTATTGGAGATTTTGAGTTGTTCTTATATGGTAATCTAAATTTAGTAGTTGTAATAGTAGAATTGTATGTATGGCATAATGGATCTCTAGGATCGACATTGTCAAGGAGTAGTGTAACGGGGGGTTCCTTGTTTGGATTTCGCTTTGCGAGACACTCCACGCCCGAAACGTAGTGTAATGTTGATATTGGAGAGAAGTTTTGTCAATAATAATTTTGTATGCATGTTATTTAGAAATTAAATCATATATTTCAACCCAAATGTATATGGGTAACGTATGAAGAATTATAATTGATTTAATTATAAACCGGAATCCATTAAGCCTAGTATGGCATACATATTTGTGAAAATAATTAAGCGTGTTTAGGAAGAGTGGATTCTTGGGATATGATAGGAAGGCAGATCTCGTGGTTATAGGTTATGCCTATGGTAAGTTAGGTTGTCCTTATAGGTGGGGTAACTTAACTAAAATTTCAGGATGCGAATCGGTGCGCGTCGTTAGATGAGAGGTGAGTTGGGGTTTCACGAGAGTGCGATTCCACTTTAATTATGAACTAAGTGCGTTGGTATTTATTATGCATGGTTAACACACTTGTTAAATATTTTCACAACTCGGGCTCTGACCCGTTTACTTTTCTCTCCTGCATGTATATATATATATACTATTACAGGTGTCCTACTGCATGGATGCCGGATGTCCTCTATCCAGAGTGTTGGGAGCCGTGACAGGTGCAGACTGTTGCGGGACTTAGATTGTAGTCGCTTCCTACTTATTGAAAATTCTAGGTAGGATTCATATTGTATACTGGGTGTATACCCAAGGGATATTTATAAATGTTCATATTTATTCCATTTCAGTTATTGTATTGTTTGTGACCCGACAACTTATTCGGGTTTATTTCTTTGTGGCATATTCATTTGTAGTTATTCATTTCATTTATCATAATTATTGTATGCACATCTTTCTTTTCTTTGTTAGTAGCTTATTGTTGGTTTGTTGTTTGTTCTATGTTTTATTTAAGTTTAACATCTCGCTTATATGATATCGGGTAATTAGTCGTATATTATTTAGTACTGACAGTTGATGTTGAGACTGAGCCATCTGAGACTCATGATTTTATGTAGTATAGGGTTGGCCACCTGTTATTATTTTAAGCGGGGTGTTACATTCCACTTGTTCTTCAAACTCAATAGTTCTTTCTTCTTGAGTGTTTTCCTCGCTTTAAGTTATTTTACACTCTATGAGCCTAAATGTTTTTATAACGTCAACGTTTAGGATATCCTCACACATCCTAAATATTTGTTCATTGGCCACTCTTGAATCATTTTCCTTGAAACAAAGTTTGCTTAAGCTTAAAAGAAGATTTATAAGCGGTTTAAAGGTAAAATTATCAATGAGGTTAACATGTTGTAACATGGTAGGCAGCTGGATGTGATTTGTGCCTGCTCTTGATATTGCAAGGTGGAAAAAGTTGGTTATGGACATTGTGCATTATTAAGTCTAGGAGAGGTTCAAGTTTGTTAGTCATTTCTCTTTCATGTAATACTTTACCTATATTAGTGTAAGGTATAGATTTTTACTAAGGTTTTTCTAGTAAGTTTTATCCTCGTAAATCGTTGTATCAAGTGCATGAATTAATTTTTTAAATTTTAATTCATTTGACATGCTTAATGGCCATATACTAGGATGTTTGATCAGTTTTGGAAATAACTTTTCATCAATTAGATTTAGGATAAAATTTTATTCGAATTTTGATAAAAAGAAAATATTCCTTTTAACCGTAAATAATTTTTATTCAGGAAATTACAATCGAGAGCTACACACTCTCGGTATTACTCATTATTGTGTAAGACAAATTAAAAAAAAAAAAATTGAACTATGCCCTTTAAACTACATAAATGAAGACCCCTTAAATTTTTGTATGTTATTGCAAAGACCTCTAGTGTGTTGTTAAAAAAGGCTCCACTAAGAAATTAGATCATGATCTATTTACACATATATGAGTATTTATGAAACTTGGAAGTTTTCTGGGAGATCTTTTCACTTTTCCCCTAATTTGCTTAAAACACATTGTTGAGAAAAAAAGGCTTTGGGAGAAATGCTATCGCCTGTATTGAGTACACATTTGTTGATATATATATACGCATGAGCCATATATATAGATGACTGATATGCATTTGTGGCATTCTTAATTTCTGTAACTGTGATAGTTTGTCTTAAATACTAAAATTAAGGGCATAAAATAAACAATAATATTTTTCTAAGCATGAAACTAAAATAATGAATTAAATAACAAAAATAACTAAATGACTAGGTAATAAATAAATTTGATACAATTATAAATCTCCATGAAATAGAGGTACAAGGACAACTTGTAATCTCATAAAAAGGACGCGTAAATATATGAATGAAATACTATTTATATTTATGATGACTATAGACGCCCACTTCTACTAGATAATAAAGATGTAAAGGAGTCGCACTCAAATAGCTCAATCATCTAGTGATAGAAGTTGTGTAAGAGATGAAAATAGTTAATGAAACTTGAGTTAGATTCACGACAATAAATTCTCTACATTATTGCAAACAAATAAACAACATACAATACCCATCAGTTAGTAATCATGTTAATTACCATTATTTTTGAATAATTATGTTTATATTAGCTATTACTCACTGAGGATTCTAAAATCTACAATATAGTGATAAGGACATGTTATAATACCCTTAATTTTAATAATGGAACTAAAATTTAATTTTTAAAATAAAATTGTGCGCTTGTAATTTAAATAGTAAGGTTGGAATTAAACCAATGGGTATTTGGACCCTAAATGTTAATTTGGGCTTAAATTAGTTTTGGTTAAGGTTTTGTTTGAAATCCTAAGGCTAATATCGAATCTTGTGCTATTTTTGTGGACAAATTATGATAATTTGGGCAAAAATTTTGTATATTGATTTGTGTTGGGTTTTCATGAACTAAATAAGGATTAATAAAGATTTTAATGAGGGGCGTGTTTAGACTAAAAGTAGGCCACTAGACTTGCAAAGACCACTATAGCGGACTTGTAAGCTGTTATAGCGGGGTTTATCGAGGGTTTTTGGTACCATGGGCTATTTCAATGTAATTTTTGACTAACCAAAATCATTTTCATCCCAATTTCATTTTAAAACATTTTACACACTCTCTAAACTAAACTTCCATATCCACTTCAATTGGGAGCTTTATATGGAGGAATTTTAAGAAGATTTAATAAGAAAAGTGAAAATATAATAAGATGAGCACAAAATTATATCATGAGCTCATCTAATCAAGGCAAGAACATATCTTACTTTTCTCATTTGTTGTTGATTGGATTAAATGCCACCTAAACCTAATTTAAAATTTAGGTTTAAAGTAAAGTAGAAAGATAAATTAAGTGATGATATTATGAGTAACTTTAATTAATTCTTGATAAAATTATCCAATAATTGAAGATAATAAAATGTGTAGAGATATGCTCCAATGTAATTGATAAAAAATATTTACATCCTTGAATTATATAACTATTAAAGAAGAAAATAATAGATGAATAAAAGGGCCATATTAAGAGACAAATAAAATGTTTTTCACATATGAAAGTGTGTTGCTCATAATAATTATATACTCTTGAATTGTGATAATATGATGATTATTTTACACACTTGTGTTTGGGATAGTTGTGGTAATTTAGACGTAAAGATATGAAGTGCTAAAATGTAGAAAGGGTAATTTCCCCATGCACATGTGAAATAATATTGCAATTCTATGATAATACAAGTATGATGGTGAATGATTAATTTTGATAATGAGAATTATGTTCTTCCATCTAGTTATTTGGAAATTTCATGATAATTGTGAAATTAGTATGTAATGCGAAGATGATAACACCTAATCATGTACTTTGATTAAGTTTACGATAAAATACAAAGATTGTTTATAAACATGTTGAGTCGAGGTTGTCGTGTTAATATTGTTGTAGTTAAAATAATAAGCTAGTAATGAATAATGATTACACGTGAATAAAATATTAAAATATTAGATAAAAGTTAGTAATAATACGACGAGATTAGATTAATACCAAAATACAGAAGTGAAAGGATTTATTTGGGTGTGTATTGCACGTGAGTGTCACAAGACGTGCGAGATGTAAAGCCGACTAGCTATAGTGTAAAATTTCACAGTATGTGCAGTGCCTAAAGTTGTTTGAATATAGTGAAAGTATTGTGTGTACACCATAGTATGTGTATGTTATAGTGTTGATTGTCTATGGTGATGATTGTGTCATAGTATTTATAGGACTTACGATTGTCCGACTATAGTGAAATGTATATGTGTGCATCGTGCTATGTGTAAGACCGAGGGGTATTAACTTCATAGGGATGTGTGACCATAGAGAATGGATTATATATGTGTGCAAAATGTCTTGTCTAATGCCTCGTAGTGTAAAAAATTAAATGGATATATGGTTGATGATAGTAGAATCCCATGAGCAACTACGTGTTGGTTGAGAGTTGGGAAATGTATTGGAAAATATTATTGAATTTAAGATAAAATATTAAGTTGTGTTATTTATCATGTTAACACTTTTATCTGGGATCACATAACGATATGTCTTATTGTGGGCTTAATCCATTGAAATACCTCGTTTATTTAAGAAAAGTATTTAAATAATATAATAAATTCAGTGCGATATATATGTTTATGAAAATATTTTAATTAAATATAAATTATGTGTCATTTATTAAATTTTTATTTGATGGGTTCTTTGAATTAATTAGTACGTGACATGCTAAAGAGGTCACACATTTTATTTTTAATTTTTGGTCATGATGATGCTTTATCAGAGAAGGTGGACTTATTAATAATTCCTTTTAAATAGAATAGAAAAGAAAATGAAAATAAATTTTAATTTCAATTGGATATTAGTTGTTGGATCATTAATAGAGGGGGCTAGTGTGGTGGTTAGTATGGAGATTGAAGGAGGCTAAGTGAGGGAGAGAAGTGGATTGTAATATGGATGTCATTTATATGGGTTTTAGGAGTTTATTTTGGATAAAACTTATAAAATTTAATTTAGTAAGAATATTAGTTGTGTGATACCTTGTAATTTTGATGAACAAATTAATTAATTAATTGTAATAATTAATAAAGTAATATTGAATGTTATAATCCGAATTAAATGAGAAAAAATTAATGTAAGTGAATTATATGGATTTTGTGCTAATTAAATGAATAAAATAAATATTTATTTAATTATAAAGTATTTTGGGATTTTGGTGAAAATCCTTGGGACATTCTAGTCATTTGATATTTATTGGACTCCAAGTTAGGGATTTAGGAAGAGTTATTCTAAAATTAGAATTGTATGTTAATAAAGAGTTCTAAATGATGAGGAAATTAACTCTTGAATTAAATTAAAACTCAAGAGAGGGAGAGAGAGAGACTGCACGGATACAACCACAATCACATGATTTGGATGTCACAACTATAGTATAGGCCTGCGACTGCGAAGAGAACCTTGCACGATTATGACCTATGTGGCCCAAGGCCCAATCGCAGGGAATACTGGCTTGTTTTATTAAAAAAAAAGAGTTGTTACATGGTTTTAGCTTGTTATTTTCACACTCTCTCAAAAGCTAAAGTTACATCACCCTATATATTTATCCCTAACCTCATTAACCTCCATTAAGACACATTTGAATCTTAATTTGAGAGATTTTCATTTGGAATTTGAAGAAGATCAAAGAATTTTAAGTGAATTTTTTTGGAAAAAGAATAACTTTTTAAAACCAGAAATTTCTGAATACTCATATAAGGCAAGAATATCTCTACTTTTGTCCTTAAATTCTATATGGATTAAATGTTGCCTAAACCCTAACAATATGTAATTTTTATAATCTGATTAGGGACCTAATTAGGGAAAGTGAAACCAAATTAAATATGTTTTTCTAAACTACTTGGAATATGACACAATACTTGTAATAATACATGCTTTTGGGTACTGGGTTATATTGTGGAATTAAGGTGGTGATGTTGGAATTAAGAAGGATATGTGATAAATTGATTTCAACATCTAATATAAGTTAATGCTTATGATATTATAAATTGATGAATATCGGTTAGAGGCTGGAATACGATTTAGAATTGTTAAATCGCACGCTTAAATTATTATATACTTTAATTTGATGAAAGATCACATGAGCTTGAATAATGGATATATGTAACTTAATGAAATATAATATTGGACTTTAAATCAGATTATGAAATTGATGTAAATCACATGATTTGGTATAAACGATTATTAAATAAAAGGAGATGATATTAACATAAAGAATTAAAGGATGCTTTTGTTAAACTAATTAAATATAAATATTATTGAATTTGTTGAGTGATATACGTTAAATTATGATCGGGTTACATATGTGGGTGTTTGGGTACTTAATTTGTAAGTAGACTTTAGTTAGTTGTTGTTCTTTAAGTATGGGATTAGAGAGTATATTATTTTTTGATCTGGTATTTCCTAGGTATGATATGTGTGGCTTTGAGTATTTTATAGGTATAGGATTAGGGAATACGTATTGTTTGGGTGATATAAAGATTTGGAACTAGGGATGGTTTTTTTGTTATGCTCCAGGTGTTTTGATGTATCATAATATGTTGATTTGATATTAATACCTTAAATATGATAGGTATTAGAGATGGATGATTTTGTGGGCGTCATTACATGTGTTTAGTGACCCCCCCATGAAATTTAGTCCAGATTATTAGGCCTAAAATAAATAACATATGAGCCCAAACATATGGGTATCATTCTAAGCATGATTGGAAATTAAATTAAATGCATAATATAAATATTTGAACATAAAAGTGATGAACCACCATATCTCTGATACCAAATTAGCTAACAATTATCTAATCATCGCATACTACAACTGTCTCATAATAACATTACATACCAAAAGTAATAATAAAATCGACTCCATACTAATAAATATAAATTCGATATGCTAGATAAATGAATAATAGCAAAGGAATGAGCATGAAAACTCGACACCTACATCCTATCTGAGTAGCAACTGGAAGTATAATAAGACTAGATCATGTGTCCTGAAAAGATAATAATTCAACAATGTTAACAACAAGTTTATAAAGTATAAGAATATAACAGAGTTTGGAGATACAATATAATTACTCACCTTCATATCATATTTTAGTTTCTTTTACGTTATCCCAAACCAACAACCTAAAGATGCCACGCATCTACTCCCAAAGCCAATTGAACCCCATGATTACATATTATTCATCTGAACTGAAAAAATAGGCAATGGTTCCATTATTACATATTTTATACATCTCATGTAAATGAATATATTAGGAGAAAATAGACAATCTCCAAGTTTATATCCTCATAACTATGACCCATAACACGTACATCATAAATGGGCCACTCGCTAGCCCTCCAATGATGAAAGTATATTCCTATCACCTTCGGGTATCGCTCACACGTACTAGGCATAGTTATAGGTTGTCTTATACATATAACCATCAAGGCATTTACTAGGGATAATCATTACGCCTTCACACTAGTCATATGGACCTATACCTAAAAACTATATGAAAGGACCCCCCTGTGTACATCTCTGCAAGATACAACGGGCACGATTGACATGCAGTGTTTGGGGTAAAATTGTAACACCCTGACCAAGATTTATGGGTTACCTAAAGTAAACACATTCCGACCCAATCTTTAGGTGTGAAGTGCAATGAAACAACCTATATAATGTTGCTAATCTGGTTTTATTTTAATTACCGTTTCACTTATTTAACATACAATTCCAATTTTGAATAAACTACGTGACAGACCCATGGGGAGAACCCATGATTCCAAAAATATAGAGCTATTAACTTAAAATAAGAGAGAGTACTTACCTGTATAACGCGCTAAAAATATGAAATCGCAGCTAACCTGCCGTAACAAAACGAGGGAGTGACCCTAATGCTCAGTGGTAAATATACAACGATGCAATATATGATCGAATGGCAGAAAGAAATCTTTAACACGTTACGCCCACGTTCACATGTAATTACCTTGTATACACACACACACACACACACACACACACTTAATGCATGTAATCATTTTACTTTCGAAAATCTTATTTATCCCAATTAATTCACCTTAATCTTGTAAAGATTTTCTTTTCTCATTTTTACATTTATTTCTTTATTTAATACACACGGTTAAATCTTGAAATAACTACACTTGGTTTGCCCAAAAGCCATTTCTTTACCAAAATTAACCTTTTCATTTTAACCAATCCACACTAGTATTTTCATTGAAAACTTACCCTTTCAACACACACGAACACTACGTTAGAAAACACCTATTTAGCCTTTGAAATCCTTTCATAACACCCTCTTGTGTTAATTATGGGTTAAACCTCTTAGGTATCTTAATGACCCATTTATTCACTTAACTTTACATTTTCTTCACATTATGGACATTAATCAAATATCATATTTACTCGTTCATTTGATCCTTTACCGGATCATTTATTAATTGATTCAAATTTGGTTGTATTAACACATTTTCACTACACAACCCATTTCTTGGCATGCTCCTTATTCCTTATCTTTTTTCCCGAAATCTTTCAATAACCTCGTACTTTAACTGACTCCACCCGCCGACGACGCCACCATATGCTCTGGCTAATGTTTTGGGTTTCACCCAAGGGCTCCTGACCCTCCATAATTTTTTAGTGTCATGCAAGTTCCTTTTTATTGTGTTTTAACATTTTTAAAATGTCTACATTATATCACTTTTCCTTTTACCCATCCGAAGCCAAAACTCGAGGTTTCACCTCAACTTGTGTTACTCTTTGAAAATCATCATTTCATGTCCTTTAGACTTTAGCTTTGATTTTATTCCAAAAATCACGTTCATTAGGAATATTTTGTGTAATACCCTTCTTTCCAATATTTTTATTTTATAAAAATATTTTACTTTACGTAAAATTACCCTTTTACCCATGTGTTTCCAAACTCACCCTTTACTCTATTTTCACAAGTGTTAATTTACTAAAACACCATTAAGTTATCCACGCTAACTTCTTAAGTATTTTTAATACCTTAACACCCTTTTAACCTTTTGGAGTAATATTCTTATCAATTGGAAGCATCTTTATTTTAATACTGTTATTTTCAAGAATCATTAAACATATAAGACTACTTGATGAGAAAAATATCATTTTCTTTCATTAACACATGTTGCTTTATAACCTTACTCTTATCACCTATAAACCCCTTTTCACACACTTTAAAGACTAGAATTTCTACTCTTTTTATTTCATTTTTAAAAGCAACAAACCTTCTTTAAACTTGTTTATATATTCATTGCCAAAACACAAGTTTACATGCATGGGAAGATGGATTTTAAATCCTAAAGTCCTATTAATGGTTTAAACATAGTTTTTCATTCTAGAAATTCATAATACTTGCGAAATATACTTTCAAGGCATAAAAGACATTTTATTTCTTCAAACTCAATAAATGCCCATTTTTCATAAAATCTTCATTTTTGCAAGAAACTTTGAAACATTATTTCACCAAATACTTTAGTAAATTAATATCATCTCCTAACATTTTATTTTGTAAAATGTTTAACATCAAACTTCTGGAAAATGCACCATTTTCATAAAAATCCCAATATTTAATTCAAGAAACTATGAAATATGCATTCTTCATTTATTCTCAACCAAATGATATTTTTTCAGCATTTTTATTTCATAAAAATATTTATTATTAAATTTTATTTGAAAACCCATCATCAACTTCAAAAGCATTTTACTTTTACATTCTAACAACAAGACTATAAATACATAAAATAAACTCTTAATCTAAGAGTAGATTTTTCCACCTCAATGAAACTCCAACAATGGAGGGCATGGAATATCTAAGAAGATGGCAACCTCCCACTTCGTAAGGTGGCCTCAAGAAGGTATCCTCACTCAAAAGCATGATCCATTTAGCTCTCAAGTAACCCTCTTCAAACTCCATAAAAGCGCCATTTTAATCTTTTCTAAAATTCACCCAACAACACCTCTACAAATTTGTAGCTATGCCTAAAAATGGAGGAAATGGGGATCTAAAGCTTAGATATGTTCAAGACTAGAAGAATATGATGATTTAAGGTTGATATATGGTGGTGGAGTGGTGGTTTGTGGTGGAGAGAATCTCAACAATGGTGGAGACCCCCCCTCTCTCTTCCATCTTCAAATAACCAAATGAATCCTAAACAAGACTTATAAAAACCAATTAAACACCAAAATCCCATTTTTACCCAATCGGGATTCACGAGAGCTCGACAAATCATCAATTCAACGACCCAGAATGAGACAGCGCCCAAGGACGGTCTGACTTAAAATTTGATTGACCTCGTTCGAATGAGATTCGCCTCACATTTGAATGACAAAGGCATCTTGTTTGAACCTCGTTCGATCTAACACTTCAAATGACCTTCGAACTACTATACCTGTTACATAGTGGGATCTCGTTCGAACCTCGTTCAATCCCTTGCTTCGAACGAGCCTTGATTCTCATTCGAACGGCCTAACTCTCGTTCAAACGATCCTTCTTATATTTCCTTAATTTTTCTCCAATTTCAAAGCACAACTTCCACTAATTATCATCAAGCCTCTAAAAGTAGTAAAATCCGAATATAATCCTAGTTATAATTATCCAAATCCCAATGTTCTTATTTTAATTCAACTTATGCAGGAAAATAAGTCAAATATTAGGGTGGGGTATTACAAACATTCCTCCTTGGGGAATTTCGTCCCTAAAATTTTTTATCCGTCCATTGTTCAAATTTATGGGGCTTACCAACTCTCATTATAAGTCATATATAAGCCCTCTAAGGCAAAATCATTGAAGTCTTCAATAGCTAAGATCACATCACGCGCCCTTACATGAGGTTTGTCACCAAATGCTGAATATACGACATGCTATAACACTCACCATTACATTAACCATGAACATCACATAACCGACTCCAAGTCCCCATCCACTTGATGGTCACTCTCAATCGAGTCCCATGACTTCCTTTGCTAATATCCCAAGCATATTGGTGCCTTTGCGGGCAACCCTCTCTAGCGATTAACACTTACCCAAGAGTGTACCGCAATACTACCAATCATTAAATTCATCATTAAGAACCATTTCCAATCTTAGGACTACACATCTCACGTCCCATGAATTTTCAAGTTATCTCGACCACACAAATTTTGCCTGATTTTGACATTATCCATACAGTTCTAATTTCTCACTTCGAGAGTAACACACCTACCAAATCATCACCGCCCGTTCGGTCGACACCTTCCGTTGCATCACTCTAATGACCCTAGTACTACTCTAGGCACCTTACCTTTGATCACTCAATTGAGACTCACACTAATCCACTCACCGTAGTAAATCAACAACGTGTGCTAAGTTTCCTCAATTTATAACACTATAAAATATCCTCAAGTCATCATTCTGCTCTTTACAACCAGAGCCACTGGCTACTATGCTGACCAGTCGAAAGGTCACTAATCTTAAGAAAAGCCAATACTACGAGCAAACCGTGTGGCTGAAAGTACAACCATCAGTATACTGAACTTTATGTAGTATCAAGACTACCTAAGATAGGGCACACCCAATTATCGAGCTGCATTGACCATACCGGGTCCACCAACACTCTACCAGGCCCAACCGCATTGTACCATAACATGGTACCAGTCGAGATACCAAACTTGTGAGAGTACCAATCCTCGATTACCAAAATCTAAAGGTACATACAAGGGTCAAAAAGAATAAGTAACCGTTTTGAGGGAATCCCATCCGTACGCGTCAGACTATGATTTATGACAAGCGAACCTACACTATATTCTTGAAGCCTTATCACTCATCCCAAACATTCTCACTGGTGATAACCTATCCACATGCCCTGGCTTGAGTCACCAACCGTGACTAATCGAATCACAACCATTAATAATCATAAGGCAAAAGTAACATACGAACCTATTGTTCTCTAGAAAGTCAAACGCTCGACTTCCCTCCTTGGGAGTAAGGCCCTCCCCCCTTACATCCTTGGCGCACATGAACCACAATGGTTGAAGAATGCCTAACACCCTTATCTACACTGTCCTTGTCCATTTATCGATGATGACATCACCAAATTACTATTATTAGGTTATTGTCTGTCTTATCATATCATGATCGTAATCCCAAAATTTCCCCTAGGCAGTATTTAATCCAAGAGAGAGACATTCACCTTATTGTATCCTTTAACTATATGAGATCGTCACTAAGCTTACTTCCAGGTTCTACCTAAACTGAACTCACATGATGACCACACCGGCCGCCATTGGCATTCTAAGGGTAGTAAGTATCATATGCGGTTACATCTTCTAATTCGTATCAGCTTAGTATGACGTGCCAAGAACTAGTCCTTACCATGTTAAGGCTATCCAAGCATACACTGTCGACACACGCCAACATTCTAATCAAGCTTATATATTACCCCACCCCGGTTACCATTTCAACTCTCCACATGGCGTTATCAACATAAGTCTCGAATACATTTCATAGTGTACCTCAAAGCCAAGTGTCAAAACACCCCCACTACTAGTCATTCCATGACACCCAGGAACCACACCCCATAACAACACGAGTCTCTAATTCCTCCTTAGTGGTCACACCACCCATCTGTGTCGATTCAAGAAACTATACCCGACATGTACATCGCTCGACTCTTTTAAACCTCGATCGATGACCTGAGATCATCACCTAACCCCCAATACAATCATTAGTAGGATGCTAATGCTTCAACATAACGAACTTAACTGGTCTCATAAGGACACCAAACACATTCCATGTAAAAGTCCCCAAAACCCGATAAGATTTCATCATCCATAAGTTTATCGGTGTAGGTACTCTCTACAAACCTTTATATACCCACATCGCAATTACTTGGTGCTCATAAAGACACTAATCTATGAGGTTCTACATATGGCGCACTTTAACCATTGAATACCTTAAGACGTCATGACAAGTAAATTTTTATTCCCAATTATGCCACACTCAATGTGTCCTATGACACTCTAATATGACCTTAAACCACACTTACACTAGGATTACCTTGCATGTAACCATTACCTCGACCGCTAGACAACCCTTGACACATATATAACAATCTTATCTCTCATCCAAATGGATGTGACCATAAGCCATGTACCAAACCACATTTAAGATCGCTAAGGATTCTCACAAGATATATGATGTCACCTACAACCTATAAAGCTCTAGATTCGCATCATCGACATCACTAAAGATCCTATTCCTTAAAATCACATCATATTTTCTAAAACCCTGACCTAGAAGACTACCTGGAGTTCACTCCGAAGTCTCCTCTACCATCATCGTTGCATACATAATATAAACATCGTGATTTCCCGTAACTCTCATCATACCCTACGAGGTAGAATCTTCAATCAAGAATCACCAGGATACTTAAAACATCATTCTCTTATCGACTCAAATCGAGTACACATCCCAGGTGTTGACCAGCACGATTCATCATGCCCACTAAATCATCAATTTACTTATGACGTGATTCTATACCAAGGATCTAATTCACCTAACCACGTCATTGGTACTAGCTACCCGAAGTACCTATTAAGATAACTGGACGTATCTCTATCGTAAATTAATACTTCTTAGGTATGACGTACAAGCCATCAAATCTCCATAGTTAAATTTACACGATTCGTGTTTCTAATTCAATAGACGTTATTCCACATTTTTTATCTCTCAATTGGCTTCTCATATCGCTACGGTTTGACACACAAGCACCTTAGACTAAAAACGTATGGTGTCTCCACCACTGGCTTGCACGAACACTCGCAACTTATTAACATATCTAAATCAGAAGCATGGAAGAAATTAATAATGACTAACTTAGTCACCTTCCACTTGGCAATGAATCCACCGATCGTGCTAACCTCTTTGACTTCATCGTCGAGGACACGAACTAAATTATCTCTAAAACTATTAAGACCGACCCAAACCAACACAGACGTTGAAAGATTAAATACCGACCTCACCACGTCATTCCTAAAAGGAACCTTGAACCTAGAGCTCTGATACCATTTGTAATGCCCCAACCCAAATTTATGGGTTACTCGAAGTCCACCCGTTCAATACGAGTGTTAGGCATGAAGTGCAATGAAAAAACCTATATAATGTTGCCAATCCAATTTTATTTTAATTAATGTTTCACTTGTTTAGGATGAGATTCCAATTTTGAATAAACTTCATGAGGGACCCGTGGGGAGAACCCCTGAGTCTAAGCATACAGAGCTACTAACATAAAATAAAAGAGAGTACTTACCTGTATAACACTCATAAAATACGAAATCGTACCCAACCTGTCGTAACAAAATGAGGGAGTAAGCTGAAAATATACAATAATGCAATATAGAATCGAATGACAGAAAGAAATCTTTAACACGTTACGCCTACGTGTACATGTAACTACCTTATATATATATATATATGCATGGAACTATTTTATTTTCAAAAACCTTATTATCCGGAATAATATACCTTAATCTTGTAAAACTTCCTTTTTCTCATTTTAACATTTCTCCCTTTGTTTAACACACATGGTTAAATCTTTAAACAACTACACTTGGTTTGACCGAAAGATGATTTTTACCGAATTACCCTTTTCATTTTAACCAATCCTCACTAGTATTGTCATTGAAAATAACCTTTCAACACACGCGAACACCGTGTTAGAAAATGCCTATTTAGCCTTTGAAAACCTTTTACAACATACCCTTGTGTTAATTATGGGTTAAACTTCTTACGTTGCTTAATGACCCATTTACTCACTTAACTTTACCTTTTCTTCCCTTTATGGACATTAATCAAATATCACATTTGCTTGTCCATTTTTATCCTTTATCAGAACATTTATTAATTCATTCAAGTTAGGTTATCTTAAAACATTTTCACCAAGTAATCCATTTCTTGACATGTTTATTATTCCCTATATTTTTTCTCGGAATCTTCCAATAACTGCGTACTTTAACAAACTCCACACTGTCGGTGATGCCACCATAGGCTCTGGCCAGTGTTTTGGGTCTTTTACCCCAGGACTCCGGTCCCTCCTTAATTTTTCGGTGTCATCCGAGTTATTTTTAAATGTGTTTTAATGTTTTACAAATGTCCACATTATTCCACTTTTCCTTTTACCTAACCGAAGCCAAAACTCGGGGTTTCACCCCAACTTGTGTTATAGTTTGAAAATCATCGTTTCATGTCCTTTACACTTTATCTTTGATTTTATTCCAAAAATCATGTTCACTAGGACTATTATATGTAACACCCGTTCCAACTTTACGTAAAATTACCATTTTACCCATTTATTTTCAAACTTACCTTCTACTCCATTTTCACAAGTGTTAATTTTTGAAAACACCAATAAGTTATCCACACCAACTTCTTAAGTGTTTTTTACACCTTAATACCCCTTTAATCTTTTGGATTAATATTCTTGTCAATTGGAAACATATTTATTTCAATACTTTTATTTCCAAGAATCATTAAACTTATAAGACTACTTTTTAAGAAAAATACCATTTTCTATTATTAACACAAGTAGTCTTATAACCTTACACTTATCACCTATAGTCCCCTTTTCACACTCTTTCGAGACTGGGATTTCTACTTCTTTTTTTTCACATTTAAACCCTACAAAACCTTATTTAAACTTGTTTATATCTTCATTGCCAAAACACTACAAGTTTATATGCATGAGAAGATGGATTTTAAATCCTAAAATCTTGTTAATGGGTTAAACATAGTTTTTCATTCTAGAAATTCATAATACTTGCGAAATATACTTTCAAGGCATAAAAGATATTTTATTTCTTCAAAACTCAATAAATGACCATTTTTCATAAAATCTTTATCTTTGCAAGAAGCGTTGGAACATTATTTTGCCAAATATTTTAGCAAGTTAACATCATTTTAAAAATATTTCATTTCATAAAATGTTTAACATCAAACTTCTAGAAATGCACCATTTTTATAAAAAGATTTCAATCTTTAATTCAAGAAACTTTGAAATATGCATTCTTCATTTATTCTCAACCAAATCATATTTTCTTGACATTTTTATTTCATAAAAATGTTATTATTAAATTTTACTAGAAAACATATCATCAAGTTCATAAGCATTCTACTCTTACATTATGACAGCAAAACTATAAATACATAAAATAGAGTTTTAACCTCAGCGTGGATTTTCCCACCTCAATGAAACTCCAACAATGGAATGCATGGAAGATCTAAGAAGATATAAACCTTCCACCTCATAAGGTGGCCTCAAGGAGGTTACCCCACTCAAAATAAAGATCCATTTATCTCCCAAGTAGAATCCCTTAAAAAACCCTCTTCAAACTCCATGAAGTTTGCATTTTAATCTTCTCCAAAAATCTCCCAACAACACCTCTACAAATTCCTAGATATGCCTAACAATGGAGGAAATGGGTATCTAAAGCTTGGATATGGTGAAGACTAGAAGAATATGATGATTTAAGGTTGATATATGGTAGTGGAGTGGTGGTTTATGGTGGAGGGAAGCTCAACAATAGTGGAAGAGCCACTCCACCCCTCTCTCTCTCTCTCTCTCTCTCTCTCTCTCTCTCTCTCTCTCATCTTTAAATAACCAAATGAATACCAAACAAGCCTTATCAAAACCCCTTAAACACAAAAATCCCATTTTACCCCAAATGGGTTCACCAGAGCTCGACAACTCATCAATCCAATGGCCTAGAACAAGACAGCGCAAGAGGGTAGTCTGACTTAAAAAATTTGATGGACCTCGTCGAACGAGATTCGCCCCTCGTTAGAACGAGAAAGGCATATCGTTCGAACCTCGTTCGATCTAACACTTCAAATGACCGTACCTATTACACAGTGGGATTTCATTTGATTCCTTGCTTCGAACGAACATTGATTCTCGTTCGAATGACCCAATTGTAGTTTGAATGATCCTTCTTATATTTTCTTGATTTTTCTCCAATTTTAACCCAAAACTTCCACTAATCAGAATATAATCCTAGTCATAATTATCCAAATCCCAAGGTTCTCATTTTTGTTCAACTTATGTGGGAAAATAATTAAAATATTAGGGTGGGGTATTACAAAAATGACCAAGGTAAAACCCGTACATCTCGCATCAGGGTACCCACGTAGTCGGCATCACGCGTGCTTAATAAGGATATCCCCTCTATTATGTATTCTACGAGTACTCACACCCGCTATATTACACATAATACACAAGACAAGTCATACACATTTCAGGAAGATTATATGTCCTATGTCTAAGTAATTTTGCGTATATGACTAAAGGTCTTAAATTAGTATCTTAAAATGTTTAAGTCTCCTGTTTCTATCCAACATTACCTTTTCACGAGTTATGAAAGATATCCTAATTCTACCCTGGCCATGCGCATGGTACTAAAACCTATTGTTCGTGTGTATAAGTACCCGTTCACACGGTTGAAACATGAAACTCTCCAGAAATCCAACTTTTTTCAACCTATATCACTTTGCCCCTGTTATGACCCTTGGGTCAAGTACTACCATTAATGGTCTGACTTACGATTTTCGCACTTCCCATGTACCCTAAATTATCATACAAACTTCACAAAACTAAACTCTATATGACACACCCCAACCCATTTACTTATAATTAAGTTTGAAAGTCAAAGTGAGTCAACCCATAATTAATTTAACCAAATCATAAATATAAGTCTTAATTATAAAGTCATCAGCATAAATTCATACAACCAAAAACTTTTTAAAGTAGTTATGCATTTACAAACTTATTGAAGGATAAGTTAACTTAATTACATTATTTACATTACAAATCCATATCAATTTTGAAAATGACAATACCTCCATGAGTTTTTTTCCAAGAGATTGAATCATTTCTTGAGCCAACAGAATATTGTCTTGGATACACCATCCTTCCACAAAACCACTCTGATTAGGAGAGACAATAATAGGTAGGTAATTAGATAATCTATCACAAAGGACTTGGGAAATAATCTTATTAGAAAAATTACATAAGCTAGTAGGTCTAAAATTAACACAATTAAAAGGATGGGGAATCTTTGGAATAAGAATGATATTAGTGCTATACCAACTTTTAGGCATTTCAGCCCCATTAAAGAAGGATTGGATGGACTAAATTATGTCTTTATTTATAATCTCCCAGCAGTGGGTGTAGAATTTTCCCCCAAAGACATCTGGACATAGGGCACTATCCTCATTTCGGTTTTGAATAGCTTTAAGAATTTAATCTTCCATAAGAATAGCAGCTAACACATCATTTTGCCTAGTTGTGATTATTTTGGGGATAGAGGACAAGTACTCCCCATCTAGATTCAGGTACTCAGCTTGCCACAGTCCTTTGAAATGGTTGATAAAACTTTTTGAATGCCTTCTTTGGAAGTCTCCATATTGCCTTCACTATCTCTGATCTGATTAAGGAAAATAATCTTTCTTCTGCTTTTCATTGAGGAATGAAAAAGCTTTATGTTACTTTCCCCATTTTGAGCCATTTAAGATTGCTTTTTATTGCCAAAATAATTCTTCCATCTTCATGGCATGATTCAAGTTAGCTTTACATTCTTGCATTTCCATCATAGAACTGATGGTAGGATTTGTTTCAAAAGCTCGTTCTTTAATGAGGAGCTGGACTTCGAGGTCCAGAACATTTTGAAAAATATTCTTTACATGAATGGAATTCCATTATTTTAATTTAGTCTTGAGTCTTCTAATATTGATGGCAAATTTAATCATGGGAGTGGCTTTAAGATCAACTTTCCAAGAGTCTTCCACCACTTGTAACAGAGTCTTATCAAGGCACCACATGTTGAGGAATTTGAAAGGTTTTCGAATATCATCAATTTTTGTTTTGATAGAAAGTAGTAAAGGTCTATGGTCTGAGAAATTCTTATGTACATGAGTGATTTGAGCACAAGTGAAAGTAGATTTCCAATTGCCATTCACTAAACCTCTGTCCAGTTTACTTACAATAGGGCCTGAAATTCTATTATTGGACCATGTAAATCTATATCCCACACAACCAAGATCATTGACACCACATTTTGCAATCATATCTAAGAAGCCTTGAGAAGCATTAAAATCTAACTCATTACACCCCATTTTTTCATCTGGATTGGCAACAACATTGAAATCCCCAATGACCATTAGAGAATGAGAATAAAGATGATTGCTGAGATCCTCTAAAGAATACCAAAGCTGTAATTTTTCTTTAGCTGAGCATTTGGCATAAACCAAGGCTATAAATACTTTTTGATTTGTATTAGGCCACTCAATTTTCAAACAACGCAGTTAGTCTTCATCAATGATACTTTTAATCATGATTTCAAAAGACAAAAAAAATAAATTTCGTTTCAACAATTGCGAGTAATATTTGCGAAGTTCCATTTGAATTGAAACTTTTGAATTTTTAAAGAACAAACTTGAGGCTCTAGTAAAGCAATTGCAGGCAATGAATATGGTTTTTTCAATCTATTGATTCTTCTGCTGGTTATTTTATTGGAAACCCCTCTAGCATTCCTACAAATAAAATTAATCATTGAGAAGGGAGGGAAGGAGTTTTTGAATTTACCTTACCAGAAGCTCTTGTAATTCTCCTGTACAGAGGATTATAGTGTAGCTGTTTAGGTTATTTGCTAGATTTTATTGTGTTGGGGACTGAAGGAGCAGTATATTTAGGAATACTATTTGCTTCTTGTTAGCTGCTGCCTTCTTTACTTGGTACTTGCCCCATTTGTCATCAAACTTTTGCGAGAAAATTTTGAGATCTTCTAAACTGGGGGGAACAAATTCTTTGACATCATCATCTATTAAGTAATTATTTTCTTCTTCTTTTTTTTCTCTAATCTTGCAGAGTTGTGGCTCTAGGAGAAAAATTGCATTTATATAAGACATCTACATCTTCAATAATGATTTCATAATGCTGAATCTTCTTGATATGCTGTTGGATTAGGACCTGGTTGTTTGGGAAATATTATGGGATATTCTCATAGTCTACCTTTTGCTAAAAACCTTTAGAACAACATCTGAGGGTTTTTGTCTAAGAGGTTTAATTCAACACATACACGGGCTGTACTTGGTCTGGATATAGATGCTGTTGAAGAATCCAGTTTAAGGGGCTTTCTTATTAATTGGGTAATCGAGAATAAAGATGATTTTAGAAAAAATGGATTGGGAGGTGAGGAAAGGAGATCCAAATAGGAACTATAGGAGATTCCTCATCTGGTCTAATATCTGCAGACCATTTGAAAGTTCTCATAGGGTATCGGCCAATATACCATCATTATCTTAACCATAAGCGAATGTAATCCTCTTCACAGTTGAGTCTTATCAAAATGTGTTTGGCATTTATAAGACCAATTGAGTATGCAGCTTTAAGGGAAAATATGTCAAAGGTTTTACGTATAGCTTAAAGAGATGGTTTCCCATGGGAAGACTTACCTATGATTGACTGCTTGAATGGTTATGCAAGGTCTTAAATGTTATCATCCAAAAAAATCACAACAGGATCACCCTTAAAAGTTGAGGTTTGTTTAAGTTCGGGTTCTTTGGGTGTGTTACCAACCACCACACTCATAAATGATCTTGTCCAAGGGTTAGGGTCTGGGGGTTTGGGCATGGGAGGAACGATAGTGGTTGCTTGCATGGCCTCCATGCAACCCTAGATCATCTAGGGAGAGAGAGTTATTCTCTCTAGATGGTTCCTTCTCTTATGAAAATACAATATTAAATGTACAGTCCCAAAGTCTATCAAAAGTTAAGCATTAGCAGACTTGCTAACTTTCCAACTCAAAACTTTAGAGACCTAGTGAAGTTTTACCTGATGATGATTTCTAGGCTTGCTTATGTGAGGAGATAGAAGAGTAAAAGATGGAGTTTGATGTCCTATCAACAAAAGTAACCAAAGTATCATGCGTGATCTTAATGTGCAATAAATACAAGGTTACTTAGTCCAACAATTTAGATTTCAAATGTTCGAACAATGAAGTTGATCATAAGGCAATGATCTTTGGGTTACTCTAAGGATCCGTTTGTTTTTAACTCTGAAATCTAAATCTAAACCATTCAAATTTCAGAGGAAGAAGAAATGTGTTTGTTTTTTAACCATTTCAGACACTAACGGTCATATTCTCCTCTTAACTATTCAGAACTTCAAAACCCTCTGTCTGAAAACTGATATCTGAATGAAAATACCTTTACAATTATACCCTTATTAGTTTTTTACAATTACAATCGTGTAGTAGATAACCCATATCTATCATAATCGTGTTAAAAAAAGATAACAAAGAGTTTAGAAACAACAAAACTCTTTCTAACAAATCTATATATAATCACAAAAATACACAAAAAAATGGTGTAGAAGAGCTTCACAGCTCCGAATTTTTTTTTCAAGAGGTATGTTTTTCCTTCCTTCTTGTTTCTTCTTCCTTTTTTCAACGTGTAGATGAGCTTCATAGCAGAGTTGTAAAAAAACGTAAAAAAAAAAAATCAGACCTTAGTGTCAAACGCTTTTTTTTTCCTTTATGTGTACAACATCTTCTTCCTTTTTTGGGGGGGTAAAATAGCTGGTGATGTATGCTCCATTTTGTGCTTATCGAAAACAGCTGTTGACATATGTCATAGCTGTTGTCCTTTTTTGTAAATAGCTATCAATTTTAATTTTGTTATCAAAAATAGTTATTGACAGAGTAATCGACATATGTCATAGCCATTGTTATTTTGTAAATTAAAGAGTTGAAAATGTTGACATAAAGAATTAATAATTTATTGCAATATAGAAAAATAGTAGTTCAACTTCAAGATGCTGTGATGATCTCGCTGTACATCATCAGGCTATAAAAGTCTACAAATTTAGGTGAAGACTCCTAAAGACCTTTTGTCATTTTTTATAAAGGTTTTTGTTCTTTTTGATAATTAAAGACTTGTTGGTAAAGTTTTAGCTTTTAGAGAGTTCTAGTGTGTTAAAGAAGTTTTGAATGTTGAACATTTTGAGGCCATATAATGGATCCAAGAGTAGCATTAGGCACATCAATTTTAATTTATATGTGTATGTATTTCTAGTTATTTACATAATAATTCAACATTGATGCAAAAAAATATAAAGTTAGAAATAGAATAAAAAATAGTTTTTTACTATTTAAAAAAAACAGTTTTTAAATTTGAAAAAGAAAATTGTTTTGTTTTTAAATAGGATAAAAAACTGTTTTTTATTAAATTTAATTTAGTTGACGTTTTGTGGATGTGGGTCTGCGCTAGCGACGTTATTAAAAAATAGGGACTAGAATTATAAACCCACATTCATTAAAAAAATATATTACCATAGACCATAAATTTACATAATACATATTACCATAGACCCACATTCATTAAATAACAAAATATTTTTTTAATGAAAAAAACATTTAAAGCAAAAAAAAAAAGTTTGTTTTTATAATTTATTTTTTCACCAAATGACTTAATTGCTTTGAATTTTTGTATTGTTGTAGATATGTATTATTTGTGTGATGCTGCATACACACACACTAGGGGCTTTATGTGTCCCTACAAAGGCACACGATACTGGTTGTCGGATTTTAGTCGTGATGGTCAAGCTAGAGATAAAAAGAAGAAATTCAACCATGCACATGCTAGATTAAGAAATGTGATTGAGAGGACATTCGCTGTTTTGAAGAATAGATTCACGACATTACATAGAATGGCTCCTTATAGTTATCGAACACAAGTACACATTGTTGTTGCATGCATGACAATACATAACTTCCTTTGTCGATTATCACTTAATGATCCATTGTTTAAGATATATGAAGATGATGAAGTGGACTTGCCAGACGAGCCTTCAGTAGATAGTGAACAAGCAGAAGCTCCACCAAATTATGATCAAATATTTGGACGAGCACCGCAACAAGAAATGATTAATTTACGTGATCAAATTGCCAATCAATTATTCAGTAGAAATTATGATTAACAGTTCAACCTTATTAGTATTTTTTTGACTTTTCACAGCTACTTAGTCAGTTTTTACATATTTTTAAACATTTGAACTACACAAATTTCCTATTACTTGGAATGCCAAATATTATTTACCTATTAAATTGCATATTGTGTATAATAATATTTATTTAAGGTCATGGATGTTTTAAATATATGTTTTCTTTATAAAATAAATGTAAGGATATAATGGTCCAAATATTCTGCATTCAGATTTTAGACATAAATTTGCAAACAAACAGTATACATTCAGAAGTTTCATTCAGTCAACAAACAAACAACTTTTTCAGATTCAGACTTCAGATTCAAAAAAAAAAAAAAAACGCAACCTAAGTCTTGAGAAGACGATTTCGAGAAAAATGCCTTCTTGAAGAATCAAACTTAGTGGTAAAAAAGTGAATCTATAATTCACTTTGAAGCATAAAAACTTAAGTTCTTATTGAGAAATCATATAAATGTTAATAAAACAATTTATCTCAATCAAGATTGAGAGGCACCCATGCATAATGAATAGACATTTAGATGCGTTGGACATAATTTCTCAAAAGGTGGAAATGGATGAATCAACTACTGTAGTGACTATCGATAAAAGTATAACTCCTATTATAGTAACAAGTTTAGTTAATACCCAGTAACTAGACAATTAAAGGAGTTCAATCACCAAAAAACTTAAAATGAGATAGGGTTTGATGAATGTCATAAAGTTGTTGAATGTATTTATGTTACAAAGAACTTTATAGATGATGATGAAGACAAGGAAAGATTCAAGTGATGCATGCAGCATAATGTGGGGACATTTATATCCTCACTTATCAACCCCTGCAATAAAAGGCTATTATTAGCCGAACATGAGTAAAATGCAACAAGGTCGCCTCAAGTTCCAAACCTAATTTTACTAACCAAATGAATATAATTTCATGAAAGTAACTAAAGAAATCCTTATATAACTTATCTAAAATATGGTGAGAACATCCTGAGAGAGATGGATATATTTATTTAAAGATTAGGGTTGCTTGCTTTCACTCGGTGAATAGGGACTTATATAGAAAAGTCTATAATAAGAAATCATTGAGATGTGTTGGTAAAGAATATGTCAAGGAAGTCTTAAAGAAAAGACATGTCCCATAACACATCAGCGGGGCAAAGTTGTACGATTAGTTGCAACGAAAATTGATTCCATAAAATTCATTAAAAAGTACAAGCTTGACCAAGTGCATGGAAACTTGGTGCATTCACCCTCAGTGTCTCTTCAAAGTTTTACCACTCCCTATCTCGTCCACTTATGGGATTTTAACATAGTGGTTAAGATTACACCAAGTCTTTCTGGCATAGCTTTCATCTTGGTAGTAATAAAAATATACACAAAGTGGGCAGAGGCAATTCCTTTGAGAATGATCATTGCCCAAATTGTGCTGAAATTCATTCGAGAATATATAATATGTAGGTTTGGAATTTCAAAAGTCATCCTTATTGACAATGGGAAGAAATTTGTTTGAAGGCAATGTGCCTCTTAATAGATAAATATTAGATTATCCATAGTAGCACGACCATTGATTATCCAAAAGGAGAAAGATGTGCAGAGGTCACCAACAAAATCTTGATCATAATTTTAAAATATATGATAGAAGACCTCCTTAAGAACTGGGATGATAACTTGCTAATGGTCTTGTGGGACCACTTGAAACTATGAGAATTTCAAGTGGGAAACTTGGTTAAATAGAGCATCTACCCACCATTTGAGGAGCATTTTTTACTCAAAATTCAATCCCAACTAGGAAGGACCATTCATGGTTAGAGGAATAAAAAAGTAAAGATTACACCGAACAAGGAGGTAGGTATCCTATAACCTTTTATCTAGATAATTGAAGACTGATAATACGTTGTCAAACCCTTAACCTTCCAATGGCCCAAACCCCTCGGGCAAGGAAAGAGTCTCCCCAACTGACTTTAGACCTCAGTCAAAATGTTGTTTGGCATCAGTGACCTCTTATGCTCCAAAGGGAAATCCACGCTACTGTGATGGACCTTAATTAGGCTTTCATGCTCCTACAAGAATCATTCGTTCCATCACACATCTTCTAAAGAGTCCAGAGACCACGTGATTAATATTCCGCCAAGGTTGGCGATAAGATCAGACCTTAGCCTGCAGAATAATGGACTTACCAAGATATTTATCCCTCAGTGATGATGTATGTAACCCCCAAAGCATCCTAAGAGTAATCTAAGACCAATCTATGGCAGATCTTGAGCTCAGAAAACCTCAACAGAGCTTCCTCAACCAGTCTGGCAGAGCAGTTAAAAAGAAAAATTCTATTCCCCCTACCACTACTGCTTAGTTCTACATGAATTGATTGTTATTATGAACATTTAATACACTCAACAACCATCTTACACTACATGCAAATACTTTGTCCAATAATGAACCTCTCGATTGACACCAGTAAACCTTAGAGTTATCAAAGTCATGATGTGACAACTCATTCTTTCTCTCTTTAAAAATTCTCCTATAAATAGAAGGTTGGTAGAAGGTGGAAGGGGATCGAGCTCTAGTATTAAAAGAGAATGATCATCCAAATAATTAAACTCATAAGAGTTCTCGCATTTCACAAGTGTTCGCACCTTATTTTATACTAGTAACCCACTATTGCAAAGTCTATACTTGTATTTGGTCCAGTTCCATTGTTAATACACTATGTATATCTCGCAAGAGTAATTCCTAAGGTACTCTGTACCATTAACAAAGTCTGTAAGACCTCAGACTCCCTTGATCGAAGCTCGAAAGCTCTCCTAGACTGTAATACCCAACTATATTATAATAAGTAATCATAACACCTTTTAAAGTGAACGTAGGACCATCTCCTGAGGTATGAACCACTTTAAATCTTTGTCTCCAATATTGACACTTCTTTTCTCTTACTCGTTTAACATCCAAAGATGATCACCTATGAGTTTAAAGTCATTTACGATTTTAACACTCATCAGTTTGGCACCGTCTATAGGAATGACAAGTTCTTTTTTCTCATAAACACATCTTTCTCTCTTTAAGATGTCAAGTAGCACCATTATGGTTCACCTTCCAAACGAGAATAATATCATCTACAAGGGCTCCGTCTAGAAGAATTTTTAAATGCGAACACTCTAAATCCACGTGACGAAAAGAAAGATCAAAAGGGCCAGCTTGTCGAATCTCTAATCACCATATGTATCGATTTGGAGGATCCAAATAAATAAGTTCATATTGGGATCGACCTCATCCCCTCCCTTAGAGAAGAACTTATCCAGTTCTTGAGGGAAAATAATGACGTCTTCACTTGGAGCCACTTAGAAATGATCAAGGTGGATCCCAAAGTCATGGTCCATCACCTAAGCGTGGATCCAAACCACAAGCCAAACCGATAAAATAAATTATTCTTTGGCCCAAAGATGAACAATGACATAACATAGGAAGTTCATAAGCTCTTAGCCTTCAACTTCATTCGAGAGAAAGTATCTAGAATGGTTCTCTAACGTGATACTGGTGCCCAAAGCCAACAAAAAATGGAGAATATATATCCATTTCACTTACCTCAATAAGGTGTGCTCAAAGACTCACCTTGGTAGACTCTAGAGTTCGTTACGATCTCCTCTCCTTTGTGGACATGTATTCCTGGCATAACTAGATAAATATGGCCCTGTTAATGAAGAGAAACCCTCATTCATCACAAACAAAAGTACTTACTTATATAAAATTATGCCTTTCGAACTAAAGAATGTTGGCGCCACTTATCCGAGGGTGGTGAACTCCATTTTTAAAGACCTCATTGGTAATACCATGAAGGTATATGTTGACGATATGCTAGTAAAAATCTTAGAGGCTTGGAACCACATTTAAAACCTCAGAAAGACATTCGCTGTCCTTTGAAGGAACTAACTGAGCTTCAACCCAATGAAGTGTCCTTTTTGAGTGGATTGAGGAAAGTTCCTTGGATTCATGGACACCAGATGGGGCATTGAAACCATCCTAGAAAAAATCCAAGCCCTATGGATATGAAATCCCCAAGAATAGTGAAAGAGGTACAAAGGTTGGCTGGAAAAGTCATTGCCCTCAACCGATTCATCTCTAAGGCCACAGACAGGTTCCTACCATTCTTCAAAATTTTTAAAAAAAGTCCTTTAAATGGATTTTTAAGGATAATGAAGCTTTTTAAAACCTCAAGAAGTATTTATGGTCTGCACCTCTTTTGTACTGAATGATTATGAGGGAAGACGTATACCTATACCTAGACGCTTCACTACTAATATCAACTCCACTCTCATTCGGGAATAATTTGGGGTACAATACCTCGTCTACTATGTTAGCCGAGCCCTCCATATGGATAAGAAAAAATACCTAAGGATAGAGAAACTCTCTTTCAGCCTTATCGTCCCATCAAAATGATTGAGTCCTTACTCTCAGTCCTACCCCATCGTGGTTATAATCGATCAGCCCCTTAGATAGGTCCTTTATAATCCAGACACCTCAAGAAGGCTTGTCAAGTAGCCTAAAGAGTTAGGTGATATTGACATCAAATATCAGCCTCAAATTTCCGTTAAATGGTATGCCTTAGCTGATTTTTTACAGATTTTAATAACTTGGAAGAAATGGAAGAATAACCCATGAGTTCTGAGGCTAAGGTTCCAATGGTACCTCAAGAGCCTAAGTAACCCGTGTTCTAGCAATTATACCTCAACTCACCTACCTGGGTGTTGCATGACGATGGTTCCTTAAATACCTTAGCCAATGGGACCGGACTCTACCTCACCACTCCGAAGGAAGGTAATATTTCTCTTGCTCTTTGTTTTAAATTTAAATCCTCTAATAATGAATTAAAATATAAATCCTTGGTAGCAGGTCTAGACCTAGCCATCCATCTAAACAATCAACAAGCAGATGCCATAAGATACTCTCAAATGGTGGTCAATCAGGTTAATGAGGTCTATGAGGACAAAAGCGATAAAATGACAGGGTACCTTTTAATTGTACAATACCTTATCAAAAGGATACCCAGGTTTTGCATCAAATGTTTCCCCCGTGTTGAGAACTCAGAGGCAAACCACCTTGCACGTGTCATCTCATCAAAGGATATTGACCCAGAGGTCCTAGTTGTCACTCTAAATCAGCCAAGCATTACATAACTAAATATCAACACTATGGAGGTCGATCAGAGCTCAGACTAGACCACTCTCATTAAATCCTACCTTAATAATGGTGAGTTGCCTAAAGATAAACTCCAAGTCACAAGGGTAAAGTGCACAACCTCTAGATACTATACGGAAAATGGAGTATTTTACAAGAAAGAATATTGCTCAGCACCCCCTAGATGACTGATCCCATCAGAAGCTAGTCACATCCTTAGAAACCTCCACGAAGGTGTCTATAGTGCCCATATAGGCCCAAAGACCTTAGCCTACAACGTACTAAGGCAGGGATACTTCTGAAAATTGATGGTAAATGAGGTCAATGACCTGGTGCAGTGTTATGACAAGTGCCAAAGATTTTTTTATGTTCCAAAATGACCAACCGAGAATATGGCTCTGATTCTAAATCCACGGCCCTTTACTCAATAGGATCTGGATTTGCTAGAACCTTTGCCCCTCAATAAAAGTAAAATAAGTTTTTCATAGTGGCCATTGAATACTTTACTAAGTGGTCTAAGGAAAAACCCTTAGACACCATCACTGAGAAGAAAACCACCAACTTCATACGAAAGAACATCATCTACAGGTTTGAACTCCTAAGGCCATCATCTCTGATAATGGCAATCAGTTAGACAATCCATCTTTCAGGGATTTCTGCTCATATTATGTCATTGACAACCACTATTCATATCCAGGCTATATTCGGGCCAATGCCCTAGTCGAAGTCACCAACATAATAATTTCCCACAATTTAAAGAAAAGAATGGAGAAAACCAAGAGGCTATGGGTCGAAGAATTGCCAGGCATCCTATGGGATTATAGGACCACGGTCAATGGTCTTATGGGAGAAACTCCATTATCTTTATCCTTTAGCAATGCGGTTGTGATCCCAACTGAGATAGAAATACCCACACAAAAGGTATCTCAGTTTGAGATAGGTGATAATGAAGAAAGTCTGAAGCTCTAATTTGATAAATTGAAGGAGAAAAGAGGAGTTGGACTGGTTAGGATGACATCCTAATAGTATAAAATAACCTCTTACTCCAACAAAAAAGTTCTCCACATAGAATTCAAGGTGGGAGATATAGTCCTAAGGGAGGTCACTATGGCAACCAGTTAATTCGACATAATAATGTTCTGGGGAATGCATTATATTTTTCTTAAACATATTGTATATATATCAGTTAATTGGACCTAGTCAGAATTCTGACGAATTGGATTTGGTTTGATTACAGGATACTGGAATTTTGATTCTAGTTCAATTGAAAAGTTCACAACCTAGATGAGAAGTGACATATTATCAGTATAGTTGCGTGAGCAATCCTAATAGTTATCTCAAACTACGAGAATATGTTTGATGGCTCCAAAACTTGATTGATAGTTCAAAAGAGGATTGTGATCGATACATTTAGGAATGTATTGAAAAGAACCACCTGTGAGATTCAAGTCTAAGGGTTGTCTTGATTAGACTTGAGAAATTTCACACCATTTGCAATGGATGCATAGATTCTTAATCCCGAGGATTGTGAGGATTAGAATGCTTGCACAATTGTTTATTTTATTTCTATGTGTGCAATACAATTATATATATATATATATATATATATATATATATATATATATATATATATATATATATATATATATATATATATATATATATATATTGAATAGATCCCCGCAAGTTGGGTAATCGTTATGTGAGTAAGTCTGAGATCATAATTAGGAGGAATCCGTGTCCAAGATATATATAAGATTGTGATACCCTTTAATAAACTCATATATTTCATTTCTACTAGTTAAACCCAACCGGTAAATTATTTCATAATTTGGTATAATAGGAAATAAGTTAGGTCTCAGAATTAAGGAATTGATTATATCTTAGTTAAAATTGATTAGTGGAAAATTGATTTGACCAAGAGGGTATCAGACACACCGCAGGGAATCATAATATGTACCAAATCAATTTTTTGAATGAGACCTCATTATTTCGAGTGATTTAGAGATAATTAAATTGGAGTGTAGTCTTAATTATTTAGTATAATTAATTGCGATTAAATAAATAAAGGAAATAAACGAGGGGTTTATAATTTAGGATTTTTGAGTATTTATTTGGAAGACAATTTAATTTTTTGTCTTGGGTCCCTAGTATAGTCCATTTGCTAAGTAGTAGGTCCGAAACTCTTTGGACGCCCAGTTTAGCCAAAACCCATGACTTATACATATATATACTCGTAGAAGATAGGGTTTTCCATTTTCGTGAAGGGGTGAGGAGAGAGAAAGTGGTTTCTCTCATATTTCATAATATTTTCATCTCCAAGAGTACCCCTACGTAAGGCTTACTTAAGGTGAATCATATATTAGAAGACTCGAGATGTTTAGAGGATTCTAGTAAGGCCTTTTGGAGGCCTTGGGGGGGAAGAACTATTATCATCTTCATCAACTCATAAGGATCACAATAAGATCTGTAAGGTATTGTATTCGAGACCATAGATTTATGCTTTAAGCCTAGTTTTTTTTTTTTTTTTACTTTCAATTGCATGATCGACAAATTCTTAGGGATGAAATATTTTTTCTTTTTAAAAGTAAATACCCGTCCCCAGTAATTGTCCACCAACTTAAATCCTATGTTTACATGCTAGAAATATGTGGATGGATGTGTATATTTGTGTACTAAGAAGTTTTTTTTGGATTTAAATGTCTATATTACTTTCATTATGGTCACCCGATTATAATTTATGTGAATGGACCCTATGGTGGTTTATCCCACTATAAAAGAATGGTTAATTGGGACTGATCTATTAGGGACAGTTTTATAAGCTTGTCCCTAAAACTCACTAATTGGAGTCGGGATTAAATCCATCCTACACACACACACACACACAATATTAGGGATGGGTAGATCCATTCGTACTGTATAACGCATATATTAGGTTATAAATAGGATGGTTAATTGGTATTCCTAAAGTATTGGTCCTTTAAGACATTTTAAATGATACACAACTTCTGAAGAGTGTGCTACAGCGAAATAATGCAACTTCTCAAATAAATTTAATTTTTATTAACCCAAATCTTAGTTAAACCCTAACACATGCATCTAGGTAATTTGATAACATAAAATCAATAATCATGAAAAGGAAACCAATATCAAGAAAAAACCCGAAGGGAAAAACCTCTTATTTCACTATAATTGTAAATCGCAACTTACACGGTTACAATGAAATAGATTTTGACACACGAAAAACCCGCAGGTGTCGGTCGGTGTCTTCAACAATGAATTACGAGCAATAATCCACAAGAACTGTAGTCTTATCATCAGCCCAGGAATACCGCAACACTCCCTATGAACCTCAGTCCAAATCAATAAAGAATCTTCATGTAGAAAGATCCTCAATGACACACAATCATATGATGTAGATTTACCCTATCTACAAGACCAATATTAGCAAGATCGTATTTTGGGTTCCAAAACAATTCACTAAAGGATTGGAATGTTTTGTGAATCGTAAAAATAAAGTATTAAACCTCTAAAGTGAGAAAACAAATCCGTACTGCATTATGCAGAAAATGTAGAGAGTTTTTGGATAGGTCTTCTCATAAAAAACGGAGTTGGAGAGTCCTATTTATAACAAACTTAAGGCGGCGACTCGTTCAAACGAGATTGGATGTTGTTTGAACGAGATCCAATGTCGTTTGAAACTTCGCGCGACATGCCATGTCGTTTGAATGACAGTAAACATAAATATTTTTCTTTTTCTCGATAAATGCACTGCCTAAAAAACTTCACAAATTATATTTTTGACAAAAAACATTAAAAACTCCGCTCCAACACTTAGAAAATATTTTCTGAAAAACAATCCCAATACTCTAAGTGAAATGCTAAGGTACTTAAACACAAACTTACCAAAATTAATCTCGTGGAGACTTCTTTGATGAAGAACTTTGATATTCGGATCCGTCTTCATGCTTGAATGATCTTGAATAATTCTTCGACGGTTGTAACGGTATACGACATACTCTAATGTAAACAGGACTTATAAAACATTCCTTACAAATCCTCTCCTATGTATATGCCGGTACAAAATAAAAACAATCCGAATTATGAAATCGAAATGCCTATACAAATCTAATACCCTCCCATGAACCCAAAAAGTGACAAGGTACTCGAAATGCAAGTCTTTAATCTTTTCTTCTAAAATCTTCATCAATCTTCAAAACTTCAAGCTTTTCTCATCAGAGTGTGTAACATAATAATATTCAATTGTTCCTATACACATGAGATAAAGCAAATACCTCATGACGTATCGAGTTTCAAATGATATAAGTATTAACATAATGAAACACCCTATATCTTTGACTAATTTAAGTCTATACTATATAGGTGCTCATCTAGTTTGGAAATTGTGACAAAATTTGAGTCCCATCCCTAGTTACCAAAGGAACCTCAGACTCAACTTGATGCATCTATAAGTTCTGAAAGGCTTTCATCAACACCACATACTAGGAGTGCATACATACATCATATCTTTCTATAATTGGTTATGTGTGAGTTAATTCCCTTGAAATTAATTTTCTACAATTTTTGGGAATTTTTAAATAATTTTTAAGAATTTAAAATGATTTTTTGGAATTAAAATTGTGGATTAAAAACCTTTGGGGTTAGATTTATAATTTATTTTCATGGAATAAAATTTGGTTGGGTAGAATTCGAAAGCGCTTGAGAATATTGTGCGTGCAATTTGTATTTCTAACAAATCTAAAACACGCATTTTTCATTTCATCACAGCCTTACACGTGTTGCCCTTATAACGGCCAGATTTGTGTTTTCTCATACTCACATTCTCTAGACTCATTGTACACCATTGGATCATTCTAATCAATGATATGCATGTGTTTTCTATCAATCCCCGTGTTTGATTTTGAACCAATCAAATATATTTTAAATGTGATGGCTTAGTAGACCTTAGATTAACTTCGAATCAATCCTGATCATTTATTTCCCCTTGATCTTCCAGATCCTTCTTCTCTCAGTATATAAGGAGACTTCATCTTCATTTTTGCAACTTTTGGTCATTTTAAACCTCTGAGATAAAAGAGAGAGAAGAGAGAAGAGAGAGAAAGACTTAGAGAGAGAGAGAGAGTTCGTAAAGTTTTTACAAACCCTAACTCAAACTTCAACCAAATCAAAACTAGAAAATATTTTTCTGAGTGTTTATAGTTCGAGATTTGTGAAGTTTTTCCTCTACTGTCTTATATCTCCTTGCCAACTTAATCACATTGATTATGTCTATACTTCTTTCTATAGAAATCTGAGATTTGATTTTTGTGATACAGATCACTTAGTTATTTGCTAGATCTGATTTCTTGTTTCGAGAAATCTATTTTTTTGTTGGTTTATTTCAAAATAAATGTTGTTTTCAAACCCTAAACCAACAATAACCTTTCTGATTTCAACTTACTCAAACTGTCATACTTATATCTAGTTTTGAGATCTTGATTGGGATTTTCACTTTCAGTTAATGTTTTTAAACAAAGAAAGTGCATAGAATCATGACTAGTTTGTATAACAAGATTCCTTCTTGATATGCGATTATTTGAAAGATCTAAAGTCTCACTTATTTGACTAAGCTGATTTTAGAAACCCTTGCATCTAGAGAGATCTATTTGTAATTTGATAACTCATATTGTCTATAGTTAAGTGTGTGTGATATGCATGCATGAATTTAGAGTACTACACCACATACACCTTCACACTACTACACTGAAACGTGTTGGTGTTGAGATATTGGATACTTAGAGTCGACATAAAGCTATAAGGAGTAAAATTACAAAGATGGGAGAACACCAACAACAATCATAACCTTAGGAGAAGCCAGAACACGCCAGAGGAGTTAGTACATTTCTGAACTTAGATTAGGTTTGTTTGTGTGTCTTGATTGTTATATAGCTTGTAATCTGTTACTCAGTTTTAGTGGACTTTTTACTTTTGTAGCCTAGAGGTCACCGTGGATGTTTTCCTAATTGGGTGGGGTTTTACCACGTTAAAATTGCTTGTGTACACTTCCTTTTACACCCATCCCTTTCTTAAAGATGTGTTGGTTTATTTTGCTTAGAGTTTTGTTTTTCAAAACTGGTAAACCTATAACTAAAATTACTCGTTCATAACTATTTTACACATCTTGTGTTTAAAATTTGTTTTAAGAAAAGAGTTTCTTCAACAAACTATTCGGAGCCATTTAGATAGTTTAATCTTGTATCAAACGAATTAAGTGGTACTTTTTCAATTGGTATCAGAGCTTTGGTTTCTCAAAAAATCTTTAGATCTTGTTTTTCTGAAATTGTTTTATGAAAATAAATTATGGACGAGAAATTTGAGAGACTAGGTAACCTGTACAGACCCCCTCTCTTTGATGGAACCAACTTCCCTTACTGGAAGGTAAGGATGGTTGCATTCATCCAAGGGACTTTGGGAGATGATGTCTGATAAGTTATTGAAAATGGTTACACTTTTCCTACTAAACCAGTCGCATAAAGAAGTAATTTGAGGATTAGAAAGTTACTAAGTGAATTCACTAAAGAAGAGAAACATGTTTCGCTTAATAACAATAAAGGCAAAAGTGCCATTTTCATGTCTATCAGTGAACACGAATTTTAAAGGATATCATTCTGTTCTACCTCTAAAGATGCTTGGGACACCCTAGTGACTGCACATGAGGGTGACACCAGAGTTAAAGCTGCTAAAACTCAAATGTTAATCCAACACTATAACTTCTTGATCATGACTGAGACTGAGTCATTTGATGAATTATATATTAGATTGATAGACATTGTGACCAAATTGCATGCTAATGGGATTTTTTAAATTAGAAAGGAAATTATCTCTAAAATACTAAGATCACTTCCACAAAAATTTGATAATAAAAGATATGCAATTGAGGAGATAGATGATCAAAAACTTACACCTGAACCCCTCAGTAGCAAATTGAGGACTGTGTAAATGGAATTAGAATTTAGGAAACAATTAACCCAGTCCCAAAAGAGACAGTCCACCTCCAATCTTATTTTTTCATCGAAGTTGACCACACCTGAATTTAGCATACCTAATATTGACTTAGACTCTGATGAGGACCGTAATTTAGATACTTAAGATAATCAGATTGCCTTAATGTCTAAACAGTTCAAGAAAATTGTGAACTTATCGAAATAAAATAGCAAAAATACAAGGCAAACCTACTTATGTAAATCAATCTAACAACATGCCTCATGAGAGAAGATAAGACAAACACCAGTCTGACAATCACAAGAGACCTGAGAAAGACCTTAAGAATGTTGAATACTATAGATGTGGAAATCTAGGACACATGGCTAGTGACTATAGAGTTGACTTAGACAAAATACACAAACATAATAGGGCTAATTTAAGCAAGACTTGGGATGACTCAAGTGATTCTGAAAATGATAAACTTGAGTCATCTAACAATTTTGACCCTTACATGTCATTCTTTGCTAATATAATATACAATGATGATGAAGAATCTGATCATACCATGACTGATATTGTGCCTACTGGTTTATCTGCCGTATTGCTTGAGAATGTTAATAATGCTTCAAACGTTGTGTGTGTGAGTCAAAAGGAACGCATTATTATTGATGTTAATGGGTGTGTGAGTCCTAAAAATGAACTGCTAGGGGACACTGCACACTTAGCAACTCCGAAAATGATGGCCTTCCTAACATTCACACACTGTACACAAAAACTCTCAAGAAAAGCACTAGCCTAGAAAAAACCATCATGGATCTTACCTAGAAGATAGAGAATTTAAGTCTAATGATCAAACAAAATGCTGAAGAGTATACTACCCAATGTCTAACTCATGAGAATGAAACCAAAAATTTTGAACAAAAACTGAAAGAGTTGTCTAACTCTAATGAAATTGTAGAAAATAAATACAAAGGAACGTTATTAGAATTGGAACAAACAAAAGAGAAAACATCCACAGTCTTTAAAAAATTTGTGAAATTTGAAAATAAATCTAAGTGTCTGAAGATTGTGTAGCTGAAAGCAAAACCAATTATTATGATAGAATTGGAATAGGTTTTTATCCCAATTCTCAAAAACAAGCTAAAAACCTTGAAACCATAAAGTTTGTGTTTGGTGGTAAAAGACCTATTAAAACTTGTCCAGATTTTTAAGTTTTAAAAAATGATTTTGATATAAATCAACTGAATTTAGACATTGGTGAATCAAGCTACTCTAAGCATAATGTTGAACAAAAGATCAAATATGTCTGCCCTCCTATTCGACAAGCAGATTCGACGTTTCATCCTGTGCCACCTAGGAATAAGACTAGAGCTCAAAACCTAGACAAACCCTTGAATAACACCTTTCCTAAGGTCATGAGTTCAACATTCCATCTTCACTGCTCCTGTTGTGATGTCTATGGACATTCCTTAGATGCTTGCTATTCCAAACATCTATATAGTCCAGTCTATACCTCTCCTGTTTACCATAACTTCAACTATTCTAGGAGAAGTCGAAATAACTATGTCCTTCCTTGACAGCCAAACAAGAACTAACTATCGTAATAGAAGGAAAAGGACTAACATTAAAAGACAGTCTACAAGAAGGAATCCTAGATTTTATTCTAGACCAATTGCTCCAACTATTTATAACAATAATAAAATTGTGCAAAAATATTTTAAAGAAAAGTCAGAAGCTCGCAAGTTTTATCAAATACGAGCTAATAAGCACAAATTGAAAACTAGAGCAATTTGGGTTAGAAAAGATGATGCATTACCCCATTTAAAATGTAACATAGTGATCATCTCTTTTAGAGGTGAACATACTTCAACTGAATGGTACTTAGACTTAGGATGTTCCAAACATATGACCGGGGATGATTCCAAACTCTCAAACAAAACTAACTTCTTTGGAGTAAAAGTCTTGTTTGGGGATGGTGTATGAGCCCAGATCATTTGCAAAGGAACACTCCACGAAGAAGGATTTCCCATTCTTGAGAATGTTCTCTTGGTAAAAGGACTTAAAGCCAATTTATTAAGTATATCACAGTTTTGTGACTCCAACCATACTATCACTTTTTCAAAGAACAATTATAAAATTTTAAATGAAAAAGGTGACTGTATTATTATAGGACTCCATCCTCCAGATAATTGTTACACAGTCAATCCAAGTACATAGGTCTGTAACATTGCCAGAATGGATGACAATGAGATATGCCATAATAGGTTGGGTCACATTAACTATGATAACCATAGCAAATTATGCTCCCAAGAGATAGTTAGAGGTCTTCCCAAAATTAAACCAATTTCAAACATTGTCTGTGGTCCATGTCAAGAACGAAAAATTATCAAGGCTCCCCATAAGAAAGTTAAGAAGTCCCATCGACCAAACCTCTAGAACTCATCCATATGGACCTAATGGGTCCCTCTGGCACTGTTAGTCTTTGTGGCAACAGTTACACCCTTGTTATGGTTGATGATTTGACTAAATTTACTTGGGTTACCTTCTTAAAACATAAATAAGAAACCTTTCAAAAGTTTTTGAAAATCTTGGTTCGTATAGAAAACGAAAAGGACACCCAAGTAGATAGAATTCATAGTGATAGAGGAGGAGAATTTGTAAATTCAGGTATCATAGAATATTTTGACTATAATGGTTACAAACATGAATATAGTGCTCCTAAGACACCTCAACAAAATGGGATTATTGACCGTAAAAATCACACTCCTCAAGAAATGGCCCGTCTGATGATTCATGCAAAAAACCTACCAAAATATGTTTGGGTAGAATCCATTCGTACTGCCTGTCATATAATCAATAGCGTCTACTTAAGGAAGAATACCAAACAGACATCCTATGATCTTTGGTATGGAAATAAACCTAATCTAAAATACTTTAGAACCTTTGGTATTACCTGTTATGTCTGTAAGGACAGAGAACATTGGTCTAAATTTGAAACCAGAGGTGATAAAGCCATTTTTTAGGATATTCTCCAAATAGTAGATCCTATCGTGTCTACAATATTCATACCAAAACCATGATGGAATCCATTAATGTGGTTATAAGCGACACTAATGTAGAAAGTAATACCAAATAATCAATTATTGTGGATGAGTCCAAAAATATTTTAAATTATGACTCTCCGAAAATGGTTGAATCTTTACCAACTGAGACCCCTGATGTACCTAACTGGGTTTCCAAAGATCATCCTTTAGATAGTGTAGTTGGTAATCCTACTGAGCCTGTTCGTACAAGATCTCAACTTCGTAACATTGCTCATTTTGCATGTTTTGTGTCTCTTATTGAGCAAGTACTATGCAGGAGGAACTTCTTCAATTTCTCATTCATGATGTTTGGTATCTTGTACCCAAGCCTAAAAATAAAAGGGTTATTGACACACGTTGGATTTTTAAAAATAAGACTGATGAGTCTGGGATGATTATTAGGAATAAAGCTAGATTAGTTACCCATGGCTACTCTCAGATTGAAGGAATAGAGTGCGAGGAAACCTTTGCTCATGTCACTCGCCTTGACTCTGTTCGTTTGCTTTTTGCCATAGCTTGTCATTTTCATTTCATTTTATATCAAATGGATGTTAAGTCAGCCTTCCTTAACTGAATTTTAACTTAGGAGACCTATATAGAATAACCCAAAGGGTTTATTGACCTTCATCACCCAAATTATGTTTATCATCTTAAGAAAGCTCTTTATGGGTTAAAACAAGTTCCTAGAACTTGGTATGAGCGTCTATCCACCTTTCTTTTAGATAATGGATTTAGGAAAGGAGGAAATGACCAAACCTTGTTTGTCAAATATTTTGACAACAACATTACTATTGCTCAAGTATATGTTGACGATATCATTTTTTGTTCTACTTCCCCTTTAGAGGTTAATACCTTCTCTAACATTATGCACAAAGAATTCCAAATGTCATTTATGGGGGAGTTACAATTCTTCTTAGGACTCAAAGTTAAACGGAATTCAGAAGGATTATTTCTATCGCAATCTAAATATGCTTCAAATATTGTTAAGAAGTTTGGACTTGAAACATCTAAAGACGCTAGGACTCCTATGAGTACCACTGTCAAACTCTCTAAAGATGAGAATGGCAAATCTATTGATACCACCTTGTACCGTAGTATGATAGGAAGCTTACTTTATCTTACTACCTCTCGTCCTGACATCATGTACTCTGTCTGTGTATGTGCCCGATATCAAAATAATCCTAAAGAGAGTCACCTGTTGTGCGTTAAAAGAATTATCAAATACATCAAAGGCACTCTAAACTTAGGACTTTGGTACATTAAAGACACCTATAGTACTACAGTAGGTTACACCGATGCTGATTGGGCTGGGTGTATCGATGATAGTAAGAGTACTTTAAGAGCGTGTTACTTCATCGGTAACAACTTAGTAGGATGGAGTACTAAGAAACAAAACTGCACTTCCTTGTCTACTGCCGAATCCGAATACATTGCAGAACGAGGTTGTTGCTCTCAATTACTTTGGCTTAAACAAATGCTAAAATATTATGGTATTACTGAAGATAAGTTACATCTCTATTGTGACAATCAAAGCACGATTAATATTTCTAAAAATCATGTTCATCACTCTCGTACTAAACATATTAAAATCAGATATCATTTTGTATGCGAGTTAGTTGAATATAAGGAGTTGGAAATTAATTATCTGCCTACTAAATTACAATTAGCTGATCTATTCACTTAACCCTTAGATAATGCACGTTTTGAATCCTTACGCAAGTCGATTGACATGATTTTTGCAGAAACTGGTAGATCATTATTGACTGTTTTTCTTTGCCCTTTGTCCATTTGAGACAAAATGGGTGAGAAATTTGAGTCCTCTTGGACATTGTTGTATATTCTCATCTAAAAAGATTTATCTTAACTGTCTTATTTTCAGGAATCAGTACCATCGGTTGCAACATAATTTTGTTACGGTATTGATTTGTATTTAGTTGAGTTATGTAATTTTATCTTTCTAGGATATTGGGTAGATAGAATTTTTTGTATGGGAATAGGATTTTCTTATTTTTTTTGTATCCCTACGAGTCCTCGTTGACTCAAAGGAGATTTTATCTCATATTTCTAAAGAGGGAGATTGAAGCACCCTATATATTTGACTTACTTAAGTCTACACTATATAGGTTCTCATCTAGTTTGGAAATTGTGACAAAATTTGAGTCCCATCCCTAGTTACCAAGGGAACCTCAGACTCAACTTGATGCCCCTATAAGTTCTTAAAGGTTGCTCACCAACACCACACACTAGGACTGCATACATACATCATATCTTGCTATAATTGGTTGTGTGCGAGTTATTCCCTTGAAATTGATTTTTTACTATTTTGGGGAATTTTTAAATAATTTCTGAGAATTTAAAATGATTTTTTGGAATTAAAATTATGGATTGAAAACCTTTGGGGTTAGATTTATAATTTATTTTTATGGCATAAAATCTAGTTTGGTAGAATTTGAAAGCGCTTGAGAATATTGTGGGTGCAAATTGTATTTCTAACAAATCTAAAACACGCGTTTTTCATTTCATCACAACCTTATACGTGTTGCCCTTATAACGGCCATATTTGTGTTTTCTCACGCTCACATTCTCTAGACTCACTGTGCACCATTGGATCATTCTAATCAACGATCTACATGTGTTTTCTGTTAATCCCCATGTTTGATTTTGAACCAATCAAATCTATTTTAAATGTGGTGGCTTAGTATCCCTTGGATTAACTTCGAATCAATCCTGATCATTTATTTCCCCTCGATCTTCCAAATCCTTCTTCCCTTAGTATATAAGGAGACTTCATCTTCAATTTTGCAATTTTTGGTCAATTTAAACCTCTGAGAGAAAAGAGAGAGAGAAGAGAGAAGAGAGAAGAGAGAGAGAGAGAGAGAGAGTTCGTAAAGTTTTTACAAACCCTAACTCAAACTTCAACCAAATAAAGACCAGAAAATCTTTTTCTGAGTGTTTATAGTTTCAGATTTGTGAAGTTTTTCCTCTACTGTCTTATATCTCTTTGCCAACTTAATCATGTTGATTAAGTCTCTATTTCTTTGTATAGAAATCTGAGATTTGATTTCTGTGATACAAATCACTTAGTTATTTGCTAGATCTGATTTCTTGTTTCGAGAAATTTATTTTTTTATTGGTTGATTTCAAAATAAATGTTGTTTTCAAACCCTAAACCAACAATAACCTTTCTGATTTTAACTTACTCAAACTTTCAGACTTAGATCTAGTTTTGAGATCTTGATTGGGGTTTTCACTTTCAGTTAATGTTTTTAAACAAAGAAAGTGCATAGGATCTTAGCCAGTTTGTATAGCAAGATTCCTTCTTGATATGCGATTATTTGAAAGATCCAACGTCTGGCTTATTTGACTAAGACGATTTTAGAAATCCTTGCATCTAGATAAATCTGTTTGTAATTTGATAACTCATATTGTCTGTAATTAAGTGTGTGTGAGTTTCATGCATGAGTTTAGAGCACTACACCTTCACACTACTACAGTGAAACATGTTGGTGTTGAGATATTGGATACTTAGAGTCGACATAAAGCTAGAAGGAGTAAAGTTACAAAGCTGGGAGAACATCAACCACAATCAGAACCTTAGGAGAAGTTAGAACATGCCAGAGGAGTTGGTACATTTTCGAACTTAGATTAGGTTTGTTTGTGTTTCTTGATTGTTATATAGCTTGTAATCTGTTACTCAGTTTAAGTGGACTTTTTACTTTTGTGGCGTAGAGGTCACCGTGGATATTTGCCCAATTGGGTGGGGTTTTACCACATTAAAATTGCTTGTGTACACTTCCTTTTAATCTCATCCCTTTCTTAGAGCTGTGTTGGTTTATTTTTGCTTAGAGTTTTATTTTTCAAAACTGGTAAACCTATAACTGAAATTACTCGTTCATAACTATTTTACACATCTTGTGTTTAAAATTTGTTTTAAGAAAGGAGTTTCTTTAACAAACTGTTCTGAGCCATTTAGATAGTTTAATCTTGTATTAAATGACTTAAGTGGTACTTTTTCACATGAAATCATAATCAATTCTCCCCCATACTTAAAATCCCCCATAAAGTTATAATTCATTCTCCCCATAATTCATTCTCCCCATTTTTATTTTTTTGAAATAGACAAGGAAAAGAATAAATCACATAAATCAAATTGGGGTCCCATGGTAAACAAAGAAAGCAAACTATTTTTGATTTTTCAGATATTTCATACAAAAATGCAAAAATGATGTTACAAAAATTACACACCATTAATTTACACTGCGACAACCAGATCATGGATACAGAATGAATGGGCGTGAACAAATTCGATAGGATAATCGACTTAGTCACGACATGTGTGCACGATGCATAAGTGTACTCCTAACGAATGAACATCAAAATAGTCTTTAGGAGTAAAATTTTTCAATTTAGATGACATCGCCTTAATCATATCAACAAATCAAAGTATAAATGATGTCCACACTAATAATGTCCAAAATTATGTAATGCTTTTTCATGACTTTGAAGGACGTGCAAACCGTATTGAATTCCATCCAAACTCCCTCATTAAACGACAATGATTTTTTATTTTTCTTATGAGGTGATGAAACTAAAACCTATTGGCCCATTTTTGGCATAATTTCTTTTTATTGCCTTTCAATTTTTTCGGGCTCTTTTAAACCTCACTGGACCCCAGATAATTTTTAATTTCTCACTTTTTTAGGTCCATTTAAACGGTGGCTTTATCGCAAAGGAAAAATATAAGATACCTTTCGCATCCCTTTTTTGTTTTTCAAAATAAATCGCACAAACTCACAAATGGTTTATAACATGCACTACTTTCTTGTTAAGTTTTATCGCATTTGGTTCATTGTATAGACAGAATTGAGATGGAAACACTCAACCAATATGTGATAGACAAGCACAAAAGTAAAAAAAATCCGTGCATGTGTGCAATAAAGGACAAATGAGTCAAATATGTAGGTAGCAACAGTATATATCATCTCAGAGACTCCAAACTTTGTAAAGCACGTGAATGACACAACATATTGTCTCAAAACACTTTCAAATAGCCACATGGATATGGAATGATATTGTGACTCGGTCATCCTAAAAACTCATTCATATACGGTGTAAAACAAAATACAAAAATATTTTTGGATATTTCAATTTTTCAACCAAATGAAAACCTTTTTGTATTTTTCAAAAACAAAAATCATAAATACAACACATGGTACATACTAGAAATAGGCATAATAGTGGCATGAGCATCATCCTATGCTAGCAAATAGTAAATCACATAAAGAATAAACAATCAAGGCAGGTGTGATTAAATAAATAATGCAGTATAAAAAATTAACCATGAATACCAAGAGCAACTGCATATAAACAGTTAGAGGCAACCCAACAGTACCAAATAATATCAAGCTGAACCAGTGTACTATAAATAAAAGAAACAAAATCTCCAGGGGTCGCGCAAACGAAGCGCCCTGTCGCTCGAACGACAAGGGCTTCTCGCGAGAAGAAGCTTCGCGCAACATCAGAAGTCGCTCGAACGAAAACTGATCTCGCTCGAACGAGAAAATCAAATTTTCATAGATTGCCCAGAATGTTAAACAGTGTTGCCTAGTGAAATTTTTTCCAGAAACCAATACATGGAAGGTGCTGACAGGAGCAAAACAATGCTAAAATAGTAGCTAAACTAATAAAATAATGTAAGCTATAACAAGTGAGTCATAACACTAGTAAGAATATAACATGAAGCACAACTAGCGTATGACAAATATCAAACACAATCAACCAAATGATGAATCATGTGCAAGCAAATAAGAGTCGTGAACAGTTAGACCATACGCTTCTAAATTCGATTTCCTAACCCAAATCGATGTGTAACGAGGTGTGGGGCTATTAGGAACCGAATTTACTTTTCTATTAACCTCCCTAAGTCCATTTAAAAGTTTGTAACAAAAACGCCTAAGATGACCTTTCTTACCGCAATGTGTGTAAGTGTAAATCGGGCAGTGAGTGTTACCTAAAGGCGGACTTCTCCTCAACTTCCCAGGTGACGCTCTCCTAATGATCCTAAGTGGATCTCGCTTGACAACTCTCAATGCCTCTCTCTTAACAACCTTAGGATGATCTCTCACACATGTGGGATTGACTTTGGGAATGGGTGAAAATCTCTCCTCGAAACCTATACCACCACTATCCTCCTTAATTTGGACAGTCCCTAAAATTCTATCCAACTTTTCTGATCGAGACTCCAAATCAAATTTTACCTTACTTGATTCATTCAAACTTTTCTCAAGCTCTCCTATCCTTGACTCAAGTACCCGTCTAGAATCTTCAAACTTTAAAAGCTCCTTTTCATAGCCTCCATCACCCCTCGAAGACTATCTCTCTCTCCCTCGATGTACTCAAGCTTCTCTCTCAAAATTTCTCACATGCCCTAAGATCTTCAATTAAAACATCATTATTTTGTAAGGCACGCTCTTTCAATTGAGATTTTAATTTCAAATTTTCTTTCTTTATTTTCAAAGCTTCAGCATAAAGTTCATTGAAATCCGTTTGCAAGTTACGCTCATCTACACTTACATCCTCACTCTCATCACCCTTACTATCATCACTAATCCCTCGGGTGGGAAGCTGTTGCCTAGAAGCGTAAAAAACTTCTTCTTATGAATCACTATCACTAATGGTAGAAAAATGAGATGTGATTTTTTCAATTGCTTCCTTAAATTTATATGACACTCATCTATCGTGTGACCAATTCCCTCACAAGCAAGACACCTCTCAGAGTCACTTTCAACAGAAGATTTAAAACAAGAATTCAAGTGAATTTTCCAATTATAACTTTCAAAAAGTTGGCATCCAAAATCATCAAAATCGCCAAAAGCCATATTTAAGAAAATCAATTTTCAAACTAGTTTTGAAAAAATCAGGATTACAACACAATAACTTAGTGTAACCCGCTCTGATACCAATTTGAAGAGTGTGCTACAGCGGAATAATGAAAATTCTCAAATAAATCCAATTTTAATTAACCAAAATTTTAGTTAAACCCTAACACATGCATCTAGGTGATTTGATAACATAAAATCAATAAGCATGCAAAGGAAACCAATATCAAGAAAAATCCCCGAAGGGAAAAACCATTTATTTCACTATAATTGTAAATCGTAACTTACACGATTACAATGAAATATATATTAACACACGAATACCCGTAGGTGTTGGTCGGTGTCGTCAGAAATGAACTACGTGTAGCAATCCACAAGAACTCAGCCCAGGAATACCCCAACACTCCCTACGAACCTCAATCCAAATCAAGAAAGAATCTTCACGCCGCAAGATCCTCAATGACATGATGTAGATTTACCCTCTCTACAAGAGCAATATTATCAAGTTCATATTTTTGGTTCCAAAATAATTCACTAAAGGATTGGAATGTTTTGTGAATTGTAAAAACAAATAATTAAACCTCTAAAGTGAGAAGACAAATTCGTATTGCTGTTTACAGAAAACGTAGAGAGTTTTTGCACAGGTCTTCTTATGAAAAATGGAGTTGGAGAGTCCTATTTATAAGAAACTTAAGGCGGCGGCTCGTTTAAATGAGATTGGATGTCATTTGAACGAGATCCAATGTCGTTTGATACTTTGCACGACATGCCATGTCATTTCAACAACATAGGTTGTCATTTCAACGAGAGTAAACATAAAAAAAATTCTTTTTCTTTTTCTCGATAAATGCACTGCCTCAAAAACTCCGAAAATTATATTTTTGATGAAAAACATTAAAAACTCCGCTCCAACACTTAGGAAATATTTTGTGAAAAATAATCCCAATACTCTAAGTGAAATTCTAAGGTACTTAAACACAACCTTACCAAAATTAATCTCGCGGAGACTTCTTTGATGAAGAACTTTGATATTCGGATCCGTCTTGATGCTTGAATGATCTTGAATAATTCTTTGACGGCGGTATATGACATTCTCTAATGTAAATAGGACTTATAAAATGTGTCCTTATAACTTCTACATTCTAAAAATAATTTCCCCCACTTAACTCAATTACTACTATTCTCTCTCTCTCTCTCCATTCTCAACCGCATCATTCTCTTCTCCCTCTCAGCAAACCTAATCCATTCACCAAATCAAAGATAAATTCCATACTCCACTACCTCTATCCATTCCCAAAGTCCCTGATACCCCCATAATCCATAGCCTCTATCCATTCCTAAAGCAAACCCTTTGTTGTGAGAAACCATGAAGACCTTCTTTGGGGTTTGTTCAAGTGCACAACCTTGAAGATATTTATTTTCTTTATTTCATTATTTTGGGGTTAACCTCTATATTCAAACTGTTATAGTGTGGAAGATATTTATAGTTATCTAAATATATACAAACTGGTCTGGTTTGGAAGATATTTATAGTATGCCACTGTAATCTTGAACCATGTTATGTATGTATTTGACAAGTATTCTTAAAATTATTTGATTCACAGATCACGTTTTTTGGTTGTTTAATTTAATTGGGTCTCTATGTCCTTTTTCGAAATATTGGTAGTCTTGAGAGGCCTATAAAAATTGTTGATGTAGTTCAAGCTGGTTGGTTGATATCTTTTTTATTTTATTTATCAATTGTTCTTTGTAGGCGTTGTAGTGTAAAATGAATCGGTAATTGGTATATATATATATATATATATATATATATATATATATATATATATATATATATATATATTTGCAAATTTTGTATCGATCTTTATCAATACTAGCCTTTTCTAATAATGAAGAATCTATATTATATTAATGTATAAATATATATACTTGAAATTACACAAATATAATGATAGTTAGAAACAGAGAATGATCAAAAATATGTTTGCATTCATGTTAAACTGAAGTATTCCTGTGTAGGTGTAAGGTTAACTACTTTAGAATTTTAAATTACATTTGTTAAATTGGTAGGGATCGGGTGAAGTTGAATTTTACGTTCTCATTCTTTTGTCTCATAGGGACATTATTCGATGTTAATTTTAAAGGAGGGACTTTGATTGCATTTTCATTTCGTTATCCAATGTAACATTAAATGTAGCTAAATTATGGATATTATTTACGTAATTGATTTACTTAGTCCGTGTTATTCTGCTAAATTTGAATTGGGTTTTCTATGGACGGAGGGATTTTATAAATTGAGCTTTGTAAATTTCAATCTTCTACTAGTTATGGGATATGGGTATGATCTATAACTAATGGTTTACATTGGACTATTTTTCATCCTGCATGTATTATCTGTATAATTATATGAATAATTGACAACTTCTATCATTTATGTTGTGTTTTCACTATCTACCAGGATTGGTATATAAATATTAGCATTTACATTGAATTACTCTTCCTATATGTATTATCTATATTGGTATGTAAATATTTGGAAACTTCTGTTGTTCAGTTTGTGTATTCACTATTTATTAGTATTGGTATATAAATTGCATTATGATTTACAAAGAAGATGTGCATTTATATTTTCTAATTTCTCTCTTTATCATTATGATTATGATTAGATTCACCATTAAGACTAAAAAAATAAATACCCTTTAAATTTGATGAAGGGTCTCATTGGATCAAACATTTGAAGTTACTATGGACTAGAGTTGGATTGAGTTACATAATAGGAACTCACAGGTGTTTAAATATGGTTTAAATATTTATATCCTTTGTTTATACGAATAGGAATATGCAAACATCACATGTCAAATGTTCGTGTACAAAACATGTAAATCGATTCTACAACAACCTACAAAGTGTGAAAGATCATATAGAAATGTATGGTTTTGAAAGGAGTTATACGGATTGGATTTTCCATGGGGAGTTCTATGGGGGTTAGAATAATAAAAATGAAAATCTAAGGGACGATATGGTTGAAGATATATTATTTCAATCGAATTTAGGGGCTGACACAACTTCAATGCTTAATGACTTAGGGGGTTTCACGTATGAAGGATAATGTGGGCAATGTTGAGACCATAACTGAAGATGTTGCAGGGCTTAGTGAAATTATGTTAACCATATTTTAAACTTTTAAAAAGACATAAAATGATTTGTATGAGAATTTTCCAAAGACTATTACATAATTCTCATTCGTAATTGAGCTCTTGCACTTGTAGCAGCTTAATGGGTGGATAAATCATTCTTTTACAATCTTGTTGGTATTATTGGGGAAATCATCTTTGAATGTGAAGAATCCTAAATATTTCTATCAATCTAATACAATAAACACGTATTTGGGATTCAATTATGAAACTTAATATGCTTGTCCTAATGGTTTTATGTTGTTTTAAAATCAGATGGAGAAACTCGATAAGTGTGATATTTGTATGGCTTCAAGATATAAAGAGGACGTTGTCAATGCCATTGATAACAGAGTTACTCAAGTGAAAAAATGGATGTAAGAAAGGTAAGATATTTCCCTTTGAAGTCACAACTGCAGAGATTATTTTGGTCATCCTATACTGCTCCACTAATGAAATGGCATGTGGAGGAATGAATTGGTGGTGGCATGAGGAGACATACTGTAGACTCTTTTACTTGGAAAATATTTAATGAGAACCCCATCTTTTTCTAGTGATAGTTTCAACATTAGACTTGGTCTAGAAATCGATGGATTCAATCCATTCAGTAACACGAATATTTGTCATAGTACTTGGCCTGTTGTGTTAGCACCATTGACCGACCTCTATGGTTATGCATGAAGTAACCTAACCAAATTTCATTGACTCTTATTGATGGGACACAAGGCCCAGTGATAAAGTTGATGAGCTAAAAGAGTTATGGGTTAAAGGGGTATCAACTTATGATGCATCGAGTAAACAATTTTTTTAGATACATGCATCATTATTATGGACAATTAGTGATTTTTCTACATATGCCATCTATCTATATGGAGCACAGAAGGTGAATTCACAAGTCCCCATTTGTAGAAAAGATCATCAAGCGACGCGATTGAAAAATGGTGGTAAGTTTTGTTATTAGGCTCACCGTCGGTTCATACCTCAACGTCATAGATTTCAAAAATCAAAATCAGCATTTAATAAGAAGGTTGATATGAGGCCTCCATCTCATAAGTTATCAGGTTCATAATTTTTGCAATAATTAAATGATCTTAGCATTGAAACTGAATGTATGAAGGAAGATGTGTTTAGAAAGAGGTCAAGAGAACAAATGGAGAAGGAGGGTGCTAAATCAACGAAAGATAAAGTACTGAAACAAGACTAAATTGGAAGAAAAGTAGTATATTATTTGAATTGCTAAATTGGGATAATAATTTAATTCACCACAATCTTAATGTTATGCATATTGAAAAGAATGTTTGCGATAACGTATTGTTAACACTATTAGGCATAAAAGGTAAAACAAAAGACAACTTGAAGGCAAGGAAAAACTCATAAGTAATGAAAATTACGACAAATCTACATCCTCAACCACAAGGGGAAAATCTAGAGTATATGCTCTGACTGAGTTTATGATGAGAAAAAAAGAGAAATATATTCTTTTAAGAGTTCTACGAGATGTCGGAGTTCCTTATGGCTATTTATCTAATATCGCACGATGTGTGCACCTTGAAGACAGAAACATATGGGGACTAAAAGGCCATGACAACCATATTTTAATGCAACAGGTTCTTTCGTGAGAGTGCGCTACGGTTCAATGGCCAAAATTATTTACTTAAATGTCAACTTAACCAAATTTTAATTCTTGTTAAACCCTAGTTCATACAACTAAGTTATTAAAAGCAATAAATCATGTAAGCATGCAACCAGACAAACAAGAAGACGTATTTTAAGAAAAATCCCCCAAGGGGAAAAACCTTTTCTAATTTCACTATTACGTGCAAATCACAACTTACATGTACATAGAGAAATACAGACAACGTTTAAGATAAAATTCCCACAGGAAACTCTTCTTCTTCCTCAATAATAGTTCCCACAATAAATACCAAATCAATAGTGGAGACACCTTCTCCATAAGAGAAACTCCAAGAATGAGATATGTGCTTACGAGGGTTTGAAAGTGATTCACAAAATATTAATTGGGAGGATGTGGGAATCAAAAGATCTTTTTGGCATTTTAAATGAAAACTTTATGTGCATCAGGTATGCAGAAAATGGAGATTGAAAAGTCTTGCAAAATACCTACACGAAGCAGGTTTTTATAGGTAATCACAAAATTCAAGGCAACATTAAGTCGTTAGAACGAGACCAAGAGGTTGTTCGAACGAGATGTTAATCTCACTAGAAGTGACCATCTAACAACTCATTAAACGACCTTCAAAAACTTAAAACGGTACGCTTTCGTTTGACCCATATAAGATGTAGGTCATTAAACGACTGTAACACCCAATAATTTTAATGATTTTTATATTGAGAATTAATTGGAATTAATTAAATTAAATTTAGGAAATTAATCGGGATTAAAATAATTATTAATTAGCGAGACAGGGGTTGATATTTATTTATATTTAATATTACTTAGTGAATGAGTAATAATTTGATAAGAAAATATTATGATTGTTGTGAGTGAGAAATACGGCAGTTACGGTAAATTTAGTCGGGACGCGCGTGTTAGCCTTGTCGGGACTTAATTTTGAGAAATAAAATGCAATTTCATTTTGGGTAATTCAAATGGACATTTCAAGTGCACCAGTGTGTCCGTAAGGGTCAAAATAGTCCAAAAAGTGTACTCGAGGGTATAGTTTGGGTTCCAAGGCATTTTTAGGCCAAACTGGCACCTCGGAGGGGTATTTTGGTCATTTGAAATTTTGAGGAAAAGAGACCTACAAAAATTAGAGACTAATATCATCAGTTACGTGACATAAGTTAGGGTATAAATCATAAGAAATACAAAGAGTCCACAGGAGGAGGAAGGAGAAGGGTTCTAAGGGAGTATTAAGGAATTTTCCACCATTCTTGCACCACCACCACCATCGAAGCGTAGATCGAAAGGAGAGCAACGCCGCCCTACCACTATTCTGCGGAATTTCAAACCTATAAATTGATGCAAGTATTTATCTTGCTGAATTATTAGTATATATACCATCCATTTTAGTATACGATGATTAACAATCTTGAATTCATGAATTTTGGCCTTAATTTGGAAGATGTAAACCATGTTCTTGGGTAGGAATCATGTTAGGCCTGATCCCTGATGCATGTAGAATGAATTTGATGAATTAGTGTAATGAATTTATGTACAAATCTGGATTCATGTTGAAGTTCTTGAACAAAAATGATAAACTAGGATTTTTAAGGATTTATCTTGAATTAATTCAATTTAAAGGTATTCTTTAAGGATTTAATGAATATATTACGTTAAAAATCGTTTATACTAGTTACTATGAAGCTTGAGACCTTTGGTTGGGAGTTTGGGATCATGTAATGGTGGTTTAGAGGATTGAAAATAGTGAAATCCCGTAACAGTTGAAGGAAGAAGACAACGCCTGTTACAGCAAATCGATTCGCCCCTTGGCCGAATTAATTCGGAAAGCGAATTGATTCGAACAAAGGCCAAATTGATTCGGTTTCCCAGAATTGGACAATTTTTCCCCTTTTGGCTTAGAACTCATGGGAAACGATTGGGTTAACCTTTGAAGTAATTTTAAAAAATAATGGGAGATATTTTAATTACTAGTAGGCTAATGTTGGGATGGAGACTTAGTCACATGAGGAGAATTTAAGGCTAAAGTTGATTAGATTTAATTGGGTAATAAAACCTAATTTGGAGAATGATATCGTGTCACGAAAAATCAAGGGAACGAATGACCTAGACCAGTAGGGTACGAGTGAGGTATCTACTTAATTAACTTAAGGGACAATTGGTAACCTTTTGATTATTGGGAAACACTCTGGATTATACGATGAGAAGTATTATGGTAAATTAATGATACGTAGAATATTTGAGAGTATTATACTACATACAGGATATATATTATAGGTTACATGTATACCTACAGTGAATATATGTATATATGGGAGGTGTGAATACCTATTGTTTGATTCATTATGTGTGAACATACTTAGGCTACTTGCTATCACGATAGGTTTTGTGTCGTGTACAGTCTTATCCTAATGAGCCCATTTTGGGGGGAGGGGAGGGGGGGGGGGGGGGGGGGAGGGGGTGTGTGTGGATATTTTGACTTGTACCTCAGAACATAGAACTTAGGGATTGAGCACCACTTGTGTGAATAAGGGTGTAACCGGTCATTTGAGTGCATTAGGTGTGTGCGTAGCCCAAATGCTTAGGACTATGTTTGCCTCCAATATGTGATTCGATTTATGGATTGATGGTGATATCCGGACCAATGTCCTTATTTAGTACGTGATGTACCCGGACTTGGTAGCAGAGTATGCCCGTATTGCAGGTCTCCACCTAGGGATGCTATATATGTATATATTATAAGAGTGATGTAAATAAAAATATACGTGTGATTGATTCAACTACAGGTGGATTGGTAGGTAAGATAGATAGTTATATATATATATATATATATATATATATATATATATATATATATATATATATATATATATATATTACTCTAAGTGTGTGAGAACTTAATCATTAACTGGTAACTTAATAAATAAAAATGGATTCAAAATTTAGTGACATGTTGTACAGGCAATATGGGTGAGCACAATAAATTATTAGGCAGAAAGAGTTGTAAGTCAAACTAGTTAGGCAGGGTAGCATAACTAGGTGGGTTGGAAGAGTACGTTAAGCGTGCACAATAGCTGAAAGGTGAGGATTTCAAGTGAAAGCACGTGGAGATAACATGTATAAAATTTCTTATCTTGATACATTTGAAATACTTGCTAAACTTTTTCAAACTGTTTTACTTGGGCTCTGACACGTTTCAAATCCATGTTTGTAAAAATATTTTAGGTGCCCAGCCACAAGGACGTGAGGCTTAGGAGTTCGTTCACTTGATGTGCTGCAGTTGATGTGGAAGTTACAGGACCTTGGTAGTACACGCCTCCACATATTTTAGTTCCTATTCCGCATTTTATCTATTCCAGTCGGGCATGTCTCCCATTCTTAGTCAGTGGTTATTAATGAGTCATTGTACCTTTATTTTATTCCCAACATTGGATTTGGGTTTTATTCAAGGATGATTGTATTGAGATTTTTATCTGGAGTGTTATTCCAGAGACATATATTTATTTCGTTATCTTATCATTCATTACTATGTGTGTGTAAATGGTGTATGTGATTTATTTAGTTTATATTAATTGCATGTTAATAAGTTATATTAAAAGTTTGACACCGGGCCATTAGGGTATTAGTAATTAATTGGATTTTGACAATGATGCTGAGAATGAAATCATTATTGATTCATGTTTAATTTAATAATTGACTGATCACCCAGGATTTGAATGGGTGGGGTGTCACAATGACATATTAAACGATATTGGGAGATCGTTTGAAGGACAAGGCCAAGTCATCTAACGATTGCAGGCGAAAATTATTTTTATTTAAAAATCCAACCTCGTTTTTGTTAAAATAAAACCAAGTAAAATTTAATAAAATTCTCCCATAAATATTTGCAAAAAACTAAGAACTCCAAATAAAAAGCATACCATAAAGATGTGGAGTTACGGAGAACAGTTGAAGTTGAACGTGATGCATGTTGAAGATGAGTGATGCATGATGATGAGCACATTGCCAAAGTTCATATTGTGGATATCATGGATGATGGTGAAGATGTGCCAATATAACGATATATGCCATATCTAATGTAATCTAGAACGCTAAAGACAAGTCCTAGATTTCAGTGGACAATAACAGAAAATGTCCTTACAAATCTCCCTCGATGGCTATTCAGATACATACATAAAAACATCAGAAATATGTAACAAAAAAGACATACAATATTCCAATACCCTCCCATAAACCCCCAAATAGAATGATATCAAAATACATAAGTCTTGAAATCTTCAAAATCTTCAAAAATCTGCAAATTTCTTTGACTTCATCAAGTGTACCATGAATATGATCTTCAAATGAACCTACACACATGAGATAAAAAATAAATACCCGTGACGCACAAAAGTTTGAAATAAAATGATATGCATAAATGATAACCATAAGCACAAGCAAATCATCAAACTTTCTAACTCCCCCATAATTTGTTCTCCCCCATTTAATGTCCCAAACAGACAAGGAAAATAAACATAAGCAATAAAAATGGAGTGTGTCACAAATCAATAAACAACTATATTTGAATTTTTCAAAATTTTTCTCAAGTATAAAAAACAATTTTACAAAAACATTACACCATAAACTAACACAAAGATAGCCAAGTCGTGAAAGTGTAAATGAACGAGTGTGACCAATTTCGATAGGAAAATCAACTCAAACAATCATAAAATATATGCACGATGAATGTTGGACAATCCTAATGAATAAGTTCAAAACCGTACTCAGGGGTCAAGAATGTTAAATTTATATGATATCGACTCAATCTAAACAAAAATCAAAGTCTAAAATGATTTCCACACAGATAATGCCCAAAACTATGTAATGTTTTTACAAGACTTTTTTAGGACATGCAAACCCATTGATCTTCGACTAAAACTCCCTCAAAACTCACATATAGAATATTTCTCTCAACTCTTTTGTTTTGAAGATATCAATGCTCATGTGTAGCGAAGCATCAATATTCTTTTAAATTTGGCTTGGCACTTTATATTTTTTCTTTTGAGTGACTTTAATCTTGTAGGTTCTTTTTTTTCATGCAAATGGTGGCTATTCATGTAAAGATCTTTTTACTTTAGAAGCCCGAGCCATTGCTTAAAAAAAATAACACATTTATCGGATATATAATTTTTAGTTTTTTCAATCCGGGCAATGGTTCTTACAAGCACTAGTTTATCTCATTTTATCGCATTTGGTTTGTTTTAAAGGCAAAATTGAGATGAAAATATTTTGATTAACATGAGACAAACAAGTGCAATGCTTAATTAAGTTCGTGTATGTGTGAATTAAAAGAGACAATGAGTTAAATATGTAGAAAGTAATCACTAATCACATCTCAACGACTCCAAAATATTAACAAGCACATTGATGTAATGATGTTGTGTCTCAAAACACTATCAAAAAGTCACATGGATAATGGAATCATATTTTGACTTAGATATTCTAAATGTCAACAAACTACAAAAATCTTTTTGTGTTTTTCAAAAAATTTATAAAAATAAAATCTTTTTTCCTTTTTCATTTTTCTTAAAGATCGAAAATATTTTGGTATTTTTCTCTTTTCTTAAAAACCAAAAATCTTTTTGTATTTTTCTAAAATATGTAAAAGAAAAAAATAAAACATAACAATTATACAAATAGTACATTAACTATATAAAGTACCAACCCTTAGTCAACTGTGCAGATACCTAAAGATTTCCTAAGACTCTTGAATCTAAGGGCAACTAAAGATTTCGTGAAAATATCGGCTAACTGACGGTTGGTGGTAAAAAATCTCAAGGACGCGAACTTCTCCCCTACTAGATCTCGAATAAAATGCTCGCGTATCCTAATGTTCTTCGTACACAAATCCTGGACTTGATTGCGGGATATATGAATCGCGCTCGTGTTATCATAGGAAATAGTGACGGTGCCCTATGAAATCCCATAATCTTCCAACATTTACTTCATCCATAAGAGTTGCGTGCAAAAACTCCGAGCAATGATGGACTCAGCCTCCATAATGGACAAAAAGATGGAGTTATGCTTCTTGCTTAACCAAGAGATAAGAGCACTCCCAAAATAAAAACACCCACCCGAAGTGCTCTTACATCTATCTATATCGCCATCCCATTCGGTATTCGAATAGGTGGATAAACAGTCATTGGTATCAAAGTAATACCAAATTCCAAATGAGAGAGTCCTTCTCATGTATTTGATAATACGTTTAAGAGCATGTAAGTGTGACCCTTTTGGGGATGTCTGATATCGCGCACTGACTCCAACACTAAAGGTTATGTCCGAATGGCTGGCAGTCAAGTAGATAAGACTACCTATCATACTCCTAAACAAGGTTCGCTCTACGTCCTTGCCTGAAGTGTCCTTGATAAGCTCCGTCGAGGTACTCATGGGGGTGCGTGAGTGCTTAGTGGAGTCCAACCCAAATTTCTTCACGAGATCTCTTACATATTTGGATTACGAGATAAACATCACATCCTCTAGTTGATGAATCTAGCATCCAAGGAAGAATATAAGCTCATCAACTATGTTCATCTCGAACTCACTTTTCATCTCCTCCTCAAAGTCGTGAGCATGGCGGGAGTATATGGATCTAAAGACTATGTCATCCGCATAGAATTGGGCAACCAAAATAGCACATTTTCCTCTCCTAACAAGTAACGTCTTATCTACTCCCCCTCTCTTGAAGCCATGGGATAAGAGATAGGAAGTAAGCCTCTCGTACCAAGCACGCGTTCTTGCTTCAAACCACGCAGGGATTTCTTCAGATAATAGACATGTCCAGGGTGATTAGGGTCATCAAACCCTTTAGGTTATTACATGTAAACCTCATCCTCTAGAATGACATTCAGAAAGACACTCTTGACATCCATCTAATATAACTTGAAGCACATATGACATGCAATAGAGAGTAATAAGCGGACGAACTCAAGCGTTGTAATAGGAGCAAATGTCTCCTTAAAGTCTATACCCTTAATCTGTGTGTAGTCTTTAGTGACCAACCTAGATTTATTACACATAATGGTACCATTATCATCCATCATACTCTTAAAGAACCACTTAATACAAATCATATTTGTCTCACTAGGTCGGGGGATAAGTTCCCAAACATCATTCTTTCTAAACATAAGCAACTTATCCTATATAGAAGATATTCAGTGTTCATCTTTGAGTGCTTATTTGATGTTACTGGGCTCGACTTTGGACATGTATCATAGATAGCTAACAAAATTCTCAATCTGAGCGCGAGTCTTAACACTTAAAGTAAGATCTCCTAAAATTGTAGAAAGGTCATGACTCTTGCGAACCTAAGTACGTGTGCCTCCTAAATCAGGAGTAGGGTCGACCCTAGGTATGTGATGAATAATGGGTTCATCACTCGGGGTGAATCATCCTCACACAAGGGGTTAGGATCAACAAACGCCAACGACTCGTAATCTTTAATAGTGACATTAATTGATTCCATAAACTGAAAGATGTTCAGGTTAAAAACTCGATAAGCTATGCTAATTGATGAATATACTAACAGAATTCCCTTGTCACTGCGAGAGTCAAATTTTCCTAATTTCTCTTTATCCCTAAGAATGTAACATTTACTCCCAAAAGACACGAAAATATGAGGTTAGGTTTTTTCCCTGTCCATGACTCATATGGAATTTGAAGTGCGTACACGAAGATAGACCCTATTCTCCATATGGCATACGGTAGACACCGCCTCCACCCCAAACCTCCTAGGCACTCTACGATCGAGAAGCATGGATCTATCCATCTCTTTAATTGCCCGGTTCTTTCTCTCAACAATCCCATTTTGTTTAGGAATTTTCACAGTAAAAAATTCATATTTAATTCCAAGGCTATCACAATAACTATCCACTTTTGCTTCTTTAAATTTGTGTCGTTATCACTACGCATCCTATTGATGGTGACTCCGTGTTGATTTTATAGGATACGACACTTGGTCGTAAAAAACTCAACAACATCAAGATGTTTAGACTCTCTCATTATGAGGCTAAATCTTTGTTTGATAAAGTTAATGCAATCAAATAGAACTCCACGGACATTTTTGAGTGATTGGGTCATAATTCATTTATTTATAGTTCATTCCCATTCACTCCATACCACATGTTTAGACACAATGATACAATGATAGCGAGGAAAGATTTTTGTGTTTTGTGTCATGTTTGTGGTGTTTACACCTATATATGTGCTTGTGTGTCGTTGATACCTTTTGCATATTTATATTATATATATGGTTTCATTTTTTTAGTCTTTGTGTTTGCATTTAATCCATGTTTTTCATGTGGTCTATCTTTGAATAAAAATGGCATGCTATATGATCGTATTGGTATCTCTTATTGCTTGCTTACTTTGGTTTCTCATGCTTCCTTTTGTATTCAAGTTGGTATAATTTTTGCATCAAAATTGGTATTTATTTATTATTGTTTGGATTATTTATGCTTGTGTTACCATGTTGTGTTTGTTGTAATTTACACCATTACATGATATTAATCCTTCCTCTATAATTACAATTGGTATCACATGTTCTCATATTTTGGGGAAGAAATGGATTATGAGGGAGCTGTAGTTTGTTATGCATTCTTTCTTCGTCAGTTCCTAAATAAAAAGGGGGAGATATGGAATCTTTCACTTTAGTTTTAGGAGGAGATATTTGTCTTCAAGGGAGATGTCTGACCGTTTGGGGATCGTTAGACATCTGGGTAGTTTATTCTTATGAATATTTTGTATATTGTTGTAATCTGTTTGCAATGAAGGTGTGTTTAAGTGTGCAGGTTTGCAAAATGAGGCAAAGTTTACAAGCGCGCAAAGCTACTCAAGGTTTTATGTTGGTCAAGTTATAATTTTTCCTTTTGGGGTTAGGGATTGAGTCTTAGATGATCTTGACGGCCCATAAGTGTTTTTCTTTTTGGTTTTGCCTTAGAATATCAAAAGGGGGAGATTTGTAAGGATAAATTTCTGATATAGTCAATTTGTATGTATTTTGGCTATATTCTGTATTTCGACAAAACTGTTTGAGTCATAGATTAGGACTTGAGTGTGTTGACCTTTAATGCCTATGACATAGTTTCTTGAAGATGTAGGGGCCAAGTTGTAATATATACATCATCGTGTCGTGTTTCGTGTTCGTTTCCATCTTCATGTTTCGAGTATTTCTCAAGTAATGGGTGCATAAATATTTTGATCCCTAGAGATTATAGGATTTAATAAAATTATTTTTAAATATTTTTATAATGATCTTATCCTTTTTATATTTTTCCTAAGATCAGTAGAGTGACATTGGGTATGTCGACGAGTCCATGTACCTCATTAGAACATGGTCCACTGAAACTTTGAAGGATAATTTTTTTTTTAGTTCATTATAATGTCGTTGGAAAGGTGTTCGAATGACATGCATTGCTTTGTTCGAACGAGATGTACCTCATTTGAACGAGCCTGTGGATTTTTGATAATTTTCAGATTTTTCAAATTGCTTTTTATCCTTATCTCAATTTTGGAAAACCTCCTATAAATAGGAGTGCGGAGAAGGAGTTTTATTAAAGACAAAAAAACTTATATTTTGAGTTCCCAAGCTCTATAAAAAAATCTCTTTAAAACCCTAGTTTACACCCAAGTTGTTTAGGATCCAACTGTTCATCTTTTTATGCTTTGAAGATCCTGTTATGGGCACCTTTAGATTATTATCTTCACCTTGTTGAGAATCATTTAATACGGTAGACTCCATGTTTACTATTTACATACGGTGGACTCCGTATATGTGATGTTGCGATGAAGAAGTAGTGGAATCCGTCGTTTGATCCATAAACGGTTCCTGAGTTGTTCGATGGATACCGAGGCAAGTGTGGAATCACACCTTATGGTAGTTGCGCGAGTGGAATCTCACGTGTAGTTAGCGAAGGTTGCAAGGATGAAGAGAACCAAGGATTGTGAGGGCATCGAGTCTGTGTTGTAAGTTTATTGTTCTGTCCTTTGTAATTCCATATATAGTGAATTAGCATGGCTGGAACGTCTAAGATTTTTTTCATTGTGAGTTTTTCTCATGCATCGGGAATTGTATGATTATTTATTTTACTTTATGCAGCTATCATCTAGATGCATGTTTTAGGATAAAATAATATTGAGTAAAACTTATTTACACAACTTTTATTTGAAATTGGTGCTTTGGGTTTATTTGTTTTAGTTTAATATTTAATTTGAAATAAAATTAAAAACTAGATTTTCTTTAGACCATTCCGTATGTCTGCACTTTCAACTACCTTTATAATCTTTGGGATAACCCATAAAGAGACATACATTTATCCTTAATTTCAACTTTCTTGGCTCCTTCCACAACACTAGTCTGGGGAACCTCCAAATCTGAAATGACCTAGAATGAGCTTGCGCCCACTCTAATGATCAATGGGATTTGAAGAGACAAATTAAGAAGAAACTAAATTAGAATGTATATTTCAGTCTCTTATGTAAAATCCTAATAAGAATGTTGAAGTCTTGAATAAATAACCACGGACCCTATTATATCTAAAAGAGTTTTTATTCTTTCATCTCCTCAACACAATTCTGAAATGGAATACCCAGTGTAAATAATTGAGACGTAATTCCAAACCTTCGATAAATGATCCCTTAACACTCCTAAAAGTTTTACACCACTACGATCAGATTGTAGAGTTTTGGACTAGTTTACCTCACCTATGCTCTTCTTTTTTATTATACACTTTGAACTAATAAAAGTCTTTAGACATACAGTGCATTAGGTAAACACATCCATAGCTTGACTAATCATTAATGAAATACTAAAAACACCTCTTTGACCAGATAGTTATAAAACCACACTAATCGAAATAAACCATTTCCAACACATCTTTGGCTATTTATCTTTTAGCCTTGAAGGGCTACTTGGTAATTTTACCTTTTAAATGGATTCAATACTAAAAGTTCATACACTTCCAATGAACTTAAATGTCCATTTTAAACCAGTATTCAAACGCCTTTATGAAAAAAAATAACCTAAGAATAAGTGCCAAAATCATGTTTTGGTTCTAGAAGGAAACTTTCTCCTTAATGATTTAGGGATTATAATTATTCATATAAGTATTTAGCAGTATTGGTGTGATAAATTTTATAATGTATAAATTATTTTCAATGTACTAGAATAGATAAAAGATATCCAATTTTGATAAAAATCAATTTTACAAAAAAAATCGAATATTTGTTCAAAACCCAATTTAAAAATCAAAACAAACTTCTCTAAACCTAGGCACACTAAATAATGTACCTACATTAGCTTTATGTCTCCACCAAAATCCAAAAGGATTTCCTACTGCTTATATTGCTTCCTTATTTTAATTACCCATAATTAGGAACATCCATCTTTTTAAGTAATTTCCCGATTATCTGGATCCTCCGCAACGAGTTACAATCCTGATTTGTGGTTCCCGAGTCTACAAACTCGATTGCTATAGATCGAACCATAAATCATGAATTTTCATTTAAAAGAAAAACCATTACTATGTCTATTTCCTTATGAATCAAGGAAAATCGGACATTACTGCCATAAAATGGATCCAATTTTTTCGCAATATCTAATCCAAATAATCACATTTTCAATCAATAATGGAGATCATTTCAAGAACATGATCCTGTCTTGAGCATCATTAACTATCGATGCATTCTTTAAAATTAAAAAAATACATATATAATTTTCTATGTGTGGGTGGGGGGGGGGGGGGGGGGGGTCGAACAGAAGTAACATTTAATTTAAATGAATTACTATTTATTTTAAAATATTGTGATTTCAAGGTTAATACCTTCCGACGGAGGCCAAACACGCTGACGCGAGGAGTTAATCACATCCCAATTTCAAAACATTAATGGGAATTATTGGTTAAATAATTTTATTATCCCCTTGAGTTAGAACAATTTCATATTATACATCTAGTCCATAAAACTTATTCCAATCAAAACCTTAAGAGTAAACCAATAATAAAAAAAAAGTTGAATTCATTTTTAAAATCTTATAATCATTCTTAAAAAATCAATTTCCAATTTAAAATCAAGAATTAGTTTGATTAAATTTTAGAGTGGCATACCTCTACCTCCAATTACAAATTAATTCCTTTGGACAACCTAGTTCCCTAATGAAGTGAGATTTATAATTGGGAGCTTAAATCAACCCACCATGAACTAGACATATTTTATCTTCCAATATGTTACTAGAAAATTCAGGGAACTTTTATCCAACATGATGAATAGTTGGCGTCATTTGGTCCCACAATTAATGACAATAACTCCATTGGGGAGGATATAATAAAAAAAAAATTAAGTCTACACCATCGGCTCATTCATTCCTCGAATCTGAATCCACTCATGAAGAACTTCCCCATTGTGGGCAATAAACTAACTCACATTATAATTCTTGAAATTTTCACTTAAGAATTTTAAGAATACTAAATGGCTATATTAATTCCATTCATAGGGGGGGCAGACTAGCTGACGGGAGGTATTAATCACATTACATTCATAAAACATTATTGGACACCACATGATTTACGATGAAACCCCTCTCCGACTTATTATTTCAAACTTAATGGTAATTAAAAAATATTCATTCGATTAATAATACCGAATTAAATCCTTTGGTAATTCTTAATTTAATTGAACAAATTAAATTACCTGATCTAACTATTTATTTTTTTCAAAGATAAAACTATTTTTAAATTAAAATAAAAAGTGGAGATCAAAATATAATTTATACCTTAAAATTAATTACGTGATTAAATTTAATTTATAAAAAAAATTAAATGGATTTTCCAGAAGAAAACATGTGATTTAGGCCGGTCTCCAAATTATATCCATGTTATCCATAATATGTTTTTGGACATTCTAATCCCACAATGTTTTCCCCTTACATATAAGTCCTACTCCTAATTTTTTGAAACTTTTTTTCACAATTTTACCCTTTTAAAACCAACCATCTGTAACTTCCTTGAGGAAGTTACATAAGTGGTTGAACTTTTTATTAAATCTTCAAATGATCATAACTTTTGATTCACAAATCCGTTTTTCGCAAAATTACTATTTTTGAAATCTGCTCGACGAGATCTATCAAACAAGATCCATGAACGCTATAAAATTCAAAAGAAAAAAATTTACACAAACAGTAAACTTTACTGTATGCATTAGAATATGAAATAGTTTTATATATGTGACATTTTCACAAACAGATAGTAATATTTACTGTGATAATATTAAACAGTATATATATATATATACTGTCTTGCTCTTGTGCGGACTATTCCGCATTTTAAGAATGCGAACCGGATACGTGTCACCTAACGGTGCGCCTAGAAATTATCGCCTAAATTATAGGCACACTCTCTCTCTTTTCTGGGCTCACCGCCAAGTGACACGTGTTCGGTCCGCATTCTTAAAATGCGGACTAGTCCGCACAAGAGCAGGACTGTATATATATATATATATATATATATACAGTCCTGCTCTTGTGCGGACTAATCCGCATTTTAAGAATGCGGACCGGACATGTGTCACCTAACGGTGCGCCGAGAAATTATCACCTAAATTATAGGCACATAATCTCTCTTTTTTGGGTTCACCGCCAGGTGACACATGTTCGGTCCGCATTCTTAAAATGCGGACTAGTCGGTACAAGAGCAGGACTGTATATATATATATATATATATATATATATATATATATGGTGGATCCAAACCCTCTTTTTTCAAAATTACCTTATATTTAAAGGTTTGCACTAGCGACATCCAATCCTTACCACCATTGTTGGAGCTTCAACGACCTTCGTCAAAGCTCCGATTTGGGGTGGGTAAGGGTGGCATGTGGTACCGCTGGCGTGGACCTTTGAAAATAAGAGACTTTTGAATAAATAGATTTTAGATCCACCGGAGTATCATGGAGTGCCGCTGGCGGGGACCTTTGAAAATAAGATTGGATAAATGGGATTTGGATCCTCTAGAGCACCGGTTTGGGGTGAGTAGGGGTGGCATTAGGTGCCGGTGACGCAGACCTTTAAAAATATGAGCATATATATATATAATTTGATAACACAGTAAATGTTATTGTTTGTAAAAATGTCATGGATATTAATACTGATGGATCGGATCGGAATAGGGGTGTTCGGAAAAAAATCCAAAATTTTCGGAATTTTAAAATTATTTCCAATTCAGAAAAAATAAAAATCAAAAATTCATTTTTTTTCCTATTCGGCTGATTCGGTATATTCGAAAATTTTATTATTCGTAAAAATATCGGAATAATTGGAATTATCAGCTATAATATTTTCGGAAAATATCGAAAATGTCATTTTTGAAAATGATATTTTTAAAATAAAAATAAAAATAAAAATCAAACACTTCACTTTTCATCACCTATGCAATAAACTACGTAGCTATGTGAATGACAACGCTATGCATCTCATACCATTTTGAAAATGCAATAAGATACAGAACTATGCATCTCTTACCATTTTGGAGAAAGATCATTCAAGGCTTGATTATGATACTAAGAAACTACAAAGCTATGTGAATGAAAAAAAAACTACTGTTTACCTACTTAAAAAAAGAAAATGCAAGAATGGTTAATAGTTGTAGCAGAGCCTGTGCATCAGTATTTCAGATATAAAAAATTAACAAAAGGAAGATGAGGAGAACTTAATATAAATCATCCTTGGAATCTAAATTCGCATAACAATTGAATATAATTCCGGATGTTGTCTTTCGATTTAGGGTTAGTGTGATGTAGAAGGCTAATATATATGGGTATATATTAATGGTTGAAATGATTTTAATTGGAGTGTCAAGATTAAACTAATATATAATAAATTTTATATATAAATAAGGGTAGTAAAAATGTATTAAAATAAATAAAAATATTATTATTTCGGAAAATATTTTGGATGGATCGGATTGGCGTGATATTGGAAAATTCGGATCGAAAATTCGGAATCCGTATATGATTTCCAATTCCATTCCAATTTTTTTCAAAAAATTCGGAATCGAAAAATTCGAAAATCGGAAAATTAAAAAATGGTGCCAAAATGGAAAAAATTCGGATCAAAAAACGAAAAATTCGAAAGTTCGGAAATAACTGACACCCCTAGTGAAGACGAAAACTAGGGCTGGTTTTCGGTCGGTTTGGTCAGTAAATGGACCATACCAATACCATACCAACTTTGAAAACATCAAACCAAAGTCACCAGTTTTACCAGTCGGTAAACCAACCCATAAACCAAAACCAACCCGCGCGGTACATCGGTAAAATCGGTTTTTTGCGGTAAAATCGTTTTTTCGAAAAATACGGTAATTTCGATAAATTTCTCTTTGCGGTAATTTTGGTAGTACTCGGTACATAATTGTATTTTTTTTGTACCACTTGCATAATTGTATTTAAAATAATAATAAAAAAAACTACATATAAACATTATACCCCAAAATAAATATCATAATTAAATTACAACTCAAATAAATTTTAACCGAAGTCGTCACATTAAATTATATTCCGTTGCATTGTTATCACATCATTCTTCCCTCCAAAGTGAGGATAGGGGCGCAAAAATATAATTACTAATTGGAAATTGAAGAACTACAACATCACATAGAAATTTGATGAAAGAAGAACAAAAGGTAACACTTGTTAGGTTATAGCCTTCTAAGGTAAGGATCCTTTCACAATATAAGCAACTGTAGTGGTGATTTTTTTTGCCTCGTGTAATCTGCAAAAGGGTGAAAACAAAATATAGAATTAAAACTATTAAACATGTACATGTATATACCCAATATTGATTTGTGCCAACTGCTATATCTACTATACAAGCACATGTATATACCCAATATTGATTCATTACCACATTGAACTTAAATTTGGAACAACTGCTACACCAAGGCTGCTATATGGTGTATTATGAAGCTTATACTACACCAAGGCTGAATACATTTTGCCATACACCAAGGCTGTTATAAGGCTGTTAAGTAAGGCTACTTCAAGTATGAAAAGGTATGAAAAGGTGTTTGTCTCTGAAATAACTTATATCCCATATGATATGGCATATATTCTTTGAGGCCTCAAACCCATTTGCGCACTAACACATTGCAACTGTTCAAATTACATAGATTAAATCAAGATAGGCCTTCATCTTTTAAAGCAACTGTTCAAATTGACAGTTAAGGGGGAATTCTTCAACATATAAAAAACATCTAATATTACTGTAGGGGTCTTAATACATTTGGGGTTCAAAATATTGACCTGATGTTTGGTCTATAATGATTAAAGCCACTACTACTTGATCAGTCATAACAACACTAACCTCATAATCTTAAATCTACTCCAAGCATGATATGGAAACCGAGGATTAGTATATAAAACATGTGATGTATAGGAATATATCTTTGTTCAACGAATGCAGCCCTGACAGAACGAGTGAATTTGGATCAGTTTGAATTTCTGAAATTCATTCGTTCGAGCACTGACAGAGCTGCATCAGTTTCCATAGTTGGAACATGACTATACTTTATTTGCATCAGAAATTCAAATAAAGAATCTGGCCTTTAGCTCAGAAATACGAAATTCAAATAAAGAATTCAGCCCGAACATGACTATTTATGCATCAGAAATACGAAATTTAGCATCAGAAATTCATTCGTAACAAAGATATCCGGCCTTTAGCTCATAACGAATGCAGCCCTGAAATTCTTTATTTGCATTTGGATCAAAGTGAAAAATGATGTTATTTCTTCTTTAGCCCACTAAATTGCATTCACTTAAAAATAGCTGGACAAGTGAAAGAAAGACAAGATGGGGTGGAATATTGCTTAATTAGTGTTATACCCTTTAATACATGGTAATTAAATTTGGTGTTTCGATCTGATAATATAAGACCGACTCCAATAGTGAACCGACATTCAAATGACATAGATTAAATCAAGATAACTAATTAAATGTCAAGAACTACAAGGCTGCTACACTAATTAAATTTGATACACTGTCAAGGCTGCTACACTAAGGCTGCCAAGGCTAAGGCTGATACACTGCCAAGGCTGATACACTAAGGCTTCCAAGGCTGGTGTTTAGATTGAATTTGATACACTGCCAAGGCTGCTACACTAAGGCTACTACAATGGCCTCTACAACGCCTCTATAAGAACTACAAGGCTGCTACACTGTCAAGAACTACAAGGCTCCTACATTAGTAATTAACTAAACTTGTAATGAGTATCACAAGAACTACATTGTCAAGAAATTAACACAGTATTAGCATAAATTAAGGCCTACCTCATTCATTGAGCACTTGGTTGAATCTTCATATTAGCAAACTCATTAATAACACCTACGAAAAATAGAGAAGTAATTCATATTTTTTTTAATAATGAAGAAAATGGAAAAAAATATATATGAAGTGAAAACAAATAAATATAAACTTACATTCCTCAATCTCCTCAAGCCTCTCATATGAATCTTCAATATCGATGTTTGGAGAACATTTTAACCACTCTTGAGCACAAACTAAACATTCCACAGTTCTTGGTGTCAAAGAGCTTCGAAATTGATCAAGTACTCTTTTACTTGTACTAAATTCACACTCGGAAGCTACCGATGTTAAAGGAATAGCTAATATGTCACGTGCCATCATTGCGAGGGCACGATAAGTTGGAACTTTTCCTTTCCACCATGCAAAAATATCAAAACTAGAATCATCAAGACACTCTACACCATCTTGTAGATACCTATCTAAATCATTCATCAATTCCACATTTTCCTTGCGCTTCAAATACTTAGAAAATTCTTTTTTTTTCAAGGCACGCTTTTCAACATTCCGAACTGGACTGGCCCCAACCTCCTCATCTTTAAAGGTACTCTTACTTCCGTCAAGATCCACAAAATTATCATATTGAAGTTTGTAATGATAATATAGTTGTGACATCACTTTTTTCAAATTATCAAGAAAATCAAATAATTTATCTTGCTTTTCCATGTGTGAAAGTGTGCGATCTTTGGCATAAAATTCAGCATACCGATACTCAACAAATTGCAATTTATGGCGGGGATCTAAGACGAGTGCAACAACTAGAATTAAGTTTATCGACGAAATCTCACAATACTTGTCAAATTTTTCATTCATTTTGCAAGCCATATCACGGAAAAAAGGATCATCACTATTCATATAATCTAAAATAAGCTCTTTTGTTGAACTTACTTCATCAAAATAAGAATTAAAAGTGATGTAATGAGAACCGGAGATACGTTTTGTAAGAAGAAAGAAATCTTCTAAAAACGTGTGCAATGCCTTTAAATTTTTCCAATCATTTTCCGTTATCATACCCACCCCATTCGCACTAACTTCCACGTTGTAGCTTAAATCTTGTTCATCTAGACGTTCAAATGCCTTTTGATATTGCATGGCCGCACCTATCATAAGGTAGGTTGAATTCCACCTAGTTTTGACGTCAAGGCATACACTCTTCTTTGATGTTATTCTCTGTTCCAATGCACATTTTTTGAACATTTGTAACCTCGACGGAGAACTTCTCACATATTTAACACTTCTTCGAAGACGTTTAATAATATCCTTCATTTCAACAATGCCATCTCTCACAACAAGATTAATGATATGTGCAAAGCATCTCACATGAAAAAGCTCACCTAACATCAACAAACCACCTCTTTTGTTAAATCGTTTTTTCAAATCCTCAACACACTTGTCATTATTTTTCGAATTATCAAGCGTAATGGTAGTCAACTTTTCTAAACCCCACTCTAACAAGCATGTCTCGATGGCTTTTGCAATAGCCTCACCCTTGTGAGGGTGTGGTAGGACACGAAAACTAATTATTCTTTTTTGTAGCTTCCAATCCTTGTCAACAAAGTGAGCCGTGAGGCACATATACCCTAAATTTTGGATAGAAGTCCACAAATCGGTTGTGAGCGATACTCGTGTAGCGTATTTCTTAAAATAATCTTTCAAAATCTCACCTTCTTGAAGAAATATAAGCCAACAATCTTTTGTGACGGTGGATCTAGAAACTACATGAAATTTAGGATTCAACTCTCTACAAAACATCTTAAAACCAATCTTTTCAACGAAACTAAAAGGAAGTTCACAAAGAATAATCATTTTTGCAAGAACCTTGCGACATAATGCTTGGTCAAATGTCCAATTAGTAGGTTGTTGACCCAAAAAAGTTAATACTCCTTGTTTCTGATCAACTTCATTTTGAGGAAATTTTTTACATTTTCTTCTAAGATGATTCCACAATAAAGTAGTCCCACTTTTAGAAGGGCAATTAAATTTTGCACCACAATACACACAATCACAAGTGCCAATAAATATTTCAACTAGCATATGTCTATTCATATGAGTCCAAACTTCAGAACTACCTTGGTTTTTTATTTGTTTTATACCTACTTTGGGGCGTTTTTTGCTCACTTCAGTGCAAACGGGATTGTTGCTCATAGTTGCATTATTAGTAGTGTTCTCATCCATCCCTGACATCTATGAATTAGCAATACCAAAATAATGAACATTAGTCCAATTTATTATGACACAACAATATCATAATAAAATATTAAAACAATAACATAAAGTAAGTAAATATCATGCATAATATTTTCCATTTCAATTGTTATACATTTCAAAAGAGCTTGGAAAGAGATACAACAAAAGAGACAAAGTTAAAGTCTAGAATAATATATTTCTTACTAATAGGATAAAACTCCTCATACTATAACAAAAGAGACAAACATGACAATGTCAAATATATGATATATGCATCCCTATAACAAAAATTATGCCACCACCATCTCTCTATCAAATAGACATCTAGAAGTCAAGAAGGCCTCTTGTCCACCTCTCAAGCATCGCCTCATACTCTTCATGCTCTACCGGGTAGAGGTCTTTGACAGTCATCCTATCAAGCTGGTGCAAGTCATATTTTTTTTTGTTTACCGACCGTAACTTTGGATTCAACCACGTTGAACAATTAACTTTGTGTGCCTTAAGCTTATAAAAATCTTCAACTTCTGGAAAACGTTTCTTACAAAATAGACACTCAAATTGTCCTTGTTCTTTATGTTTATGGTAATTCTCTAAAAAGGTATCATTGCGATACTGATCATTAAACTTTGTGTACCACTTTCTCTTCCCATTCACCTCCGAAGTGCCTAGGAGCTTGCAAATATTTCCCTTCAATACCATTATTCGTCAAAGAACTCAAACCTACAAAGTAAAAAGATGTATTTTAACATTACACTTTTTTTTTGGCATCTCATTTTTTAAAATAGTAAAAATTAATTTTTTTATTTTTTATAAATATCCATAGTGAGGAGATAAATGATAAAAAAAAATCATCAAAAACTTGAAAAAAAATTACTATTTTAAAAGATAGTATCCATAGTATCTATTTTAAAAGATGGTCTTAGAATACAAGAGTAAAATCACAATTTCCCAGGAAAGCCTTTTGTTGAACTGGGTCAACATATAAACAGCACAAAAATGGGACACATCTGAGTATATTATATTCTTAATGTCGTCCTACCCTTCTGCATTTGGCATAAAACCATGTATAAACCAGGTATTCACCCAAAAAAACCATGTGAAAATAATAGAGCTTAAAGAACCCAAATCATAGAGCTAAAATCCATGTATTCACCCAGATAATCGTGTGAAAATAACATGTATTCACCCAGATAAATCACAGAGCTTAAATCCAAACCCGTGTGAAAACGGCAACAAAGAACCCGAATAAAATCACCCAAAAAACCCACGTGAAAATAACAACAAAGAACCCAAATCATCACAAATAAACCTAGAGTTTTGGTATCTTACCTTGTGAACTTGAGCCGAAGATGGAATCCGTGTGGTAGGTGCGGCTGCTTTTGTGAAGAGGTAAATGTAAAATGAAAAATAACTAGGGTTGTGGTCTTTTATACTTAAAAAAATGAATGGGTGAAATGAGATTAAAATGGACGGTCTTGATCATTTGGTATATACATTATTTCAAATATAATTTTTATTTGATAATTGGTATGGTTATATGCGTTTAAGTTTGTACAGTATTGCGATATATCGTACGATAATATACTGTAATATGTGGTACAGTAATATACGATAATATTTGGTACGGTATTTTGGTATTTTGTTTCAGTACGGTACAGTCGGTAAATCGGTTTTTAAAATGTTAAAACCAAAACCAACCACAAAAAAATCGGTAATTTTGGTTTCGGTAGTTTCGGTTTTCGGTAAGTAAAAAAAGTAAATCATTACCAATTTTTTCCTGTACAAAACGGTACGGTACGGGTTTTTACCGTACCACGAACACCCCTAACCAAAACAATGAAAAGCGAAAAAAATGTTGAAAATACAAAAATGACTGAGTATAGTTTCGATAATACATATTTATATAAAATTGATACTAAAAATACAAGAAATAAAAATAGAAAGACCCTGTTTAGTTATTGAAAACAGGGTTGTTTTCTGGAAAAAAAAATCTATGAAAATAGAAAATGTCTTTTCCCCAAACTAGCAAAATCTTTTCTATTTTTCGTTTTCCAATTTTCTAGATAATTGAAAAACACTATCAAAACGATTTTTAAAAATTTTCCTTGCATAGAATTTTTTTTTAAGCTTACCACCACAATCTCCACTATCACGACCTTGCCACCACTACCGTCACCACCGCACCAATGGTGGTGGTTGGATGGTGCGGTTGCATTGGGGTGATGTTTGTGGAATAAAGAGAATTTATTTTCAATAATTGAACGCGTCTTCTAATTTTTTATAATTCTTGAATGAAAATTAGAAATGAAAATGAAAATTGAAAACAGAAAACTAGAAAATGTTTTCTACAACTAAAAGACCATAACAATTTAAATTTTAGTATTGGTATAAACCAAATCTTGAGCAAACCGACTGTCCACACCACACCCTAAGCAAACCTAATTAGAAAGTAAAGCCCGAAGCACCACATTTGTAGGACCTGTATGCAATACTTCGCTTCAAAACCGTCTCCATATATGTTAGCTTTGGTCAACTCAAATCTATAGCTATATTCAACACTACCATTGTTGGCCACAAACGAAATTGTATGGATTCCAATGGGACATCCAAGAGGGCCCAAGGGATATATTTTTCTTAATACCATGAGTCGAAGTCTGATGCCTTCCTTGAAGTTGTAGAACAATTCAAATTACATTGTCACTGTTTAAATAAAATTTAACAGGGGTGATGCACCAGATTAATTATATGCGACAAATGCATCAGCTTCCTGCTCTAATTTTCCTCTCTAGGGACAAAAATGGAAGTGTTTTTCATTTTATTTTTAGTGGGATGACAAGAAGCAAGAAGCTTTAACTATGCTCATCCAGCCACGAAATTATATCACCAAAAACTCGAAATATCATCTCATCTGGCTCACCATCAAGAAGAGAGTGATAAGCATCCTCATAAAGGTTAAGTTTCTTGTCCGAACTGCTAGCCTTCTCATACAAAGCCTTGCTCACAGATGGATCAGTCACCATATCAGCTTTTCCATGCAAAATCAATAATGGTAAACAGACCTGCAAAAATGTACACTTCCTAATGTCAAAACGATCCTTCTATGCCATGTTTTATCAAAAAAAAAAAAACTGAAAAATGTGATTTTCCTAATATTGGTCCTCGCATCTTGCTAATGCTACTGTTCAACATTTTCCAAACTGATTAAAAATTGCTAATTGTTTTGGAAGATCTTTTAGAGGTCATGGATTGTTTTGTAAAATCATTTTACGGTGGGTTTTTTTAGGGAAAAAAAAAATGGTAGCTGAGGAGTAATATGACATTTATATAAATGTGTTATATAATTAATTTGCTTTGAACATTAGTCGTCCTCTCCCCTCCAAAAAAAAATGCGCGCGCACGCAAAAAAAAATTAAAAAAATCTCAGTTAAACCTGTATGCTGAGATTGACTTAAAATAAACTCAAAAACTTCAGGACGTCTCTGGTAAGGAACTCATGTATTGTTTGCTATTTTAAAATCATCAAAAAAATTAAATTGTTTGCTATTTTAAAAAAATGAGATGCAAAAGTGATGAAAATGCGCATTTTTAGCCGTTGAAACTTTTGATGATGATCTCTCACCGACTTTTGGATTGCATTTTTTTATTAAATTTTGTGTAGATCTAAAAAAAATAATTAAAAAAAAAATCAATTTTCACTATTTTAATACGTATATTTTCATACTTCAAAGTACTTCCCATATACCCACCCAGTATATTCCGCTCCCCACGTAACCGTGCGAGAAAATCCCTCACTCACACCTTTGAAGGAAAATACCTCACCTCACCCTAAAACTCACCTATGGAAAAACCATCACATCTCCATTGAAGACTCTCTCAAGTCCCAAAATGAGCTGCAAAAACGTAAGTCAAAAGATACTCAAAATGATCTTATATATGTGGAAGGAACTTGTGGCAAAACCCCCGAAACGCCCCCTTTTTAAACTCAGCTTTCGCACTTTTCCCTACCATATTCACAACTAGCTCGCTGCAGCGAATCAACTCGGTATAGCGAAAATTAACCTCGCTGGCCACGAACCTTTATGCCTCAAAAAGCCAAGTTTATCCGGACCTGTGCCGAATTTCTCACGGGCAGTGAGTGCCAGCGAGTCTCCTAATGAATTCGCCTTGGATAGAATTTTCAAGCCAAGGTCCACATTGTGATTTAACACAAAATCTCATTACTTGTACGATGCATATTGAATATTGATGCATACATATACATAGTGGAAAATAAGAACATAGCTCACATCAAATATACAGCTCACAGGAAACCTTGAAAAGGAAATGTAATAAAAGCCAAAATGCTAATAATATACTCTAGCCAGTGACGGAGCCAAAAGTTTGTTTTGGGTGGGGCATTGCTGTACAAAGCATCCACAATAGCATCCCAATACAAGATTTATTCTAAATTAGCAATTCACAACCATAAGGTGCAAAATCCTAAACACCAACCAAATACGACTTAACCAGACTATAAAATAAATCAAACCTGTAAACAATTAACAATCCTAAATAAAAAGACTAAATAAAACAGGTTACAACCCTAAAACAGAAACACTAGAATCTAGGATCAAAACAAGTAACAACCCTAAATAAAACAAGACTAAATACCTCAATAGAATCAAGTAATAAGTTGTAATCCACCTCAATAAGTGACGAGCAAGCCAGGTATTTGGTTGGGGTAGCAAAGTACTGGTCTAAGCAAGGCTTAAAGAAGGGTTTTTTTTTTTTTTTTTTTTTGGGGGGGGTGAGGGGAAAAGCCGGAGGTATTTGGGAGAATGGGGGATCAATGTTTTTACTTGTTGACATTTGTGTGTGTAAAGAAAGATCCACTCCTTTTTTATTTGGTGGGATTCTCAAAACTCAAAATACATAATTATGTCATATTTGTATATGTACCCTCAAAGTTTTATAATTTATCAAGCTCACCCAAAACATAAAAAAAAAATTCCTAACTGAGGCACTTGCCCCCCCAACCATAAGGTAGCTACGTCCCTGACTCTAGCATTACCGTTGATGGAATGCGCTATAGACTAAGACGAATAAAGGGGAGGGGCAGGGGCGAAGCCAGGAATTTATTTTGGGGGGGACCACAAAAATACCGGGGGTTCGGGGGCGGGAGGCCCCGAGAATTCTTTTTTTTAGGGTTATTTACATTTTATGCAATATTTTTTTCCAACAATATAATAATTGCACCACATACAAGATATCAACCGTAAGCATTTTTTTCCCAACAATATCATATATATTCACCATCAAAATATAATAATTGCACCACATACAAGATACAATTATTACCAAAATAGAGGTACGACATTATAAACTAATCGTTGGAATATAATACAAAAATACTAGCAAAAATATAGTGAGATGCATCAAAATTGCACACGACGTTCTTTCAAATCCCGAAATCCATCTATGATTGATTCCGCACTAAACTGTGTCGCAATATCTTTTTCAATGTAGATAATAAGTGAATTTGTAAGAAAATCATTCTCCATCTTGTTTCGAAGCTCAGATTTGACATGACTCATTGCTGAAAATGCACGTTCGGTAGTTGCAGTTGATACTGGAAGAGTTAAGACAAGCCTAATCAATCTATTAATTAGTGGACAAAAAATCGACTTTCTTGTTTTCACCAACCACTGACATATATCGGAAAGAGTGTTTAGCTTTTGAAATTCCGAATGTTGGAGAACATCAACCTCATAATGCTTCAATTGCATTTTCAAGTCATCTCTTTCATGCGCACTGAAGTCTTCGGGACAAAACTCATCAACAAGCTTGCAGATATCATCAACATTAAAAGTAGTATGCCCATTTTGAGGATCTAATGAAGAGCTAAGAACAAGTAGCCTCACCGTATGATCACTAAATCTATAATTTAGCTCATGCAATTGAGAATCAATTGTAGCATTAAATATGTCAATCCGATAATGCTCAGTAATTGTAAAATTATCTTGTTGATGACGAGCTCGGCCCCGTCTATCAAGATATAAAGCATTCATATCTGGTACCTCTATTGCACGTCTGTCACAAAAAGACTTCACCTTCTCAATTAAAGTGTCACACCCATCATCTCTTAACTTCTGAATCAATGTCTTTGTGGTTTTCACAAGTTGCATTGCATTCAGAATATCTTGAGATTTTCGTTGCAACGCTTGGGAAAGTATATGGGTGATTTCAAAAATGTCTTTCATAAGATGCAAGATGAATACGAACTCGAAAGTAGTAAAAAAACTAGAAGTTGTATCGGCATCTCCACTTTGTTCCCCACCTCCATCATCAATGATGTTTAATAAAACTTGACAAGTAGCACTAAACATCTTTATCAAGCTAGAAAGAGATCTCATGTGAGAACTCCATCGTGTTTCTCCAGCCTTTTGTAAATTACCTACTTGATTCAGTCCTGTACCAGTCTCGAGCTCTTCTATGGAAATCAAATAAGCAATATCAGAGGCATGTGCAACTTTCAATTCATCGTTACGTTTACAAGAAGACCCCACCATATTAATAATGAAACTCAATTTTGAAAAAAATTGATGTACATGACCAACTTTTCGAGATGTTGCAACTAATGCCAATTGTAAAAGATGAGCAAAACAATGGACATAGTATGCATATGGACAATCTTTTGCAACTAAGGCTTGTAGGCCTTTCCATTCACCTCGCATATTACTTGCCCCGTCATACCCTTGGCCTCGAATATTTTGTTTTCCAAGATCATAACGAGAAAGCATGGAAAAAATCTCATTTTTTAGAGTTAATGCCTTGGTATCAGATACATGTACAACACCAAAAAAGCGCTCCTGAACAAGACCATTTTTCTCAACAAATCTCAAAACAATGGCCATTTGCTCCTTTTTCGCAATATCTCGAGATTCATCAACAAGAATACAAAACTTTGAATCACCAATTTCCTCACATATGGCCTTTCTAATTTTCATTGCATAAACACATAAGATCTCTTTTTGGACATCGGAAGAGATAAATATGAGGCATTTTGAGGAGCCTTTTCCAACACAACATTTGCAACATCTTTATTATTATCGGCCAAAACCTTTATCAATTCAATAAAATTACCACGATTGATAGAACCTTTACTTTCATCATGAGCTCTTAAGGGCAAACCTTGGAGTGTAAGATAACGAACCGATGTAATAGAGGTTTTGAGTCGTAACCGATTGTTTGCAATTTGTTCGGAGGTTTGTTTATTGAAAACTTTCTCAATATGTTGTAATTGATTCATTAAATCATCACATGATTTTTGAGCAATTTTATGTAATGAATTAGGATTTTTCCCTACATGATTCAAAAATGCACACCATTCCTTACTTTCTTCCAAGTATTAAACCCATCCCTTGAAAAGTATATTGCCCATGATGCGCCCCTTCCTTGTTAAAGAGATAACAAGGTAAACAAAATGCCGCATCCTTTGTCGGGGAATACTCTAACCAAGACGAAAATATGTTAAACCATGATGCTTGAAAACGACGAGGATGTTTTTCATGTACAGATAAAGGGTAGTTTGAAACAATGCATTGATATGGACCAAAGTTAATGTACGCTCGTCAAACTTCATTAAGTAGCTTATCAGGATACCTCCATATTTCGATACGTTTTGCCGGATCACGCTCTAAATTATCAATATCAAACCCCTCAACTTCAATTCTTGGTGATTTTAAAGTTCGGTGAACAAGTGTTTCACGTACCGAATTTTGAACATTAGCATCAGGGAAACTGGAGACTCGTTGACATTTTGACTTTCGGCATGTTTTCTCTTGAAAAATGAATCAAGTGTCTTTGATTTTCCCATATTTCTACAACACAAAAATAAAACAATTGGAATTTGTCATTTCCCCCCCCAAAAAAAATCTAATTATCATATATTAAGCATAAGCATTGAACACTCCAATAGCATATAAAAACTTAATACTATTAACAGTAAAACAAGTCCCTAAATTAGGGAACCTAATAATTAATAACAATAAAAATTAATATGGGTAATAATTTTTTAATATCCGTCCTTAATAAAATCAGTCCCTATTTTTTCTTTAATATTAACTAATTAATACTAATATTAATGGAAGAATTAACTAAATCAGTCCCTATTAGTATTAATATAGTAATCAGAATCAGTCCCTAAATAATACTAAATGAGTCCCTAATTAATACTTATAAAAAGGGAGAAAAAGATACCTGAGATGGTGATGACGGCTGCTGTGAGTATGTCTTTGGTTAGTTAGGTTAGACATAAGTAAGTGTAAAAGGCTTTTTTATGGGTATGGTTGTGGGCTTATGTACTTGTGGGCTTTATAAAGAAAAAATCGGTATTTTTTTTGTTGGGTTTTAAAACTTGGGAGGGGACCGTGCCCCCCCCTGTCAACCTTTAGCTTCGCCCCTGGGGAGGGGACTACTAGCATAAATCGTCACCTACATCACTCAATAGATGACTTCACTAGTGACAGCATCCTATTATAGATCAATCTCTCCTCCTTTGTGGAGTTGGCCCTCGAGCTCAGAGGGGGATGTCGTTGGAGTCTGACATAACCTGCACCACCCTGGCAAGAAGAGTGTCGTGTTGGACCTCCTCAGATATTGGAACCTCCAGTTCACAACCAGCCATATATGGAACCGTGTATTTCTTCCTCTTAGAGCAATCATCCATTTTATGTTTGAAAGCACCACAATACAACAATAAAAAGGATATGGAACCTTGATCGGCTAAGCATAGCCTGTTGTGGCTAGGACCCCTGCTCTCTGCGCAACCAAAATACTCCTCAAGCATCAATGCATACTCAATGTCCTCTCCCATGTTGGGGATGATTTTCCTAAGGCTCGAGTTTAGTGGAAGTGGATATGCAATCTGTGGATTTGACCGCGGATAAATTGATCTTGACTCTCCTGTAGGTCAGCTCGACAGCATAAAAAGTGAACTGCTGTTACAAACGTAATCTTCTGCCGTAACAGCTGAACTCGAGCAAACAAGTCCTCTCATATGAATGAAAGGTGTAGGTGCTTCTTCAGCTAAGCCCGTGACTGAATCAGGAGCTTCTCCTCCAATTCCTTTCTCCGAACTAGCTTGTATGACCACATTTTTGCATAACCTTACACCTTCTTAACAACCAACCTCACAAACTTAACAACCGTAATGTTCAATCCACAGATGCATTCGACTTATACGACCATCAAATACAAGAACATTGGCCCAGGTATTCCCATGCAAACACTTCGTTAAAATCCTCAACATCCTGACCATGTTATCTCGATCTCCCCCCCCCCCCCCCCCCCCCCCACACACACACCACCACACACACACACACCATGTCACCTTCTGATCCCCCTCATAGGAGGAAATGTCAATTAGGCCTAAATGCTTCTCCTCTGCCTCTCAATGGGGTTCCCAAAGCCTTTTTCTACATCAGATGTCGAAACAGGCACTATCCATCATGTCCGCAACATTCTTACAACTTCGCTCAACAAAGCCTTTTCCCTATTATTTGGGTCAGCTACATGAATCCTATTTTTTCATTTTGCGTTGTTAGAGCACTATTTTTGGTTAAACCACATGATGTCATGTCCTTTTTATAATATCCCACAAAATCAATTTAGGCCTACCTCTACCCCTATCAATACTAAATCATTCTTTCTTACGGGGACATATATTGACCTATGTTTGATGTGTTTAAACTATCTAGATCGATGTTATCTCAATTTATCTTCTATAGGAGCTACTTTTATCGTTTCACGAATCAATTCATTTCTAATTTTATCCTTTAGAGTTTTATCTTAGCATCCTCATCTCCGCCACGCTCATTTTTTGCACATTTTGTTTTTCGGTTGCCCAATGCTCCGTCCCATATAACATGGGAGGACAATTGCCATCCTATAGAATTTTTCCTTTAACTTCAAAGGAATACACCGATCACACAATATGCTGCGGATAGCACTTCTTCACTTAATCCAACCTACTTTAATCCTATGAGTAACATCATCGTTAATATCCTAATCTTTTTAAATAATCAAGCCTCAATTGCAAAAATTATCACTTTTAGGTATCTCCTGACCCTCAAGTTTCACCATATCTCGTTCATCATCCAATTATTACTAAAATTACACTCCACATTCTGTTTTAGTTCTACTTATTTTCAACCCTCTTAAATCTAGGGTTTCTCCCCACAACTCCAATCTCTCATTAATCCATGCCTTAGTTCCATCCACTAAAATAGTATCATCTGCAAATAACATACAACGTGGCACCTCATCTTGTATTTGTCTAGTCAACTCATCCATAACAAGAGTAAAGAGATAAGGATTTAGTGCTAAGCCTTGATGCAAACCTATTATAATTAGGAATTCACTACTTTCTCCATTTGTTGTTCTTACTATAGTCATGGCTCTATCATACATATTCTTAATCACATCGATATATCTACAAGTCACTCTTTTTTTTTAATGTAAAATCCACTATGTTTATCTCTTGGTATTTTATCATACGCTTTCTTTAAATCTATATAAACCATACGAAGATACTGCCTTATCTCCTTATGTCTTTCCATTAATCTTCTCAATAAATAGCTTCCATTATTGACCTCCGAGACATAAATCCAAACTGATTCTCAGATAGCGTTTTGTTTCCAATCTCAATCTATGTTCAATCACTCTCCTAAAGTTTCATTGTATGAATCACTAACTTAATACCACGATAATTTGAACAACATTGTATGTCTCCGTTATTTTATAAATAGGTACTAAAGAATTATATCTCCATTCATCAAGCATCCTATTAGTCATTATAATTTTATTAACAATTTTGTTAGCCAATATACTCCTTCCTCCCCTAAACACTTCCAAACCTCAATTAGGATACCATCGGGTCCCAAAGCCCTCCTTCTTTTCATCCTTTTTAGAGAAATCCTAACCTATGTTGTTTTAGTTCTGCAAAAAAATATATTTTCCCGAGTCTCCCGAAGTTCTTCCATAACTAATATACTCTCATTATCTTCATTCAATAGCATCTCGAGGTGATTTTACCATCTTTCCTTAATCCCTTCATTCTTGACTAAGACCCTCGAATCATCACTTTTAATAGGTTTAATGTTATTAAAATATTTGTTACTATGTCCCTAAACACAACTACTAATGTGGAAAAGGATTTTGAGATTTGTACATGTGGATATTGGCTCAAGGAATTCAGTGTTAGGCCTTCCTTCGCTATTAAATTCGATGTCGGTCGCTACCCACGATGATTTCATAGCTATTCGTTGGCATGGTTGCTGCCTCTCAAATGGAAGCCTTTTGGGGTTTACAAATTTTGGAGTTCGCGGGCAGTGAAGCTCAATCAGCAACCAACAAAAGTTTGCTTTGCTGCAAGGAAGTGGTCATGGTGACTGTAGTGAACGGGTATCAATGAGGTATAATTTGGATTAATGAAGGGTATTTTGGGTATCTTATCCCATGGTGCCCCTTGGATAAATATCTCATTTTAGGGTCTTTTATCCTAAGTTGTAATACTGTTAATTAATTATTTAATACTATTGTATACACATTTAAAAAGACAGTGAGGCTTAAGAGAGTTGCAACCCTAAATTGTTGATTCAATTAAAGAATGGAAGCCATCATCATCTGTGGACGTATCAAAATTGATAAATCACATATATCTTATCTTCTGCTTTGTTGGTGTGTTTTCTCATTACTTTACATTTAAATTGTATTTCTCTTATTTATCTCTTGAATTGCCTCATCTTGGATCTTGGGCATGCATTAACAACTCTCTTAAGTGAGAGTATCCATACTACAAATTGGTATTAAAGCTTTGGATATTAGGGCTTTTGCTTTGTGTATATCCAATTTGGAGTGGAATTTCGATCTTCGCCCAGTTGTTTTTGTTGGGAATTCATTTTGGAGATAGAGAATGGCTAGATCCAAGGCTAAAAAGGTGTCCATGGTCAAATTTAAATTAGAGAAGTTTAATGGGAAAACCATTAATTTTGGCATGTGGCAATGCCACGTGAGAGATGAACTGATATAGAAAGGTTTCATAAGGTGTTGAGGGGCATAGAAGTTAAGCCCAATGAGATAATCGAAGATGATTAAAGGAGTGTGACTTGCATGTGTGTATCACTATCCGATCGAATCTCACGCAAGATGTGGTATACTATTGTGATGCATGAGGAATCAGCAAAATAAATATGGAAGAAATTAGAAGGCAAGTGCATGGCGAAGAGTATATAACCGTATTTACATCGTGAAAAAGTTCCGATTTAGAATTTATTGAAGGTATGTAGATGTCGAAACATCTTCTAACGTTGATAACATTATCTGATTAATTAAAATAAATGTTAATTTTGAAGCTAAAATTAAAGCTTTATTATTTCTGAATTCACTTCAGGATTATATGAGCATTTGAGCACCACATTGCTATATGAGAAGGATCAAGTGAGGTTTGATGACTTTTTCTCATTGTTGGAAAGTGATAATCAAGAAAAGAAGTGTGATTCTCGCATTGGTTGCATGACATAGGATACGAGGAGAGAAATCACGGTGAAAGAGGAATTTTAGATCGAAGTCTAGGATTAAGGGCTTGGAAAATGTTCTATGTTACAAGTGCAAGAAGAACGAAAATTTCAAGAAAGATTGCCATAATCTAAAGGCAAGAGATGATAAGAAACCGTTGGAAGAGTATATCAATTCAGTTACTTAGGAGGAAGATGACTTTGAGAGCACGTTGTTAATAGTTACTTCTAAGGAAAACTCATCGAGCGAGTGGATCTTAAACTCAGACTGCTCTTAACATATGTGCCCGAATAGAGATTTGTTTTATACCTTTTGAAAGATATACTGAGGTAAAGTCTTTATGAGTAATGACCATGTTGGTTGGTGGAAGGGTATTCACACAATCAAATTGAAGATGCATAATGGAGTGACTTGTACTCTCATGAATGTCAAATATATTCCGGATGCAGCGAAAATTTTGATTTCTTTGGGTGCATAGATTCCAACGGATGAAAGATTGTACTGGAGGATGAAATGTTAAAGGATCTCTTGGTTGCCTTAATGATGTTGTGGGGAAAATAGGATGGAAACCTCTATTTTCTATATGGTAGTATGATAGCATGTCATGCCTCTATCGTTAAAGAAAAAGAAGAGGTAAAGCCGAATTCCATTAGGCTTTGGCATATGCACTTGGAAAATCCGTGGAGAAGTCCATGACAGTGTTAAGTGAGCAATGACTAAGAAGAAGGGATACGAATGCACATATCCCATCTAATATGATACGAACACGTGGTACGACAAAATAAAAGACTAGGATACGACATGGCGTGATATTGTAGTATAATAATTTACAATTTGATATGCATAAATTTACTAATCTAACAACTATATGAACCACTATGAAGCACGGACTCGAACGTAATACGTGTTTTGACATGGCATGCAACACATGATTTTTTCAAAAACTAGAATAGGACACGCTAGGATACGTATAATATACAATATATATTTAAATATATAAATTAATGAAATAAAACAGATTTTTTCCATAAAATAGATTATTAAATAACATGAAATTAAGAAAATGGACCATACAAAACAAAATTCAAACACACTTTAACATTAAAAATCATAACAAAAGCAGAATCACCCATCACATTAGGAAAAAAACAATAATAACTTCACGTGTCCTTTTATGTGTCCCAGCGTGTCCAACCTAAAAAAAAAAGAACTCGGGTGTCCCAGTGTGTCGCGTGTCCGACTCGAGCCAAAGCTGACTCATGGCTTCTGGGAGAGTGTCCGTGCTTCATAGATGAACAATATGACTACAAAATTTTTTAATTTGGCATATTTGTATGATAAATAAAAATACAAATTTCATATTCAGCATACCAAATGTTGTTTGAGTACATGCAAAGTGGCAACACCGTCGAGAGAGAGATAGGTTGTTGCAGTTTAGTTTATGAAAAAAAAAATCATATTAGACAAGTATTTTAACATTACAAAATGGTCTTATTCAAAATTGCAAAGTGCCCCCAACCTTACCATCTCAGGTATATCAAATACATATCCAAAACAAAAAATATATATATATCGAGATACGAGGATACATGTGATTTGTTTTTTATTTTTCGAATAGGCTTCAATATGTATTGGCCAGGCATCTGTGAATCTGAGTTTCTAATATGTATCTGATACGGGTATGGAGACCCTAACGAAATATCTGTTAGGGCTATTAAGATCCACCTAGAGCAAAACTCACTGAAAAGTGGCTATAAAGATCCACCTAGAGCAAAGTCACTGAAAAACAAGTCTACTACGGGTGGAACAATGTGGTAGAAATAAGGTCCATGGAAATTCATTTCCAATGGCTTGGATTCATTTATAAAAAAAATCAGGTTTATTGTAGGCGGCAGTGAGAAAATCCACTTTCGGGAAAATATGCAGACTGGGGAGTCACCTTAGAACTTACTTTTTCCTAGACAATTTCAGTTCTTAACTCTCATCATGTTTTCATTAGTTTCCTGGTAACTCTATTAGTAGTTATTCATTGAATCTTCCTTTATCTCTTGCTGGCTCTTGCCTTAGATGCAGGGATGGAGTCCCCATAGTATCTTGTTATCTTTCCACGTATTTTGAAATCTGCTGTTTGTTCCTTAAATGCAGGGAAGCCACCTCTGCCTTTTGTTTTTCTCTCCCTTTGTATTCTATCCAATTTTTGTAAACAGCCTAGGTGCATTCCGGTGCACGAGCCTCTTTTCTTTCTTGTAATAATAATATCCTGTTTACAATAAGGGACAAACGAAAAGAAGAGGACAAATTTATCCCTTCTCCTGCATATTTTTTTTAAAAAAGCAATACAAATTGAGGTAAGCCTGCTAGGTATAAAAAGACCATCTGGGTTGATTATGTTTCTCAACTAACCATCCACCCCCCCCCCCCCCTTTTCACGGGTTTTAGGTGGGTTAACCATTTCAACAATTGAAAACCCAGCCAGGTCAAGCATCGTGTTCGATGCTTCAGTCTACAGGGCAGGTTTGATAACACTTGTAAAAACCGTTATCATATGGGTACCTCGTATAAATGCCTGCAAGGCTGCTAGATTAATAGAGAAGTTTTCTAAAATGGTACAAATCATTAGGGAGTGGGCTAAGTGATGCTCCTGGGTGAATGAAGGTGTTAGGAAGCGAAGAAAGCTGCTTAGAGGTGGGGATATCAAACACTTCCTATCTCAAAGTTCTTTTATGAGTTCCAACCTGATTTACACTCCGGACCCAATGATAATCTCGTCAACAAACGTCAAGACGGCAACCAAACATAGATACCCTGCTTCTTCTGGGTATCAATTCTAGAATTATATAATGGAAGGGCCGATTGTCGACACAGCATTGCTTTTGTCAAGGCTAGCTGTACCAACTTCTTTTACAGTTGTACATTCTTTTGGAAGTAGTCCCACCCTAAATTAAAAAGGGAATAAATGTCTCAGAAAATCTAATACATATTTTTAAAAATGAAGTCTCCTTTTGGGGTTCTACCACGTGTCATTTCATTAATAGTTTTTGACCAATTGTAGTCTAAAACAACCCCCAAATTAGAACGAGTAGCACGCCATATCCCTCTATTTCTTATTAAAAGGCCTATTTTATCATCACTGTTTCCCTACCATGTAGCTACCCCAAGTCCTTTTACCTTCTCAATCAATTCATCTGCCAATAAGTTTGCTAACTTCAAGAGAAGAAACAAAATCCTTTTGATACTCTCTCTCCTATCCAACCTTTCATCTTTCATCTACCCATCTATTTATTTCTCCCTCTTTTGGGGTTTACATAGAACTAAAAACCTCATCTAATCACCACCCTTTAGGGCATTTTCTTTGATGATGCTATGAGTCACCACTTAAATTTGTATGTGGTTCAAGCTCTAGCTAAGTTAGCAATGGAGTAATATACGAGTATGAAAATAAATAACAAGAAGGGGATAAGACAATGGAGAAGACACAGAATATAAGTGGTTCAGCCAACTAGGCCTACTCCACTCTGCAAGTATGTAGTGTATGTAAAGTTATTAGGCACTAATGGCCATGAAAATACAACTCTCAAGCTATCTCTCTCTACTATGTATTTGGACATAGTTTCAACTAGGGTTTTCCATGTTCCATCCTTATATATGAAGAAGAAGGCATATATAGGCTTGGGGGTGTACAGTGCGCCCCCAAAGCATGCAGCATGTGTGCATGCGGTAAGTGGATCCAATGGGAGATCAACACCTATCTAGCACATGTAGAATCCATGATGACGAAATATTCACGTGTGCTATAACTATATGATCCACGTGGACTGCTGATGCCCGAATCACGTGTGTACCATATGAAATGCTGATGTCGGCTCTGGTGGTGTCAGCCGAGCCGAGACCGAAGAAGGTAGTCCGAATAAGCAGGCAACTACAAGGCTGAGAAGATCTCCTCGAAACGGTCAACATGATCTTGGCTTGTCAGGGTGGTACGGGGCCGAAACCTGGCCAGGTCGAGACGTGGGAGACAATGATAGACTGAGAGCGACCCTGGCTGCGTGACAGTAAACGCTGAGGAACAGGTCTCGGAGGCCGAGACTGCTGGAGATGGTCCTAAACAGTGTGGGCCCATGAGCATGTGAATCTAACGGATTAACGGATTTTGAGCAGGGCTGATGAACTGGGCCGAGACTATCTTAGACGAGACCACACTTATGTACATCAATCACCCTTAGCCCTTAGTCTTCAATGTGGGTGGAAGGCTGAGGGGTACTGTCGGCTGACCCCTGATGAGGATGAGACCCCCTAGTGTTATATGTTGCAATGAGGACGTGTACTAGCTTATTTGACATTAAAGGGGTCCTTTTAATGTCTTAGGCATAGGTGTCGGCTAAACATGCTGAGTGTGACACATGTCACAGTTCACATAGGTTGGCGTGATAAGAAAGTAGTGCCTAGGGCTTTGAGCCCTAATGATGTCCTCATTAGTAAACGCGCACAATCATTAACTCATTTAAATATAAAAAACTCAGTTTCTCTTTCTTCTTCCCAAAATTATTCTCGCCTCGAGTTGTTGCTTCAACCGCCATTAACGTCCCTTCCTTCTCTCTCTTCGAACCAGCGATTTCAGGTGAGCTTTAGGCTTCTTCACACTCCCAAGATCTTCTTCTTGTTCAGGTAACCCTTCATCTTCTACTTTCTTTTTGGTTCAAGCTTTGTTCTGCCTAGTTATTGCATTCTTAGTTTTCCGGCTACACTTTTAGTTTTTCGGCGACCTGTTAGGGCTATTTTTGGGTTTAGTTGATGGTTTGATTGTGTATTTGAGGTGATGGGGAGTGAGTTTGGATCGCCCTTAGGCTTAGTGGCTTATTTATATCGTCGGTTGGATTTCCCAGTGACACTATGGTCTTCTTCATCAAAACCCCATAACTGTTCTTGACAAAGGCCATTTAAAATCGTTTGAGTTCCCACTTTTGATCCCAAAGTCAAACTAGTCAAACCTCGTTCCTTTTTGAATGTATAGGAGACTCTACGAACTAGGGCAGCATTATCCACACTGAGGCCAAGGATCCCACTTTTGATTCCAAAATTGGTTTACTGGTTTATAATTAGTCTTCTAATCTCTCATCCGGTTTCTCTATTTTCTCAAAGCGCTATCTCATCTCGTACTAATTTCTCTTTTGTTTTTTGCATTCTCTTCTGACCTTCTCGAGGGTCAGCGAATGGGTCCAGGAGAAACTCCCCCAGATCCAACAAGCACAGGAGGCCATCAAGGCCGAGAAGGAGCTGAAAGCTAAAGAGGACGACCACCAGAAGGCCGTGGAAGCACTTAACAAAAAACATTATTGATGCCTTGAAAGCATTGAAAAAAAATCATGATGCTGCACTGAAGGCCCTAACCGACAAGCACAAGGCCAAAGTTGAAGTTGCTATCAAGAAAGCAGAGGAGGAGGCTAAAAATGAAAGTCGTAGAAGACTTCAAGGCCTCAGAGGAGTTGAAGGGTACGACTTCCGTTACTTTGAGAGAGGGACTAGGACAGCTTGTCGCTGGGCTACCCTCTAATTTCCTGAGGTCTCGTCTCTGTCAAAGGAACTCCAAGCCTTTGACTTCTCAGATCCATTGGCTGCTATTGCATTGGCTGACGTTGAGGCTGAGAGCCTTGCTCTTGAAGAGACGGCCGCCGAAACAACAACTCAAGTTGGGGCTGAGACTATAGAAGGTGTCAACCCTGAAGATGAGGCTCAGACTCAGCCTGCAGCCGATAATATCGTCTCTGACCAGGCCGACAAACAAGCATGAGACATTTCAGCGGAGCTTTTTCATTTTTTGTTGGGCGTCCATCTATGGTCTTATGCCCATTCCACTTGTAAACAATTTTTTGAGATTCTCGTCTCTCTAATGATTTGACTTGTCTGTACCCCTAACAATTAACAATGTTTGTAATGGTTGGTGTTAACAGTCCCTTTTATCCGATATGCAATATATATCTTTTTGACATCTTTTTGATTATTTTCATCCAGTGTCGTGTCTGCACCTCTACGACTTGTCACCTTAGATTGATGTTTTATGCATGCTGCTGAGTACCTTAGCGATGGAAATCATTACCTCAGCCTCTACTCACTTTGAGAAATAATTAATAGCCACGATCAAATACTGGTAATTGCAAGCTGCTTTTGGGAGAGGACCTAGTAAATCAATTCCCCAAACTGTGAACGGCCACGGAACAGTGATGGACAAGAGTGGTTGGTGAGGCTGATGAGGGATATTTGCAAATCTCTGGCACTTATCACACTTCTTCACATAGTCAACTGCATCTTTTGTTGTCGGCCACCAGTATCCCCAAGTAACAATCCTCTTGGCAAGAGACCATCCACCTACATGGCTCGCACATGACCCTTCGTAGAAGTCTTGTAAGGCATAGCCGACCTCTGAAGGGTGAACACATCTGAGTAGGGGCAGTAAGAATCCTCTTTTGTATAGCACATCTCCAATAATAGCGAATTTGGCTGCCTTGTATATGAGCTTCTTTCTATCGGCCTTGGAGTCTGGGAGCTCACTATCCCGAATGTACTTAATTAATGGATCCATTCATGAATCTCTTAAATTCAAATTCAAGCAGAATCCAACCCCACTGTCGTCTTCTTCTATGGTCGGCCTGTGTAGAATTTCCACCGGAACTGTGTCTGATCTATGTCCTTGTTGCTGACGTTAATCTAGCCAAAGCATCGGCGCGCCGAGATATCCTCTTGAGCTTCACCGCTTTGAAGTTCATCATCACTTTCTTGACTCGTGCCAAGTACTTGGCCATCTTCTCGTCTAAACCCCCAAAATCTGGTTTACGACCAATTGTGGGTCACTGTGGACAATCATCAAGCCGACGTTCAGTACTCGGGCAAGGGAGAGACCTACCAACAAGGCTTCATACTCTGACTTGTTGTTTGATGCCTTGAAGATATATCTCAAAGCACACTCAATATTTGTACCATCTGATGCCGAGAGTATCAACCCAACGCCACTACCACTTTCACAAGACGAGCCGTCAACAAATAGGCTCCACGGAGGACCCTCTTCTGAAAAAGGCCCTTCATTCAAAATCCCATTTTGGAACAGAAAATCCTTCTCTATAGTGTCGGCCTTGCCAACCTCGACTGCTACTAAATTTTCTAAAGCTTCTTCCGGCACAACTGCTGGTGCCACCACTTCTTCCATACCATCTGTGTCGGCCTCGACCCACGTAAATTCGGCAATAAAATCCCCCAGGGCTTCCCTTTAATTGCAGTCCTAAACTGATAGATGATGTCAAACTCACCCAGCTAGATTGACCGGGCCATCAACCTACCCGAATTCTTAGGTTTATGGATGGCCTACCTCAAGGGAGTGTCGGTGAGCACCACCATCATATGCGCCTGGAAATATGGCTTTATCTTCCTTGAAGCATGTATCAATGCGTACGTCAATTTCTCCATTCCAAGACACTTTCGCTCGGCCCCCTGTAAGGCTTTTTTGTTGAAATACACCGGCTTTTGGACACCTTCATTGTCTCATACAATTGTTGCACCGATGGCCGACTCTGATACCGACAAATATATGAACAATCTTTCCCCTTGAATAGGCCGAGACAACAACATCGTCGACCCCAAGTAAGTTTTGAGGTCTTAGAAGGCTTTTTTCACATTCTTCATCCCATATGAACGCTTTCCTTAAGATTTTGAAAAACAACAAACACTTTTGCTCTGGAGACAAAACGGTAAAGGGCCGCAACACGCCCTGTCAGCCTCTGCACATCTTTGATCGTCTTTGGTGTCTGCATGTCTACGAGAGATTTTATCTTTGCGAGGTTAGCCTCTATACCCCTTTGGTTCACAATAAAGCCAAGGAATTTCCCCACGCCGACACCGAAGACACACTTGGTCGGATTCAATTTCATCCTGAACTTATCCATCGTGTCAAACATTCGTTCAAGGTCGGCAACATGGCTCTTGACCTTTAAGCACTAGGTCAGTATATCGTCCACATACACTTCCATGGTCTTCCCGATCTATATCTCAATCATCTTGTTCACTAACCTATAATAAGTTGCCCCTGCATTCTTGAGGTCGAATGACATTACCTTATAACAGTACGTCCCTTTTATCCATGATATAGGAGGTTTTCTCAGCATCGGCCTCATGCATGAATATCTGATTGTAACTTGAATACGCGTCCATGAAACTCAGCAACTCATGCCTGGCCGTGGCATCGACCATTGAATCAATTCAGGGCAAGGGGAAGATGTCTTTGGGCCAAGCTTTATTCATGTCAATGAAGTCGACACACATTCTCCACTTGCCATTAGCCTTTGGCACTATAACAATATTGGATAACTAGTCTAGATACCGAACCTCTTATATGAACTCGGCTAATTGGAGTTTCTACACCTCGTCCTAGATGACCTCATATCGGTCTCATATAAGTTCTTATCCTATGCTTTACAGGCTTTACCTTCTCATCAATATTCAATCGATGGTAGATAATCTTTGGGTCTATCCCTGGCATATCTTCATGACTCCGTGCAAACATACTCTGCCTCCTTTTTAACAGTTTCACCAATTCTTCTTTTACTTCCTTCTTCAAAGCTTTCCCGATCTGGACAGTTTTTTCCGAGTCGTCCTCATTGAGGACGATAGATTCTACCTCCTCAGCGGCTAACATTTTTTCAGTTTCTTCTCGTCCCTTGGGTCGAGAGTATCAATATTGTAGGAAGTAGTAGCTTTCTTGTAAGCGTCTCTTTGCTCGGCCGAGCTAAAGTAACTCTCGAGCTTCCACTTTTTTTTTTTAATCAAAAGAAGAGAGTAACTTTATTTGTAGAAATTTAAACTGCAGAGTCTATCTTCCGAATCCCAAAGAACAAAGTTGCAGTAGTACTAAATTCAGGACTCTATTCAAAACAAACCAAGAATAGCAACACCACATGGTTGCTCTATTCCACTTGGTTACCTTGAACTCCCGAGCTTTCTCTTGGTCACCTTGAACTCTCCCTACCCCATAAGGGGCCAGAAATTTTATCATTTGGTGGACTGTGGAAGAGACAGCTTCAAACTCCATGAGTGCCACTCTCCCGAGAATAATGTTATGGACCGAGAAGACATGCTCATCCATAACGAAAAAGCTCACTTTCTTGGTAAGACACCTTGGTCAGATGCCCATGCAAACATCCATTTCAAACATTCCCAAAGGGTGGACCTCTCCGCTGAAGCCGATCAGCGACTGATGGTACCGGACCAGTCTTTTCTTGTTGAGCTTCAAACCCTTAAAGCAGTCCCGAAGCATCACGTCTGCTGAGCTACCACCATCAACAAGGATACGTGATACATCACACCCATGGACCCTCGTGCTGATGACCAGAGGGTCGTCATGAGGGGCTAGAATTCCCTTGAAATCCAGTCTTGAAAATCCCAAAGGGTGTCTATATCAATAGCCTTTGGCACTATAATAATATTAGATAACCAGTCTAGATACTGAACCTCTTGTATGAACTCGGCTGACTGGAGTTTCTCCACCTCGTCCTGGATGACTCATATCGGTCTCTCGCATAGGTTCTTCTCTTTTGCTTTACAGGCTTCACCTTCTCATCAATATTCAATCGGTGGTACATAATTTTTGGGTCCATCCCTGGCATGTCTTCATGACTCCATGCAAAAATACTCTGCCTCCTTCTTAACAGTTTCACCAATTCTTCTTTTACTTCCTTCTTCAAGGCTTTCCCGCTCTGGACAGTTTTTTCCGGCTCATCCTCATTAAGGACCTATGAAGCACGGACTCAACATGTAATTCGAAATACGACACGACACGCGACAGGTGATTCGCAATATTTTCAACAATTAGGATACGACACACTGAGATATGTATAATATTATTTTATTTTATATATTTAATTACATGTAAAATATATTTTTTTATATATTTTTATTTTTTAGTATTTATTGTAAAATATTTTAATAATTTTAGTTACACATCAACAAATATTTTAATAATTTTTAGTTACAAAAAAATTAATTTCTAGTTATTCTAATTTTTTATTCTACATATTGTAGGCCGAACACCATTGTCTTAATGTTATCTCTAAAGAAGTTGTAATGTTTGACAGTGGTTTGCAACTGTGACAACTAACCTATTATGACAGCTAACCTATATGACAGCAAGCTGCTTTGACAAAGGTGTTTGACCAAATTTAAGAGGAGGCAGCAGAGTAATAGCACACCTCAAGTTCAAAACCCAAAAAACAAAGGCCGTGAGAACCGGGGATGGTATGGCTAACCGATTCTACATATTGGTGTCCGATACACTTTTTTTCTTCCATTTCTTTTATTATTTTTTTTCACAATCACAGCCCGGGATGAGATCGGTTTGTGGAAACCTAAGGTGTGTTCGTGTGTTGCACAAGTTCTGTTCATAGGTAAGTTTTGTTTTGTTTTGTTCTTCTTCTTCTTCTTTTTCTTGACAGTAAGAGGGATTTGTTTTACATGTGTAACTTTTTAGATTAAAAAAAATCCATTAACGTGTCAGCAACGTGTTCGGCTTTAAAAAATTAAAAAAAAAATAGGATACTCTCTGACACGCTGTGACATGCGTGTCCCTAACGTATCCGGGCGTGTCGCGTGTCGGACTCGAGTCAAAGCCGACTCAAAGCCTTCTAGAGAGTGTCCGTGCTTTATAGTTAAGGACGATGGATTCTACCTCCTCAGCGGGCTCACCTTTTTTCAGTTTCTTCTCGTCCCTTGGGTCGAGAGTATCTATATTGTAGGAAGTAGTAGCATTCTTGTAAGCCTCTCTCTGCTCGACCGACATAAAGGAACACTCCCGAGCTTCCACTTGGTTACCTTGAACTCCCGAGCTTCCACTTAGTCACCTTGAACTCCCCCTACCCCATAAGGGGTCAGAAATTTTATCATTTGGTGGACCGTGGAAGAGGCAGCTTCAAACTCCATAAGTGCCACTCTCTCAAGAATAATGTTATGAGCCGAGAAGACATGCTCATCCATAACAAAAAAGCTCACTTTCTTGGTAAGACACCTCGGTCAGATGCCCATGCAGACATCCATTTCAAACACTCCCAAAGGGTGGACCTTCTCTCCGCTGAAGCCGATCAGCGACTGATGGTACGAGATCAGTCTTTTCTTGCTGAGCTTCAAACCCTTAAAGCAGTCCCAAAGCATCACGTCTGACGAGCTACCACCATCAACAAGGATACGTGATACATCATACCCATGGATCCCGATGCTAATGACCAGAGGGTCGTCATGAGCGGCTAGAATTCCCTTGAAATCCAATCTTGAAAATCCCACCAATAAGGTGTTCATGTCAACTTCAATTTTCCCGGCCTAGGCTCTGTCTCGACCGAGTTAACTTCCATCCTGTTAGGCGCCGACTTTGCCTCCACAACATGGGCTTTACAGCCTGCTGGTTCCGTGCCTCCTCCAATTAATCCTCCACATATCAATTTTACATCAAAGGATATTAAGTGCATCTGACCTTTTGCCTCCGGGATCTTTAGCGAGAGATCGGGGTCGTCCCCTTCACTGTCTAACTCATCATCCATTTTGTTGGCTGGGAACTATCATCTCGGCTTGTCATTCTTTCCCCCACTGTGCTTTTTCCTGTGGAGTCGTCTTTGGCACCACTCTTATCTATATACTTTCGGAGCTTTCCCTGCTTCAACAACTTCTCTATCTCAAGCTTTAAAGAAAACATTTATCAGTTGTATGCCCATGGTCTTGGTGAAACTCGCACCATTTGCTCTTGTCCTTTTATGAGAAGGGGACTTGGGCTTCTCCGGCCACTGAAGTGCCCTATCATCCTTGATTTCGTTGAGGATCGTATCGGGGCTACCGACAGAAGGGTATATTTGGCAAATTTATCTTCGACCGACCTCTTCTTTCCCTCCTTTTCTTTAGCTTGGATGAGACTTATCTCCACTGGACTCTTTCATGTCTCCCCTTTTGGCCGCCATGGCCTCCTTTGCATTCATGATCCTCCCGGTCGAGGCCAGGAGTTCCATCATGGTCTTTGGAGGATCTTCGGCGAGCTTCCAGAGTAGTTTTCCAGGCTATAGCCCACTAACATGGGCTGTCATAGCACTGTTCTCCTCATAATATTTCTAGTTTCTCCTTGTTGAACCAAGAAATGTATTTTCTCAGAGTCTCGTTCTTGCCTTGTTTCACATATAAGAGGTGAGTTACCTTTTTTGGAGGTTTCATGCCGAAGCAGAAATTATGTATGAACTTCTCCACCATCTGCTTGAAATTCTCAATGGAGTTTTTAGGTAAAGTTGTGTCCCACATATGGGCGGCACCTGTGAGGTACTAGAGAATGCCCTACACCTCATTTCATCTGAGGTTGAGTAGATATCGGCTTCCGACTGATACATCTCTATGTGATGGATGGGATTAGAACTCCCATCATATTTCGGGGTGACAGTAAGAGGTTTAAACTTTTTCGGGGTGGGATAGCTCACGATCCTTGAGACGAAAGGAAACCCCTCCATGTAGCCTCGGCGGCTTGTGTCTCGGCTCTTGAGCAGAGAGTCGATCTTGTCTTCTAGCCTTTGAATGGAGCTATTCCAAAGTTTGTCCTCGGTGACAACATCATCACCACCTTCTTCTGGGGCAACAACAACTGGTGCAGGTTCTCGCACCACTATTCTCTGTCGGCTATTCACTTCTCTTTGCTCTTCCCCGCCTCGGCCTTGCTGGGGCCGATCATCACCACGTCTACTATTCCCCTAAATGCAGCATTATGGCGAGAACGGGAGAGTCGATCATGCAAATCTCCGATCGGGCCGAGACGGTCGAAGGCCGACCCTCTACTGAGCTTATCAAAAGCTGAAGTCCTTAGTCGGTCGTCTGGTGTCGTCCTAGCCTTCTTTTCTTTGTAGGTAGGAGTTGGGCGAATTGTGTCGCCTGAAACCTCATACGGCTCCCAATAGTGTTCTTTATCGTAGTCTTGGTCGTCCGGACAGTCCTGGATTTATTTTTCCAGACGGAGATGCCTAGGATCAACAACGCCTTTCCGCCCCTAATGGCACTGAGCCTCCTTCTGTGGGTCCAGGGGCGGTCTCCCTGTCGCTGGATCCACTATCTCCCTAGCAGCCAGAGTAATAATCACAATTAGGTCACCTGGGGCCCTTCCCAGCACACGTTGGCTAAATGCCATGAACTGCTCTTGTATCTTTTGCTAGTCAGTCACTAAGGATCGCAGCGCCACCGCCACGTCAGCCATTTCTAACTGAGGTGGTAGTTGGCCAGAGCTTAGGCTAGCACTATGAGGCAATTCTGATGCCATATCTCCGATGAGAAGAAGTAACAAAGCTTCGATGAACTGTAAGTAAGAAGGAAGCTTATAGAGTACCCACCCAACTTATTCAATGGTGGTACAGGTCCAACAATAGTGGAGATGGACCACCACCAGAGGCAAAAGTGAGAGTCTAAGCTGAAAAATGGAGAGGAAGAAGATAATCTTATCCCACAGACGGCGCCAAATTGATGATGTTGTGAATCACCATTTAAATTTGTATGCAGTTTAAGCTCTAGCTTAGTTAGCAATGGAGTAATATATGAGCATGAAAGTAAATAACAAGAAGGGGATGAAAGAATGGAGAAAACACATAATAAAAGTAGTTCAACCAACTAGGCCTACTCCACTGTGCAAGTATGTAGTGTATGTATAGCAATTAGGCACTAATGGCCATGGAAATACAACTCTCAAGCTATCTCTCTACTGTGTATTTGGACAGAGTTTCAGCTAGGATTTTCCATGTTCCATCCTTGTAAATGAAGAAGAAGAACGCTTATATAGGCTTGGGGGTATACAGTGCGCCCCCCAAGCATGCAGCATGTGTGCATGAGGTAAGTGATCTATTGGGAGATCAACACCTATCTACCACATGTATAATCCATGATCACGAAATATTCCCTCATGTGGGCTGAAGATCTGTTATAATTGTATGATCCACGTGGACTGATGACGCCCAAGTCATGTGTATCATAAGAAATGCTAATGTCGGCTCTGACGATCCCGACCGAGCCAAGACCAAAGAAGGTTGTCCAGATAAGCAGGCAACTAAGAGGCTGAGAAGATCTCCTCGAAACGGTCAACATGATCTCAGCCTGTTAGGGTGGTACAGGGCCAACATCTGGCAAGGCGAAGACGTGGGAGACAATGATGGACTGAGAGCGAGCCTGGCTGCGTGACACTAAATGCTGGGGAATGGGTCTCGAAGGCCGAGACTGATGGAGATGGTCCTATGCAGTATGGGCTCATGAGCTGGTGAATCTGACGGATGTTGAACTGGACTGATGAGCTATGCCAAGACTAGTCTTGGACGAGACCACACTTACGTATATCATTCTTCAACCAGATTATTCATGTGGCTCCTTCATATCAAGAAAATAAGCTTGTATTTATCTCTCTACATCAAGAAAATTTTGTTTTTTGTAGCATATATTGCCCGTGGGTGATGAACAAATGGAGTGAATGACCTTTCAACATTTTTTTCCCTTTTGAGTGAAATTATTTACTTAACATTGTGAATCAAGTGCCTCAAAAGTGATGTAAGATAAATTAATTTGAAGTGCTCAAATTATCATATTTGCATTACAAATGTTTGACTAAATGCCCAATTCAAGTTTGAAAAAAAATTGTTCCTTTATCTTGATCCTATCTTATTGTTTAATTTTGCAAGTGGTAAATTTAGAAATCTCAATATTATGTAGTGTTCAATTTTGTGCAGAAATGGCTTGGGGCTAGGTTTGTGTTCTCCGCATACAACTAAAACCTTTATGTTGATTTATAATAAACTATTTGCTAAGTAATTTTGTATTTCTTTATTCCATTATTTTTTTCTAATATATTAGCCGTACTTTTTTCATCAAAGTGTTGTTTACGAGCATGGTTCAAAGTCTCGGCATCGGTCCCGGTATCGGTCACTCGATTTTCAACTCGGTCGCGGTATCGGTCACGGTATCGGGCGATACGCAAAGATACACTATTTAGAGAGCGCAAAAAATTCCGAAAAAAATCTAGAAATTTAAAAAAAAATACGATTAACAATGTGGACCAAACAGATAAGTTTAAAACTATCCTTTAATATGCATAACATTGTACAATTAATTATATTGGCGTGCTGCAAATTTACCAGATTCAATGTTCCGTAATAAATCAATGTTTTTTTTTCAAGGAGGATACAAATATTATGTTTTTACAAAGAAAAACAAATGTTACTTTTTGGTAAGAGGATATTTTTTTTAAACAAAGAGGATACAACTATTATATTCTTAGTATTATTTTTAGTAAGAGGATACAAATGTGTTTTTTAAGTATGTTATATTTTTCTAAAACGGATAGAAATGTTTCTTTTTTATTATTGTTATTTTTTTACAAATAGTGATTTTGACAAAACACTACATTTTTTTTTACAATCGTTTTTTACAATAAGGATGCAAATGTTATTTTCTTGCAAAAAATGATGTCAATGTTGTTTTTTTATAGAGGGAATGTAAATGTTATTTTTTTTTGTTGGGTTGCAAATGTTTTTTTAAATTGATGGAAATGTTATTTTTTTACAAAGAGGATGCAAATATTTTTTTTACTTGTGTTGTAAATGTTGTTTTTACATAAAGGATGCAAATATTATTTTTACAAATGTTTAGAGGATACAAATATTATTTTTACAATAATTACAGTTGTGTAATTGTTTGTAAGAGAATAACATTTACGTTTTTCATAAATAATAACATATGAAAATATAAAATTGGGAACATTATTATAAAAAATAATAACAAATAACATTTGGATCATTTGCATTCTGTAAAAAAAAAAAAACAGGCACATATACAACGCACTAAATTAAACCCACACACAAGATGACCAAATAACCCACACACACAACACACTAAATTAAAAAACAATTAGCATTTCGTAACCCCCCAAAAAACCAAGCTTACCAACACAACACTGGAGAGAAAAGAGAGAGAGAGAGAGAGAGAGAGATTGAATCTTAGTAACTTATACCATCTCGGCCGATATATTGCCGATATGTGCAGATTCCATCGCGATATCGCCGATATGGGTCGATTCTACTGCGATATCGTCGATATGGACTGATTATACCGCTATATCACCGATCCTACCGAGAAATTACCGATATAGGGTCGATTCACATCAATAATTGGAAACTCAACTCGTAAATCGGAATCGGATCGGTGGGCACCGATACCTAGTCAACTCGGCCGTATCGTCGCGGTATCGGCCTTGACTTTGAACCATGTTTACGAGGGTTTGATGTTAGTAAGTTTCAAAACCGTCTCTCTATTATAATATGCTTAATTAGTTTGAGAAATGATAACACTTAGTTTCTAGAAATTCTGTTTTTAGATGATCATTTCTGGAAATTCTGTTTTATGAATTGGAAAAAGAGTGATTTGAATCAAAAAAATTTCCGATGGTCGGCGCGTGGTCTAATTTAATGTCTGAGCATGAGTATATGTTGAGATGAATCTTATACTGATTGTAAAAATGAAAAACTACTATTGAGTTCAAAATCTCAAATGACACAGAAGCCTGAAACCTCCATAATTCTGAATGAAGAAGACCCTTGGAAGCAAGAGTTTCAAGTAGGTGATCTAAAGAAGAGTTCCACTGGTGCCCATTATCACACCTAAACTACAGCGAGTGACTTTGAGACAGTGCTTCATAAGGACATGAAACGGTTTTCCTTTTTCTACCCTCAAATTTTATTATTTTTTATGCTGGCAACACCCTAATTTGAATCTTTAGCAGCATAATTCTGGACTGTTGATAGTGTATCTCAAATATGAGTGATAAATAATTGTTCTTTTGCCTGCCTTTTTATTTTGTATTTATTTTTAGTTTTATAGTTTTTTAATGATTTCACTCAGATTTACATAATATGAGAACTACGTTACATTGATGATATTGTTATAATTTTTCCCACTACTACAGAAATTTCAGCTACACTAATTCAATTCATTGGTGACCTTATTACATATAAATTATAATGAGACACTAGCCTTGATGTTTTAAGGTTAAAATAAATATGACGTAACACGACAAATAGCACACAAGTGCAAACACAAATTAGAATAAACTCTCTCTCACTGAAATATTATGTTTTAAGGTTAATTGCAAATTTAACCTTGATGTTTGGGATCATTTTGAATTTTCAATTTATTCTTGTAAAAGTTGCAATGTTAACCCTAAGGCTTTTATTTTGGCAATGTCACTCGTCCTTCAAACCTTCGTTATGACATTTGACGTAAAGGGTGACTAGACAATGTGGAATCTTATTTGTCATTCTCTCTAATAAATAGGTGACATGCGGTAAATAAGTGACATGTGTTAAACAATTCATTTAATAAACATAATTGATTATTTAAAACCCAATTACATTGAATAAACATTCAATCTCCATCACTTCCTCCCTGAAACCTTTCACCACCCGCCACCACCACTAATCACAATAACACCACCCACTTTCCCCGCACTAACTCCACTGCCACCTGCCATGACCTCTCCCACTTGTTAAAAAGGAAAAAAATAAAAAATAAAGACACAACACCAACACCACTACCAACTATACCAATCCAACACCTCACCAAATAACCTACACCAAACTCACGGTCGTCGCCCCTTCACCAAACCAATCGCCGCCCCTGGCACCAAACCCACCGCCGCCCCTTGAAATCAACACTACCCACCTTACCAACACCTCAGTTGTATTCCCTTGAAATTGTGGCCGACCCTACAACAAATCCACCGCTCACCACCCCTACGGCCACCGCCCCTACAGAAACCTTTTGCCTCCCCTGCATAAATTTATGCACTGTTGACACCCCTGTTAAAAACACCATCACCACTGGTTAACCGCCCCACCGTCGCTGGTTCGATTGAAAGAGAGGGGAGAGAGAGCCCACCGTCGTTGGTTCGATTGAGAGAGGGATGAGAATGGGGATGGGAGGTTAGGGCACGATTTGTGAATTTGGTGTGTTTACTGTTTCCTTAATTTGATTTGTTTAAGTTGTGGGACTTTATTAGTTAATCAATTTTTTTAACTATAATTTATCACTTAATTAATGTACGAGTTAAATTATTTATTAGTCAATCAATTAGTTATTTAATAATTTTTTATTAGTTATTTAATCTATTAGTCAATTTATTTTTTTACTAGTGAATTAACTTTTTTGCCATATGTCATTCTTTTATTGGGCTATTGAGTAAATTTGAACACATTGGTTGTAACGGAGGATTGACTGAGGGTTAACATTTCCAAAATTAAAAACCTTAGGGTTAACATTACAACTTTTAGAAGAATGGTCCAAAATTCAAAATGACCCAAACATCAAGTAAGATTTGCAATTAACTCTATTTTTTACAATGGGTAGCCAAAGACCTAAATTATAGGTTAAAGATATCTTGCTAGCCAAAATGACCGAAAAGGGTAAAAAGACTAAAGAAGGCACACTAGAATATTTAGGGAATGTTACCCACCTTAACTAAAATCCAAAATACTAACTACAATAGTTAAAATACAAAAGAAGGTAAACAAAAATAAAAGAGTACAGTAAAATTAAAAATATTACAATTACACTCATACTCCTCTATTCCCATAAAAAATAATGAGTTAGTAACTTAGCCCCCTCCCTTCCTAAGGTGAGCCCCGTCAACAGAACATATTCTCCTCTGTATGAGCATTTCTCTATTCTCCAATTTATGCACATTTTTACATCATTAGATGAATTCCGACAAGCCTCACAAAATATTATGGGTACCATCCACCGAAAATTTCTCACCCATACTATGAACCTGAATGATCCTAAATACATTTAGTTGTCCAATAGAGCCTTTAATATTAGGGTCTTTTACTGTTTGTGGTCCAGTAGTTCTCACTATTTTCTCATTGGGGTACATTAATTTTTGTATTTACTCCTTGGGGTCCATTTTCACCTTTAGCGACGATTTATAAGATTTTTAACGAAAAAATCGTCGCTAAAGATGAAAATTATCCCCAAGGAGTAAATACGAAAACTAGTGTACCTCAATGAGAAAATAATAAGAACTACTAGACCCCAAAGAATAAAAGACCCTTAATATTATGTTGTCTATTTTGAGCAATACTAAAAACTTAGATTTATCCCAGTGTTATCCAAGTCTCGAGAAAAGAAAATTGGAAAATGTAATGCGAAATGAAAAGAAAAAAAAGCACAATGTTGCACTGAACAAGATCCAAAATGAGCAAAGAGGTAGAAATAGTGATGCAGTTTTCACAATTCGATAAAGCATAGTTTGGGGAAATGACATACTCTTTCAAGCTGGCGTTCTATCTCTTGGGTAGTCCGCAGTAGCTCTAAAGCAGTCCCTAAACGTGGTTTATCCTTATAAGCAATAACGTTGTAGGCTGTCTGCAGTATGAACGTTACAAACGTATATGGTACATATTCAGCAATTGAGTGTAAAAAACAAAAATCAGGCCAGCAGGTAGACTAAGAAGCATGTATATTTCAAAAGCTGCAGATATAGAGGATTTTATAAAGGCTTATCCAATTGGGAGCCCAATAATTGTCCTTTTAATAAAATGTTACAAATCTAGAACGATTGAAAGAATACAAAGTCCAAATGTAAAAAGACTACATAATTAATGCCCAACGCACGGAGGGCCCAATATAAAGGGAAAATTCAATTAATGCTAAGAAAACACGAAATCTAACAAATAGGGATACGGATTCGGACACGGAGCCATTATGACTCTGATACTCTATATTAAGTATCCATTCCAGATACTGTATATATACGGCATGGTTACAGCTGGGGTCTTGGATACACGGCACCATGGTTACAGCTGGGGTTATTTTGCATTTCTTTTTCTAAAGAAGGGGATGTGCGAGAAATTTGTATGTATATACAAGGTAAGTTTAAAATAAAGGTGCCAGGAATTCGCGTCAGGACGGGCTACCTTAAGGGTGATTTCCGGGGGTTCGGGGGCGGGACCCCCCGAGCCGAATTTTTTTGAGGTTATTTAAATTATTTTGAGAAAAATCACCAAAAGCCCTATTAGGGGTGCACTGAATTTATATTTTGGACGGGCTGAATTTATTTTTTAACACTTTTTTTTTTTAATAAATTAATACTACTATTTTTTATTTTTTTTGGGGGGGGGGCGGGCTGGGACCCCCCCAAGCCACCCCCTGGCTCCGCCCCTGTATGCACATGCACAATAGAGCTCTTGAACCACACAAACGAGTCCATTCATCATCTTGTGTCTCCTCTATATATTAAAAACATAATTTATCAGCATACTTCAGTTTTACTTCACAGCAAATTTGTTTATGCTGATGTTGCAGGTAATTTTTTATAACATGTGTAATTTCTATAATATATTATATTATTTTTGTATCATTATCGCCTCTGAACCATACTGTTTTCGGATCTGTCATATCACCCTATGTTTATATACTGTCGTGTAGCATATCCCCTATCTGTATCCATGCAACTTAGTAGGTAGGTAACAAAGGATGAAGGGGATGGATAATAGCAATTAAAGGTAGGGAGAGGGAACAAAAGGAATGGCTACACAAGGTGTCCTATATCCAATTCTATTTTATGATCCAACATTTGTGAAAGGAGCTGCAAAAGGGTACTTCCAACAAAAACTCCCTAGTATCAATACCAGTTTAAGAATGATTGTACATTATGCTTAAACAACAACACATGTGGTGGTGTTAGGGCATAACTTCAGTGGTGCACTTACCAGCATCCTTGTGAAATTGTCATCCTTGAAATTTTTGTGAAACAAAAAGGAAGAAAACAAACCAGATCTCTCTTCTTCAAGTCTCTGAATGCCATCTCAGCAATATCCTTTTGTGGAACTAGCTTCTGCTTTGGAAGAAATTTCGCTACACCAATTAGAATTTGCGTCACTAACCACGGTGGGACCATGTCGTCTGCTATCTATAAAGCTTTTAGTCAATCAATTGTAGAACTCAGACAAAAGGGTGTCCATCAGAGACAAGTTCAGAAGTATACTTTGCACATAGGTGCAACAAGAATTGCTCCACTCCATGCATTCGGTTGTTTAAGATGCATCTTCAGAGCTACTGCTCCACCCATAGATTGTCCAAACAGGAAACACGGGAGAGTAGAAAACTCTGGATTCTCTGCATCGATAATAATTTACCCATTATTCGATGAAATTGTCATCATCGCAAGAATCTATTAAGAATGACAAGAATATCTTTCACACAAACGCACATATATCCAATGGAAAGAAATCCCATACATATAGTTCCAAGTTTAATGTAATTGTCAGTCTTTAAGAATACTGATTAGGCCCTTGTCAAACTGGGAACTACAAGCATTTTATGTACTACTATTATATTCTACGTAATAGCTATAATTATATATATATATATATATATATATATATATATATATATATAGAGAGAGAGAGAGAGAGAGGCTCATGTGCACACTAAGTTTGCACATCATTTTTTTAAAATAGAAAAAAAAAATTGTGTTGATTTTTTTTGTGATATTTAAACATTTCAACGGACCCATGTAAAAAAATCAGCTAAAAAAAACTTTTTTTGCTATTTTTAAAAAATCGGTCAAACTTTCACTACTTTAAAAGCTGCGAAAGTTTGACCGATTTTTTAAAAATAGCAAAAAAGGTTTTTTTGAGTTGATTTTTTTCACATGAGCCCGTTGAAATGTTTAAATATCACATAAAAAAAATCAACTCAAAAATATTTTTTTTAATGCTTTAAAAAAATTGGTGTGCGCCAGCACTGTGCAAGCTTAGTGTACACAGGAGCCTGGGTAGCATTTCAAATGTAAAGAAATTGAGATGAGCCATATCTGTTTAATTGATGACTTTTGTTCTCTAATAGAGGTCCTCCTCTCCTTTAGTCAACTATATTCTAGTATTAAGGGTATATTCCGTTCGAGTTGTCCTTTTTGGCATTTTTCCACTTTTAGTGTATCTTATTGTAATTACCCAAAACCATATCATTAAAAAAAATTAGTGTGAGGCGTCAGAGGGCTGATCCTAGAGTTAGGCAGCAGAATGTAGATTCAAGACCAAGGAATGTAAGCTTAGGAATGATCTTTATAGTTTGGTGAACATTGGGTGGAAGTTTTGAAGGCCGAAGGCTTGTTATGGCTCCGGTGCCTTAGGACTTGACCGCAGCCTCATACAGTCAGCAAGGGTTGGATGTGTGCATTAGTAGGAATAATCCTTAGGGAACAAGTTTGCAAACTCTAAAATGTTCACTCAGGTCATTATATGAAATATGGACTTTTTAATAATACACTATTAAAACACTATTCCTATAATAATAAGAGCGAGACTGCATTAAGGGTTGCCATTTTGAAACTCTCAAGTCCCAGAGAGAGGAGAGGAGAGGCAAGAGAAGCAAAGATTTGCGTTAGCATCATGTTGCCTCCATTGACCCGAGATCCATAGTTGAGACCCAAGAACGGAGATCCTTGTGGTTGAATTTAGGCAACTTGAGGTAAGGGATTCCTCTGAGTTCTTCCCATTCCTTTTGATTTGATTGATCGCCTTTTGAATAATGTATTTCCATTTCTAAAATATATATCCGATGGTATTGAGAACATGTGGAAGGCCTTGCACTATTCATTGCTGCTGGTTCTGACATTTGCTATTTATAGCTTGTTCTTCACTATTTCTGGGTTGGGTGGGTGTTCAATCTTCAAATCATTTTTGTAAATAAGATTATCATTTTACAAACTACCCTTCCTCCTTGGAGACTAAGAGCATGAATGATAGCAATCCGACCCACATTGAAGTTTATAAGCGAACCAAAAAGAGAATGAATGCAAAGCCCAATACTTTGATCTGGTGGGATAATCGTACAGCTGGCCCAATGTGGGAGTTAGTATAATTGTTTGTATAATTGTGCAATCCCAACAAGAATAAATGCTTCTGCAATTTAAAAAAAAATAGTCATTTAATGTTTTGGGAGAAATCTAAAAGTTTGAGTAATGTGTAATGCATGGGAAAATTAGAGTCAAAGAGTCATGCTGAAGAAGTCTTTAATGCTGTCATTAAAGTGAAAACTTCTAGTAAAACGTGTAAGAGTCTATCAGTCATAGTCTTGGCCCAAATTAAAGCACATAAGGTTCTCATTTTTGTGGCAATGAACAGTTTTTCAAAATTACCTATTTCTTGTGAGTGATTCACAATATTAAACTGTGATACCAACTGGGAGTAATTCCTATATTTATTTCTCCACTTTTTTTTATTATTATTCTGATTTTCCTCTGTTTTCTATCTTCTGTCATTATTTTTTTATCCTTTCTCTTGCTGTTCTATATCAATGAACAACTAGGACAACCCCTTATAGTGCCTTACTCGCTTAACCGCTTGTACTCTTCGATGGTGGGTCCTAGGTATAGAGTATATCATCCACTGTGGGTTTGCCCATGGCCTCCTATTTCATGCTTGTTGAGGAAATATAGCAGACAGTTTGACATGAGTCACCTCCTACTATGTGCTTGGGGTGGGAAGAGTGGTTTACAATGTGCATGACTCCCAAGACCAACTAAGATAGCGACCACAGACCAACTGAGAGAGCCAAGAGCTAGAAGGGTGGACTCAGGGATGCAAAGTCTTGATAACAGGCTGGAGTCATTAGACCTAACTGTCTGACCAATGGTGCCCCCTTGAGTTGATTTTAAGTCGGATTATGTCATTGGGTGAGTTTATTATGCTTATTAAAGTTGTTGAGATCTTTGTTTACCAATTTGATCCATGTTGTTGAGATATAATATTCAGTGTTTAGTTATTTGTTGGTTTTGGACATCTGGTAAACTAATGCTTTTGCAGATTTGAGTTTGGAGTTGATATACCACCTTCCTCCGCAATTCGAGTGATCACATCCTCTTATTCTTTGCTTCTTCAGGATAATGGGACCTAGAGGTGACAGGCTGCGGAGGCATGATCAGAGGCCGAGGCCTTAGGAGATCTGGCCTGATGTATTAGGAGATCTGTAATGATAAGGCCATGGAGTTTTAGGTTGTTTTGTACTCCACAAACTTTTGAGGCATTATTGTTCTGGCCGTAAACTTTATTTTCATCTTAATGCACATTTGGTTAGACATTGATTTTACTTTGCTTCCAGTCATGAATGATTATTACAATAATGATGACAATGTTAGACTATTAATTAATTAAAATGAGGTCTCAATAAATACCGCGCCATGACCTTACACTATCATTTCTATGATAAATCTGTGACCATATGTGGCTGTCACGCCACGGGCCAATCGGGTAGGCTTGGGGCGTGACAGAGTTTTTGGCACAGATATCAATTGGGATATGTATTGCATATCGGGAACGTTATGCATCACGTATCTTATCATATCATAAGACAACATTACAAAATTTGATGGATGTCTAGAAAGCACATTATAATCAACTATACAACATATAGGGGTTTAAATCCAATTTAATGACATGATTACTTCGTTTAATGGTAAGACGTTAGATTTGGGGACAACATGAAAGTGACGAGGAAAGTAAGAATAAAATACGTTACACATAATGAAACTAATTTGATTTACTATAGGAAAGAGTAAACATTACATCTTTAAACTTCATGTTGACATCTTAAACAATCCAAAAAAGTTAAAAACTATAATGTTTACTCTTTACCATAATAAATCAAATTGAAAGTCCATTTCATTTAATGTATTCTATTCTTACTTTCCCCGTCTCTTTCATGTTGCCACAAAGGTAAATGTCTCGTGTCATAAATTCGGTTATAAACCAAAATATATTGTATAATTTATTCTAATGAGTAAATTTATATTATTTTTACTAAACATGTTTTGTGCTGTATTTTATGATAAAAAAAGATATGCGATACATAGAGTATTCGAAATGTGATACGCATCCCGATTGACAACTATGGTGAGAAGGTTTCTTTATATAAAGGGGCACCCTGTAAGAACAGGAAGGCTTTGGGAATGATTTATATGCGTGCAAACAGCTGTAAAGACGAGTCTCTTCTTAGCATTGGCAACAGTTGTGCAAACAGGGGTACTACGTGTGCGAACAGCTGAGTAAAAATGGTCTAGTTCTGGGAAAACATTGTTCTTAGGAGAATCAACCAATAATGATGTATAAATTTAAGTAACAGGGTGTTCTAAGGTCTCTAAGTACTTTATTTTATCCTAAGGATCCAACAAGCAATGATGATGCACCTTTGAAGCTTTGACCGGCTTGGTCTCATGCCTCGAGGGCCATAGGTTTCACTAGACTCCAAGACCTATCCAACTTCCAAGAGATGATCTTGGATAGACTTTGACACGAAGTAAGCCAACACATAACAAACAAAGGTGTTAAATTATCTATATCAATGGCAGGCTGTAATTATCAATAAACAAAATGAAGTTCATTGTTAGTGCATGGAGCATGCCCGTATGCAAGTCATAACTCACGTAATAAACAACATTACACTAAAACTGTGAATCTATTAATAACACCCACAAGGTTTAGAAAGATTTCATAAACAAGTAACTTACAAGAGGTTCTCCCTTTTTCCTACACAAAGATACTGTTGTAATAAAAAACAGGTAATAAGTATCATACCTTTAACTTTTGAGTAATGCTCAATGACATCATCGACTAGGTTGTCAAAACTTGGAACGTAGCAATGAAGACCTTCTGAGAGACCAAATCCTGGATAATCCATCGCAAAAACTCCATATCCAGATGAAGCCAACTTCCTAGCAATTCCTACATATATTAAGATAAAAAAAAATTATGTTCCAATTGTCTCATAATATATATTGCTACTTTAAGTACTTGTCATGAGCTACATGCCTTCAAAGAAAAACGTGCAAGTGTCCCCATAACCATGACAGTAACAAACCAGTGCTTTGGGGGGACAGATCTTCGGAAGCCAACTTTTCGAGAAAATTTCCAACCCTCTAGAGTTCACTTCATATGACTGTACCACAGAATCTCAAGTGACTATCTTCATGTGAATAATGCATAATAAAGAGTTGAAGAATTGTCAAGATATTCCACAATATGCCACAGTTCTATAACGTGTGGGTGATGGCAGAAAAATGAAGGGTTAGTTGCAAATAGACCCTGAAGCTAGGGTTAATCTCAATGTCTCACTCCATCTTCCAGTTATTGCAATCCCAATCTTAAAGTTTCTTTATTGTTGCAATCACATCATCCTTCAGTATTTGATTAACGGAGTGAAGACTCGAGGTTGAAATTGAAGCACTAATAAACATCAAGGTTTTGAGTTTGCATTCAAACATATAAGGAGACATTGACATTGACCCCGAACTTTAAGGTCAACTTTACATTTTACCCAAAGACGAATGAAAACTTTCAAGAGATGCATTTTATTATTTTAGAAAAATAGAATTGAATGGTTGAACTCAAAACAGTAGAAAAGGCTGAAGCAGCCAAGCAGATTGTGCAGCCTCAAATTCAGTAAAGTTATCATTTTATCGGTAACTAACTAATACTGTGAGAATCAATTTTTATTATAAGAGAATCTTAAGTTTGCAATAGAAATGGTATTAGAAAATGATTGAAATAGGCAATTTTTAGGGATTATTTGTCATTTTTATTTTATTTTCGTTATTTTCTTTTATTTTATTTTGTCATTGTATTTCTTTTTGTTTAGTATTTAGAGGTAGGAGTAGCAAAAGGCTAGTAAGGGCATTGTTGTAATTAGAAGATTAGCTTAGATCCTAAGCTACTCCTCCTCCTCTTTAAATATCCCCTTTTGTTCCTCATTTGAGGACACGCTCCATTTTGAATATAAAAAATCTCTTGATTCTCTCTTTAAAAGTTGGGGTTTGGTTTACTATACGTTATTTTTAGGAGTCTTTTGACGTGTAGTTTACGTCAAATTGGTATGCATGTGTCGTTCCACATTGATGATTGGTGCTTGCTGTAGGTGTTTATTTTTATCGAATCGTACACTACTCTTCAATGGCTCCCAAAAAATCCAAACAACTAATCGAGGAGACTCAAAGACGAACGAGAGAGTGAGTACAATCACAACAACAAATCTATACCTATTTTCAAAACCCAAACCCTAACCCTAACCCTAACCCTAACCCTAGTCCTAGTCCTAGCCCCTGCCCTACCCCCCTAACAGTCCCCAGCCCTGTCCCGCCCCCTTTCCCCCACCCCGCTATCCCAAATCCTTCATTTCCCAGCAGCCAGCCTCACCCCTCCGGTACCCAAAAACCCACCCCCCGACTCCAAAAAAAAAAAAAACGAACCTCGCCACTCCCCCGATCCAACCAGCCCATTGTCCAACCCAGAAAAAACTCTCTACCCAAACCCCTTCCCCTTGCCGACCAGCCAACTACTGCCCAAAACATCCCTGCCCCACTTCCGCCACCCACTCATACCTGCCCGAACCCAGAAAACCCCAATCCAACTCTATTCCAGCCCCCGAACCTCTTCAACTCACCTGTTGACCACTATTCCTCTTCCACACATGATTTTTAACCCGGGTGGAAGCTTTTAGGGTTGCTTTGGGTGAAGAAAGAGAGAAGTAGAAATAAAGAAGAAAATTTGCATAATGTACACCCCTCAATTTTCAAGAATTTTATTTTGGCCCCCATAAGTTTTGGACACATTTTTTGGACATTCCTCACGAGTTCCCAATTTTTTGAATGCTCGAGGACGAGCTTGGTCTTAAGAGGGGGAGAGTGATGGAAATGGGCCCTTTTTAGGGTTTTATTGCATTTTACTTTATTTTTGTTATTTTCTATTATTTTATTTTGTCATTGTATTTCTTTTTGTTTAGTATTTAGAGGTAGGAGTAGCAAAAGGCTAGTAAGGGCATTGTTGTAATAGGAAGATTAGTTTAGAGCCTAAGCTACTCCTTCCCTTTAAATATTCCCTTGTAGTCCTCATTTGAGGACACACTCCATTTTGAATATAAGAAATCTCTTGATTCTCTCTCTAAAAGTTAGGGTTTGGTTTATTTTCTTGCCCATTGACGTGTAATTTACATTATTTTTAGAAGCGTTTTGACATGTAGTTTACGTCAAATAGGTATTAAAGCGGGTGTCATTCCACATTGGTGTATCGGTGTATCGGTGTTTATTTTTATCAAATCGTACACTACTCTTCAATGGCTGCCAAGAAATCCAAACAACTAATCGAGGAGATTCAAAGGCGAACCAGAGAATGGGTACAATCACAATAACAACCCATTTTCAAAACCCTAACCCTAGTCCTAACCCCTACCCTACCCTCCACACATTCTACCTGCTGCCTCAAACAGTTCAGCCCCCTTTACCCCAACCCGCCGCCTTAGAAAAACCCACTCCCACCCTCGAAACCTTACTTTCCTCCTCCACCACAATCCCCTACACCACCTACGGCTCTACCACCATATCTCGCCCCTATCCAGCAACCCCCGCCCTCCAAAAACCTAGATTTGTTATTGTCGCTACACTCCCCTGCGCGACAGCCAACCACCCAGCCCCAGTCACCAGCTTCCGCCCTTGCACACCACCGAAACCCCTCCCCCCCCCACCCACCGACCTGCTTCTTAGCCCTCAAAACCCACCCGATCGCCCCTGCTCAGACTCGGACAGGCCTATTTCCCCTACCCGTTACCCTGACAACCAATCCAGCACCTCCGACCCTAAAAAAAAACTCCCCGAGTTAAACGCTAACCCCAAGCATAAAAAAAATGACGTTTCCACCCCGATTAAATCCTGGCGCTCAATTCAAGATTGTCGGCGGCTAATCCAAGATTGATTGCTTCACTCAATCATTCTTCCTTCCTCACTCACCCAAGCGGGTCAAATCAACGATAAAAACTTCCCTCCCAATCCGGTTGATGGCAATAAAGATAGAAACGACGAAATTGGAATGTGTATTGAGGATTTTTTTGACATTTTTATTGAGGATGTTTGGGTGCCAATTTAGAGAGAGACACTATTTTCTATTGTCAAAATTCAAGTCTACCTCAAATGAGGCTTACATGGGGGTATTTAAAGGAGAGGAGTAACTTACGCTCTAAGGCCCTAATTACAAAAAATGTCACTACTACTCCTTACCCTCTGAATACTAAGACAAAAAAAAATACAATAACAAAAATAAAGGAAAAATAATAAAAAGAAAAAAAACTACTAATATGCCCAAAATGACAAAAACGACCTCTATTCACATCAATCTCCCCTCCTTGAATAAAGTTCGTCCTCGAACTCAAAGGGGAAGACCAACGGAATCACCCTCCACGACGGTGATTAAGGCGTGCTGGGGAAGCTCCTCGAATGCGTCCAAATAGCAGGTGGAGGATCCATCGCCAATAATGCGCGGCGTCACGGGAGAGAGCAATCAGAAGCTCAGTGCTCAACATTGCCACAGTTGTAGCACCGGAAGGCAGGTGGTCCTGGGGAGGAGCAGTGGAAGTAGCGGAAGTAGGAGCTGAAGATGCCACTACAGGAGGAGCTAGGGCAGAAATCGGAGTAGGTGGAGCCTGAGAGGTCGGGAAAGCTGCGGGCGCTGTGAGGTAAACCTCGGCCTTGGCCACGTACTCGACCTCCTTCAGGAAGGTCGACATCTCCCTCGTACCAATATCGTGTTGAATATGCGGCTGCAACCCCTATATATAGCAGCTGATCCTCCATCTCAGAAAGACGAGCTCTAGTGCACTGAAGCTGAAACTGCTCCGTGTACTCCACTACCAATAAGGTGTCCTGCCTGAGAGATTAAACGCGAGCAAAGAGGTCGCGCTCGTAGGAAGGTGGGATGAATGACGTCTGGAGAGTGGCCTTCAGTTCGGGCCAAGTCTGAATAGGAGGCAATAAGGCCGCCATGCGGCGGTAGCAGAGGTCACTCCACCAAACTCGGAAAAATCCCTGAAACTTGGTGGCTGCAAGGAGAACACAGGAGCGGCCTTGGACCCACTTGTACTCAAAAATTGTTTCCATCGAGGCTAACCAATCGACCATGGCACCTGGAGAGAACCATCCGTCAAACATGGGCACATCTACGCGGATATCCCTGTGAAGGCTCCGAGAAAGCAGTTAAGGGGCCATAGATAGAGGACCCTCATCCTAATGAGCATCTGGACCCATCACATTACCTGGCACTGGCGCTGGCAGAACTACATCAGCAAGAGGGGATGACATCAGTGCAGGCGGTGGATGAAGAGGGTAAGCATGTTGGGGCACGGGAGGCGCTGAGGGGCCACAGTGTTAGTGAGGGCACGTGCCAATCAAGTGACCATGCTCTCCGCAGTAGAAACAATGCCGATCCCGTCGAGGTGCTAAGTAAACCTGTCAAAAAATACGATAACACATTAACACGACACGACCTGACACGAAATTATAAGTTAATGGGTTTACCTTTATTGGGTTTGGATCATTAACGGGTTAACATGGTAGACCCGTTAACACTAACGGTTCAGGTTTGGAAATTTACTTGTACCCGTTTTAACCCGCTAATACCTGTTAACACTAATGGGTACTATAGGGTCACCCAATCCATACCCAATAAGAATTACAATTAAAACTCATTATTTTTAAACTATTGAAGACTAAAGGGTACTATAGGGTCACCCAACACATACCCAATAAGAATTACAATTAAAGTCCATTATTTTTAAGCTATTGAAGACTAACGGGTACTATAGGGTCACCCAACACATACCCAATAAGAATTACAATTAAAGTCCATTATTTTTAAGCTATTGAAGACTAACGAGAACTATAGGGTCGCCCAACCCGTTACCCGTTTAGATCCAAACTGATTCGTTAATATCAACAGGTGCTAACGGTTCGGGTCGTGTACTCGTTAATATTTTCGGATAGTGTTTGGGTATTGTCATTAGACCCGTTAGTCTTAACGAGTCGTGGCTGGTGGAGGATTAAAGACAATGTGGTGGTGGCTAGTGGAGGGTGTAACACCCCGTATTTTCATGCATTTAATATTTAATTAAATCGGGAATTCAAAATTACTTGTGTGTCGTAATTTTAATTGAATTAATTATGGCAATTTATATTTAAATATTAATCGGGGAGTGAATGGTTAATATTTAGGGAAATTCATTTACTAAGTGAGTAGTAATGATGTATTTACGTCATTTCGGGTATTAATGACAGGATATGTACTTATTTCAGCCGGGAGTCGGTATAGACTAATTTGGGTGTGAAATAAGGATTTTTATAAATTAATTCGGATGCCAATTCTGAGTATACGGTTGAGTCCGGATGGGCCGAGATAGTCGGAAAAGTATACCCGGGGGTAGTAAACGGGTCACGGGACGTTTTTAGGCATAGTCGGGCCCACACGGGGGCATTTGGGTCACTTGGGCTTGGCCCATTAGGCAAAAAACGAGATTAAGGCTAATTAAACAATTATAAGAAATAAGGGAACGGCTGATGTAAGTTTAGAAGAGACTTAGTGGGTTAGAAAGCCCTAATAGCTAGTTAAAGGCAAACTTGGGGATCACAGGAGAGCCAAAAAGAGTCATCTTCAACCTTGGGCATTCAACTCCAAAATCAGACTCTACGGAACCTAAGGCAAGTGGTTAACTTGCTGTAGCATGTAAATTGTATTTCGATTCATATTCATGTGATGTGTGTAATCGAAGAAATTCGTTTTGGGATTTAAAGGGTATAAACATGGGGTTTTGCAAACCATGAATCTGATTTCTAAATTGAGTAGAAATTCACGTATAATCTGAGTTGTGTATTTGTATCGGGTAAAGATGTGTAAACCATGATGAATTAGAAACGAATTGATGATACTGAATTGATGTTTAAATAGGTTAAAAGATTAAATTGGATTTTACCCCAAACTTGTGGAAACAGTAAAGGAAGTGAATTAATTGATGTTTTTGAACTTTATGGAGATTCCTCATAAGGTATTTGATGTCTATTGTCGATGGGAAAGCTTAGTTTTCAGTGTAGAAGAAGCTAGGGTTTGGAGGTGTGCATCCATGGCTGAAACAGCCAACTCGGGGAAGACGAGGACCTGATGGATCGATCGATCGAAGGTGGACCATCGATCGATCGATGGTCCGGAAACTTTGACAGTTCGCCCAGTTTTTAATATATAGGGAAATTAAATATAAATTCTTCCATGCCTTAATTGTTGAGTAATTAATACATGGGTTTAAATCTAATTAATTGTGAATGAAAATTAATTAGGATTTGAGAGCGACTTGGTGTGACATCATGATTAAAATTAATTGGGATTTGGAGGAAATTATGTGTGTCACACTAAGGTTAAATTTTGGAAAGTTTGTTCAAAATGATTAAATACGGATGTAGTAGACAAGTCCGGGAATAATGGTTGAGCGATACCGAGATGAAAATTTTATTTAGGTAAAGGCTAAATAATTTCGAGTCGGGGATTTCGACTCGGGTGGTGTTATTTCGGGCCACGAGAGTAAGTCTGAATATATTGGTTGGGGCGATACCAAAAGAAATTAATGTGCAAATTAATTAATAATTAGAGTTGGGCCATAAACTCAAAATAAAATGGAATAGGCTTGTGTCACGGACTTAGTGCACGGTGTAGCCGGGGTATTTTATATTTATATATATACGGTGTGTGATAGTATATATATATGACGTGTGCATTAATATCAGTGGATAGATATTATTATTATTATTATTATATATATATATATATACTCTAGTGCTATAGGGGGAGGTTGCGCGTAGTGGATGAATCCCCTAGCTTGAGGAGTAGGGCGAGTATAATCCCAGGTCATAGCGTCCGTTATATGGGTGAGGGGCATCTCACTTTCAGGGAAGGAATAGGACTGCCTCCAACATTTATGTATTAACCAAGTTAGTGAGCGATTCTGACTTGGGGTAACTAGGTTATGTGAATATACCTAGTGGGATAGCACTTTAGAGGATTTATACCCGGTGAGACTTTACTCGGGGGAAATTCTATTATTAAATGTTATTTCAGTATGCTTGTGAATACAGTAATATGATTGAGTATATAATTAGGTAAATAATTATATACGGGCAAATTAATACAAAGCATGAGTTGTATTATATGTATAACAGATGTGGAAGTTATATGAAATTAAAAAGGGAAATGATTTAATTAAGTTGATGATGATAATAACTTAAAAATCATAATTAAGGCATACTCGGTTAGAGTAGGGTGTTTGCAAGGGGTTTTATAATTTATCTAGTCATAAGATGAAGAACTAGGTGAATTTATTTAAGGCGTTAGTAGTGCACATTAGAGGAGGGGTGAGGATGTCCTCAAGGGAGTGCGGCACTAACTAAAATATGGAGAGCATGCATATTTATTTAATTGCAAGTTAATCATTTGCTAAATGTTTTTCAAATGTTTTGGGTACTAACCCTTGCTATAAATTTTTAAAAACCTTTTAGGTGTCCATCCACAGGGACGCCAGACTTGACTCAATTTCAGGGATCCGTTGCTGCAGCATATGTGGATGTTGCGGGAGTTTGATAGACGCCTCACTCTTTCATTCTAGTATAGAGACTTCCATCAGTTATTTCGTGCATGTCGCTCACAGTTCATTAAGTTTTTGTCAGACTTGTTAAGATTGATTACTTGTCTTTATTTTATATTCATTGGAGTTTGGGCCGATGGTTTATTCGGTCAGTTACTTAATTGTGAATGGTTGTTTCAGTTAATTGTGATCATTGTGTAGTTTTATTTCCGCATGAGATTTTCATTTAAGTCAATGAAAGATAAAACTTGACACCAGTCTAATTTTCTCACTTAGGTGGTTAGTAATTAAAAAGGCGACAGTGATGCTAAGAATGAACCAACTGAGAAACCTATTCGAACTTAATTTAGGACTGATCACCCGGGGTTAATTACGCGGGGTGTCACAGATGGTATCAGAGCATCAGGTTCTAGTGTCCTCAGGATCTGTGCGGCTTACTACGTTTCAGCGTAGCACTCGGTTGTTATAGAGCCCTATTATTAGGACTGTTGATTCATTTTCCGCTTGTGAGATATCGTATTTCTGCTGTGAATATTTTTGTGTAAATTGTGTACTTATACAATTCAATCTATTTCAGATGCCACCGAGGAGACAGAGAGCGGAGAGGGTTGAGGCTAGGGATGAGGTCAAGGAGTCATCAGGAGCCACAGGTACCGCCACCACCACCCGAGTTGATTTTCACTCCTCAGGTGGCAGTGATAGTGGCCCAGGCGGTCGAGACAGCGATGCGAGCTATGGCAGCTCACTTTCCACAGCCCCAGGCACCGCCTCCAGTGGCACTAGCAGTTCAGGCTCCAGTGGGGCCACCATCTTGGCAGCGAGTTAGGGAGACCTTTCAGAAGGGTCACCCACCTGAGTTTCGGTGTAGCACAGATGTAGTAGAGGCTTGTGACTGGAAGAAGAACATTCAGCGCCATCTGCGCATGCTGGAGTGTACCGAGGTGCAGAAACAGATGCTTGCTACCTTTCGTCTGTCGGGAGTGGCCCTACAATGGTGGGAGTCAGTTACCACCGCCGGGGAGCAGAATTTGATGACGATAGAAGAATTCTGGGTGCGGTTCGACCGCAAATACTTTCCACCAGCGGTAGAGGCTGAGATGAGGAAAAAGTTCAGTGATTTAGTACAGGGTGACCGATCAGTGGCAGACTATGAGGAAGAGTTCACCCGTTTGGCAAACTTTGTGCCAAATGAGGTGAGCGATGAGGAGCGGAAGAAATCGAGATTTATGGATGGCTTAGCCTGGCGGATCAGGCAACATTTGATCGGGAATCCGGCATTAGTGACTTATACAGATGTCGTTAATGCCGCACTTGTACATTGCCAGGGTCATCGCTTCCATGCGAAGGGGAGCAAGAGGACAGGAGAGCTGAGCCAACAGGGCAAGGCAGTTACTAGTGGTGACACGAGTGGTACTCAGCAGCAAACTGGCAGTCAGCAGGGGAATCAGGCTAAGAAGTTTAAACCTGGTGGGTTCCGACCAGGAGGACAGGGGTTCAGGCAGGGGCAGCCGGGCCCGAATCAGCAGCAAGTTCCTTAGGGCCAAGGGAACAATGGGGGAGGCCAGCAGGGCCAACAGGGCCAACGACAGGGGGATGGTCAGAGACGTTTTGTCTGTGGCCAGCCAGAACACTTTACGAGGGAGTGCCCACAGAGGGGGCAGGAGGCCCAACAAGGGCAACGGGGGCAGATGCCGCCAGCAGCAACAGCAGCCCCACCCGCCCCACCGCAGCAAGGGCAGATGCACTACGGACGTGTGTATAACGTCCGGGATGTTCCCAATCCTCCAGCGCAGCAAGCACCGCCAGCAGTTGAGGGTATGTTTCTCATTCATGGTTATGAGGGTAGTATTCTTTATGATACGGGAGCATCGCATTCATTCATTAAATATAATTTGCTAAACGGGTCGGGTTACTAGAGACTGCGGGTAGTCTTCGGATGTGTGTTGAGTCATCAGTAGGCAGCGGGGCTTCGATTCACTCGAATTGTCGGGGGGTGGACATTTTGATTGGGAGGCTTAGTTTAGCAGCGGACCTCTTGGTGTTAGATATGGAGGGGTATGATGTCATCTTGGGTATGGATTGGTTGGCAGGTTATCGGGCGACGGTGGATTGCTACGAGAGGACAAATCGTGTTCTCCATTCCAGGACAGGAGATGTTTTTTATAGCGATGCCGTTACCTGAGGGAGGGTCACGCACGCACCTGTATTACATCGAGGAGGAAACCTCACAGGAGGTGGCGATTCCGTTGGACTCAATCCCGGTAGTGAGGGACTTTGAGGATGTGTTCCAGGAGATACCAGGGTTGCCACCTAGCAGGGAAATCGAATTTGTAATCGATTTAGCACCGGGGGCGAAGCCAATTGCTCGGGCCCCATACCGTATGGCCCCTTCAGAGATGCGTGAGTTGAGAGAGCAGATTCAGCAGCTTCTGGGTCAAGGTTTCATTCGACGGAGTACATCACCGTGGGGTGCACCGGTGTTGTTTGTAAAGAAGCGGGATGGCTCACTACGGTTATGCGTGGACTATAAAGAGCTGAACAAGGCGAAGATACGGAATAAGTATCCGTTGCCTAGGATTGATGATCTATTTGACCAGTTGAGAGGGGCGTCGTACTTCTCTAAGGTCGACTTGAGGTCAGGGTATCATCAACTACGTATCTGAGAGGAGGAGGATCCTAAGACCGCTTTCCTGTTGCGGTATGGATCTTATGAGTTCAGGGTGATGCCATTCGGGCTCACCAATGCACCAGTAGTGTTCATGGACCTCATGAACAGAGTTTTCAGGGAGTTTCTCGATCAGTTTGTCATCGTGTTCATTGATGACATCCTGATCTACTCACGCACCGAGAAGAAGCACGCCGAGCATCTGCATATAGTTTTACAGACATTGCGGGATCACCAGCTCTATGCCAAATTCGGGAAGTGTGGATTTTGGCTACGGGAGGTTCAGTTTCTTAGCCACGTGGTGTCAGACCGGGGTATTGCGGTGGATCCGAGTACGGTATCGGTGGCGAGGGAGTGGGGGCAGCCCACGACACCGACCGAGGTGCGCAGTTTTCTGGGATTGGCCGATTATGACAGGCGGTTCATCAAAGGATTCTCAAAGATTGCGGGACCTTTGACAAATCTGATCCGGAAAGGGGTACCTTTCACTTAGAGTGATCATTATCAATTAGCTTTCGACGAGCTAAAGGACAAGTTGACATCTGTGTACACTGACGCATCCTTACAGGGACTTGGGGGTGTGCTTCAGCAGGAGGAAAGGGCTATAGCTTATGCGTCCAGAAAGCTAAAGCCCCATGAGAGGAATTACCCCACTCACGACCTGGAGCTAGCAGCGGTCGTTTTAGCTTTGAGGATATGGAGACATTATCTTCTAGGAGAGCAGTTCACGTTATTCACGGATCACAAATCACTTCAGTATCTCTTTACACAAAAGGATCTGAATATGAGGCAGAGGCGATGGCTAGAATTCGTGAAAGACTACCAGTTTGATATTCAGTATCATCCCGGTAAGGCTAATGTGGTAGCAGATGCATTGAGTCGGAGACCGACTGGGGAAATATCAGAAGTCTGGAAAGCGAAGTGGAGAGAGCTTCGATATGAGGATGATGTAGCCAGGACTTGCATGTCAGCATTATCCATCACACCTGAGATCATTATGCGGGTTGTGAGGGCTCAGGCAGAGGATCAGATCTGTCGGGATAGAGTGAGCCAGTTGCTAGCTGAGGGGGTTATTCGGTCAGCTCGGAAGGAGGCTTACGCCTTAATGGGAGGTTAATTGTGCCAGAGGATGAGGAGTTGAGGCACGCGGTTATGACAGAGTCCCATGGGTCGAGATTCGCGGTACATCCCGGTGGGGATAAGATGTACCAGGATATGAGGAGGCAGTATTGGTGGGCAGGAATGAAACGAGACATAGCAGAGTTTGTTTCGAAATGTGCCGCGTGTCAGCTTGTGAAAGTTGACCACCAAAGACCATCAGGGATGCTACAGCCGCTGGAGATTCCCGTGTGGAAGTGGGAGAGCATCGCCATGGACTTCATTACAGGGTTACCTTCATCGCAAAGGGGTCACGATTCCATATGGGTCATTGTGGATCGGTTGACCAAAGTGGCCCACTTTCTGTCGGTTCGCACAGACTTTGAGACGATGCGATATGCGCAGCTATTCATAGCGGAGATTGTTAAGCTGCACGGGGTACCGGTTAATATTGTGTCTGACAGAGAGAAGATCTTTGTGGCCCACTTTTGGCAGAGCTTTCAGAAGGCCATGGGCACGGAGTTACGTTTGAGTACAGCCTATCACCCACAGACTGACGGGCAGACTGAGAGAGTCAATCAGATGCTGGAAGATATGCACAGGATGTGCATATTAGACTTTGGGGGAGGTTGGGAGAAATATCTTCCTTTGGTAGAGTTCGCGTATAACAACTCTTACCAATTCACGATCGGTATGGCACCATTCGAGGCACTATACGGGAGACCTTGTCGTTCACCCGCTTGTTGGTTAGAGGTGGGGGACAACAAACTATTGGGGTCGGAGATTGTTCAGGAGACGTCTGCCAAGATGGAGTTGATCCGAGGGAGGATTTGGATAGCTCAGGATAGGCAGAAGAGTTACGATGATGCTTCACGGAGACATGTGGAGTTAGAGGTTGGGGATCAGGTATTAGTCCGGGTGTCCCCTATGAAAGGGGTGATGAGGTTCGGCAAGAAGGGTAAGTTACCACCGAGGTACGTGAGACCTTTCTCTATTATCGAGAGGGTGGGGCCAGTAGCTTACAGGCTGGGATTGCCAGAGCACCTTCAGCGGATACACGATGTGTTCCATGTGGCATCGCTGAAGAAATATCGCAGGAGCGAGAGGGCCTTCTGGCACATTCCACTCGAGGAAATTGATTTACAGCCAGACATCTCATACGAGGAGAGACCGGTGGCTATTCTGGACCGTAGTGAGCGGAAGTTACGATCCAAGGTTGTTCCACTAGTTAGAGTACAGTGGGGTCATCACAACGTTAACGAGTCTACCAGGGAGCGGGAGGAGGATATGCGGGAACAATATCCAGAGCTTTTCACCACAGGTACGACCTAATTTCGGGGACGAAATTCCTTTGTAAGGGGGGGAGTATGTAACACCCCGTATTTTCATGTATTTAATATTTAATTAATTCCGGAATTCAAAATTACTTGTGTGTCGTAATTTTAATTGAATTAAATATGGCAATTTATATTTAAATATTAATCGGGGAGTGAATGGTTAATATTTAGGGAAATTCATTTACTAAGTGAGTAGTAATGATGTATATACGTCATTTCGGGTATTAATGACAGGATATGCGCTTATTTCAGCCGGGAGTCGGTATAGACTAATTTGGGTGTGAAATAAGGATTTTTATAAATTAATTCGGATGTTAATTCTGAGTATACGGTTGAGTCCGGATGGGCCGAGATAGTCGGAAAAGTATACCCGGGGGTAGTACACGGGTCACGGGACGTTTTTAGACATAGCCGGGCCCACACGGGGGCATTTGGGTCACTTGGGCTTGGCCCATTAGGCAAAAAAGGGATTAAGGCTAATTAAACAATTATAAGAAATAAGGGAACGGCTGATGTAAGTTTAGAAGAGACTTAGTGGATTAGAAAACCCTAATAGCAGTTAAAGGCAAACTTGGGGATCACAGGAGAGCCAAAAAGAGTCATCTTCAACCTTGGGCATTCAACTCCAAAATCAGACTCTACGAAACCTAAGGCAAGTAGTTAACTTGCTGTAGCATGTAAATTGTATTTCGATTCATATTCATGTGATGTGTGTAATCGAAGAAATTCGTTTTGCGATTTAAAGGGTATAAACATAGGGTTTTGCAAACCATGAATCTGATTTTTAAATTGAGTAGAAATTCACGTATAATCTGAGTTGTGTATTTGTATCTGGTAAAGATGTGTAAACCAGGATGAATTAGAAACGAATTGGTGATACTGAATTGATGTTTAAATGGGTTAAAAGATTAAAATGGATTTTACCCCAAACTTGTGGAAACAGTAAAGGAAGTGAATTAATTGATGTTTTTGGACTTTATGGAGATTCCTCATAAGGTATTTGATGTCTATTGTCGATGGGAAAGCTTAGTTTTCAGTGTAGAAGAAGCTAGGGTTTGGAGGTGTGCATCCATGGCTGAAACAGCCAACTCAGGGAAGACGAGGACCTGATCGATCGATCGATCGATCGAAGGTGGACCATCGATTTGATCGATGGTCCGGAACCTTTGACAGTTCGCCCAGTTTTTAATCTATAGGGAAATTAAATATAAATTCTTTCATGCCTTAATTGTTGAGTAATTAATACATGGGTTTAAATCTAATTAATTGTGAATGAAAATTAATTAGGATTTGAGGGCGACTTGGTGTGACATCATGATTAAAATTAATTGGGATTTGGAGGAAATTATGTGTCACACTAGGGTTAAATTTTGGAAAGTTTGTTCAAAATGATTAAATACGGATGTAGTAGACAAGTCCGGGAATAATGGTTGAGCGATACCGAGATGTAAATTTTATTTAGGTAAAGGCTAAATAATTTAGAGTCGGGGATTTCGACTCGGGTGGTGTTATTTCGGGCTACGAGAGTAAGTCCGAATATATTGGTTGGGGCGATACCAAAAGAAATTAATGTGCAAATTAATTAATAATTAGAGTTGGGCCATAAACTCAAAATAAAATGGAATAGGCTTGTGTCACGAACTTAGTGCACGGTGTAGCCGGGGTATTCTATATTTATATATATACGGTGTGTGATAGTATATATATATATATGACGTGTGCATTAATATCAGTGGATAGATATTATTATTATATATATATATACCCTAGTGCTATAGGGGGAGGTTGCGCGTAGTGGATGAATCCCCTAGCTTGAGGAGTAGGGCGAGTATAATCCCAGGTCATAGCGTCCGTTATATAAGTGAGGGGCATCTCACTTTCAGGGAAGGAATATGACCGCCTCCAACATTTATGTATTAACCAAGTTAGTGAGCGATTCTAACTTGGGGTAACTAGGTTATGAGAATATACCTAGTGGGATAGCACTTTAGAGGATTTATACCCAGTGAGACTTTACTCGGGGGAAATACTATTATTAAATGTTATTTCAGTATGCTTGTGAATACCGTAATATGATTGAGTATATAATTAGGTAAATAATTATATACGGGCAAATTAATACAAAGCATGAATTGTATTATATATATAACAGATGTGGAAGTTATATGAAATTAAAAAGGGAAATGATTTAATTAAGTTGACGATGATAATAACTTAAAAATCATAATTAAGGCATACTCGGTTAGAGTAGGGTGTTTGCAAGGGGTTTTATAATTTATCTAGTCATAAGACGAAGAACTAGGTGAATTTATTTAAGGCGTTAGTAGTGCACATTAGAGGAGGGGTGAGGATGTCCTCAAGGGAGTGCGGCACTAACTAAAATATGGAGAGCATGCATATTTACTTATTACTGCAAGTTAATCATTTGCTAAATGTTTTTCAAATGTTTTGGGTACCAACCCTTGCTATAAAAATTTTAAAAACCTTTTAGGTGTCCAGCCACAGGGATGACAGGCTTGACTCAATTTCAGGGATCCGTTGCTGCAGCATATGTGGATGTTGCGGGAGTTTGATAGACGCCTCACTCTTTCATTCTAGTATAGAGACTTCCATCAATGATTTCGAGCATGTCGCTCACAGTTCATTTAGTTTTAGTCAGACTTGTTGAGATTGATTACTTGTCTTTATTTTATATTCATTGGAGTTTGGGCCGATGGTTTATTCGGTCAGTTACTTAATTGTGAATAGTTGTTTCAGTTAATTGTGATCATTGTGTAGTTTTATTTCCGCATCAGATTTTCATTTAAGTCAATGAAAGATAAAACTTGGCACCAGTCTAATTTTCTCACTTAGGTGGTTAGTAATTAAAAAGGCAATAGTGATGCTAAGAATGAACCAACTGAGAAACCTGTTCTAACTTAATTTAGGACTGATCACCCGGGGTTAATTAGGCGGGGTGTCACAGAGGGTGGGGCTGCCTGGGCCGCCAGAAGTTTGGCCATTTATTGTTGCAACTCCGTAATTTGATGCCTCAACTCTCGATTCTCATCTTGTTGTTCTTGTTTGAATTTCTTGGGAGCCACTGAAGAGTAGTGAACAATTTTGATAAAAATAAATAAATACACCGATACACTGACACTAATGTGGAGTTTCACCAGCTCTGATACCAATTTGACGTAAACCACCCGTTAAAAGGCTCCTAAAAATATCTAAACACCAATTTAGAGAGAGAATATTATTTTCGATTGTCAAAATTCAAGTTTACCTCAGATGAGACTTACAAGTGGGTATTTAAAAGGGAGGAGTAGCTTAGGCTCCAAGCTAAGGCACTAATTACAAAAATGCCATTATTACTCCTTACCCTCTAAATACTAAGACAAAACAAAAGAAAATACAATAACAAAAATAAAGGGAAATTAATAAAAAGAAATAAAACTACGAATATGCCCAAAAAGACGAAAATGACCCCGATTCACATCAGACTCGAACGCATTTTCACGAGTCGGATACATTTGATTCGGAGATTTCTTCCCAATGTTTAGGAATGGGATTGAAGTTGTGATTGGAGGTGATGTGTTTAGTGGTGAGTTTGTGGATCCATTTTTGGTGACATTTGATATGCGCTCGGAGGAAATTCTCTGAGGCGTAACATTGAGGGGGCTCATCACGGGAATCTCGGGTCGCGACTTTGTTGGTCAGCCATTTTTGGGTTGTGTTCCTATTCTCCGTGGACTTCTTGCAAGCAGGTACAAAGGGAGTTTTCGAGGACGGCTCTTCTTCCATTTGAGGAGCTATTTGATGGGTGCCTTGCTTTCTTACCATCCATCTCCTACGCTCAAGAACAAGCTTTTTGAAGCCGGGAAGAGTGATGGAAATAGGCCATTTTTTGGGATTATTTGTCATTTTTATTTTCTTTTGCATTTTCTTTTATTTTTTAATTATTGTATTTTCCTTTATTTTTGTTATTGTATTTAGAGGTAAAGAGTAGTAATGGCATTCTTGTAATTAGGGCCTTAGCTTGGAGCCTAAGCTACTCCTTCCCTTTAAATACCCGCTTGTAAGCCTCATTTGAGTTAGACTCGAATTTTGATTTGGAAAAGAGTATTTCTCTCTAAAAGTGTGTTTATGTATTTTTAGGAGCCTTTTAAAATGTAGTTTACGTCACAAAATAATAGATTTGCCAAATGTTGCAACAATAGAATAGGTATTTGGTCTCTGGACATAACATGCATGCTGCAAAAACAAATATCTCCTCAAGGTGATAGTAGAAGCAGAACATACAAATCAATTTTGCGATAATTATTAAATCCCAAACAATGACAGGCACAGTAAATAAATTCAAAAGCCTGTAGGGATCTATAGTTCAGCCGTCATGTGTAAAATAATATATTTAATTAACCTTATTTAGATTATTTGCATGTATTAAAAAGGAAGAGACCAAGGAAATTTTGTAGGACTCTCTGCAGCCTCATGTAGCAAGAAGAATGGTGTGGCAATGCAGTCCAGTAGTAGTAGTTGTAGTAGCACTAATACTACTACTAGTACTACTACTACTACTACTACTACTACTAATAATAATAATAATAATAATAATAATAACAATTAATAATAATTATCATTATTATTATTATTATTAGCTTTGAAAATAGCATTTCCTAAAGGAAAATACTAGGTCAAACTTTTAGTACCTCATTCGTCTTCAATCCATCATATGGCACCTATTAGACAGTTGAAACAAAGTAACTGTTATTGCCAGCAATATATTCAAATTCTGAAAATCTGGCAGTTGAAGAAGGTAGCAAAGACCATGATGTTAAGCATTTAATCGCGTACTTTTTTCACAACAGCAACCGTAAACCAGACAAATGAAAGGAAGAAACAAACGACAAACACTCTGAACTTACAAGAGGTATCAACCTATATAACTTACTGATGTAAGCTAGAGCATTTTTACAACAACAATTCAGAGGCCAATGACCTAGTTTCTCTCTCTAATTCTCATTCATTCGCAAAAGTAAAGTGGTTGCAAAGAATGGCCAATGGCATTATTTATATGAATAGGTATCTTGCTAGCCAAGATAATCCCAAAGTGTAAAATGACTACGGAGGATACAATAAAGACGTTAAAAGGAAATGTGACCCTCTAACCTAATATAATAACTAAAAGAGGGAAATAACCTAATAATATATGAAAATTAAAATTACAAATAAATCCAGAACATGTCACTCTCCCTGTGGGAGCTCATTTTTTACTAGCCCATGAGAGTAGCCGAACGAGTCTCAATAAAAACACTTGGCCCGGCCCAAATCATGGTTCAACTTTCACACGAGACTTTCAGTAACGTGAGAACACTCATGGATATGGTCAAATCAGGTACCAAGAATCTCGGACGAGATAATAAGTATCTTATTATGGGCACGCTATGATGGAGTTCCTTAAACAACTCAAACACTCTATTTGTTCAATCATAAATATGGATAGCTCAAAGAATAGGTATTTTATTCAAAAGGGAATAGCTGAGATAGATCTATGCGCGATGGACCGGTGCGCCAAACCGGAAGTAGGAGGATCCGGAAGCGTAGGAGCAAGGTGCAGGAAAGCCAGGTGCTAGCTAGGTTTGGTCCCGTCATTGTCTTAGCCTTAGCTCTGTCCTAGCTTAAGCTACACGCGTCACTTTCATTTACTATTTTATACGCCACTTCCCAGTCAATGCGAATAGATTCTTTGCTTGTTTACCCCGTATCTTAGAAAGATGTGATCTCCTTGCCACCTACCCTCTACTCTAGTATGCTATTGACTTCCTGCCAACTGCAATACATAGTTCCAAGGGAATGAAGATAGGGCGTTGTGCGGTAACTAGAAGTGAGTATACTAAACCTTCACTTAAAATGAAGATAGGTCGTTGTACTCCCTGACCAGGGCAAAGGGAAGAAAAAATTGTAATCGTTGAGAGACACTTAATAAGAACAAGAAACCTCTTCGTGGACCTAGGCAAATTATCAAACCACGTACATCGTTGTTGTGTGTGATTCCTTTTACTTTCTGCCATTAGTGATTGTTTTCGAAGATTCTTTTATTGTGAATTTTTCTGCACTCACAATTGACGCCGTCTGCGGGAACCGGCTTGTATTTCTACAAAAACAATCATTACCGGAAAGCCTGCAATGTCTCACTACAGCAGCAACATTCCACAAGCCGGCGATGTTTAGGAAGACCACCCAGCCCCTCCTGGGGTCAGGTCTAAAATTCGCCAATATTCAAAGCCAAGGTTTCGCCAAGAAAGGCAACCCTCGGAAGAGAGCCATGGGCCGCCAAGGTCCACTCAAATTTCTAGGCTAGTCGATGCCTATTAAGCCAGACTCCCGAGAACAAGAAGAGGCGGCTCGCCGCCAAGAAGAAGAGAATGCTCGCCTAAAGAGAGACGACTGGAAAGAATGGAGAGAGAGATCTCCAGAAACACAAGGCGGCGTCGAGACAGGACACCTAGCCCTCAGGGGGGAGACTCCCCCAGCAGAGGAAGGAGCACTAGGCGTGACTAGGAGAGAGTTAAACGTGGCAAATCAGAGCGAGCACGATCAAAGCGTGGCTAGCAGGAGAGGCACCACCGGAACAATGATCGATCAAGTGAGGATATAAGGATCCTGGTCCGTAAGGAGATGGGCCAACACCCGACACACCGAGGAGCCAGATCAACCGGAGAGCTTGCCAGAAGAGTTCTCTACTCTCAGATGAAGACCTTTTTTTCAAAGAAAATCGAATGAGAGGAGCCCCCCAAGAAGTTCGTTGTCCTCAAGTTTAAGATCTATGACGGGAAAGCAGACCCTATAGATCATGTCAGGCAATATCAGCAGGCAATGACCTTATGGAGCCACAATGACGCACTCATGTGCAGAGTCTTCCCTTCTAGCCTACATAATGTAGCACAGAAGTGGTTCGAAAGGCTTCCCTACAATTCGATCAGGAATTTTGCAACATTGGCAGAGGCTTTCACGGCACAATTTATAACGAGCAGCTCCCACCTTAAGCGGATGGATGCAATGCTCATTATGAAGAAGACACAGGAGAACATCAGGGATTATGCCAAAAGATACTGGGAAGTTTTTAATGAGATTGAGGATTGCTCGGAGCCGGTTGTCGTAGCATCCTTCAAAATCGGCTTGCCAACCACCTCTTTGCTTCACCAATCCCTCACCAAAAAGGAAGCCATAAGCATCGATACTCTTATAACTCGTATCGAGAAGTACGCCAAGGTTGAAGACGTGGTCCATCCTAGTGGGGGAGACAATAGTTGAGCAAAAGCGAACAAGGGGGCAGAAAAGAATGATACCCAGAAGAAGGGAAGCAAGAATGGGGGCAAGAACGGCTCCAAGAATGGAAACAACAGTGACCCTCTAAGGTGTTCCAAGTTGTAATAGTCTTTAAGGAACCCATCTACAACATCCTTGGTAAGATCAAGGATGCACCTTTTATCAAATGCCCAAGAAGATGGGCGTCTATCCAACTAAAAAGAACAACCGAGAATTGCAAAACTCTAAAGTCACATCTGGAAAAGCTCGTTCAGGCAAGGCACCTCAGCGAGTACGTTGAAAAGAAGGCGGTAAAGGTCACAGCCAATGGGGACCAGAAGCCAGACAATGTTCTCGATGATGAAACGGGACACGAGTTTGCAGTAATTCATGAGGCGTCAGACCTCAAACAGATTCAGGGCAACGCCGTTCGAATGGAACTCAAGAAGGTAACTGCCGTGATGGAAGCTTTTCAGATCGATCCCACCAAAACTCAGGCAGGAAAGCGTCGGCGACCAGAAGGCGTTGATTACACGAAGCACATTGTGCTCATAGAAGAAGACTTGGTCGGGGTAAGGACCCGACATCATGACGCATTGGTGATCACACTTAGGATTGCTAACTGGAATGTTGACAAGCTACTTGTAGACCAGGGGAGTTCATCTGAAGTGATGTGTCTAGACCTGTTCCATAAACTAAAATTGAATGTCGCCGACCTCAAAAAAGCCACTGTTCCATTGGTCGGCTTCACAGGAAGGATCACCATGCCATTAGGAAAGATCATCTTGCCAGTCAAAGCATAAAACATCTCGAAGTTAATTAAGTTTCTATTAATAGCCATCGAGTCCCCATATCATGCTATTTTGGACAGAGGTTGGCTCCACGCTATAAAGGTTGTTCCATCCACTTATCATCAAAAGCTGAAGTGCATTACAGATCGTGGAGTGGTCGAGATCCGCAGCGACCAGGCTACAGCCCGAAAGTGCTTTATCGCAGCCATCCTCCCAAAGAAAGAGAAGGAGCTCAAGAATGCTCAGGAGAAAGCCCAAGAGGGGCTATTCTCTCCAAATAGCAACTACAGTATGATCGACCAGGGGTGGAAGAGACCAGGGTCCACACCGCAGACAGCGCCGTCGAAAGCCTGGAAGAAGTTGTAGCCGATGACAACTTGACAGAAAAGAAATTTTTGATTGGATCTGCTCTCACCGATCAAAGAAAAGGGAACTGGTTGCGCTCCTTAAGAGCAACATAGATGTTTTTGCATGGGAGCCTTATGAGTTACCAGGGATTGACCCTAGCATGGAGTGACACCGCCTATACGTCGATCCTACTTTCAAGCCCATCACTCAAAAGGCTCGCAGAACATCCCCCGAGAAGGCTAAAGCAGTGGAGGAGGAGATAGGGAAGCTACTGGAGGTGGGATCCATCAGGGAAGTTCAGTTACCCGTATGGTTATCGAACCCAATAGTGGTACCCAAAAGCAACGGCAATTGGAAGGTGTGCATCAATTTTACCGACCTCAACCGGGCATGTCCTAAGGATAGCTTTCCTCTCTCGAAGATAGATCAATCGGTACATCGACACATGAGAGGATGAGCTTCCTTGACGCTTACTCTGGATATCATCAGATCTTTCTGTATGTACGGCCAGACCAGCATAAGACCTCCTTTATAACCTCAATTGGGTTGTACTGCTATAAGGTCATGCCGTTTGGCCTCAAGAACGCAGGGGCAACTTACCAAAGATTGGTAACCAAGATGTTATTCTGAATTGTATCATTGATAGAATGGATTACAACTTCCCGTATGTTGCTGGTTTCTTTCAGTCCTCCCACCGCGTTGATAGGTCTGTGTCACCTCCCTAGGTTGGCTTCCCCCCCTTGTATAGTAAGGGTCAACGGAACATCTAAATTCCTTATATTATCTGTGGGATTCTGTTCTAGTTGTTGAGACTAAACAATCGTTCTTTCTTCCATGGCGAATGAAAAAGTAAAGGCTGATCAGGTTAACTTCCGTCTGATTGGAATTTATTGCAAACAAATAGGAGAAACGATGGAAGTGTACATCGACGACATGCTTGTTAAAAGCAAGAACAAGGCCGATCACCTCTCAGACATACTAGCAACCTTCGAAATCCTCGGGAAGTATCGAATGAAGCTTAATGCAAGTGCTCATTCGGTGTCCAGTCAGGAAAATTCTAAGGCAACCTAGTGAGTAAGAGGGGAATCGAAGCCAACCCAGATCAAATCGACGCTATCACTAGGGTCCAGCCCCCTCAGACATTGAGAGATGTTCAGAAGCTTACTGGGATGCTCGCGGTGCTCAATCGCTGCCGACTATTCTTCCAACTCTTAAAGAAAGGTAAAGGCCTAGTATGGAATGTTGACTGTTCGCAAGCTCTGGGAGAGATCAAGTCATACCTCAGTAAGCACTGCTGGTAATTCCGGACGACGAAGAACAACTGTATCTTTACCTGGCAGTATCAAACAATGCTATAAGCTCTGCCTTAGTATGTGAAAAGGAGGGAGAACAGCATTCGGTCTACTACGCCAGTAAGACGCTCCTAGATGCTAAACAACGGTACTTGCCTCTAGAAAAGTTCGCCTATGCCCTAGTAATCACTTCAAGGAAGTTGAAGCACTACTTCGAAGCTCATTTCATAACAGTAATCACCTCTTACCCACTCAAAGCCGTTCTACGAAGGGCAGACCTCTCTGGGCGTCTTTCGAAGTGGTCGATTGAGCTCGAAAAATTCGACATCCACTTCCAGCCCAGAACAGCATTCAAAGGACAGATCCTAACAAATTTTATTGTTGAGTTCATAGGAGACACCGTCCACAGGTTGAACACTGTATGTTGATGGAGCCTCAAATTTGAAGGGAACAGGAGTGGGGATTGTTCTCATCACCCCGGAAGACACCATAATCGAGCAAGGAATCAGATTGGGATATGAAACCTCCAACAACGAAGCTGAGTATGAAGCACTGATCATCAGTTTGCAAAAAGCCAAACTACTGGGAGCATCAATGTATCCGGTGATTCCAAACTGGTCTCCAAGCAGGTAAGTAGAGACTTCAATGCCAAAGACGATCGAATGGCAGCATACCTCAACGTAGTAAGAGGACTCATGGGAGACTCTGAAAAGGTGGAAATCCAACAGTTCCCACGAGGACAAAACAGTCACGTTGATGCTTTAACAGCACTAAGCTCGGCAATCGACTCTGACGTAAGGAGGACAATCCAGATAGAGTTCCTCGCACAGCCCAGTATCGATCATGCAGTCGTAGAAGTGCTCCTCACAGATAAAGTCCCAAGCTGGATGGACCCCATCATCAACTATCTACGAAGTGATGTACTGCCAGACGACAAGAAGTCGGACCATCAAATTAGTGTCAAGGCTGCTCATTTCTACCTCAACCCAAAAGGGAAATTTTACAAGAAATCATTTACAAGCCCCTACCTCCAATGCATTCACCCACAAGATGTCGAGCGAGTACTTAGTGAACTCCATGAGGGCACATGTGGGAGACGCAAGTGGACGATCGTTAGCCTTTCAAGTGATCAAGGAAGGATATTGATGGCCTCACATGCAGCAAGACACTAGTGCTTACACTCGCAAATGTGAAAAGTGCCAAAAGCACTCGCCTATGGTTCACCAGCCTGCCAGCAGCCTGAAATCTCTTACCAATCCATGGCCTTTCGCTCAATGGGGATTAGACATTGTAGGACCACTGCCTACTGCACCTGCAAATCGCAAGTATCTGCTAGTCGCCACAAACTACTTCACCAAATGGGTGGAGGCGGAACCATTGGCAAACATTCGAGACTCTGACATGACAATGTTCATATAAAGGAACATCATAACTCGCTTTGGGATACCAAGGACAATCATCACCGACAACGGTACACAATTTGAAAGTGGTTTCTTTCAAGCTTTCTGCGACGAGCACAACATCAAACACCACTTCAGTTCCGTGGCGTATCCCCAAATCAATGGGCAAGCGGAAGCTTCCAACAAAACCATGATCGATGGAATGAAAAAACGATTGGAAAAAGCTAAAGGTGCTTGGGTGGATGAACTCCCTCATGTTTTCTGGGCCTATGGCACAACGCCCAGGAAACCAACGGAGGAAACACCATTTGCCTTTGCTTATGGCATAGAGGGCTATCATCCCTCTAGAAGTAGGTCTCCCCACTATGAGAACCACACTGGTCGACCAAGGCCTCAATGATGAAGCACTACGCACTGAACTTGACCTAGTAGCTGAGCGACGAGAGCTACGTTTGATCAAGTTGGCTTCCTACCAACAGCAACTAGCCAAGAAATACAACAAAAGAGTCAATTAGAGGAAGTTTTCATTAGGGGACTATGTCCTGCGAAAAGTCCTCGGCAGTGCTGTAAAACCATCAGACGGCAAACTGGGAAGGACCATTCAGGGTTATCAGAGATGATCCTCAAGGAGCATATCATTTGGAAACGTTAGAGGGCAGGGAGATACCAAGAGCATGGAACACAGCCAATCTCAAGAAGTTCTACTTTTAGAGCTTCTTTTTTATCTTTTAAGTTAGCAGAATTTTTATTTTTTGCTTGATAAAGACGATTTGCAATGAACAAAGGCCAGATTTGCCCATCTATTCTCGAATTTTACATTCGCTGCTTAACTTATATTGACTATATCTCATTTATTTGCACATTTTTCAATGATAACTCCGATGTACATATCTGGATGCCTAACAAACATGGTTAGCAAGTTAACTATGTACACTTCAAATTACCCTCAGCCCCTTGTTGTAACTACAAGAAGCCCCATGAGTTGCCCCGGCAACAACAAAAGCCCTACAGGGGATCCTTAGGCAATAAAGCCAACTCTGGTTGGTCACCAACTTCTGTTGGTGGAAAAAAAGCTTGCTCGGGTGGATTGTCCACTAGCCAGGTGCATTCTCGCCATCATCTCATTTAGGCCTAAGATAGTGTCACGACACCACCTAAAAGGTAAAACGAATGGAATGATATTACTTAGGCATATTGGGCTGGGAGAATGTTCAAACAGATAACAGGCAGAGCACTAGTACTTAAATATCGTTTAGTTGGCTGAAAAAGTCCAAATCGATTCAAACTAAGTATAAGTAACAATAAAGCCCAAGATCGACCAGTCAGGATCACTTTGGTCAATAAAAACAACATATAACCATCAGCGTCTCTCAAATGTCATTTAGTCAGATATAAAGCTCAAAATGGCAAAATCAGAGGCAAACAGATGTTTGATTTGTTAATTATATAACTAGCCAAATATTTTGTCAGCATGAGCTCAAAACACAAAACTAATTGAAAGGTAGTAAGCAACAAATTTTCATTAAACGAAACGTTATGTTTACAACCAAAACTTAAATATACAGGAAGTTTATAATGGCCGGGAATAGCGAGCAAGGTAATCTGCTACACGCGCTCTCCGACCATCATCTGGGTGCGGCACAAGCTCTTCCCCAACAACCTCAAAGTGATGTTCCAGAAGCTGAGCAGGAATAGCGTCAATTGGAATCCACCGATCATCTCTAGAGAAGGGATTATATCGGTAGGTCGAGCAATCAATTTGATATTTGTACCACAAGGGGAGTCCTTAGGAATCCTTAGTTCTTTAAGAGCACTAAGCCACCCCCGGACAAAGGTAAGGTCTTCTGCCTCCTTCAGCTTAACTGGAGCATCAGTCCAGCCTTAGTCATAACCATCTGTCCAGACCTGTCTAAAACCCCTTTTGAACAGATGCCTTAACCTTATCACATCCCTCTGAAGACCGGCAGCGATTACATACACTAGTTGAACATATCCTTTCAGCTCGGCAACTTCCCTTTGTAAAGCTTGAAACTTAGCTCGAGTAACCCCACTAATCGATGACGAAGTTCCTAGCAACACCAAGGAGGACCCTGGTGGGATCAAGGTTCTAAAAGGCGCGAGGCGTGGTCGAGGCGTAGAGGTCAAGCCTCAAGCCTTAGGAGCCTAGGCGAAGCCTAGGCGTAAAAAGGCGTTTGTCCTTTTTTTATTATTTTAATTATTCCAAGGCTAGTAATATAATAAAATAGTACATACCTTGAATTTTGAAAATATATCCATATGTTTGGTAGCCATCTTTCTCACATTCATGCTCCATAACCAATATTTGTCAACTAATCCTTTGTTTTGTTTAAAAAAAGTGTGCCTTAAGCCTTTTACTAAGAATAGGGGGTAATAAGGCGTAGGCGATGCGTTTCTTTCAAGCCTCAAGCCTCAAGCCTAGGCGGGCCTAGGCGGAGCCTAGGCGGGCCTTTTAGAACAGAGGGTGGGATGATCCCCTTCAGACAAGCAATCTCCCTCTTTAAGTCATCATTCTCCTTCTGAATCAGCTCGCTAACTTGGTTTACCTCTCTAGCATCTAAAAGTTTGGCCTTTAGGTCATTTACCTCCTCTGGGACTGAAGACCCAACTTCTTCCATTTCCTGGAGTTTATCTTTCAGTTTAGCGACCAACTCAGACTGGTCCTTGTACTGGCGATTCTTGCTCGCAAAGATTTGCAGATCTTTACAAAGGCCTGGCGAACCTTCAGATCAACATTCGACCCAAGAATTTATCCCAGTGGAGAATTCACAGGAATATATTCATCTATATCAATGCGCTATATACAGTAAAACAAGCAATAGATTCGATAAAACATCAGTATCAGCATATGTTAAGTTGTAAAAACATTCTCTTCATTCAAATTATAATGGGGGCAAAACACCGAAGTACAAGTTCGGAAATCACACAATACAACAAACAAAAAGTAAAGTAGCAGAAGCCCTAGGCCAACAAAAAGATCCTACACCTACTCGGAAGAAGCTGGCTCTTTCCTCTTGTCAACAGCTGGTGCCACCTGATCGCCAGCAATCACGATCGCAACAAAGTCATCTGCAACTTGGCCAGCAGAAGGGTCTTCAACAGTAGGGCCAGCTGTTTCTATCCTAGCTTGAATCGGAGGCTGGTCAATCAAAGGTTCCACAACTTCCATAGGATTTGGATCTGGCTCGTACTGGGAGAACAAAGGAGAGTCAGCTAAAACTTCTACCGCTACCAAAGCTTGGTCCCTGCCTTTCTTGAATCCCAATTGCGGAACATAAGCAATATGACGCTCATGTCGTCATATGGATGACGCTGCCTCCCAGCCTTCGTTGTATGAGCTTTCTCGAGCAACAATCGCTTCTCCCTCCAACTTGTCCACTTTGGTCGACAGCTCCTTGTTGGCCTGTGCCACTTTTGGTTTATCAGCAATCACTTAAGCGTAGATCTCCCGCAGCTCGACGAGCTCTTTTTCAAGCTCCCCCTTCAGAGCGTCCAAGGCCTTCTCGACGTAAGGACTCTTCCAGCTCAATGTACTTCCTGAACTAGTCGGCCCTACCACGAAGCAACGTAAAAAAATCATAAACAAACTGCAAAGAGAATTAGAAAACACAAGTCAAATTACCAAAGGATCGAGAAAGAAGGATTGGGGAACTTAAGAGGAAAGTGACGTACCAATGCAAGCCCTTGAACTAACTTCAGGACTAACTAGTCGGCACCCATTTTTTTGGAGCGCTAGCGATCAGCTGCGACACGACCCCCTCCAGAAGTGCAGGGGCAAGAAAGGGAGAGTCAGCCACACTCCTCCCTTTAGCAGCGGCCGAGGAAGAAACAACAGGAGCCTTCAAGGCATGAGCCATCTTCTCCTCTTCCCTCTTCCTCTCTCTTCCCTAGTCTCTCTCTTTCTTTTTCTTTTTCTCTTCCTCTTCCCTCTTCTTCTTCTTTACTTCACTCTCCCTCACTCCCGATTTGTAGCCACTTACATTAGGGGAGTCCCCATCCTTCCTCTTCAATGATTTCATACGATCAGACAATAGATTGTCATCATCGTCATAATCAATCAAATACCTCCTTCTTGGTGGTGGTGCCATTCTCTCTTTTTCTTCCTCTTCTTCGTTGGTTTCTTCCCTAACTTCTCCTTTACCCTCTCCTCCTCTTCTTCTTCTAACAAAATGGGTTCAAAAGGGCGACCAATCTCCTTCTCTGAAACCTCCAACTCAAGAATGGAGTCAACTAGCCTAGCAGTGAAGCTGGAGGCAGTGTTCTTGTACTCAAGGAGATAAGCAACCGAACAGGGATGCTCGCTGTCAGCAAGATAATCCCTAATCCGCCAAGCTTTCAGAAGTTCAGAAGCACTAAACTCACGAGAGTCTGGTTCCTGATTCTTCCCCCTACTGCAAAGACAATCAGGATAAAAATAGCACAAACATATCAGAAAAACCAAGAAGAAGAAACAGCAAGCACATAATAGAAAAGGGAGACAGTGTTAGCGACCTATAAATTCCTCCCCAAAGGTTGGGATCCTAGGTTCCCTATACCTTACACCCTCTGATTGGGGAGGATACTGCCAATTTCTAGCAATGAAGCCCTTCATTCCAATAATCCTTATGTGAATCAGGCAAGTTCAGCACTCCTCGCCTTCAAGTACAGGAGTCCACCTTTTGTATGAGAAAACACATAACAAAAATAAATTTCTGCAAGCCCTAAGTTGGTCCCATACAACTCATTTATCCTATGAACGCCATTTACAATTTTCCAAACATAAAAAGTACACTTGGCAAGAACAATGGCAAAGTACTGGAAGAAATGTAAAAACAAGCGATTAGGGGGAAATGTCAAACCCCCTTAAGAGACCAACAGGGTATGAATACAATGGTCGTCATCTATAATACGAATGTTCTGAGGAATAGGAACACACTCGATGTCCACCCAATCAGGAATATTATAGCATTTTCTAAATTCAGAAAGAGATTTGTTATCAAGCATTGCCATTTTCTACACAAAACCCTAACTACAGCTATAGAAACGTTTCAGAAGAGAAAGAGCCAGAGATAAGTTAGAGCTAAAACTTACTAACGTGGATGAAGCCTTAGGGAATCGCTGAAGAAAAGCTCTGATTTTGAAGAAGAAGATGAAGAGAAGAAGCTTGGAAATGAAGTACACACAGAAATAACCAAGGGCACTTGACTGACGGTTAAGTTGCACTTGAACGGTTTTCAAAGTGTCTCAAATCATGAGTCGCGCTTCCCCAGGAAGATCTCAACTCTTCAAATTTCCTCCCGAAGACAAGCGCATCCTCACCAGCTTTCATAAATAACAAAAATGTCATTTCACTATTTCAGGTCGTGGTCCTACTAGCTCGGTTAAAATCTATTAGCCCAAAATTATGGGCCAAAAGATTTTAGGGGTAATTGTGGGAACTCGTTTTTTATTAGCCCTTGAGAGTAGCCGAACAAGTCTCAATAAAAACACTTGGCCCGGCCCAAATCGTGATTCAACTTCCACACGAGACTTTCAGTAATGTGAGAACACTCGTATATATGGTCAAATCAGGTACCAAGAATCTCAGACGAGATAATCAAGTATCTTATGGTCAATCCGCTATAATGGAGTTCCTTAAACAACTCAAACTCTGTAACGAACAGATCTATAAATTATACTCCCTAACCCAAGGCAAAGGGATGAAAAAATTATAATCATTGAAAGACACTTAATAAGAACAAGTAACCTCTCCGTGGACGTAGGCAAATTACTTGTTGTGTGTGATTCCTTTTACTTTCTGCCATTTGTGATTGTTTTCGTAGATTCTTTTATTGTGAATTTTTCTACACTCACACTCCCCAACTGAGAATATCAAGTAAAAGAGGGGACTGCCATTTGAGAAATGCGAATACCATCGTTCTCCCCAACTGAGGAGCGAAGACATTCACGGAAATGCACAGTGAATCGGCTAGCAAACATTTGATGGTGACTCATCATAAATTCCAACAAAGGTCGGTGAATATAAACTCGTCCCCGGACCATATCACAATGTCAACCATCATACCAACTCATCGGAGGGGCCAACGATGCCAAACGAGGGCCAAATCATTCATAATGACCTGAAGGCCAGGCGTTGAAATGTAGCCTCCAAACATGACTTGAACCCATCCCAATACGGGGTGACGTACGTGTAATCACCCCTCTTAACCACGACAGAACTCAATCTCATTATAACCTCCAAAAGAATCAATCACAATAAAACCATCTCCCTTCCGAAAAGTGGGAAGAAACCAACATTGTAAAATGATCATACCTCTCGAAAATGTGTGCGAGTCGTCCAACCATCTCCGGAAGATGTCGAAGAAATCTCAACATGAAACCTATCATCTTCCTCTCCAAAGATAAGATGATAGGAAAGAAGTCCCCGAGATCAAACACCTACAAATCTCTGAACCTCGTACGAGTAATCGAGCAGTCCTCGATGAAGATATCAAGAAATCCCTAATGAAGTACTAGATGTAGAGCTCAATAATCCTTAACAAGCCTGAAAAGTCGATCTAAGTAGGTAGCGGGAGCAGATGGGAGATTGTTGTCAAACTCAACGGGCATGTGGGCCACTATGAAAGCCTAAGCAAGGCCAACCGGTGGGCAACATCATCGACGGATGCACGAAGATCAGATTGCTACATCATACACTCTTACTCGAACTCCTAATACTCCGCCTTCAACTCTCACATAACCTGAGCATTTATCCTCAATCGGCACCCCTCATAGTGGCCAGTCAAAAAACACCCATAATGAATACCCATAGCCTGGTTGTAGTGGGAGACTTGGTCATTCTCCCACGACTCAATGTCCTCTTCGACATCAACGGGATTTGTCACTAATCTGCCTCCAAACGGGGTATAGTTCTCAAAATGACTTGCCCATGAGGATAAGGTTGAAATAAGGAATGCATCGTAATTTTCAGGAATGTGAGGTAACTTGTTTAATTTTCATAAAGCTCAGGGTCAAATTCAGAAATTTCAAAAAATTCAGGAATTGAAATGTAATTTTCTGAAAAGGAGGGGGTTTCCAAATGGCAATGAAACCAAATACATTTGCTCGACAAAAAGTATTCCTTTGAACTTACCCTTTAAGTTATTTTAAAGTTGGCTTGTTTCGGATCCAAACTTATGAAGCTCACCACTATGATCCTCACCTATAAGATCCACCATTTTTTATAGATGCTCTTACATCATTTTGGGAATTATTGGATGAAGTAATATAACAAATTCCTATGCATGAAAACATATTTTTGGGAGGTGACTTAAATGGACATGTAGGAGTAGAACGGGACAGTTATCTAAGGGTACACATAGGTTGTGGTTTTGGTGAGAGAAATGATGGAGGGGAAACTATCTTAAAATTTGCTAAGGCATATGATCTAGCGTTAACAAACACATTTAAAAAAAAAAGGGAAGAACATTTAATAACATTTAAAAGCGGAGAGAATAAAACTCAAATAAATTATTACTTAATTAGAAGAAGAGACTTAAACACATACCAGGTGAAAGCTTAACAAATCAACATCGTCTATTAGTAATAGATTTATCAATTAAAGGTTTTAAGTATCGAAAAGAAAAAATAGGTTATCAAAATATAAAATTGAAGGATTTAAAAGGATGCAAAGAGATTGAATTTAAACAGAAGTTCACATTAAACATGTAGTGGAATTGGAACGACAATGTTAACAACATTTGGTCAAGAACAAATAATGATATTGAGAAAATAGGTAAGAAAGTTTTAGGTGAGACTAAAAGAAAAAGATTCATTAAAACAGATACTTGGTGGTGGAATGAGGAAGTGCAAAAGATAATACAAAAGAAACGAGTAAATATTAAAGAGTGGCAAAAGAGTAAAAATGAAGAAGATTTAGAAAAGTATAAGAAGTTAAAAAAGTGAAGTGAAAAATATCATTAATAATGCGCAACAAAATGCACTAGATAATCTTTATAATAAATTTGGTACCAAGGAAGGTGAAAAGGAAGTATAAAAATTGGCAAAGAATAAAGATAGATTGACAAGGGATTTGGATCCAGTTAAATGTATTAAAGGTATAAATAAAAATATATTAATTAACGATAAAGAAATTCTAGATAGATGGGAAAAGTATTTTCAAGGATTATTGAATGAAGAATATCCGAAAAAAGATGTCGAGAACACTAAACCGAATATAAGAATGGTATGTCCGATTACTGAAAAAGAAGTGGATATATTAATGAGGAAAATGGGAAAGACGGTTGGCCCGGATAAAATACTCATAGAGGTGTGGAGAACCCTTGGAAGTCTAAGGGTAGAATGATAAACTAGCTTATTTAATAAAATTTTAAGAGAAGGAAACATGCCAGATGAGTGGAGGAAAAGCACCATTATACATTTGTATAAAAATAAAGGGGATATACAAAATTGACGGTAATTATAGAGGAATCAAACTGATGAATCACACTATGAAATTATAGGAAAAGGTTATAGAACAAAGATTAAGAAATGAGTCAACTATTTCAGACAATCAATTTGGAGCCAGGGCGATCCACCACGGAAGTTATTTACTTATTAAAACAGTAAATGGAGAAATATAGAAGTAAGAATAAAGCTTTATATATGGTCTTTATAGATTTAGAAAAGGCTTATAATAGAGTACCTAGGAATATAATTTGGTGGGCTTTAAGGAGGAAAGGAATCCCGATGAGTTATATTAGAGTTATAGAAGATATGTACGATAACATAAAAAATAGAGTAAAGACTATATGTGGAGAAACTAATGACTTTACGATTAAAGTAGGTTTACATCAAGGATCGACCTTAAGTCCTTATTTATTTGCCATAGTTTTGGATGAGATTACTAAGGATATAAATGTCCCATAGTGTATATTATTTGCGGATGATATAGTTTTAGTCGACAATTCAAAGGAAAGCTTAGCGATGAGAGTAGATACTTGGAGAAAAGCCTTAAGAGTTAATAAAACGGAATTTATGGAATGTCAATTTAATAATGAGGCGTCGAGTAACATAATATTAAAGATTGAAGAAAAAGTGACAAACCAAACTAATAAATTTCGTTATCTAGGTTCAATGTTACAAAGTAATGGGGATATTGATGAGGATGTTACGATTAGAATATCAACTGGTTAAATGAAATGGAGACAAGCGAGTAGGGTTTTATGCGATAATAGGATAACTAATAAATTAAAAGAAAAAATTTATAGAACAGTTGTTAGGCAGCGATCCTGTATGGAGAGGAGTGTTGGGCGTTAAAGAAAAAACATGAACAAAATATCCATGTTAGTGAGATGAGGATACTATGGTGGATGATAGGAATTACTAGAAATGACAGAATTAAAAACCATTATGTGAGAGAAGTTAGGAGTAGTTCCCATTAGGGATAAATTAAGAGAAATTTGACTTTGGTGGTACAAACATATGTTGCGTAGACCAGTAGATGCCTCTATAACAAGAGGAAGATTATTGAAAATAAAAGGTAAAAGAAAACGAGGTCGTCCTAAGCTATCGTGGAAGGAAATTATTCAACTTGAATGATAATAATGCATATAATTGATTAGAATGGAAAATGAGAATCCATGTGGCCGACCCATATGATGGGATTAAGGCAAGGATGATGATGCTCTTACATGTGTCGATAATAGTGATTGGGTATTAAACATTTCAATGCATAATTTTCAATTCTATTGTATAGTGCCCCTAGCAACATATTCCCAAAATCCCAAACCACTAACGTGCGTTGTAATTCCACGAATCTACAATTATAGAATTCTAACAAACCACTTGCATCTATTTCTAGTCAAAGTGAACGCGGAAGTGCTTACAAGAACAACACAACAACAATTAATAATAGAGTTTACTCAAACTTCCATTCTCATTCGCTAATATATGGTAAAATATTAATAAGTTGGGGAAGGTAATATTCCTAACCAGATAAGAAATGTTCTAGGCTCGGGATGATTAATAATAATAATAATAATACCTTGAGCAAGCAATGATCAATTGAGAGCTGAATATCCTTAAACGCCTGGCGAGCTCGACGCCTGGCTTCCACTTGGTCCATGTCCGCATCTAATAACTTTTGCACTTCCTCACTTATGCCTTCAAACCTCACTGCCCCAGCCATTACTGCTCTCTTGTTCCAAACCCTACCCCAAATTTCTAATACATCAAAAATTCAATCGCGATTAAAACAGAAGAAGCATGTGATAAGAATATTTTATTCAACTTCCCTTGGTTTATGTTTACCGTTAGTATTTAACAATGGGAGTCGCCTAAAATAATCAACCAAGTTTGCAGCCATGTGTTTTGTTATATTATATTGTTATCCGGATTTGAAGCCAATGAGAAGCGAGTTGGAGATGCGATTTCAGTGGATGGAATGATAACGATGTTTATTTTATTAAAGATGTGTAGCTGCCGATAGTTGGATACGTTTAGGATTTGTTTGAATGCGAACAGACGTCACGTTTTTTAATTTGACTGCTTCCAAGAATAAATATACAGGCACACGAATGACAAGGAACACAACGACCGGAACACAACGACTCGTAATTTTTAACACGATAATTCATTTATGGTAATAATTCAAAATAATTCGAACTTAACACGATTATCTTGTATAGATTTAAGAGTACTTAAAACTTATATTCAAATAAAAATCAACGCGACCCGAAAATGACACGACTAATCCGAATTGTCATCACTCACCTCTAAGCTTTTCATTTTTTTATTTTTATTTTTATTTACTCGCACATCTATTAATCTTCATTCTTAGTTCGTGACTTTCGCTGATGAAGCGTTATTTTAACAACGCGGGGAGTCGAACTGGAGAGCAAACTCAGTCGACCTCAAGTCTAGGCCTGTAAACGGATCGAATTCAGACCGGATCAGCAAAATCCGAATACAAATCTGTTTATGTCAAACGGATCCGAATCCGATCCGATTATCCGACAGATTATCTGCTAGGGTTGCAAATCCATGTTCGTTTATGTTAAACGGATTCGGATTCGTTTCGATTATCCGACATATTATTTTTTATTTATTTTTATAATAATTTTCATTAAAAAATTGATAATGATACGTCAAAAAATATACTTTTGACCACTTGATATACAACATTTTAATTTTCAACTCTTAGGAGCTGTGTGTGTCTTTTTCCTTTTATATGAAGGAGATTTTTTTATATAATATTATAATTATTATATTATATATTTAAAATATTATTAAATACAATATATATTAATTAAAAATGTATCATATATATATATATATATATATATATATTAAAAATATTAATCGGATCGGATTATTAACGGATCAGAGTATATGAATCTAAATCCGATTCATTTAATAAACGAGTAATCGAATAATCATATTGTAGGCATGATCCATATCCGCTTAAATGGATCGAATTCGGATTCGGATAAATTCGATCCATTGACAGGCCTACCCAAGTCTATCCTAGAGGCAGCTAAGCTTATGTTAGGTTAGATACTAAACTCCACGGGTAAGTTTTCTTTTCTTTTCTTTTTGGCATTATTGTAATTAATAATCATATAATAATTTTATGGATAAACTAGCATGTAACTCGCGCGATACGCCGGCGTATTATAATATTTGTTAAAAATATAACAAAAACTAAATCAAACTTATCAAATAAAGCACCGGCTACAAAAAAAAATTGTATCACAGTTCACAATCCTAACCCTTACAATTATATAGTCAAAACTAAAAATAAATATAACTCATAAATCCAACCTTACACTTTGTAAAGTAAGTTGTATAGACATGCGCAATACGGTTAAAAAAGTGTAACATAATTTATGATTCATCTTATTAACTGACGGTTTTATTACGTATGGTATTTGATATGAAAATTATGAAGACTTTATTTATGTTTAGGCTGTCACGACACCACTATTACTATTAATTAAATTGACACCTCTGGAAAGCATCCGACACCATCCCAACAACATGACACGCTAACTTATGAAAAGTTGAAAAAACATATCATCAAAATAAACATAATATGGAAAGTTCAAGTGAATTAATTGGTAGGAGTAATTTTTAAAATAAAATATTTTTATAAACCAACAAATTAAACAAGGCATGTATTGTTCACTCGGTGTGTTGTTTAAATACTTTATATAAAAAATTTGTATAAAAGTCATTATAAAGGGTTAGCTTTTTCATAAATATAATTTGTCAAAATTTTTAAATGTATTTAGTATATAAAAATATTTTTTTACAAATAAAACCTTCAAAACAAATGTAAATATTTTATATAAAAAAAAGTGTACATATTTTTATTTGTTTTTAGTTTAAAAAATTGTATGTCATTTATAGATACAAACTTAAAGTTTTTTCTATAAAAAAAAAAGCTAAAAATGTTTTTATAACTAATTTTTTTATTTATATTAAAAATAATTTTGAAAAAAAAATAACTTAAAAACTTTTTTTATAAATAAAAACATTAAACAAACTGTACGTATTTTATATAAAAATTATACATATTTTTATTTTTTTTAGTTCGAAAAACTATATGTCATTATTAAATAAAAACTTAAAGTTATTCTATTAATATATCGTTAAAAATATTTTTATAACCAAAAATGTTTTTTATTTATATAAAAATAATTTTGAAAACTTTTTTTAACTTTTTTCTAGAAATAAAAATGTTATATAGATGTAGTAGTATTAGTAGCATTGTGTAATGTGATTTGAGTGGAGAATGATGAAAATAGATTAATTGAATCTAGATTGGGTTGAATCGAGAGATTGATTAATGGAGTGTAGAATTTATCATTTATTTAGTTTTCAAGAGACTTTTAATTTATTTATTTTTTTATTTCAAAAAAACTTTTTATTTATTTCGTTTCAAAAATACAATCTTCAAGATAAGTGAGAGAAACATATAGACTCGAATAATACCATAGAACTATACCCAGATTTATTGATCAAAAAAGTGAAATTTATAGTTCGCACCCCCATTTTTCTTAATAAAATACAAACATTATTAAGTAGTGGAACAACACAAAACGAAGTTTAAAAGTTGTAGGTAGAAAATCTAACTATACAATTATTTAATGCTTGAAATACCTGCAAGCCTAAATCATAATAACACAAACTCATGAGCAATAACCAAAAAACAAACATAAAATATATTGTGCATGAGTGAAATGTCATTTATTTCTTTGTTAACCCAAAAATAAGCATAAATTATATTGTTCAGGAGTGAAATGTCATTTATTTCTTTTTTCATGTGAGTTTCAGCTTGTGTCGAAAAAATCTCCCAATTTATCTACTGATTTACGCATTACGGAAATTGTATCATGAACATAAATAACCACATTAAAAATATTCAAGGGTTAACCCTCTTAAAATTTAAAAGAATAAGAACTCGTGTGTTCTTAATGTTCATAAGAAAAAAAAATGTACATATAGATAATTATATTTTTGCTAATCAACCAAATTAAAATCATAAGAAAATAGGTAGAATTAAAATTTATTTTCTTTATATAAAAAATATAAAATATATTATATTACACGTTTGATACTGTAAGGACATAATTTTATAAACGTCCGGGGTAGAATCTAGGAATTCTCTGTTTTCTCCTAGATCACAGTTTGTATGTCTGATACCGCTACATTCGACACGTTAACACGATCAACCTCGACGGCTTTTATCCGAATTCAATGCATCCATTATCTTCACGTGCATCATGCTACATGCGACGTGCTGCTCAGCTCATTCCCACTACTCCACTACGCTTTATCGGTAAAAAGTTTTATTGGAGCTTTAAATATTTGCATAAATATTTGGGAAATTTTTTGAAAAGTATTTTTGAAGTCTGGATTAATTTTTTATCAAAAGCAGAATTTTTTCTAAGTGTAGAAACGAAGTGCCTTGAATGACGAACTCGCTCAAACGACTTTGAATGTCGTTCGCGCGAGATAGGCATGTCGTGCGATCTCGTTTGAACGACTTCTGTCCTTCGTTCGAGCGATATGGCTATCTCGTTCGAACGAGCCACCGCCTCGATTTCCGTATAAATATCTGTTCTCCTTCTACACATTTTTCAAGTCTTTCTACAATCTCAAAATTCTGCGAAAACTGTCCAGAATAAGAATTAATCTTTTTAAGGTTTTCTAAACCTTTTTTATTCACAAAACCATTCCCATATATGTGTGTGAATCTTTAAACCTTCAAGAGGATCTTTTACTCATCTGGAATAATTTGTGAGGAAGTCGTTCTCTTCTTCATTGCTGACCACCTGGAGTTCCTGCGGGAGATTTCAGCCGACGACAACAGAATCGACACTCGAGGGTATTTCTGTGTCACATATTTTCATTGTAATCCATGTAAGCCGTTCTCTTACAAAATTATAGTGAAAATAAAAGGTTTAGCCCCTTTGGGGGATTTTTCCTCATTTGTGTGTGTTTGAATGTTCCTGCTTGATTTTATCATCATCAATCACACCTAGATGCATGTTTAGGACTTAATTGATAAAAACTGAGTTTAATTAAATAACTTCCTTATTTGAACGCAAGCGCACTCTTCTCAAATTGGTATCAGAGCCAGTTACACAACTTTACCGTGTACTTTTTCGCAATTTTTTTCTAAGATATCAATTTTCTGAAAAAAATGATTTTTGAAAACAAGTATGTTCATAATGGAGAAGTTATATAATAAAATGTCAGTTTTTGACGGGACAAACTATGCATACTGGAAAGCCCGCATGAGATCTGCATTAAAATCAATTGACGAACGTGTTTGGATTTTGGTTGAAAGAGGGTGGACACCTCCCTCCGTCACTCTTGAAAACGTGACCAATTTAAAACATGTCACTACATGGACTGAAGAAGAGTTTAAATGATCGTTTTTTAATTCTAAGGGTTTAAGTGTTATTTTTGTGTCTGTCACACCTGATGAGTTCAAACGCATAATGACGTGCACCACGTCAAAAGAGGCATGGGATGTTTTGCAACTTACCCATGAAGGTACTAATGCTGTGAAAGAGTCTAAACTATAAAATTTAACAACTCAATTTGAAACAATCACCATGCTTGAATCTGAATGTTTTGATGAATTTTATGCTAAACTGTCTGATATTGTTAACACTAGCTTTAATCTTGGTGAGCACAATCCTAATTCTAGAGTTGTTAAAAAGATTCTTAGATCACTGCCTAAGTGTTTTATCCCCAAAGTCACTGTGTTAAATTTTATGGGAAATTTAAATACGCTTAAATTGGAAGAACTTGTAAGAGACTTGCAAACGTATGAAATTGATGTGTTTCCTAAATCTGTCAAGTCTAAAGATAAGGGAATTGCACTTAATGCCCAGTAAAGAAAGAGTGATGGGTCAGCAAGAAAGAGGGGAGAGTCATTTGGAAACAGAGAGACAGATACGTCAGATTCTGAGTGTGATTTTGACTTAGATAATTTGGCCCTATTTGCTAAAATTTTCAAGAGAATTATCAAATTCAAGAAAAATGGTAATTTTAAAGAGAAAAAGAAGTTTGAGAAAAATAAGTTTGAAAAGAAGAATGAAAACGATTTTAAAGATACTCCTAAGAAGGAAAGTGAGAGATGATTTGAGTGCGACGGTAGGGGTCATAGAGCTTTTGAGTGTGCTACTAGGCTGAACAGAGAAAAGGGCAAAGCTGTCCTTAATGCTACCCTTAGTGATGACAGTGAGGTCGAGTCGGTGGATTCTGGAGATGAGTCATCGCATGAGTGTAACTTCACCGCATTCATGGCTAGTCATGTGAGTACTTCTAGTGCTCCTCACGACGATGAGGATGCGGCTTCATAGGGACACCTCAACAGTGAGATCGATGTGAGTGAGGGGGAGGATGACACAAGTGAGAGCGAGAGTGATCTTCGACGCGCCTACGCCGAGCTTTATTCTGAGTCATTTAAAACTAAAAAGTAGGGGTGTTCGCGGTCCGGTCCAGTTCGGTTTTAAGGTTTTTTTCGGACCGGACCGACTTGGTCGGTCCTCTAAAAAAATGGACCGAGACCGGACCGAAAATGTCGGTTAACCGACCCTAGTCGGTTCGGTTTTTTATAGGGTCGGTCCGGTCTAACCCGTCGGTCCTCACATTAATGAATTACATCATTTATAATAAAAAAAATATACCCGAGTCTATTTTTTCCAAATATTAAAAACTAAAAAATATCGAAATTTACAATTAAAACAAAACTAGTATTGGATTAAACTATAATTTAAACTAGTCAAATATTAAAATTAATATTTTCACTATTTGTTTATCTTATATATATACATATGTATCTAAAAATATATTATTTTATATATAGTCGGTCCGGGTCGGTCCTAACAGGGTTTTTGAATCTGTAAACCGTGGACCGGACCGACTAGGTCGGTCCTCCAAAAAATAAACCGAGAACGGACCGATTAAGAAAAAAGACCGAAAAAAAGTAGTCGGTTCGGCTCGGTTCGGTTCGGTCCGTCGGTCCAGTCGGTTTTTTGAACACCCCTACTAAAAAGCGTAACAAAGTGTTAATTCTTAGGATCACCGCTTTAGAGGAAGACTTAAGAAAAGCGAGAGAGAGAGAGTCATCCACCTGCACTACCTTAAGAGAGAGAGAGTCTGCCTGTGTTGAGAAAGAGAGTCTGTTTAGAGAGAGAGGGAGTTTGTTTAGAGAGAGAGAGAGAGTTATTTTGAGAAAGAGAGAGGGGACTTGACTAAACAAGTGGCTAGTCTTACGAGTGAGCTCCATTCCTCCGTGGAGACTCGAAAGAAACTTGAAGCCCTTGTATCCCAGCTTACTCATGATCTTGAGAGAGCACGGGAAGTCAAGGTACAAATCGAGGACAAATCTGGGAAGATAGGAAAGATGCTCCTCGGCCCCGCTTTAGGTTTTGGTGATAGGCAGGGAATAGGTTATGATGGTGCCTCCACGTCCCAAATTGCACCTAGACCAGTTCCTCAGTTTACTACGACTCCTTATGGCCATCGTCAAAAACCTTAAAGGTGAGTTCGACCAAGAAAAGCAAACCAAGGTCCGCCTTTGACTGTGTTCTTTTGTACATATTGCAAAAGAAAAGGCCACCTCAGGGAGTTTTGCTATAGTATTGGTCGGACACGACGTACTACTTCTCCACCACAGCATACTGATGATTTTACCAGTCTGAGAGAGCAAGTTGAGTTTTTAGCTTCCACATCACATAGCTTGATGGAGGAATTCCGACGGATGTCTTTACCGTCAGTGAATGCTTCTCACATTTCGGCTAAAACCAACAACAATAAAGGTAAACAAAAGGTCACCACTACTTGGGTACCTAAGAAAGATAAAAAGGCCTTTGTTGTTCATGTCGCTCTCAAAGCACATAATACCTCACAGTGGTATTTTGATGATGGGTGCTCCAGACACATGACAGGTGATGCCTCATTTTTTACGTCTCTTGAGGATTATCAGGATGGCAGAGTCACTTTTGGAGATGGGAGAAAGTCTAGTATTGTAGGACGGGGTACTGTAGAGTTACCAGGATTTCCTAAGCTAGATAATGTTTTGTACGTCAAAGGTTTGAAAGCAAACCTTCTCAGCATTAGTCAGTTGTGTGACGTTGACTTTGCCGTAAAGTTTGATCGGGACGCATGTAATGTCTATAATCAAGTCGGTAAACTTTTAGTACGAGGGGTGAGGACATAGGATAATTGCTATGGGACTGAGCCCAAGTCCTCACTTGTCTGCAACAGCGCCACAATCACTCCTATGGATCTGTGGCACCAACGTCTAAGTCACGTGAACCTTAGAGACTTAACTCGTTTAGCCAAAAAGGACCTAGTACGTGGCTAACCATCACTTGGAAAGCTAACTTCGACGGTTTGTGGACCCTGTCAGTTGGGAAAATAAATTCGTAGCCCCCATAGGAAGTTGCATTCCATTACCACCTCTCGTGTACTTGAGCTTATTCACATGGATCTTATGGGTCCTACTCGTTCTGAGAGTCTGGGTGGTAAGAGGTATATCCTCATGATGGTGGATGATTTATCCAGATACTCGATTGTAGGTTTTCTGAGGGAGAAGTCCGATGATGTGGAGTTTTTAACGACCAAGTGTCGTGTCCTGCAAAATCAACACAGAGTCACTATTAACAGGATACGTAGTGACAACGGCACTGAATTTAAGGAAGCAAATGTAGATCTTTACTGTGATAGCATTGGGATCAAATATGAGTTTTCTGCTGTGAAGACTCCTCAGCAAAATGGGATTGTTGAGAGAAAGAATAGGATGATCCAGTAAATGGCTAGATCTATGCTTCTAGGTCATAACGTTTCTAGGAGATTTTGGGCAGAGGCAGTGTCTACTGCATGCCACACGGTGAATAGGGTTTACCTGCGTCCACACACTCTTAAGACGCCTTACGAATTGTGGACTGGCAAGAAACCTAACCTTGCATATTTCCGTATTTTTTGGAGTAAATGCTATACATCTTACGGGATAGAGAGAAATTAGGAAATTTTGACTCCCGAAGCGACGAGGGAATACTGTTAGGATATTCATCGAATAGTAGAGCGTACCGGGTTTTTAACCTGAAGATCTCTAAGGTTATGGAGTCAATAAACGTCACCGTGAAAGATGACGAACCTTCGACATTTATTGATTCTAGCCTTCAGTGTGAGGATGAGGATGTTTCTGGTAGTAATTTACTTGTACCTCACCCACACTCTGTGGACCCTACTCCTGTGTTAGGGGACACACCTGCTTGGGTTCGCAAGAGTCATAACCCTTCTGCTATTATTGGTGATTCCACTCTAGGGGTCAAAACTCGTGCTCAGGTCGAGAACGTTGTTAGCCATTTTTGCTACACGTCCAAAGTCGAGCCCAAGAATCACAAAGAAGCACTCAAGGATGAACAATGGATATCTGCTATGCAGGATGAGTTGCTTCAGTTTAAAAAGAATAATGTCTGGGAACTTGTCCCCCGACCTAGTGAGACTAATGTGATAGGTACCAGATGTATTTTCAAAAATAAAATGGATAAAAATGGTACCGTAATCAGAAACAAGGCTAGGTTGGTCGCTCAAGGCTACACACAAATAGAAGGTGTAGACTTTGGGGAGACATTTTCTCCTGTTGCGAGGCTTGAGTCCGTTCGCTTACTACTCGCCATCGCATGTCATCTGCGCTTCAAGTTATATCAGATGGATGTTAAGAGTGCCTTTTCAAATGGCAGTTTACAGGAGGAGGTTTACGTGGAACAACCGAAAGGGTTTGAAGACCCCAAGCACCCGGAGCACGTCTACTATCTGAGGAAAGCCTTGTATGGTTTGAAGCAAGCACCCCGTGCCTGGTACGAGAGACTTACTTCCTATCTCTTAGCCCGTGGCTTCAAGAGAGGGGGAGTTGATATGACGTTGTTCGTCAGGAGAGATGAAGGTACTATTTTGGTTACCCAGGTCTATGTGGACGACATAGTCTTTGGATCCATGTGCTCCCAACATGCTCATCACTTTGAGGAGGAGATGAAAAGTGAGTTTGAGATGAGCATGGTTGGTGAGCTTACTTTCTTCCTTGGTCTCTAGGTTCCTTAGCTAGAGGATGGGATGTTCATCTCCCAATCTAAGTATGCTAGAGACCTAGTGAAGAAATTTGGGTTAGACTCCGCTAAACATGCATGTACACCTATGAGTACCTCTACCAAGCTTAGTAAGGACACTTCAGGCAAGGACGTAGAGCAAACCTTGTATCGGAGTATGATAGGTAGTCTCCTTTACTTGATTGCCAATCGTCCCGACATAGCCTTTAGTGTTGGAGTCTGTACGCGATATCAGGCGTCCCCGAAAGAGTCACATTTACTTTCTCTAAAATGTATTATTAAATACATGAGTGGGAATCTCTCATATGGTATTTGGTATTCCTTTGATACCGATGATCGTTTGTCCACCTATTCGAATGCCGATTGAGCCGGGGATGTAGATGGTTGTAGGAGCACTTCTGGTGGGTGTTTCTATTTTGGTTCTGCTCTTGTCTCCTGGCTGAGCAAGAAGAAAAACTCCATCTCTTTGTCCACTGTGGAGGCTGAGTACATCACCGTCGGGAGTTGTTGCACGCACCTCTTGTGGATGAAGCAAATGTTGGAGGATTATGGGATTTCACGGGACACCGTGACTTTTTCCTGTGATAACACGAGTGCGATACACATATCCCGCAATCCAGTCCAACATTCGCGCACAAAGCCCATCAGGATACGCGAGCACTTTATACGTCAGTTAGTTGAGGAGAAAGTCGTATCCCTGAGTTTCGTACCCACCGACCGTCAGTTAGCTGATATTTTTACGAAACCTTTAGATGCCCTTAGATTTGAGAGTTTTAGGAAGTCTTAGGAGATTTGCACAGTTGATTGAGGGGTTGGTCTATGTCTAGGATAGGATGCTTTTTCATGTTCATATCATATGCTTCATATTACTAGTTTGTTTTATATGTGTTATTGCTTTGTTGTACATATATTTATTTATTTTTTGAAAAATCCAAAAAGATTTTCGTTTTTATAAAAAATTTAGAAAAGCCCAAAAAGATTTTTGTGTTTTATTTGCACCTTTTATGGATGAGCATTAAGATAGTCGAGTCACAATTTCATTCCATTTTACATGTGACTATTTGATAGAGATTTGAGACGCTACATCATTTCATTTATGTGCTTTACATTGTTTGGAGTCTTTGAGATGTGATTAGTGATATCTTTCTACATGTTTGACTCCTATCTCCTTTATTGCACACATGCACGAGTATATTTGATTATTGTACTTGTCTATCACATATTGGCTTGAGTGTTTCCATCTCAATTCTGTCTATACAACTAATAATATGCGATAAAACTTGATAAGATTGAAATGCATGTAAAAACCATTTTGGTGAGACTGTGTGTTTATTTGAAAATGGGGAAGGGCTGCGAAAGGTTCATTTAGCCTTTGCGACTTTAAGCCACCATTGAAAAGGACCTAAAAAATTGAGGCATTTTATTATTCGGGGTCCAAAGAGGTTAAAAGAGCCCCGAAAAAATTTAAAGGCAATAAAAATCAATATATGCCAAATATGGGCCATTAGTTTCACCATCAATTCTCCAAAGTTTGAGAATTTAGAACGTCTCTATTCAAAATATATATTTAAGGGAGTTTGGTTGGAGACTATAAATGGGTTTGCACTTCCTTGAAAGTCTTGAAAAAGCATAAAATAGTTTTGGACGTTATTGGTGTGGAAATAACTTTGAGCTTTGATTTGTTGATTTGATTGAGTCAATGTCTCATATTACCACCTTTTTACACCAAAGGAAGATTTTGAGTTCATTCGTTAGGAGTATACGATATTCATCGTGCACATATGCCATGTTTGTATGCATTAACTTTCTTATCGAATTTGTTCACACCCCAACATTTACGCTATCATCGACTTGGTTGTTTTTGTGTTCTTTATGGTGTGATTCTTTGTTGTAAATTATATGTGAAAAATTTTGAAAAATACAAAAATAGCAGTTTATTCCCGTGTGTCATTCTCCACGTGCATTCATTTATGCTTCTCATATCTGTCTATTTGGGGACATCATAAAAAGGGGGAGAAGAATTATGGGGGAGAAATGTTTTGGTGTTTGGTTGATTTATGAATGATTTGCTTAAGCTTAATTGATCATCAATTTTTGCATATCATTATATTTCAAACTGTTGCTTGTCACGGGTATTTGCCTTATCTCATGTGTGTAGGTACAACATTTTTCATTATTGGATTGCACACCCTGATGAGAAAAGCTCTGAAGAGCTGAAGATTTGAAATACATGTCATTTAGTATTCTCAGTTTGAGGGTTTAATGGGGATATTATCTTGTATGTCATTTGATTGCATAATTCGGATTTTTTATGTATGTACTGGTATTAAGGGTGTGCAAAAAAATCGATCAAACCGACAAAGCCGAGCGAAACCAAAAAATTTCAGGCCGATTTTTTTTAAGGGTCGGTTCGGTTCGGTTTGGTCAGTTATAGAACCGATGGTGTCGGTTCGGTTTTCGGTTTTGGCTATGAACATTCGGTTTGAACCGAACCGAATTAATTAATATATTTTTTAATTTTATATTTACATATATTAGTAGCCTAAGGGTCTGACTCTAATATAAACACACGCACGCGGCACACCACACCAAACCTAAGGCTAAGAACACGCGCACGCCTCTCTCTCTCTCTCTCATTATTATATTTGAAAGGCTCTAAAGAGGAAAACCTCTCTCATTTTCTTTTGGTTGGTCGGCCCTAAAGAAAACCTCTCATCTCTCTTATCTCACCACCTCACTTCTCTACTAAAACCCCCCATAAACTGAAAACCTCACTTCTCTGCTAAACTAAACCCTCCCAGCCTCTCAGGTAAGCTCCAATCCGATTTACCTTTTGTTACAAACTATTTTTTTTTTAGTTTAGATCTAAATATATTCGATTTTTTTTTAGTTTACAAACTATTTTTCATTTTTAGTTTAGATCTAAAAAAATGTTCTTTTTTAGTTCGGATCTGATTTTTTTTAGTTCGGATCTAAAAAAATTTGATATCTCCTCTTTGATACCTAAAAAAATGCGAGATCTGATATTTTTTTAGTTAATATCTGATTATCTGATATTTGATTTTTTTTAGTTCGGATCTAAAAAAAATCTGATATTTGATTTTTTTTTAGTTGAGATATGTTTTTTTAGTTTATATCTAAAAAAAATGTGATATATACATAAAAATATATATATACCTAAAAAAATGTGATATATACCTAAAAAATATCTGATATTTGATTTTTTAAGTTGGATCTATAAAAAATGCGATATCTATTTTTTTTTAGTTATTTGTTTCAGATCTTTTTTTTAGCTGATATATAAAAAAATGCTATGTCTAATATCTGATATCTGATATTTGATCTAAACAAATGCGATTTCTATTTTTTTAGTTCGGATTTACAGTCCCTTTTTTAAGTTCCTTTTACTCAAATTTTTTTCTATCATTGTTGTTACAAGATAAGTAATGAAATAATAATGAATAAAGTGGTGGGAAATACAGTACGCATTTTTTTTTATTATAGTAAACATATTTCTTTTAGTTGAGATCTAAACATTTTAGTTTATTGATTTTTTTATTTATTTTTCTTTTGGGCAGAAATATGGATTCAGTAGTGGATGTTGATGATCCAAGGTCTAGAGAAGCAGAAGTAAAGGGTAAAAATGATTCTCCAAAAAAGGTAAATGCTAATATTTTATTGTTTTATTTTTCAGAATTGTTGGGATGCCAAGACAAAGAAAAAGACATTGAAGGATGATGTATGGATTGGAAGTTTGTTTTAGCAGGATGCTTGGGACTTTTTAAGACATTTTCATTTTACATTTGGAATGTAATAACTAGACTTTGGAAGATTTTGATTTGGACTCATGTATATTTTGGGACTGTTTGGAACTTTGGACTGTTTTTAATTATGACAATTATCATGGGTAATCTGAAATTATTGTAATATGAAATTATTGTAATTTATTATAATCTGAAATTATTGTAATTTTAGGATTATTTGTATTTGTATATAAAGAATTTTGATATTAATAACATATACTGAAAGCTGAAAATAAAGCAGCATATAATAAAGTTCAAAAAATAGCATATAACAAAGGGGGAAAAATGCATATTGAGTTCAAAAAACAACATTTTAGAAAGTTGAAAAAAAGATATACAAAACTTTCTTTTTAATGTGGGTATTTTCAAAGTTGAAATTGAAAGGAGAAAAATGTAAACAAAAATGTAAAAAAAAAAAAAATTTATTAAAAAAAATGAAAAAATCAGTCTGGCCCTGTATAAAACCTACCCTTTCAAAAACCGATGGGCAAATCGCGGTTCGATTCTTCAATCGGGTTCGGTTCGATCCTTTAAATCCAAAAACCGACATGGTCGGTTCGGCTAAAAAAATCCGGTCAAAACCGAACCGACCGAACCGTGCACACCCCTAACCGGCATAGACATAGGGGGGATTTGTAAGGACATAATTTTATAAATGTCCATGGTAGAATTTAGGAATTTTCTATTTTCTCCTAGATCACAGCCTGTATGTCTGATACCGCTACATTCGGCACGTCAACGCGATCAACCTCGACGGCCTTTATCCGAATTCAATGCATCCATTATCTTTACGTGCATTATCCTACATGCGACGTGCTGCTCAGCTCATTCCCACTACTCCACTACGCTTTATCGGTAAAAAGTTTTATTGGAGCTTTAAATATTTGGGAAATTTTTTGAAAATTATTTTTGAAGTCTGGATTAATTTTTTATCAAAAGAAGAATATTATTTAAGTGTAGAAACGAAGTGCCTTGAACGACGAGCTCGCTCAAACGACTTTGAATGTCGTTCGCTGCGAGATAGGCATGTCGCGCGATCTCGTTCGAACGACTTTTGTCCTTCATTCGAGCGACATGGCTATCTCGTTCAAATGAGCCACCATCTCGATTTTCGTATTAATATCTGTTCTCCTTCTACACGTTTTTCAAGTCTTTCTGCAATCTCAAAATTCTGCGAAAACTGTCCAAAATAAGACTTCATCTTTTTAAGATTTTCTAAACCTTTTTGATTCACAAAACCATTCCCATATATGTGTGTGAATCTTTAAACTTTCAAGAGGATCTTTTACTCATCTGGAGTAATTTGTGAGGAAGCCGTTCTCTTCTTCATTGCTGACCACCTGGAGTTCCTGCGGGAGATTTCAGTCGACAACAACAGAACCGACACCCGAGGGTATTTCTGTGTCACATATTTTCATTGTAATTCGTGTAAGCCGTTCTCTTACAAAATTATTGTGAAAATAAAAGGTTTTGCCCCTTTGGGGAATTTTTCCTCATTTGTGTGTGTTAAAATGTTCCTGCTTGACTTTATCATCACCAATCACACCTAGATGCATGTTTAGGACTTAATTGATAAAAACCGAGTTTAATTAAATAACTTCCTTATTTGAACGCAAGCGCACTCTTCTCAGATACTAATCAACTACCTACCTAAAGGATGAGATATGAATATGAGTTTCACATTTCTTATAGAAAAAAAATACTTACAGTACACAGTTTTAACCAACAACACATTTGTTTAATTGCCAACCCTATAAGTCATAATGTCTCCTTACATCATCATCATTCGCTACATAAGAATCAACCTAGCAATAACAATGTAACAGATAAGCACTCTCACATCAGTTGTCCCGAAGGAATAAAATCTCATTACCTCATTCCCATCCACATCACACTACATGTGGTCATCCTCAAACCTCATTCCCAACCACTCTTCTTCATCCTCCTCTCATGGTCGTTGATCTGGCTTGTGATCCGCTCTTTCACAAATCAGAAACCTTTCGTAAGTTTTTGAAAATCTTGGTTCGTATAGAAAACGAAAAGGACTCCCAAGTAGATAGAATTCGTAGTGACAGAGGGGGAGAATTCATAGATTCAGGCGTCATAGAATATTGTGACTATAATGGTTACAAACATGAATTTAGTTCCCCTAATACGCCTAAAAAAATGGGATAGCTGAGCGTAAAAATCGCACTCTTCAAGAAATGGTCCGAGTGATGATTCATGCGAAAAACCTACCAAAATATTTTTGGGTAGAATCCATTCGTACCGCCTGTCATATAATCAATTGAGTCTACTTAAGAAAAAATACCAAACAAACATCCTATGAGCTTTGGTATGGGAAGAAACCTAACCTAAAATAATTTATAACCTTTAGTAGCACCTGTTATATTCGTAAGGACAAATAACATTTGTCTAAATTCAAAACCAGAGGAGATAAAGCCATCTTTTTAGGATATTTTCCAAATAGTAGAGCCTATCGTGTCTACAATCTTCGTACCCAAATCATGATGGAATCCATTAATGTAGTTGTAAGTGACACTAATGTAGAAAGTAAGACTAAAGAACCAATTATTATGGATGAGTTCAAAAATATTTTAAACTATGACTCTCCAGAAATAGTTGAATCTTTACCAACTAAGACCCTTGAAGTACCTTACTGGGTTTCTAAAGATCATCCTTTAGATAGTGTAGTTGGTAATCCTACTGAGCATGTTTGCAAAAGATCTCAACTTTGTAACACTGCTCATTTTGCATATTTTGTGTCTCTTATTGAGCCAACAATTGTAAATGAAACCTTGAATGACACCTTGTGGATAAGTTCTATGCAGGAGGAACTTCTTCAATTTGTCATTCATGATGTTTGGTATCTTGTACCCAAACCTAAAAATAAAAAGGTTGTTAATACACGTTGGATTTTTAAAAATAAGACTGATTAATCTGGGATGATTATTCAGAATAAAGCTAGATTAGTTACCCAGGGCTACTCTCAGATTGAAGGAATAGATTTTGAGAAAACTTTTGCTCCTGTCACTCGCTACTTTTTTTTCCATAGCTTGTCATTTGCATTTCACTCTATATCAAATGGCTGTTAAGTCAGCCTTTCTCAATGGAATTTTAACTGAGGAGACCTATGTAGAACAACCCAAAGGGTTTATTGACCCTCATAACCCAAATTATGTGTATCGTCTTAAAAAAGCTCTTTATGGGTTAAAACAAGCTCTTAGAGCTTGGTATGAGCATCTATCCACCTTTCTTTTAGATAACGGATTTAGGTGAGCAGGGAATGTCTAAACCTTATTTGTCAAACATTTTGACAACAACATTATTATTGCTCAAGTTTATATTGACGATATCATTTTTGGATCTACATCCCGTTTAGAAGTTAAGACCTTCTCGGACATTATGCACAAAGAATTTTGAATGTCACTTATGGATGAGTTACAATTCTACTTAGGACTCCAAGTTAAACATAAGTCAGAAGGATTATTTCTATCGCAATCCAAATACGCTTTAGAGATTATCAAGAAGTTTGGCCTAAAAACAGCTAAAGAAGCTAGGACTCCTATAAGTACTTCTGTCAAACTTTCTAAAGATGAGAATGAAAAACCTATTGATTCTACCTTGTACCATAGTGTAATAGGAAGCTTACTTTATCTTACTGTTTCCCATCCTGATATCATGTACTTTGTCTGCGTGTGTGCCCGACATCAAAATAATCCTAAAGAGAGTCACCTATTGTGCGTTAAAAGAATTATCAAATACATTAAAGGCACTCCAAACTTAGGACTTTGGTACACTAAAGTCACTTCTAGTACTATAGTAGGTTACACCGATGCTGATTGGGCCAGTTGTACCGATGATAGTAAGAGTACTTCCGGAGCATGTTACTACACTAGTAACAATTTGGTAGGATGGAGTAGTAAGAAACAAAATTGCACTTCCTTGTCTACTGTCGAATCCGAATATATTACAACGGGAAGCTGTTGTGCACAATTACTTTGGATAAAACGAATGCTGAAAGATTACGGTATGTTTCTATTGTGACAATCAAATCATGATTAATATTTTTTTAAATCCTGTTCAGCACTCTCGTACCAAACATATTAAAATCGGATATCATTTTATACGCGAGTTAGTTGAATCTAAGGAGTTAGAAATAAATTACCTTCCTACTAAATTGCAATTAGTTGACCTGTTTACTAAACCTTTAGACTTTCTTCGATTTGAATCTTTGCGTAAATCTATTAGTGTGGTCATGGCAAAACAATGATTTATTATCTCTACTAGTTTTTCTTTGCCCTGTGTCCATTTGAGACAAAATGGGGGAGAAATTTGAGTCCTCTTGGACATTTTTTGTGTATTCTCAACTAAAATGCTTGATCTTAGTTATCTTATTTTCAGGAATCAGTACCTTCATTTACAACAGATTTTGTTAGCGTATTAGTTTGTATCTAGTTGAGTTATGTAATTTTCTCTTTCTAAGATATTGGGTACATAGAATTTTATATAGGAGTAGGATTTTCTTATTTCTTTTGTATCCTTACAAGTCCTAGATGACTCAAAGGAGATTTTGTCTCATATTTTTAGGGGCGGGATTGAAGCACTCTATATCTTTGACTCAATTGAGTCTATATTATATAGGCGCTCATCTAATTTAGAAATAGTGACAAAATTGAGTCATACCCTTTCAATCTAAAGAATCTTTACACTCTTCTCTTTGAGTTCCTCTAATTGTCCAAAAAGGTAGTACACCAACACTTCACCAGGATACATTCATGTGTTGCATATGTGCTTGCCTTATTCATTAATTGGTTTTATGTGAGCTAAATCCCCTTAAAATAATTTTCTATAATTTTTGGGATATTTTTATATAATTTCTAAAACTTTTTAAACATTTTTAAAAATTAAAAATTGGTTTTTAAAAAAAGGATGTGGGCTGATTTAAAATTTCCCTAAGCTGTTAAATTTATGCTTGGGTAGAAATCGAAAGCGCTTGAAAATTATGTGGGTACATTTTATATTTTTAGAAGTTCAAAAGCACGTGTTTAAACTCAATCCTGAGCGTTGATTTACCTCGAGGTTCCAGAGTCTTCCATCTCTTACTATAAATACAAGCCATATGTTATATGTTTACAATCTTTGGCCAGCCTCACGTCTGAGAGAAAATAGAGAGAAGAGAGAGAGAGAGAGAGAGAGAAATCAAACCCTAAACTAAACTCCGGCCAAATCCTTCCAGAAAACCTTTTCTATGAGAGAGTTAGTTTGAGTTCCAAGTAGATCCATCCTTTTTTTCCTTTATCTCTTTCCCAGCTTAATCATGTTGATTAAATCTCATTTTCTTTCATAGAACTTTGATATTTTATCTCTGTGATACATTTCACTTAGATATTGTGTAGTTTTGATTTCTTCTTTCGAGAAATCTTATTTTATTTGTTGTTTTCAAACTGATATGTTATTTTCAAATTCTAAACCAACAAAACCTTTTCTGATTTCAATTTCTTTGAATATTCAGACTTAGATCTAGTTGAGATCTTGATTGGGGATTTGCGTTTTTATATATTTCACATTTTGTGAAATAAGTATAAATATTTTCAAAATAAAAAGTGCATAGGATCTTGGCTTGTGTACATAGCAAGATTCCCTCTTAATCTGTGGATATTTGAAAGATCCAGAGTCTGATATTTTGATTAAACTGATTTTGGAAATTTCTTGCATATTTGTGATCTGTTTTGCATACTGTTTGTAATTAAGTGTGTATGAGTTGCATGAGTGTGATTTAGTGCACATCACCACTTACACTATCACACTACTACACTGAAAGGTGTTGGTATTGAGATCTTGGACATCTTGAGTCGACGTAAAGCTAAAAGGAGTGAAGCTTACAAAAATGAGAGAACATCAACAACATCAGAGCCTTGGAAGAAGTCAGAAAATCCAGAGGAGTTAGTATATTTCTGAACTTAAAATTAGGTCTGATTGTGTGTCTTGATTGTTATATAGTTTGTAAACTGTTACTCCATTTTTAGTGAATTTTTTACTTTTGAGGTGTAGAGACCTCCGTGGATGTTTCCCCAATTGGATGGGGTTTTACCACGCTAACATTGCTTGTGTATACTTCCTCTTATTCTCATCCCTTTCTTAAGGCTATGTTGACTTAATTTTCTTAAGTTTTGTTTTTCAAAACTGGTAAACCTCTACCTAAAATAACTCGTTCATACTGTTTTAAACATCTTGTGTTTAAAAATTGTTTTAAGAAAAGAGTTTCTTCAACAAACTGTTCGGAGCCATTTAGATAGTTTAATATTGAATTAAACGACTTAAGTGGTAATTTTTCAGTAATATTAACAAGTAATATTCTTATTTCATCGAAACTCATTATGCCAGCACTATGTCTTAGCAAAAAATTTGTTTTCATAGCAACAAAATATCACAACCAAATATTAGCTAATCATACTTCCATAACCAAATAATATCCATTTCAACATGCTTAATGATAAACACGATTTATCTCAATTCATTCTCATTTAAAATTATCTTGTCATCTATTGGTGCCTTTCAAATTCAGAAATTCTCCAACTACAATTTGGTCCAAGTAAGTTACATTACGTAGGTCACCATTTGAAAAATGATATACACACACGCGCATATATATATATATATATATATATATCAACATCATGCATAATATCAAGGGCAAATAAATTATATAAAGCTACTCCATTTTAATGCGAATAATTTACCATGCATTATGTATAATTGAGTTATCTTACTATTAATAAATCAAAGCTTATATTCGTAAATGATAACGGTTTCATTATTCCTTCAAAGGAGATGTATACTCCTTATTATGTTAAATTTATAAGATAAGTCAATTATAAATTAATTTATAGCTCATCCAGAGAATTTAAAAAAACATTTATGACATTACTCTTATACATGATTTTGGGAATCCTTTTTAATAGCATAAGAAAGATTTTATTTTTAAGTCACTAACTCATGAAATTAAGATTTCTCTTGAACACTAAAGTTTTAGATTCTATTAAAATTTTCTTCAATAATAGTTGAGAGGTAATCGCTTGAGTGCCCCCACTATTATCTAGGTACAACATTGAGAAGCAATATTTAATATGCCTTCACTATATTTTTAATTCATAAAAAATGGAATCTAAACTCATAGTCTTTCAGCATTAAATTAGGATTAATATTATTTCTTAAATTAATATATGCGTCATTCTTTCCAGTTTACCGGATTCAAAAAAATGTATGTTTTTTTTTTCTATTGATAAGTCCAGTCTTTCGAGGGTCTGAAAGTCACATATATTTATTACATAATCAACTTTTTAAAAGAAATAAAACATACGTTTTCATATATCACTTTTCTCAATGTATAAGATAATATTTTGAATTAGAGTTTAAACCTCTATTCCAAATCATTCAACTAGAATATATTTACCAAAGTAAAGTTTATATTTGCACCAAACTCAATTATGATAAAATCCTCCAATTATTATCATTTCGACATATAGATTCTATCTACTCGATATGAAGTCCGACATATGAGATCGCTATTCATCGTGATTAAATCATATACACAAGGTGCAAATTACTATATGTGATTTCCATAGGTTGCAAAAATTAATGTAGAAAATACATACTACCTTATACAATTTCAAGAAAATTCATCTTTCCTTTCTAACCCCAACAAATTTTTAGAACTTCATAACCTTATAATTTAAAACTGCTAGAATATACAAAAGACTTAAAATCTCCTCGCAATAATAACGTGATTCAAATTTGCAAGAAAATGTTTAGATTCAAAATATTGCATTCCAAAATTTCAAGTTTGAAATTTCACCACGACCAAATCACTTATTAAAAATTTAAAAAAAAAATTCAAAATCTATCTGTAGGTGCAAAAAATCTCACCCATTGGAGGGTGCCAATTCATCACGATACAAGCATAAAAATAAATATGAGAGAGACAAAGATTTACGTGGTTCGACCATGAATGGCCTACGTCCACAGGGCTGCTATCGTGTTCCATTAGAATGTTGAGAGAGTTTTACATGAGAGTGTTTCTCTAGCTTCTAAGCCCCCTTTCACAATGGGGGTGTCCCCTTTATATAGAGTTAGGGGTTATATTAGGGTTACAAATATGGATGAGTAACAAATATGGATGAGTCCTATCTTCGTGGAGTTTGATTCCAATCAGATACTGCTCGTCGGTCGTCTAGTTTATCAAGAACTCTAGTCGTCCCTATCTTATTGGAGCGTTTATTGCTTGCCATCTTGACCGGGGTGCTCGTCACGTGTCATGCTATTACGTAGGCATATTTTTTGCCCACACACTATCCTTTATTACTATAGTTTTATACAAAACTAGAATCACTCAAATATTGAGCATAAGTTATGATAAACTCGTTTTACTATAAACTACCCAAAAATTTCAACATTGTGCATTAGATTTGTAAAAATCATAATAAAAGATATACAACTCATTTTTCTGAAATTTCAAAGCGCAATATTCATCATCTCAACATACTATATGCATGCCAAAATTCACAAAATTTAATTGTATATATAATCACAAAACTGAGATGATATTTTAGATTTTTTCTTTTCATCATCGATCATCTTAGTGTGGTTTAAAACTGCCAACTACACTTTCATATAAATACTTTGTACAATATTTGAAAATTTCTTTTGTAGTAAACATAGTGTAAAGCACAAATATTTATTATTTACCCTTCGAATCCTTATATCAAAATTTCATTTGATTTCAAATATCAAATTTAAATTTGATTCCATATATCAATTTTCATTTCATTCCATATAAAAAATTCATTTTTTTCATATGATAAATTTTTATTTGTTATCAAATATCAAATTTTTATTTGATTCGAAATATCAAATTTTTATTTAATTCCATATAACAAATTTTTATTTGTTTTCAAATATCAAAATTTAATTTACTTCCATATAACAAATTTTCATTTGTTTGCATACAACAATTTTCATTTGTTATCAAATATCAAATTTTCATTTGATTCCATATAATAAATTTTCATTTGTTTTCAAATATTAAATTTTAATTTGATTCCATATAACAAGTTTTCATTTGTTTCCATATAACATTTTTCATTTGTTATCAAATATCAAATTTTTATTTGATTTTCTAACCTCAAGTGGATTTAAATAAATTGTCTAAAAAGGTTACACAATTCAATTTCAAACAATAACATCTTATGTGGAATAACATTTCACATTCATGACCTATTTATTTATTTTTCATGAAGGGCGTCATTATTGTTCAAATTCTAATTCCTCAAAAAATTATTGATCGATTTCGGATAGGCTTAAATACTTAAATCTATTTTTCTACTATTTAAGAAGTTTAGGGGCTAAATTGTAATTTCTAAAGGTACAAGGTCAAAGTTATAATTTCTTGAGGCAGAAACTTTGTTGGCCTTTTTTCATTTTAAGGTGCGAGAAAATTAATCATGTAAGCCTATAAGATTTATTTTTCGGTCTCCATAGCAGATATATAAATATCTTAAAATTGTTGGGGCAATTTATATATTGTAATTAAAAATCACACTGGAGAGTTTTATAAAGAAATCGAAAAAAATCATAATTTTAATTTTAGTCTACTACTCAAAATAAAATTGTTACCTCATACAATTATCGCAAATATGAACTGCATACTTTAGAATCCAAATATATACTGCACATTAAAAATAAATAATATTACCTCAATCGTTTATAAAATTTATGATAGACGGCTCCTGGGTTGAGTTGAGGACTAAGTCGCTCTATTTAAAACGTTTCGCTACTCTACCCTCTCTATGCAGATAGTACACAGTCACACCATCTTCAGAATAAAACAAGTCTAGAATATCCCGTCTCATATAACTATCTATGCATTGTAGTTATATGGTATACTAACACCCATTCTCAATAAATTTTTCAATATTTCAAAATATTTTGGGAAACAACACTGATTTGTAAGGATAAAAATTTTCTAAAGAGAACTTTTTTCAGTTTTAGAGAGATAGAGCTTTTTATTTATACCAGAAAAGACAAACTTTGATTTATTTTCTTATAGTTGTACGCATGAGAATCTTTTCAATTGAAGGCAGATAGTTACTGGGAATTAGTGAGTAGCTTAGTGGGTGTTAATTGGAATACAAAGTGGACAATTTGTTCTCACTTTTTCAACAACTAATTTTTTATGAGTGGGTTCCTTATTTTTTTAAAAAGCTTACATAAAGATGACTTTTGTTCCAACATTTACTACAATCCACGCAACAAAAATTCCAACATAGTTTGCCTTACCAAAAAATGGGCACCACGGGTCATTGGAATGTTGGATAGAGAAAACTCCCCGGACGTGTGAACTGTCACGACACCAACGTAAAAGTATCTCAATGATTATGTCAACGAATTTTTTTATATTCCACTATAGCCACACATTATATACATGTTAATTTCTTAATGGATATTCACTAATAACTTTGTATTAAGAACATGACTTCTTCGTTCGACATTTTTGTTGGTAAATTTTTTAACGAATATGTCTTCGACGGATGTCACTATTGATTTTAAATAATTTATTTTTTAATGGCAGTCGTAGTTTTTGCTCTTCTAAAGGTTGATGATAAACATTATTGGTCTCGTTGGTGGCGTTTCCTGCCCAGTCGTAAGGTCGTTCAACGAGATTGAAAAATTGAACATATTTAATAAATAAAAGATTATTTTGATTCATATTTAACTTACAACACAAATGTCTTTTGTCATGGATTTCGCATGAGGTACTCATGTTTCTATATATCCTTGATAAGATTTCTTATTCGAAAACTATTTCTTAAAAAATCTAGATGCGCATAGAAAGTGGAACTTTTCCGGTGTGTAGATAATGACTACAACTCTTCGAATTCTCTTATATGGATGGTTAGAAGATTCAATTGACAGGTGTACAACATGTACTTAATGGAGTCTTAACCAATGATCCAGGATGTCCAATTATTATTCGCAAAAGGGGGCAGTAATGTTTCCCGAGAATTGTAGGTAACATAGAATGTATGCATTGCAAATAGAAGAATTATCTCGGCCTGGCAGGGTATACATTATGTCACCATAAAGAACTTTGATTATACTGGATGTCGTAGTTGACCATTACTAATGATTTTGGAATGTCAAGCAAATAATAAATTGAACGTTCTCGACCAATTAAACGTTTTTAGGTGCTTACATGATAAAATCATCGAATGTAGTTTCATTGTCAATGGATATTCATATGACATAGGTTACAACCTCGTTAGCAGGCATATACCGAAAGTGTGCCACCTTTGTAGATACAATTTCACATTGATGAAAAGGTATATTATGATGTGTTTTCGTTGCAGTGAAACACTTTTTAGTAAAAAAATTATTTGAATATGCCTACAAAATTCTATGGACAAATTGTATAGCGGCAAGGGGCCAAATCAAAATTTAATAGTGGAAAATATATAACGAAAATGTAATGGAGATAACAATAGTAATTTAAATTGGTTATTAAAAAAATTAATAAATAAATGATAAATAATGAGAGAAGAGAATTTTGAGAAATGTTTAAGGGTGAAGATTCCATTTCTTAAGATTCCACCTCCTAGCCTTTTTTAAATTCAATTAACTAATTTTAAATTTAAAATACTAAATTATACATTTAATCATAAAATTTATTGTAATTATGAGTGAGATGGAAATGAATATCATAATAAAAATTAATATTAAGCTCTTATAAATTTTAGAAAATTATGATAAAACCTTTTTAATGAACTACCGTTAGGAAAAATTCACCAAAATCCTATCCTTTAAAATCCTTTGAAATTAAGGTTAGAGTTGAGATACAAAAACACTAGATTAAATTCAAGAAAATCATATATATATATATATATATATATATATATATATATATATATATATATATATATATATATATATATATGATTTTTAAATAAATAGTGTGTTCAAATTTGTATAATTTTTCAAATATTATTCACCCTCTCTCTAGGAATGAATTTCAAATGTGAATATTTATTTCTAATATCCGAAGGAACATACCAAATGAAGAAATTGAAAATTAAAATACGTGCCCATTGAGGTTTCATCTATTCCACCGAATGGAAGATTTTCCTTCCATTTGAATTGTAATAACTATTAAGTGTACAAATGAATCCATTAAAGTCATAGAAATCATTTAAACATAGGAAAATTAACACGAAGTCTCTTAATATTTATAATTTCAAATCTCTTAGAAAATCTACCCCACACCAAACAATCAACAAGCGTAAAATGTGAGACATAATATATACACACACACACACACTAGGGTATGCTCATGCCTGAAGGCACAAATATAAATTTACCCCCAACATTAGTACATGGACTTATGACACGACGACATCAAAGCTGAACCAAGGTATTCAACATGAAAACTTCCAAATCTAAATGAGGAAGATTTCCAAAGTATTGAATCTTGTATAATTAAGTGATCAAAAGTTATTTTTACTAAACAATTTAAAGTGAACAATTTAAATTGTTGGGGAAAAATTTCATCTGTTTATAGGACAATTCATTGTGTTTAAGAAAAAAGAGTCCACCAATACTAATAGTCCGTCATGTACCTCTTAGTAATTGTAAATTATTATATAACAAAAATAAGTGTAAACAAAATAAAATTTTGGACAAAATTTTCTTTGTTTAAGAAATAAAAAATAGTTCACGACAACAATATTAATAATCTCTCTTGAATCTCGCATAAACAACATCATACCCATCAAATATTAATTTAAGTCATATTTTTTTTAAATACAATGTATATACAATTAAATTTTTTTGGGCAAAATCCGCTTTGTTTATAAGACTATTCACCATGTTTAACAAATAAAAAAGAACTAAACAACAATACCAATTATTCTTAACAAAAATACTAATAATACACAAGGTGACAATAGCACGGTGATAATTCCCAATGTTGCTTTAATTCTTATGGTATGGCCAGGGTGTAGCTGTAAACCTAGGCACCTGGGTTCGAAACTTGGCAGCTGCGTCTTGGGGCCACGGACCGCAGGAATTAAACGCCTATTATAGAAAGCCTTGTTCGGGGAAGGAGGGATTAGTCCGAGGTGCGCGCAAGCTGGCCCGGGATTACCCTTCTTTACCAAAAAAAAAAAAAAAAAAAAAATTCTTATGGTATGGAATGTGCTTGAACATGTGTCGATTAGGTTTGGTTTCATAACTATACCAAAAGGAGGTAAAAAAAGTATCAACAAACACCATATGTTTTTTTTATCTAAGCACATCACACACACCCTGCATCAACAAACACCCCTTACATTGTCTTTCATACAACTAACTTCTCTTTGATTGTTAATCACTTTGGGGACATACTTTCTATTTGTCTTTAGTGGGCTGCTCCTTGTCACTACATTCTTGGTCTTAGTAAGTACAAATTGCTTCTTTCTTGTTGCTTGATCCAGTGTATCTGTCACAATGAATTCCTTTTTGCCATCAATGGAGTGTTTTATTATCATCTTTAATTTTCTTCCCCTAAAGAAGTACCCCAACACGTAGGCCACCGCTAAGTATAACGGTCACTGCATCCATCAGTATCCTCTGCTAAACATTCAAGTCACATCAGTACAAAAACTATGAATTATATGTGAAGACATTCTCTTTCAAGGTACTTCTATAAAAGCTGTCAGATTGACAATAACATACCTTAAGGAGAACCAACTATTGCAGTTTCTGCAATCTCAATAAAACGCTCTGGGACCCTGAAAGACTTGATCTTGAGCCTCACTGAGTGAATAAAAAAACATCTTAGTATAAGAACCTCTTAGAATGTCATAACAGAGTACATGTAAATTAATATTCCAAAGGCTCTCATACTATAGGAATCAAAGGGTTGAAAGGATCTATGTTTATCTATTGCAAAAGCTGACATTCCAGTTGTTGCAAGAGTTTATATCATTAGTAATTGACACGATTATAACCTGCTGAAGACGGAGAGAGAGAAAAGAGATGAAGCTATGTAGAACAGGGGGTGCTCCGACAACGTTTATGATTACAAGAGATCTTTCCTTAATACGAAGAGAACCAACATTTATGATTACAACGACGAAGAGAGAAAAGACTAACAAATTCAATACGAAGTGTATAATATTTTCCAATATACATATCCTTGACTTAATGCTCAAATTTATATCCCCAATTCACTCTACTGGCCTCTCATGTCAAATTGAATTGATAACCTTCCAATATACAGAAGGTAAAAATTACTACAAAACGAAATGACATGAGTTAGTGGCATAGACATGTAATGTTAGAGACTCAAACATTAGTTTTCCTTCCTGTAATGACATGGTGCTATTGGTAGAGGCATAAACTCATTTCAGACCTGCTACTAAGAAAATATGTTTGGGAATAAAAGATTGAAACCCACTATTTATGCACCTTCATAATCATATTGTCACCTTGCGTGACTCGACTATTGTTTGGGTATATACATGGAGCCTGCTTTTTAAAGTCTCACCTCACCTCACCTCTTCTATATACTCCCATATCCACCGCACCATCATGTTGCTGCTTGGTTCGCTCTTAGTGACATCTCTCGTTGCACTTTTTTCCCGGACTCTTTCCTGCCACTTCTGTATTCTCTGTAGGTTCCTTTTTCAGTTGTTAAATAATTTCACTGCCAACTTTACGATCTAGAAGTGCCTAATATGGATAGACCAACTTCCCATTTATGTCCACGCAGTTCATATTTATCACTCAAGATATGCATTTATGTGCTCACCATCATATCTGTAAAAAGAAAAAAAATCACAAAGTCAAAATGTGAGGTAAATAGAGATCCCTTAAGTGTATTAATTAATAACAAACATTAATAGCAATTGAAGTGAAAACTCAAAATTCATAGAAATGAGGCATACTACCTTTATTATAAAATAGTAATAGGATGCCAATGCCTTGTGAGGAATATTTGTGAGCCGACACTTCCTTGCAGAGTATTTTCATATTGTGTGTGTAATTTCTAATAGAATCTCCCGACCGTCTTGGACTATTCCGTACAATCCCTTCCAATGCCATTCTAAGATCACCTCTAAATTAAAGCAATGTCAGCTGATGTAATATGTTTGAATAAAACCTGATATCAAAAGGTTCTCTAAGTTAATTGTACCTCTAAACTAAATTGAATATTGGTATAGTATCAAAATTTTGGACTCAGTCTGTGAATACCGAAAATTAAAAAATACATCATAAAAGTACATCAAAACAGGGTCTAAATAAATTGAATATGAACATTGAATATGTAAATGTGATTGAGCTCGTGAATATGAACACTAAATAAAATGAGTTTTCATGTGTTTCTAGATTTGATTGAGCTCGTGAGAGTGTAGTTCCAGTCCTTATTTGCTTCAGTCCATTGCACATAATGAATTATCAATATAAGAATATAATAAATTATAAAAAAAAATCTTCAAGTATTGCCATGGAGTATCAGTTTTATGGTTGAATATTTTAAAACTACATGTAATGAGTAAAACAGTAAACAAATATTTGCTAATGACACCTCATGAAAATTATAGACATGAATAATTGAATCCCCTAATGTCAATTCAAGTAATAATAGCATAATATTACCCACAAATAATATGACGGGCATCCAATAACTTATCTCGGGCATCTAGAAAAGGATTATATAAAGTAAAATAATAAGGCAAGAAAAAATTACATCGTCATCCTCGAAAGGATCGATCTGGAATAAGAAACGAATATTAATGGAAACAATAATTTAATGAAGAATCGGATAAAGAATTGTTTACTCTTAAACTACAACAAAAAGTGAAAGCTTAATGCTAACATTGAGAATATGAAATGTGTTTTCACTTTATCTTTCACCCAAGTAGAGCAAAAATGTAGCATAATTACACTCTTTTCTTTCGTTACATTATTACGATTTTAAAATAAATTAAGAAAATTCATAATTTCACCGTATAAAAACACGAAATGAACTAAACAGAGCATAAAAACTTTCATACCCAGTGTTAGAGATGACATCTCTTGTAATTTTGACCTTCTTGACGCACTCATGGCACAACTCCTCAAGCTTGCACTTGAGCTTCTTCTCAATCGACCGAGGTTTCTTTTAGGACCTGTAGATTGCGAAAATATGAGAGTAAGAGGTTTCCTTTTAGGACCTGTATAAATATGTTTTTGTATTTCGGATATTTAAAACAGACCAAAATAGCTTCGGATAAAACTGTTTTTCTATTTTGTAAACAATACAGCAGCAATAATAGAGATATATAAAACATACCAAAAAAATATCACCAAGCCCATATTGTTTGATATTTAACTGGAAAAAATAAACGAATATGTTAGAAAGAGATAATATGTAAATAACACACACACACACACATATATATGCAAACTAAAGTTGCAGTTAGGGCAAGAAAGTTATACAACAGGAAATTAAAATCTCACGTGTATAAAAGAATAGGAGTTGAGAACTAATTTGAGGTAATTAAGATAGGAACAATAGTTTACCTTTAGCCACATTCTTTTGTTATATTAAACCTCAATGGTTTACATGTTTATGATCATTTGATTGCCACATCCGCTCTTCTGTTATTGAGGAAATGAGTGGGATTTCTCATCTTCAAATTTTGGGTCTCGTCATGGATTCTTTGGACACGATTGGCCTGAAATGTTAATTTTATAAACAATTCGTCGTCTTGTTCAAATTTCTCTTCCTTTGAGCATTGTAATGTGGCAAGCAAATCATCTAAAGTTATAGTTCTATGGTTTGGTTTCAAGGACTTGAGTGCTTTAGTGCCATTTATCGTTTGGAGTCTGAGGTTTTGTTTTCTAAAGACTTAATTTCGTCTTCAGCATACCATCATGGTTGGAAGTTTGGAGTAGCGCCTGACTCGAGGACATAGTCAGAGTTGTGAGGGTCTATCTTGATATTAATTTTGACTGATTAGTTAGTGCACTTGAAATATAACCTCAATAATTGAATGCTGACCAAATATTTCTCATCAGTGGCTTCTTAATTAGTGAACATAATGAAAACTTATATAAATATTGAGTAAAAACAATCAAGTTAGAGAGTGAGTATTAAAACTATTTAAGGTTGCATATATAAAATAGTAGGAAGAAGCCTCAACCAAAGCCGAAGTCCACCTAGTCATATATGTAACATTAGATAGAGAGTGAGTTTCAAAACTATTGAACATACCCCAAAATGCTTTCATATTTAATATGAAATTCTCTATCTTCATCAATATGAAATTGACATGTACTATGTTCCCAAAATCTTGAAAGTGTAGGAATTCCTTCCATGTGAGCTCAACCAAACATTAAGATTTCAATGAAATAAGAACTTAGTGTGCTCATTCTAATGCAAATTGTAACATATCTTGTTTATAACATCTGATGAAACTTTTTTGCTGTGAAGAAAAATGAGTGCAATAAGCATAATTTGGGGGTAAGAAGAGATGTACATAGGCAAGCTAAAAAATTACACACTAACACAATTACCCCTGATCGAGTCCACTTACGTATTTCAACAATATTTAGCAACTCCCAAAAATTGAAACATAGCATAAGTAGACGGAAACTACATTGGTCTGTGATCAACATCAAAAAATTACCAAGCTAATTCCTTTTTAAAAAAATAATTACCAAGCTAAAAAAATAATTACAAACTATCAAATAATTACATAGAAACATATGTCTTTACTATTAAAATTTTAATTTCATCAAACATAAAATAAGAAGAAAACAGATACCTAAAAAACTCAGCTTATCTCATGTAATAAAAAACTCGTGAGATCTAGAAAACAAATCTAAAAAATCAAACCCAAAACTTGTCAAGATCTAGAAAACAAAAATAAATGTGCACATAATCTCCCATATTATGAGAGTGAAGGAGAAAGAATTCTCTTAATTGACAAAAAATGAACCATAAAGTAGAAACAATGTTCAATAGTGAAATTACCGACAAAAGAAGTAGAAAACGTGAATGGGAAAGGATCAATCAACAAAATGTGATTCCCAAAAGCTTAAAAACAAAAAACCCCAAAAATTAGGGTTTACAAAACGTAAACTCAACCTCAAACGCACCAAAAAATTTCAATCGGATAAAGAAAGAAGACATACATAATGTAAAAAGCATCGATTAGTTACTAATCAGGGGTATTATCATAGTGCTGTAGAGAACGGAGGAAGATCTAAAGCCAAAAGAGAGAGGGGTAATGGAGAAAACTGTGACGGAGCATGAGAGTCGAGAGAGAGAACTGTTGCCATGTGTTTGAATACCACTGGAGGTGAGGTAGAGAGAGAGAGAGGGAGAGGGGTTTGGGTAACGTAGTAACCAAATACGAGCTCCTCTCTCTCTCTTGGCTGCATTGAAGGTGTTTATTTACTAATTAATACTTATTTTTGAATTAAAGTAAGGGATGAAAAATATTTAGAGTGTTAAAAAAGAGAGGGAACTCAAATATTTAAGGGGCAAATTAGGGAGTGTAGGAAAAATTCATATAGATGACATCATCTTTTCATCTTATGACATACATAAATTATATATATATATATATTATTGATGTCTAAATTTGGATATTGATTTAAATCGTAGTTACCAAACTTATAATCACAAATGAATAAAATAAAGGGACAATGGATAATTTTTACGTGGTTTAGCTCAGAAAATGAGCCTACAATCCATGGGTCAAGCTGGTTGGGATTTATTTTAATCGCCAGGTTACAATTACAAGGTGTACTCAAGATGTAAAAAGCTTACCCCCTCTGCTGTGGGAAGTAGTATATTTATAGTAAGTAGGAGGCCAAGATGTAGAATGCCTTTATAGATTCAAGCATTTTCACCTTTACACACTAATATGTAGCCATATGTCATTTCACTTGCATGTGTGTGGTGACTGTTGAATATACCACGCTGTAATAACCCTCGTAATTTTTGGGCTATTTTAATTAATTTAGGAAAATGGAGGAAAATAAAGTTTCTGATAAAATTATTTTTATTGCTCAAATATGTTGGTTATTATTTTTAAAGGCTAGAATTTCAAACGGTTTCGAAATCGGAGTTAAAACGGATTTTAAAATGATTTTTAAATGTTTTTAACTCTTGGAGTTGTTTTGACTTCCAACTCTTCATTTCTTTGCCTTACTTAAAGGAGTCTTTTGGATTCCAACTCTTCATTTCTTTGCATTATAAAAGGAAGTCGTGGGCAACCTTTTTAACCTACTTTTGGCACAAATTTTGGCAGCAAATATATTTTATATTCCTCTTCTTTTTATATACACATTGGCCCTTGAGATTTGTGAGTTCCAACCTTAGATTAGAGGTGTTCTTGGGGCTATTTTTTTTGGAAGTTCTTGGAGGAGCTTCAGTAGATCTTTTGTGTTGATCTTGAGGATGTGATCATTGGTTTCTCATCATGGTTTGAGGTATGGGGTTTTACACAATATGCTCATTAAATCTCGCGAGTGTCATTCTCTTTGATTTCTTGTTAATTGAACTCATATTTGAATTGATAAATTCATTGAAATCTGGAAAATAATTGTTGAAATTATTTTGATTCATGTGGTATCATTATATTGTTGATGAGCACGTTGTCATGAGATTTTAATATGGCACGGATGTTGGGCACCCGCTAAAATTCCTGTTTCCCGGGCTATGGCTTGATAAAGCATATGCGAATGGGGTGAGGCTTGGTGACCCATTGATGTGTTGTTGAGAAATTATACTGATAAATGCTTTGAGATTCACATTTTGATTTGAATATTCGTTCTCGTGTTGTTACGCCTTATTGCTAATATATTTGTTTAGCATATTTCCTATCGTATTGTGTACTTTCCCATATTTTCTTTTAGTTGGCAGGTTAGCGTGGATTTGAGCGCTATGGATTATGGGAATTATTTTAGCGTGGTTTATTTGGGAAGAATTTTAATACAAGTTGGAAGAATTGTATTAATTATTTCATTGGTGTATAGAACATTTTTATTCGAGTTAGATAGTTGTAATTTTAATTCGAGAGACTTGTTGTAATTGAAGAGAATGAGATTAGTGGATTTATATTATTGTGGGTTTATTTAGATGCTCTATACCTTGTTATTTACGGATTTGGTTTAGTTTTATCGATAGTGGCGCTCCGTTCGCTCTCCCCGGGCGGGTTGTTACAAATGGTATCAGAGCTTAGGTATACGGCAACCCTCGGGACTTGGATTTTGGGTTCATTGCGTGGTTAGCAATTTTTGGAGATAGAAATTTTAGAGAATCGTTTCGTGTTAGGCATCTATATTAGATGTGAGGAAATTATTTTTGAAGATTGTTAGCCTGATTTTTTAGAGTTAGGCATTCGGCGAATTTCGAGGGCAAAATTCCATTGCTAGTGGGGAAGTGTAATAACCCGCGTAATTTATGGGCTATTTTCATTAATTTAGGAAAATGAAGGAAAATAAAGTTTTTGATAAAATTATTTTTATTGCTCAAATATGTTGGTTATTATTTTTAAAGGCGAGAATTTCAAATGGTTTCGAAATCGGAGTTAAAACGAATTTTAAAATGTTTTTAACTCTTGGAGTTGTTTTGACTTCCAACTCTTCATTTCTTTGCCTTACTTAAAGGAGTCTTTTGGATTCCAACTCTTCATTTCTTTGCATTATAAAAGGAAGTCGTGGGCAACCCTTTTAACCTACTTTTGGCACAAATTTTGGCAGCAAATATATTTTATATTCCTCTTCTTTTTATATACACATTGGCCCTTGAGATTTGTGAGTTCCAACCTTAGATTAGAGGTGTTCTTGGGGTTATTTTTTTGGAGGTTCTTGGAGGAGCTTCTGTAGATCTTTTGTGTTGATCTTGAGGATGTGATCGTTGGTTTCTCATCATGGTTTGAGGTATGAGTTTTTACACAATATGCTCATTAAATCTCGCGAGTGTCATTCTCTTTGATTTCTTGTTTATTGAACTCATATTTGAATTGATAAATTCATTGAAATCTGGAAAATAATTGTTGAAATTATTTTGATTCATGTGGTATCATTATATTGTTGATGAGCACGTTGTCATGAGATTTTAATATGGCACGGATGTTGGGTATCCGCTAAAATTCCTGTTTCTCGGGCTATGGTTTGATAAAGCATATGCGAATGGGGTGAGGCCTGATGACCCATTGATGTGTTGTTGAGAAATTATATTGATAAATGCTTTGAGATTCACATTTTGATTTGAATATTCGTTCTCGTGTTGTTACGCCTTATTGCTAATATATTTGTTTAGCATATTTCCTATCGTATTATGTACTTCCCCATATTTTCTTTTAGTTGGCAGGTTAGCGTGGATTTGAGCGCTATGGATTATGGGAATTATTTTAGCGTGGTTTAATTGGGAAGAATTTTAATACAAGTTGGAAGAATTGTATTAATTATTTCATTGGTGTATAGAGCATTTTTATTCGAGTTAGATAGTTGTAATTTTAATTCGAGAGACTTGTTGTAATTGAAGAGATTGAGATTAGTGGATTTATATTATTGTGGGTTTATTTAGATGCTCTATACCTTGTTATTTGCGGATTTGGTTTGGTTTTATCGATAGTGGCGCTCCGTTCGCTCTTCCCGGGCGGGCGGGGTGTTACACACGCGTGGCTTTTCATATGATTGATAATTCATCTTCTTAAATATGGTTGACAGGATGACCGAGCAAGAGGTACCTATGTCGATCGGATTTAATCCATGTGGCAAGCCTCATGATAATATTGACCAGTGTCACTATGTATTGGTACAGGTGGCCAAACATTTTTAGTCTACAATATAAGCCCATAATACTTCATACTTGAAATTTAGATGAAATAATGGAGTATTTCTCTCTATTCCTGCTTGGCATCTCATAAGGGTTATGGACGACAGCCAACCTCAAGGACTTGTAATTTTTGTTTTCTGTGTTAAGGAAATGTCAGTTTTGTAAATATATTAAAAAAATAGCGGACTGTCGAGGGGTGCGTTGGTTATTTGACTTTTTAGGATTCGGGACATCATCGATAGTCTAAACAACGGTTTAGTTACTCATTTTAAAGTCCAAATATCGAGGGTCATTATTGTACTTGTATAAAAGTTGAGTTTCCCCCCATTTTGCCCCAGCTTTTACAATCGAACTTTCTCTTCCTCCATTGTTTCTTTCCTCTTGTTGTTCTAAGGAGTTCTCCACTATTCTAAAAACTATAAGAATCCCCTTTTCTTCATCTTTTTCTTTCTGCTTTGTTAAGATGGTATATATTTTTTATGAAGGTTCTTTGGAGGAATTTATGGAGGAGATAAAAATCCCCGAGTGGGTAACTATTGAGATGGTGTCTGGGTCTTGCAACTTGTGTTCCCTAGAGGATGGCTACTGGTTGCCTGCCATATTTGTAGCAGAATATGGGATTACCTTTCCTCCAAATAATTTATTTTTGAAATTATGCCAATACTTTGATGTGGTCCTAGCAAAGGTAGCCCCCAATAGTTGGAGAGTAGGAAATGGGGTTAACTATCTTAACGAACTATATGGGACCCATATTAGGATACATAAGTTAATGTACTATTACAGTTGGGGAACCACTGAAGATAATAATTATTATTGCAGACACATCATGCCAATAGGGCATTAATAATTAATCTGATTGATTTCAATAAAGATTATTGGGACTATAGAACTATGGTCAAGAACTGACAACATTCCCCACTTCCTGAGGGGGTAAGGTACAATGGTCCTAAATACCCCATGAAGGGCATGGCATAGGTCGACGACTTATACTACTTGTATTTCATTTATGCCTATTTTCTATTTGTTGATTTACCGACTAACATATTGTGTTCGTCTTTTGCAGAGAAAAGGAAGAAGGACTTCCCTCCAGACTTATAAGTGAATTTTAAAGATTTGAAGTTTATCTAGTCAAATCAATAAAGATTTAGTGAAGTGCATCCTAGGTCAGCTTCTATCTTACTAGAATATAAGAGTTTCATCACTTCTTTATAGATCAGCCTACAAAGGATATTCCCTTAGCCCCTATAGATTTAGAAGATTTTGTTTCATCCCCATCAGTTATTGTACCTAAATCTCCATTAGAAGAGGGAGATACTACCTTGAAAGGAACTTCTTCCTCATCTAGATCACTTAATTTAGTTGTTATTCCCACTACTCTCTCATTTCTAGGAAAAATAGTGAAAAGAAAGATCCCCAACCTGATTACTAGAGCCATGTCTCCCCCTAGTTGAGAAGAAGAAATCCATTGGCGAAGGTTACAAGAGTCTAGTAGTTGTTACTACTGAAGAAATGAAGAGTATTGAACCTCAGTTCAAGAGACTGAGAAAAGGTCCTGCTATTCAATATAAATTGGTTCATAAAACCCAAGTTGACCAAGCCTTCGCAGATTCCATATCAGTAGCAGTGAACCCTGGTTTAGCTGGGGATTTAATTAGAGTTGGAGTTTTACCTTCAGATAGGTCAATAGCTGCTCCAATGTCCAGGGTGAGGCTGATGGAGAGGGCCAAATATAACTCGACTATGGTAATTATTTATAAAAAAATTCAAATTCTATCATTTTTTACAATTTTTACCAATTGCCCTCGATCTTTAATGTTTGTTTTAGTCAATTATGACCAACTTTTGATAAGATATGATCATCTGAAGGCATCATCCAGTGATATTGAAGAGGCCTTCAAAGAGATGAAGGATTCCTTGGATTCTACAAAGGAGGCTCATAAAAAAGATCAAGAAAAATGGCAGGGCTTGTTGAATACTATTGAGTAAGGGAGAAGGTTAGGTCTGATGATGCCAAGGCCACCACTGAGGTGGAGAAAAAGTTTTAAAACTTAAAGGCTACCCTTAAAAAAGGTAAGGAATACGCCTATACCCGTGGTTGGGATAAGGCTTTTGCCACCTCTACTATGCAAATTGACTATCTGAATAAGACATTCTTCAAGGAAGGTTGGGACTCTACATTGAAACCAGTCGACATTATTATCGACTCAAACGTTTTCCAACAGTTCAACCCCAGTACTCCTCCTGTCATTGATAAGGAGGGTACTGGTGAATCTTCAATGGTTCCTGAGGCTTTAATGGTGGTTGCTCAATCGACAAGTGAGATAGCCCAAGACAAGGAAAAAGTGTAGACTCCTTACGACTGCTGGATATTTTTTGGTTTTTCTTTGTAACGATTAATTCGATTCTATCAACTTGAATAATGGACCTTTTGATGTAATGGCCCTTTATTTTATAATAAAATCTATGGTTAGGCTTGCATCATTGTGATGGCATTGTGCTCATACTCTGTCTTTCAGTTTAAATCCATGAGAGTTGTTATAGTTGCAGCAGAAAGTGACTTTCATAGGAGGAGTGTTCAACTATTTGGTGCTAGCTATAAGGATTTGGATAAAGATGAATTGAAGGAGTTTTTTGTATTGGATAATTCCAACAGAGTAAAATAAACATACGTCCATCTTCATAGGTTGTTTGACCAAGTAGTGGCGAACAACGCTACATATTATGACACGATACTTCAGATGCAATAAGACCACAAGACCTCTCTAGCCAGCTTGCACTCTGACTATGAAGCAAAGTATTTTATCTCAGTACTGGCAGGTTTTGATAAGAAATTGGAGACTATTTCATCATCATACTGAAAAAAGGATTTTATGCTGAATTGTGAATTGACCAGTGCTAGGGGGTGGCAAGCTTTTTAGAGCAGGAGAAAAATTCTTTAAAAAATGAATTAGAGAGCTTGAAGAAGCCATCAAGTGCCGTTGGATAGGATCGGGGTGCTTCTTTCTTAGAGTAAGAAAATGCAAAATGGAGGGAAAAAATTAAGACTCTAAAGAAAAATAAGGCAGGTCAGTCATCTAGGCATGTGGTGGTTACCCGACATATTATTAAGGAGGAAAGGACAAAGAAAAACTTATCCAACCAGGCTGACTTAATTAAGGACAAAATTGTTATCATCAAGAAGCTAACTGAAAAGGTTGATCGACTGACTTTTTAATTCCATAAGCAACCCAGGGGCATCTGGATGGATGGTTATGATGAAGCCTTAGATCACCTGAATGATGAGTTGGAACAAGTCCATCATGAATGTTATAATTGGGGTTAGTTGAATGCCTTAACGGTTTAGAAGGTACTAAAAAAAGATACTTTATGGTATTGGCATGACCCTGGATGTTTAGATCAACCTATTACTCTCTTTAAACATGACACCCAGTGGATTCTTACTGATGATATTCCATAATTTCTTGTCAAAAAATACCTAGGCAATTATAGCTTGCACGATGAAGATACTCATGTTCGGCCTTAAAACTTATTAAATTGGTCGAGTTTCAGCGGTCACGAAAGACTTAGGGATTTAAAATCCACTGTTCATCCCTCTGCTCTGGATGTTCCTCTAGATGGAATGGATAAAGCCTTAGGAAAGCATCTAATGTATTAAAAATAGTTTACCTTTCATGTCTTGTAACTTTGAGGGAGAACTTTTTGTAATAAATTTTCATGATCTTTTTTGAATAAAAGATAAAGTTTGGTGAACATATAGGGTTTACTCTTCCTATACATTATGTGAATGCGGGTCTTACCAATAGTTTGGCATTGGACTCTGTAGTCGGCCTTTAGTCCACCACTTTGCTTTACTTATTATCGAATCAGACAAACCTAAGTTGTCCAGCCGTAGGTTATATTAACACACTTTGTTAGTTATCTAACGGATATTGTCATTTTTGGACTAAGTGCTTTCATTAGTTACCATTGGCGACTAAATTTTTTAGGATTTCTTCCTGACTTGTCCTGGAAAAACCTTCTTGTTCTTAACTTTGAGTCATATACGAAGCAATTAGAGTTGTACTTCTTGTTTGTGAATTGTAAAAAATGAAGTCATACATGAAGTTTTAAAAAGTTATGGACTTCTTGTTCGTGACTTGTCAAAAACTAAGTCATACATGAAGTTACATGAGGTTTGAATTTTTTACTTTAAGTTTTCATTGTTGATAATAGTCCAATAGTCCTTCAGATATTTATATCTCATATTCTCGAAAAAAAAAATGAAAACATAAAAAAGGAAATGTACTGATGACAACCCAATGAATTCCCATTAAAGCTGAAAAATTTGCTATAAATATGGTCCAAACATTTATCCAGAATTACTAATAATACTTTCTAAGTTAATCGGCATTCCAAAGATCCTTAAACTGCTCCCCGTCAATTAGGCACCAACTTATTTCCTTACGTATCACCTTCCTTAAAACATAACCCACCTCTTTTAGATTGCTCGGCTTGACTCTTATTTTAAAGAACCTGGAAGTACGTTGCTCGTAGGCAGCCATTCATAGTGTAGCATTTTTTCTCACTTCCTCTACCAAGTCTAGGTCAAGCCTTTGTATAAGATCACTTTTAGGGGAGTCATAGTTGAGGACTCTGTGACTTGGCAGCCTTATCTCCATGGGGACTACTACTTTTGTCCTGAACACCAATATATAAGGAGTTTTGTCGATTACTGTCCTCGACATGAAACTTTAGGCCCACAAAACACTTGGTAGCTCCTTGATCCAGTTTCCCTTTGCATCATTGATCCTATTATTTAATCCATTGGATAGAGTTTTATTTATTACTTACATTTATCCATTGCACTGGGGGTGTCCTGGGGCGGGGTGCAGCTTATGAATCTTGGATTGAACACAATAATCCTCAAATTCTTCATTATCAATCTGGGTTCCATGATCCGTGATGAAAGCATACGACACACCATATCTACATTTAATATTCTTCCATATGAATTGATAAACCCTTTCATAAGGCATTTCTACCAATGGTTCGTCTTTCACCCATTTTATGAAATAATCAATGGCAACAACCAAATATTTGAATCTCCTATTCATTTTGGGTATAAGGCCGACCAAATCAATTCCCCATAGGGAAAAAGGCCAGGGGGATATGATCGGTGTTAAAAACTCCTCCAGTCGTCTATGGATAGCAACAAACTTCTGGGATTTAGCACATTTCTCTGCATATGAAGAGCATTCTACCTTCATAGTAGGTCAATCGTACCCTTGCATAGTTACCCATCATACTAATGACCATCCTACCGAATGGGCTCTGCATGAGCCTTCATGAACTTCTTTGATCAAGTTATTTACTTCAGTAGGATGAACACAACTAAACAAGGAGATATTGAATCCCCTTTTATACAAGATGCCTCCGTTTAATACGTAGTTGGCTGCTTCGTATCTCAACTTCCTTGCCTCCTTAGGATCCTCAAGCAATAATCCCTTATCAAATTACTCCTTGATTGGATCCATCCACGAGGTGCCCAAATTAACTGCTATTAAGTTGCTTTCATATTCATCTATACTCCTATTTATTAGGATTTCCACAGGTGGTCCTCTTCAATATGTCCTGGTTACTGAGGCCAGTGAGCAAGTGCATCTGCTCGGGTGTTCTATTCTTGGAATTGTGACTGCAAAAAATGTAGTGATGTTTTTTCATTTTGTCCAGGTACCTATCATTACTTCTCTTCTAACTCCATATATCCCTAATTAACGATCAACCGAGAGTCACTATGAGCGACTATTTGTTGGGCGCCAAATAACAAAGTGAGTTCCAACCATGTAATCAATGCTTCATACTCTGCCTCATTATTGGAAGCTTGAAATTAAAAGTGAAAATCATACTCCACATCTATATCATCGGGGGTGTTTAGAATCAATCCTGCTCAGTTGCCAGAGGCACAAGAGGACTTATCAATGTATAACTTCCAAATAGGGATTTATTTGTTAAAACCTCCATCACTTAAAGGTCCCTGCTTCAATTTTTTTTCTTTTCTCTTCATACTTGTTAGCGACCTCTTGAGTACCAGATAATTCTGGTTTGTTCGGTTGAGAACTATTTTCCATAGAAGTCAATTCGGCTTGGTTCGACTTTGAGCTCTCTTCTAAGAAAGTCTACTTGACCTGTTTCCCATTTATTGTGGGTTCTTAATAGGTAAATTCTACTATGAAATCAGCTACAGAAAGACCTTTCAATGTTGTTCGAGGCTAATAGAGTATATCGTATTCTCTTAATTCTACGTCCCAAGCCATCAATCTTTCATTTTTTTTTGGTTTATGGATAGCTTAACGCAATCATAAATTTGTGTAGACTAAAATTATATGTACCTGAAAGTAGGGCTTCATTCTTATGTATGCCTTAGTAAATGCTAAAACCAATTTTCCAGTCCAGGATATATAACCTCTTCCCCCTAAGAGCCTTTTTGGTATAATACACTGGTTTCTGAACCCCATTCTTCAGTTGGATGAGAGCTAAGCTAACCACTGACTCAGATTGTGATGCCCCGACCCGAATTTGGATCATCATTGGGTCAACCCGCACCAAGTCATGGAGTTAAAGGAAGAGGGGAAAAGTTTAGTTATTTTATTTAAGAAAATACCTTAAATTGCCTCATTTACATAACGATTAAGGTTTATATTTTAGTTTAAAAAAATATGGTCGCTTTATGTAATTAACCCAGTTGCAAGATTTATTTATAAGAATCCAATTTAATCCATAATACGAATTAAACAGAAAATTAATCAAATTTATCTTGTATTATTACAAATTATGGTCTAAGGACCAAATAAAAGTTCAAATATTAATTGTGCAAACACCAAATGTTCGTTGTTTGAAAATAAGAACAAAGCATTCTAATGACGCTGATCGCCTTCTGGGGCCTTACTTGAATCTTGTCCAATGTTCCTACTCGATGTACCTGGGGTGAGGGTGGGGTTTTTAACACGTTTTATGCAAAAATACTACACATATATTGTGTATTTTAATCAATTAAGAAAATGTTAACAATTTAGCGAGTATTAATGCAACTACATGTAATGCACTTGAGAGATGAGCTCGTACTCACATTTAACTGATTTTACCACACTTTATCGGGCCAAGAGACTAATTATTGACATTTTTTTCCTTTAGTCTCATTTATGACATTTCCACTAGGTTGATCTACTTAAATTATAAGCACAACCAATTAAATTTCTTTTCCATTATCTTTCTCGAAATCTTCCAATAACCATGTACTTTAATGGGCTCCATGCCGCTGACGACATCACCATATTCTTTGGCCAGTTATTTAGGGTATTTCACCCTAGGGCTCTGGGCCCTCCTTAATTTTTTCGGTGTCATCCGAGTATAACTTTTTATGTGCTTTAACATTTTATCCAATGTCCACATTATTCCATTCCCTTTTTATCATTTTCTTCAAACCGCGATTTTGAAGCATTTTTCACATTATCAACGTGCCCAAACTTACTTTATCCATTTTTACCCAAAAATAGACCGATAGGGTCTCGCGAGGGAATCTAACCCTTAGGACACTCAAGTTTGTCAAAATCCCCTTTTTGTCACGTGCAAAACACTATTTTCATAATTTTATGTTCAAACCATATTTATCTATTTTATGTTTTACCACATAAAATGTTGTTAATCATCTAAGACCATTTTATCAAAAATTCATAGTCTTGCCTTATGATCACATGTAAACCCCAACATTAGTTTTTTTCATCATAACAATATTTAGCATATTTTGGGGCAGTTTTTCCATACTTGTTCATTTTATTATGAAACCCGTTTTAACATGTTTATTTAAGTTTACCATGTCACCATTTAACATACTACATGTTCCTATATGTTCGAGAGAGGATTTCAACCTAAAAATACCTCAAATATGCATTTAAATCAAGACTAACCATGGGTTTTATGTAAATTCATATGCTTTCTTCCAAATATCAAGGTAAATGCCATTTTTTTATAAATAAAACCAATTACGGTTTGTCTTGAAGAAATTTCCATTTTTGCAAGACTACTTATTTTATATGTAACTACGTTTTTAGGCATTAAAATCCTAATCCTCTCTCTCTCTCTCTCTCTCTCTCTCTCTCTCTCTCTCGTCCCTTTGCAAACCCTAATTAGGGTTTGCATGGATCCACCTCCTGCCGCCCTCCTGGATGCTGGACCATTATCCTTCCCCCCTCTACAACTTAACAAACTCCCATTACTTACTAGCCACCATTCACTTAACCAAGAAGATCGCTCCAAACCAATATCACAGCCTGCTAAGCCAAAAACTTCTACTTCTGTGTTAACCTTTAAAGTCAAGAAACTTGTATCATTTCAAAAGATCTCATAGTACAAAGGAGAACCAATAATTCTTTACGAAGAATCAACCCTTCAGGAGATAGCATCTCATTTTAAATATACAGTTGTGGGGAAATTCTCTCGTGGAAGTCCATCAATAGATGATGTACGTAAGTTCTTCTCTTGGCTGCTTCTTAAAGAAAACTTTAATGTAGGCCTCATAGATCAAAAGCACAATCTCATTAGATTGGAGAATGAAGAAGATTTCCAGAGACTTTGGTTGAAAGAAACATGGTATATTAATAGGTATCCTATGCGCTCCTTCAAATGGGATATTGATTTCCATCCCGACAAAGAATCAACCATTGTCCTATCATGGATATTATTGCCTCTTCTCCCTATTCATCTTTACAATAGGTGTGCTCTATTCTCTATTGCACAGGTGGTGGGGAATCCTCTCAAGGTTGATCAGGCAATCGACAATCTATCAAGACCTAGTTAAGCTAGGGTTTATGTTGAAGTAGAATTAAAGAAGACTCTTCTATCGAGAGTATGGATAGGGAACAAGGAGAAAGGGTCTAGAATTTGGCATTCTATTGTGTATAAAGATCTTTCCCCATTTTGTTATTATTGTGAGAAAAAAGGCCATAAAGAGGAAAGCCGTTATATTAAGAGTGAAGAGGCAGAAGTCAAGCATCAATTAGGCAACAAGGAGAAGGTTCATTGGGACCAAACTAAAGAATGGGGAAAGATGAAGAAACCTGAAACTACAAACGAATGGGCTAGAAGATCTTTTGGTAATCTTCAAGTAAAAGATACTGAAGTTGGTATAGAAGAAGGAGAATTGTTAGTAAAGCAAAAATAGACAGAAAAACCTCTTAAACAAAGCCTAATAACTTCTTTCCTACCTATGGGGAATAAAGAAAGTCAACAAAAGAATCCAATGCCTCGTCCAGTTGATCCAGTTGCTCTAGTGCCTATAAATTCTCAGCTAGGGAATGAGAGGACATAATTGGAGATGGCCTCAGTTGAAGAAGAAGATAACTCTCAAAAGAAATTAGAGTAAGTATAAAACATCAATCCAGATAGTGTGTAATCCACTGTTCAAAAAATAGAGATGCAACATCCTCTAGCTATGCCTAGTGAGAAACATATCCCTGAAGAAATAAACCAAGGAGGTGGAAATCAAGACCATGGAGAACTTTTGAGTTAAAATAGAATTCGTAAGACACCTTTTATCAGTAGTGATTATGAGGAGGGATTCACAGTGGTTAAAAGGAAGAAGAAGACCCTAAAAGAGAAAAGAAATTGGATGCAAATTGCAATATATGAAATTGTTAGAATTCTCAAGCCCCACTCTAAATCCTCTTCTAAAACTTTTGATGATAGGAGAAATTCTTTGGAATGTGAGAGGTATATCTAAGAAGGGAGCTATCAGAAGACTTAAAAGGCTTAAGAGACTGCATAATCCATTAATGATGATAATTATGGAGCCAAAACGATTAAATCATATTGTCTCATGCTAGGGCATGGCACATGTGTGTCAAACCTTAACAGTAAAATTTGATGTTTCGTTTAAGAAGGAAATTACTTGGGAGATCATCTCTAAAATGAGCCAATGTATCACCTTTAGTATTTCTATGACTGGTAGTTCTGAAAAGATGCAATGAGGCTTGATTTATGTAAGATGTATAGAAAGGAGAGAAGATTGTTGTGGGACTATTTGAATAGCTGCAGAACCTCTGATTGTTGGTGGATAGGTGGAGACTTTAACATTATTACAGATAAGAATTAGAAAGCTAGAGGAAATGAAGTAAATCTGAGATCTATGTATGAATTTCCAGAGTGTATAGAAGATAATGGATTGACTGATGTGTGTTATATAGGCTTAAAGTTTACATGGCATAACAAAAGGGCTCCTGATCATAGCATATGGTGTAGATTAGACAGAGTCCTAGTTAATCAAGAATGCTTGGACTCTAATCTAAAATAGAGTGCATCTCATTTAAATAGGAGTATGTATGATCATTCTCCTCTCCTTTTCAAAGGAGAATCTGCAGTTAATCAATTTCCCAAGTCATTTAGATTCTTAAACTTCTGGACAAAGGAAAAGGAGTGTGTTGAGATAGTGTAGAAGTATTGGAAGGAAGTGGTATGTACAAATCCTATAATTAGCATATCGCATAGTCTCAAAGAGATTAGGAGAAACCTGAGTATTTGGAGTAAAAGAAAATATGGGGATATATTCTAGGAAGCGAGAAATGCTGAAGATGCCATTCTACAAGCTGAAATGCATTATGAACAAGACCCTATAGAAGATCATAGAGAGGAATTGAGCAAAACAACATGTTTCTATAATTTAAAGCTGAAAATTGAAGAAGCATACTGGAGTAAAAAGCAAATGATAGGTAAATTAATGAAGGGGATAAGAATACTGGTTACTTCCATAGGATGGTTAAAAGTAGGAAAAAAAGAATGAACATTATGAAGATAAAAAATATGGAGGGTGAATAGGTTGATAACCAAGAAGAAATAAAATAACCTGCAGTTCAGTACTATACAAATCAGTTTCAATTGCAAGAAGATCTGAATCCTTGTGGTCAAGTAAAGGTGATAGCTAGAATTCCTAAGATGATATCTGAGGAAATGAATGACTCTATAACTCAGTGGCCTAAGATGGGTGAAGTCGAGAGAGCAGTTAAAGGCTTAAATGCTAGCAACAGCCCTGGTGTGGATGGTTTCAATGGTCATTTTTTTACATTCTTTTGGGAGGATATAAAATAAGACATTTTGAAAGCAGTCCACTTTTTTTTTGCAGGTCACTGTCTCCCAAAGATATGTACAACTACAAGGATTACTTTTATTCCTAAGATAAATCATCCATAATCCTTCAATGACTTTAGACCTATCAGTATGATGAATTTTTTCAATAAAATCTTCTCTATAATATTAAATGATAGAGTGTCTCAATAGCTTCCCCCGTATCATTTCCCCAATGCAATCAGGGTTTATTAGGGGGAGATTTATCTCTGAAAATGTGGTACTTGCTCAAGAATGCATGTCTCGAATAAATCAAAAGAATATGGGCGGTAACGTAATTATGAAATTGGATATGCCCATGGCTTATGATGGAGTATCTTGGGGTTTTTTAATCAAAGTAATGAGAATAATGGGCTTTTGTGAACAGTGGCTGGACTTAGTGTGGAGAGTCATATCAAATACCTAGATAACTATTATTGTAAATGGAGAAAATGTGGGATTTTTTCATTCATCTAGAGGATTAAGGCAAGGGGATCCATTATCCCCTAGTCTTTTTATTATTATGGCACAAGCTTTATCTAGAAATCTCCACAATATAACGCTGAAACATAGTTATGTGGGATATAAAATTCCCATTGGAAGTCCCAAATTTAATCATTTGGCTATAGCAGATGATTTAATCATCTTCTCTTTTGGCATGAAGAAAGAAATGAAGAAGATAATGGAGGTTTTGAGGAACTATGAGAAGGCTTCATGGCAGTTGATCAGTACAATAAAAAGTTTCCTTGTAGCTTCTGAAAACATCAAACCCAACTCTCGATCATTTCTAAGTCAATGCACTGGTATGAAATTCAAAAAAGGTCCTATTACATATCTTGGATGTCCATTATACAGTGGGAGAAAGAGAATAATATATTTCAAAAACATGACTCAAAAGATGAGGAAAATCCTAACTGAATGGAAATCAAAATGTTTAACTTCAGGTTGAAAACTTGTGCTGATCAAGTAAGTGCTTGTATCTATGCTGCTATATCTCTTATCAGTGTTATCCCCCTAAAAGCAATCTATAATAAACTGCATAACCTCATAGTCAGGTTCTTTTGGAGCTAAAACTTTGGGGATCAAAGGTATCAAAGGTGTAAATGGGAGAATATCACAAGGGCAACTCTGGAATGGGGATTAGGCATCAGGAACTTATAAACTATTGGTGACTCGATGAGCATGAAGATGTGGTGGAACTTCAGATCTAAGGACTCATTGTGGGTTCAATTTATGAAGGCTGCCTACTGCGGAAATCAACATCCAATGTCTGCTCCTAGAAGAAATGGTGATGACGCATGGAACAAAATATACTCGATTAGAGTAAAAGCTGAGGAAAATATGTCTTGGTAGGTAGGGACTGGAGATATAAGTATTTTTAAGGATAACTGGGAATGAAAGACTATATGAACATTGCCATTATGGAAGATAAACAAATTAATTTCTTTTGGGATTCGAGGCATAATTGGGATAAGAGGCTCATAATGGCAAATTTCTCTTCAGATGTTTTATCAAATATCATACAATTTAATGAGATATTCAAGGATTAACCTGATAAATCTATTTGGCTCTTAACTGGTACTGGTTCATTCTCTATGACTTCAACATGGGATTTATCAAGAACCAAACACTCCTCTCAATTAAGCGCTAAATTTATTTGGCATTCACCCATCCCATTAAAAATATTTATTTTTATGTGGAATCTCCTGAGCCAATTCCTGTCAACAGATGAGAACATTAGATCTATTGGTATTCGTGGCCCTTCAAAGTGCCACTGTTGTGCTGCCCCACAAGAGGAATCTATTGATCATATTTTTGAAGAAGGTGAAGTAGCAAATTAGGTGTGGAACTCGATATGTCAAGAGCATGGAGTGAGGAGATCTAAAGGTGGTATAAGGAGACAACTTTGTCAATGGTGGATTCATGGTAAAAAAATAGATCATATCATCAATAAAGTCCTCCCAGCAGTTGTGTGTTGGTGATTAAGGATTTACAGGAACAAATGCAGATATGAAGCTATTTCTACTAATTATTTGTCTGTTTATATCAGGTACATCATTTAAAGAATCTGCTGACTGTGAAGAAGACTCAATAAAATCATTATCTTAGATTGCAGTTCAAATGGAAGTGTCCCCCATCAAGAAAATTAAAACTCAATACATATGGGAGTGCCATTGGGTATATTAGAAAGGGAGGTGGAGGGGGTATTCTCAGGAATGAAAAAGGGGAGATGATATGGGCTTTTATATCTTCTTATGAAGGTGTAACCAATATGGAGGCAGAGGCAGAGGCAGAGGCAGAGGCAGAGGCAAAAACTCTTAAAAATGGTTTGGAATTCTTCATGGAATTAAAGGACTATGACATTATCATTGAAAGTGACTCTAAAATTCTTATAGATATCCTTCAAGGAAAAACTTCAATTCCATGAAGAATAAGGTGGACTGTTCATCAAATTCTTCAAATGCTAAAGAATCTTAATTACTCCCTAAGTCATATATATAGAGAGGGCATTCAAATAGAAGATTTTTTAGAAAAGGGAGTATAGATAGGACATACATGTTTTCTATCAAACTTGAAGACTTCCCAAAGGATCTCAAAGGCACGATCACAATTGAAAAACGGGGGCTGCCAAATTTCAAGAATGACTAGGTGCTCTTGGGCCTTAATTTTCTCTTTTAGTGGTTTCCAGTTAGCTCTAATATATTCTTTTCTATCTATAAATCTTGTAAGGGATCTATTTTATAAAGATCCTCATTAAATTCCCTTCCCAATGAGTTTTAATTCAGTTTCCTTGATCGTAAACCACCTAGAAGAGGTTTTTTCTTCTACTAGATATTAATAAAATAAAATAATCACTTTGCGCAAAAAAAACATCCTATATGAATTCCATAGCTAGAATAACCTTGAAAAATATGGAAGGAAAACCCTACCTTAGGTTTTGAAGATGAGAAACCACAAATAGATGACTTGAAATCTCCTAAAACTCCTAAGATCCAGGACTCCTAGCTTCTTCAAAGCTCCAAAAAATCCTCTTTATAATATTTCTCCACCACTTTCTTTTTGGCAGAGATCTTGAAAATGGTAGAATGGGTGTAGAAATGGAGTATTTTATGGAGTATGAGTGGTAGGCAACACTTAATAATGGAGGAACAAGAGCTTTTGGTGTCTAAGATGGGTGTAGGCTCTTGAGAGATAAAGGATAAGTTTAAAAATTACGAGGGAAATGATCTCCCTCTTATAACCCATCAATCCCCACACAAAATATATAAAAAACCACCAAACAACCATTAGATTGATAATGCTCCACGAGATCGACACGCCACCAAGATCTAGGGACAAAACAGTGACAACATATAAGTAAGATTTAATACCTAAAACATTCGTTCGAACGAGGCTGATCTCATTCGAACGAGAAATGCCATTTTTTCGAACCCCCCTTCAAACGAGGGTCGAGTGTAATGCAAAAAGGGTTCCTTCGATGCTCATCTGAAGCCTGTTGGAACGGATCTAATTTTTCATTTGAACCATATAATCTCATTCGAACGAGACAAGGATCTAGTTCGAACGATCATAGGTTCATTCGAACCACCTAAATTCCAAACTTTCCAGATCCAACCCAATAACTTTAATTAATTATAAAAAGGACACCAAAACAATTAGAGTAGAAATAAAATCTTATAAAATGATAATTTTTTTTCAATTATATTCACATGATTACAAATTACTTTAAAAGGAATAAAATATTGGGTCGGGGTATTATATTCTCCCATCCTTAGGGGGTTTCGTTCCTGAAATCAGAATAATAGGCTAAGGGAAGAGTTCCGGGTGCTTCTCCCATATCTCCAACTCACGCTCCCAAGTAGCACATTCGACACCTTTAAAATCCCAAAGGACCTTTACTAATAGAATTACCTTGTTGTGTATGACTCTCCTCTCGTGATATAGGATGATATTAGTCGTGTGGGAAACGTGACATCTTCCTCCAACTCGATCAGATTCCGATCAATAACATGACGGGGGTCATGAAGATACTTGTTTAACGTAGATACGTGGAACACGTTAAACACTTGGGATGACCGTGGAGGCAACTCCAAGCAATACGACACATCCCCAATCTACTCTAGGATCTTAAAGGGACCGATGTACTGCAATACCACCTTTCCTTCCTGCCTAAACCATTGTCTACTGATTCTTGCTCTCACTTTTAACATTACATGATGACCCACCCAGAATTCCAACCGCGTTCGATGATTATCTCCGTAATTCTTTTGTCGACTCTTTACCATCACGATTCTATGGCAAATTACCCATACCTTATCAGTCATATCCTGAATCAATTATGAATTAGTGAGATGATTTTCCCCACTATATCCTAACAAACTAGCAAACAACATGGTCTCCCGTAGAGGGTCTCAAAGGGGTCCATCTCAATACTTTCATGGTAGCAATTGTTATAGGAAAACTTTTCCAGATGCAAGTTCTCTGCCCAACTGCCCTGGCAGTCAAGCGCACAAGCCCTTATCATATCCTCCAGGATTTGTATAGTCCACTCCGACTGCTCATCGGTCTCATGATGATAATAAGTGCTCATATTCTGTTCAGTTCCTAATTCCTTTTGGAACTTCTTCTAGATTTGAAAAATAAATTGAGGATCCCTGTATGATACGATCGAGAGTGAAACCCCATGAAGCCTGACCATCTCCCCAATATATAACCTCGACAATTTAGCCACGCTGTTTGGGACCTTAATTGATAAGAAATATGAAGATTTTATGAGTCGATCCACTATCACCCACAAAGCATCAGGCTCAGATCGTGGTAAAGACTTGATGAAATTCATTGTTATGTTCTCCCACTTCAGTCAGCCACGAGTAGTGATTGCAATAACCCTGGCAGTTTCTTATGTTTAGCCTTCACCTATTGGCATGTGTAACATACCCTAGTTAATTATTTGGATCATAGGGAATCTATCAATGGGGGTTGTGGATTTAAGTGGATTATGGGATCAGGGATGACACCCATTGCTAATATAATAGGCTAGTTGGGGGTATATATTTTGATCTTATGTTCAGTTGATCGTTATATTATAACGGGGAGACATGGTTGACTTGATCCATTGGGTAGTTTGTTATATGACTATATGATGTTATGACTGCATAGAAATCCCTCCATTATTTTGTGTGTGCATATTCTAAATCTGTTAGGTACAATACCCATACAGATTAACCAATAGAGGCACAGAATTATCCTTGAATGTTTAATCATTCATGTGTTTTATGATAATTATATCTTTTAATTAGTCTAGTGATGGACATATCATATAAAGAAATAATTTCACATTATTGTTCTTATTATAATATTGGGTATATTTTATTATTTGGGTGACACTTTGGGACTATCCTAGTTGCATCCTTAGTGCATGGATATGAATATCGTTATATTGTAGTTGTACGATAGTGCATAGTAGTTTGGTTTATAGCTATAGAGTTAGGACTTATATGTTATAGTTGTGATTCGATGTGGAGAAATCGTAGTAGATTATATCACTTGTAATGAGGGGCGAGGTATATTTTTCATGAGAGTGATAGTGGGTTAGAATTATTACATAAATAAGTCGCATGTTAATACTCCTATGATAAAGTAAGTTATTTCTTAAAACTTTGGGGCTATAAACCCTTGATATCTAGAAATCTTTTCCATGTATCCTAAACAGGACTAGTAGGTCTAAGTAGTTTAACTTTCCTTTCTTTAGCTTTTTAGTTTTTATTTCTTAGTGTTGGATGTTATTTACATTCTAGTTATTCTAGTTAGACTTATGTATTCATTATTCCAAGATTTGTTATGGAGACGCAGTGGTTCCAGAGTGATTAATATTTAGGTTTTGAGACCAAATATTTGTTGAGACTATTAGTTATTTCCATTTAGTTTATAGAGACTTCTTAGTTATGTGTTTTATATTAGAGACACTTATGTTTACCTCATTTATTTATTTTATTCGTTATGTTGTGTGGATATTTTACATTACGCATTTATTTATTTATTTACTCATTGGTGCTGAAAATGATATAAATTTGAACACTCCCATATCATTGACATATCGAATTGGGCACCTGGCATGTGGAAAATAGGGTTTCCACATATTTATTTTCTCTTTTTTTACCAAGTATTCAACTCTTTTCACTTGGGTTTTTGCCACCCGTCTTTTTATTTTTGTGCATATACCACTGAGAATGGTAATTTCTTTTGTCCTCATTACCTAGGAAAACACATCCTTAAAGTTATTTATACTTTGCAGCATAAAGTACTCCAAGTAAAACACATTTTACCATAATAAAGGAACTCATTCGAACGTGAACTTTTCACAAGTAAACTTCGCGAGAAACTAACATCTAACCAGGGTTTATTCTTGTAACGACGTTTCCTCATTCGAAACAATTTCAAATAAGATAAGCTCTTGTTTAAAATGAGGTCCTCATTCCAAGAAATCTCAAACAGAATGTCAAGATCGAGGTTGGATGAAGGCATTTAAAATAACGAGAGAATTATATTCTCACTTCTTTAATAAAGACTATATCGAGGACATAAGACTAAAAAATAAATTTGGCTTCCAAACATCATTATGATAATCTCATATCAATCCCAGCGATATATTTTCTTTTTTGTAAAATTTTAATTAAATTCACCAAATAATCACAATTGCACTCTAATTTAATTATATCAAATTTACTTGAATAAAGAGATCTTGTTTGCAAAGTTGAATATTACATAATATGATTCCCTGCCTAATGCATACAATATCCGCTTGGTGAATCCAATTTACCGCTAATCGAGTTTTAGCAACGACTTATATATTCCTCGATCTCAAACTTAACTTATTTTATACTGAAAATTTATAAAATCCACCGGTAAGGTATGCTGGAATCAAAACTTATAAGTTTAATGAGGAGGTATCATAATCCAAGATATCTTCTAAATGTGGATTCCTCTGGAATATGATCAGAGACATATCCATATAAAAAAATCAAAATTTATGGAGATTTAGACCCACTAAATTGAATCAATCCCATAATAATCATAAAAATAATTATATGCATATTCCAATCGACATAATCCTCTGGATTAAGAATACGTGCACCATTTTTAAACATCGTGAGATTTTAAAAGTCTAATCAAGTTAGCACCGTGACTTAAATATCATTGTTGTTCTTGTTAAATACATTCTTGATCTAGCAATATAATCCTCTATGTACTATCAAACTATTGGGTATTTATATAATGAACAAGATTTGCTTTCCAAATATCCTTCATCTATCGTCCTATAGAAAGAAAGATAAAAAAGTAGGTTTAAAATCATAAATCTATGGGTTTTGAATAATGAAACCTTTGAAGATCTTGTAAATCATCTCGATGAGGAGAATTATGGCTTATAGAAGATGAAGATGTTGCTTTTATTTGCCCTTCAAAATCTTTTTAGAACTCCATGAATGCCTAAAATATTCTAGTATATGATCCCTCCAAAGTATGCCTAGTTTGTGGGCACTCCCAAAGATAAAAACTTTGTTATACTAAGACTTTAAATGAACACTAAATGGTTAAAATTGTCCATAAACTTGGAAATGGAATAATATTGCAAAGGTAAATATGTTAGAAACACATCAAAGACAAGTAATAAGGACTAAATGGCAAATGTGTTCAAGGGTATAACAAGGAAGACAATGTGGTATTTACCTTGGGTGAAATGGTTAAAGAAATATATTAAGGGACTAAAGGTAATTATATAAATAAAGTATGACGATGATCCCGGTGTTTTGATAAAATGGAGATTAAACTGCAACCAAATAGAATAAATGCTAAGTGAAAGAGTTTTCACAAAGGAGTACCATGATAATTTAAGGTAGGCTTGAAGCCCTAGGGAATGACTTTGGTTTAGACCCAAAATAACTGACCAAAGAAGCATATTATAGCATTTGTGGCAGTCAGTGCAAGTCAATAAACACAAATGATATACGATTAGATCCAGGATAATAAAGGAATACTTGGAATTGGTTAAAATTCCAAAAGTGTTTAATTAAATTAAATGAATATGGGTTCACTCCCGGTTAAGGTTTAAAATGGACAACAAAGGTAATTTAATGTAAATTAAATAAAGCCCATGGAACTGTAAATGTTTTTCTTATATATAAAATAGAGTATTTACAAATATGGTTATATATATTGTATGTACTTATTAGTTATTGATGCCATAACATCCGTTCCTTCCGTCTTCATATTGCATTTTACTAAGAACCCCATTGGGCATTATCTCACACCCTTAATTTGTTATGGCAGGATAAATGCGGTTTCGTGTTTCAGAGCATTTACATGTTAGTGTTCCTTATCCTCTGACGTTAGTGTCTCTAATTACATGAACCTTGAAGGCACTCTAATGGAATCTACATTCGTTATATTGTAATATATTTCTAGAAAATGGAATTGCATGCTAATTATTGGAAGTTTAATTAAATAAAAAGGGGTAGAAACATTATGTAGGATTATTTCACATCACTTCACACTAATGCAGTTAGACCGGTTCGGGTTAACCCATGAATGACCTAAAAATCCAGATCAAGACATTACAACTTGGTATCAGAGCTTTAGTTTTCATGTTCCTTATGAAAGTGATGTGTATTCATGTGGTAGGTATTTGATATTTCGATTGTTAAGGTTAGACACAAGAAACTACAGCATTGGAGTCAAGGAATTATGGCGAGTAATAGAAGCTTTTTCGTTCATAATGATATGTTAAGTATAGTCATCATACCAACTCTCGGCATCCTAAGTTGGGATGATAAGTGGGTGTACATATTCTCCTTGAAATGTGTGTCAACATTGTTATTCTCAGTGAATGTCGTATACCAAGGTGTTTAAACAAGGTTCAAGATTGAACCAAGTCTAATGTTGTTCAATAATAGAATGCCTTGGGAAAATAGTGAAATTATAGGTTTAACGATCAGAGTAATGGACCAAAAGCGTAACTATTCTTATTAGGAGTCATTAGGTGCCATGGATAGAAATCCATCGTTGCATAAGAAACTTGATAATAGTTAAGAGAGGTTTACATCGAGGCAGTGTCTCATCATAGGTAACTTTGCTATATCGTTAGGAAATTGGGTATGCATCAATTATAGTATGATAATGAGCATCAAGGGTTTAGAGTCAGTAGGTTATATATTTCATTGTATAAATATTCCATAGGGTGTCAGTTGTTGGGAAGACTTGGAGAAATTAGTCCAAATGTATTTCTGGTGCATAATTACATGGGTGAGGTTAATATAAAGGGACACATGCATTGGTGTCTTTTGAGCGACTATATAGTCATTAGAATAGATTAGTATTACGGCAAGTATCATGTAGAGTTAAGCTGGCCCTGTGTGTAAGTAGTCATTGAATTTTGAGAATTAGGCTAATGTATAGATATGAGACATCGAATATGTGAAAGAGTATTGCAAAGGAATCCATGGGATGGAAAAATTTAGTTACTATGACTCATTACTGAGTTTTGAAGTTGTGTGGCTCAGCCACCTTAGGTATGCAAAAAGAGTTATGCAGAGAAGCAATAATGAATAATTGAAGTAAAATCATTAGGATTATATTATTGGTGGTTGGTAGTCATTGGAAAATCAGTAAGTTGTATCGTCTTGTCAATTTTAGAGACTCACATCCAAAGGTTTCTTAAGGTTTTAATGGGTATATCAAGTTTAGTGACATTTGGTTGTGCAGTGTGTTGGCGATACCTTGAGTTTAGTGCCAGGGTTGGCATGACTAGTTTGGGTGATAAGGTGATTAGCATGCAAAGAACAATTGTAGGAAATTTTAATGAACTCTATGGGTAATTAGAGAACTGAGGCTCGGTGATGTCGCATTAGTGTCTTAGAATAGAACTCGAGAATGGGTCTTAGGAATGATTATGCTCTCAATCTATGCATGTTAACGCACTTTTGGTACATCCTGGTATTAGAATGAGTGTGTTCTCGGGATGCCTGCATGATTAATAGTGGTTGGTAAATGCACAAATAAGGCAGATTACTCGAAAAATTGCATGTTGCAAAATGCAGGCATCGAGACAATGATCATCATAGTAGGTGAGGTTCTTGGACACTGGTCAATAATGATCTAAGGTTTTTAGGAACCGGGTGTGTTCAATCGGTTATCCTTGTGTTAAGTGTGATACCGAAGTATCTGGTGTTGTGTCGGTCAAAGGAAAATATTAGGTTCGGCATTTGAGGAGGATTGTCGGCACTCATAGGTTGATTCATTAGTAATAATGCTTGTTAGGGTGAATGAAAGGAACGAGTTTTGTTTTAAGGAGGTAAGTTGTCACATCCTACTTTTTGTATGAATGCACAAGAAGTAGACATAAAGCAAAGAATTAAAGCTAAGATGGAATAACATAACTTTTTCATTATTAAGTAGGTTTACATAGGGTTGTACCACCGCAGGGGTGAGTTATATTTTTTTAGTATAAACTATAATGTAGAAAATCAAAAAGTGCCTCCCATTTGGCTTATTCTCTGCCCACACACTCACATACGCAAATAGGCGACCTATATCGATCTTTACCAGGGAAGATATATTATCCTCTTTCTCCGAACTCATATGGAGAAAAAAGGAATTAACACAAATATGCTAAGCAGGTTCTACCAGTTCTATAACAAATATATATGTATAGGTGAGGGTTGGAGTGTGTGTAGAATTAGTGTTTTATTAACGCTAAAAATATAAGCTGATAATCCCCTACTTATCAGTTTATAAAGAACATTAAAGTTCTAGAGCTAATAATCCCATACTTACCAGTTTATATAAGGAAATGAGGTTCTAAGGTCTATGTAAAGAAAGTCAAGGATTTTTGAACTAATAATCCTATACCTACCAGTTCACTAAGGGGTCTGGAAGTAATTAAGCCATCAACAAAACCATAATAATTATAATAATCAACAATCAACCCAAAACTTTTGGGAAAAAGTAACCAACTATTCACTCAATTAAAGTGACACTCATACGTATGTACCAATAATCAAGGCTCTCAATCATTTGAGACAAGTAGGCCAAGTAGAAATTTCTGTGGGATAACACGTGAGTCTACTTCCTATTTAATACTGATGCTTTTAATAAAATGGCACAAAAGTGCAGGGGTAATTGAATCGATATGGAACTTAATACCAATTATTAGGTGAGAATGATTAAAATTGATCTATAGTTAAATTCAAATACTGGTGATAATTCCAATACCGATGATATGTAATAAAATATGTATGGTATTATAATAAAATGCACACACAAAGAGTAAATTGGAGCTATCACAGAGTGATATCAATAGCAGTATGTCAAATATTCAAAGTTTATTATTAAAATGGTAGGAACCTACTCACTCGATATTTTGGTAGACTTTATATATCATAAGAAACTAGTGGGAAGAGCTAGTGCTTGATTTTCTGTATACAATGTTTGGGTATGTAAGTATTTAGGAGTAGGTATGTCAGTTTTGTACTAAAACTGTATCTTTTAAAGTTTCGGGGGTTTAATTATAAATAGTTTGAGACTTTAAAATAATGGAGTTAAAACTATTATTGAACTTTGGTGTAAGAAACTTTATGTCTTAAAATATTTTGAAGTATTTGGGGATCAAATTCATAAGTTAAAAAAATGGGATGGGTTATTTATAATTTTGGAAAAATATTCTTAATAAAAACCTTATTTTTCCAAAACTTAGGCTAGGTTTATCTAAACATGGACTTACCTTATACCATTTAGGCAGAAAAATAAAATAAAAATATTGTAAAAAATTTCAAATTTTTTTGATTTGCCACGCACCCTCACGCGCGTGGTCAAGGTTTCGGGTTAAAGTCTCCATCTTCAATCTATCGATCTTGACTCTTAGGATTTTAACATTTTGACCTTGAATTTCTCCTCATTTCTATTCCATTAAGATGATTTCTTAACCAACTTAACCTAATTTTTCATGAGAAATTCAAAAACCTAATTTTTAGGCTTCGAGTTCAAAATACACCATCAATCGATTTGAGCTTAATAGAAGCATTCATGGTTTTTGACCATTACATTAAAGATCTTTGGGTTATAATGAATTTATATGTAGTTTCAAATCAAAGTTTGGAGGTTTATATCATGATTCACCATTGAAGCTCAAACTTTAATGGCGTTTATTCATATTTTTTCTATCCTAGGCTATTCTACATGTAAAATCTTGCATATTATCATTGTTCGAAGTATACTAACTACACAGAAAGCAAATTGAATTGAAAGAAGTGAAAATTACTCATAAAATCTTGGCGTACCTTGTTTGTGTAGAATTTTGAATTTTGGAACTGAAGTTTGAGATGTGTCTTAACTACTAAATTTGTGGGATATTTATACTACACTCTCAGGGGATTTGATTGGTATCATTTGGTGGTGGATTTGAGATGATTATGTGAAGTTTTCAAGGTTGGTAAGTGTGGTTCACATGTGTTCATGGTGTACACATGTGCCTTTTAACTTCTAATGCTGATGTGGTGCACTAGGTGGATGGGGGTTTATTGAAAATAAGGAAGTTGGTTTTGTAATTACATTTATAGCCTAAAAAGTAAACTTTTTATAAACTATAGGGGTACATTTTTTTAATTTCAAAAAGTTTCAAGGGCTATAATGGTGATTTTATGTTAGTTGGAGTCTAAAGAATTAATTTGATATAAAGTAGGAGTTTATGGATAAATACCATCAAGTTATCTTACTTTGAAATTTTTAGGGGCTATATTATAATTTACTGAAACTTCAAGGGGTCTAAGTTAATCAGAAAATTATATATTTCCAAGTATAGTTTCTTTCTTCTTTAGAAGACTTTAGGTTTTGAACACTTTATAAGGGTTTAAACAATAACTGTAGGTATTTAGGGTTGGAAAAAAAATATTTCGGTTCTTATAGTCTACCTACCTAAAAAAAATTCGTCCTCGAATTTTGCCTTGAAATAGGTATTGATCCTTCATTACTTGTTTTTATTTCCATGTAGCTTCTTGATGATTATGATTCTCCCAAAGTACTTTTATGAGGTGTTTCTGAGATACTTCACTTAACGGTCCAGAATTTGAAAAGGGTGTGCTTCAAATTCATGGTTGGGTTCGATTGAAATGTTTTGCCATGTAACGGTGTGAGATAGATCTGAAACAAACTAGTGTAACTAGGATGTATAAAATACATTATGAATATTGAATAATTCCACGGGTAATTCTATTTGACAGACTACGGATCCAATTCATTTATAAATTGTGAAAGTTCCAATATATCTAGGGCCTAGTTTTCCTTTCTTTCCAAAGCGTAAAATTCCTTTTCGGGAGAGACTTTCAGGAATACTTGATCATCAACTTGAAACTCTAAGGGTTTTCGATGTTTGTCTGCATAAATTTTTTGTTCGTCTTGATCTATCTTCAATTTCTCTCAAATCTGTTGTACTCTTTCAGTGGTTTCTTTGATTATTTTGGGACCAAATTGTTTACTATTTCCTGATTCCATCCAACATACAGGTGATCTATTAGGTCTTCCATATGAAGCTTCAAACTGAGCAACTTTAATACTAGGTTGATAACTATTGTTATATGGAAATTCGATACGGGTTAAATACACATTCCAATTGTCAGACATATCTAACGTATAAGCACGTATCTTATCTTCTAGGGTTTGGATTGTACGTTCTGATTTTCCATTCATTTGTGGGTGGAATGCAGTACTTAAATGAAGTTTGGTACCCATTGCGGTTTGCAATGCTTGCTAAAACTCTCTTATAAAATGAGAATCTCTATCTGATACGATGGATAAATTAATTCCATGTAATGGAATAATTTCTCGAATGTAGAGTTTGCTAAGATTTTGGAATGAATAAGTGGTCTTTGAGGGTAGAAAATGAGCAAATTTAGTAAGTCGATCTACTATTAAATCGAATTATATCCTTGGAACGTATGGGGTAGTCCACTAAGAAAATCCATGGTAATATGATCCCATTTCCACTCAGGATTTAGTAAGGTTTAGAGAAGTCCACCAGGGTGTTGGCGTTCTATCTTTACTTGTTGATAAGTAAGACATTTCCTTACAAAATTCTCGATATCATTTCTTAAATTTGGCCACAAATATCGCTCTTAAAAGAGTGGTACATTTTTGAACTTTCGGGATGAATCATAAATTTTGAGCGATGAGCTTCTTGCAGTACTTCCTCTCGAAGAGATGTATTGTCAGGTAAATACAATCTATTTCTCAATCGTATGAAAAATTGGGATTTTTGTTCAAAAAGGTTTGTACAAAAGAAATTTGGGTTTGTTAAACTAATATTTTCTCTCTCAACTCCAGATAGGCAATAATATTATAGAATTTTGCAAAAGGAGTTATTAATCGCAGGTTATATTTCTATATGGTAGAAGGAATGTCGTAGGAGATTAAAGTATGGAGACTTCCAACTGGATTTTGACTTAAAGTCTCGGGTACTACATTGCCTTTGCCTGGATGTTAATTTAATTTAAATCGATAATGTTTCAAAAATTCTATCCAGTGTCATTGTCTTAAATTTAAGTCTTTTTGGGTAAAGATATATTTCAAACTTTTATGATTCGAAAAGTCTTGGAAATTTACACCATAAAGATAACAATGCCAAATTTTCAACGCAAAAACTACAATGGCTAATTCAAGGTCATATACTGGATATATGCGTTCATTTGTTTTATCGTGACCCATATTCTATGGCTTTCTCATTCTGCATTAACACCCATCCTAGTCCGTGTAATGAAGCGTCGATATAGACGTCATAGTTTATGTCACTAGAAGGAATAATGAGGATAGGAGCAGTTGTTAGTTTGTCCTTCAACTCTAGGAATGATTGGATACATTCTTCAGTCCGTACAAATGGAACTTTTTTTTCCTAGTTAGTTTTAAAAGGGGAAGATAAATGAGATAGAATCCTTCCACAAAACGATGATAATATCCACCTAATCCTAGAGAACTTTTTATTTCAGTAATATTTGGTCAAAATTTTCCATTTTGAAATGGCTTAAATTTTGGCTGTAACGATTTGGATTCCATTTTCATAAATCACATGTCCTAAAATATGATTTCCTTTATTGAAAAATAACATTTGCTCTTTTTAGCTTATAACTTAAGATTTCTAAGAGTATATAAGACCGCTTTAAAATGTTGGTCATTATCTACCGAATTCTGAGAATATATAAGAATATCGTCAATAAAAACGACAACGAATTAGTTAAGAAAATGTCTAACAATTCTATGCATTAGATCCATAAAAGTTGAGGGTGCATTTGTTAACCCAAATGACATTATAGTAAATTCAAAATCTCCGTAACAAGATTGAAAATCAATTTTCAGAATGTCTTCCTCTCTAACGCGTAATTAATGATAACCAGATCATAAATCTATTTTAGAAAAGACCCTCTCTCCTCAAAGTTGATCAAATAGATCTCCTATTCAGGGTAAAGGATACTTATTCTTAATAGTTAGTGAGTCCAGTTTACAATAGTCTATGCATAATCTAAAGCTTCCTTCGTGTTTCTTGACAAATAATACCGGATCTCCCCAAGGTGATGAACTTAATTGAATAAAACCTTTTTTCCAAAAGATCATCTAATTGGGTACGAAGTTATGGAAGTTCTAAAGGAGCCATTCGAGATGAAGGTATCGAAATAGGGAGTGTATTGGGATAGAGGTTGATATTAAACTCGATTTCTCTAGAAGGGGGTAATCCTGGAAAATCCTCGAGAAAAAACGTCTTCAAACTATTGCAATAGATTTGGAATGAAAGAAGAGATCTGGATTTGAGAACTTGTGGGTTCCAATGGAACTGATCCTTGAAATACAAAAGAACAATTATCTTCATTTCGAGTGTGAAAACACATATGTGTGATAAAGATTCAAATAATCACAAACTTCTTTAATTAGTGTCAATTTATGAATCAAATCAATTTAGCCCTTAAACTAAATCAACTACGTGCGTGTATGTGTCAAACCATCAGAAGTAAAATATGTGACAAAAAATTCAGGAAAAATCCTGTCATGGCAAACTCTTTTTATTCCATTATAATTGTAAATCGTAACTTACACCGGATTACAATGAAATACAATCTGACACTCGAATACCCACAGGAGTCGGTCGATGTCATCCGCAATAAGTCAACACTCAGCGAACATACATGAACGGCAGTCCAATCTTCAATCTAGGAACACCGCAACACTACCTAATGACACGCAGTCAGAAAACTCCATCAAGACTCACTCCACAATAGCACGCAACTCTCAGTTGTAGATATATCCCCACAAAGTATGAATAATAGCAAAACTATGCTTTTGGGTTCCATAAAACAACTCACACAAAAGCAATTGGGATTCATGAATTATAAAACACAGATTGAACCCTCAATATGTTGGTGAATAAACCAAAACACTTAAAATCATATTTTGTTTAAAATCAGTGTTTCTCCACACGAAAATCGTAAACTTGACACCCTTATTTATAATAAAAATCAAGGCAGTGACGTGTCAGTAAAAACCTCTGTCGTTCGAATGAAGTGAGATGTCGTTCGAGCAAAACTCCATCTCGTTCGAACGAGATGTGACGTTGTTTAAACGACAGTCACTGATCCACTTAAAAACTTTTAAAGTTTTAAATAACTTGGAATCCTCAAATCTTAAAACTGTTCTCGGGATCAGGAGATATTTATCCAAAACTTTTATGATTTTGAAAAAAATTAAAAACCATTTAAAATCATTTCAACTTTTATAAAAATATCTCAACACTTATGTAAAATGTAAATGTAACTTAAACACATTTTACCAAATTCATCCTTGTTGGGCTTGAATGTTGATGTCTTCTTGAAATTCGGATTCATCTTTGTAGATGTAAGCTTCTCAATCCTTTGATGACTTTGTAGCAACTTGTAGCGGTATACGAAATACTAAATTGTGATGGACAATGTCCTTATAAATCTCCTCTATGTCTATACGAGTACAAAATAAAAAATATCCAAATTATCAAACTCAAAATGACCTATACAAATCTACCCTCCCAAAAACTCAAACGTGGAAAGATAAATTGACAAGTCTTCAATCTTTTCAAACGATGCTTCCATAATCGATTCTTCAAACAAAAACTCCAAGCTTTTCTCATCAGGGTGTGCAACATAATGTTCTTCGAGACAAAGCAAAAACCTCGTGATGTATCAAGTTTGAAATGATATAAACATAAAACATGTAAGCATAATCAAATCTTCTCCATAATATCATAATTCATTCTCCCCCTTTTTATTTGTCCGAAATAGACAAGGAAAATAATAAATTACATAAAGAAAATCGGGGTCCCACGTTAAACCAAGCAAACAAACTATTTTTGAATTTTTCAATTTTTTATACAAAAATGCAAAAAAGATAATACAAAAAAACACAAACCATGAATTTACACTAGGACAACCAAATCGTGGAAACATAATGAATGGATGTGAACATATTCGATAGGAAAATCAACTCAATCATATCATATGTGCAAGATCTATAAGTGTACTCATAACGAATGAACACCTTAGGTGTAAAATTGTTGAATTTAGATGACATCGTCTGAATCATATCAACAAATCAAAGTATAAATGATTTCCACACCAATAACGTCCAAAACTAGGTAATGCATTTCCATGACTTTCAAGGAAGTGCAAACCATTGAAAATTCCATCCAAACTCCCTCATTATAAGATATTGCTTTTTATTTTTGAGGTGATGAAACAAAAAAAATTGGCCCATTTTTGGAATAATTTTCTTTTTATTACCTTTCAATTTTTTTCGAGCTCTTTTAAACCACATTGGACCCCGGATAATTTTCAATTCCTCACTTTTTTAGGTTCATTGAAACGATGGCTTAATCGCAAAGGATATATGAGTACCTTTCGTAGCCCTTCCCCATTTTTTTAAATAAAACACATAAATCTCACAAACGGTTTATAACATGCACTACTTTTTATCAAGATTTATCGTATTTGGTTCCTTGCATAGACATAATTGAGATGGAAACACTCAACCAATATATGATAGACAAGAACAAAATTCAAACAAATTCGTGCACGTGTGCAATAAAGGATAAAAAGCGTCAATCATGTTGGTAGTAATACTATATCATCTCAAAGACTCCAAACTTTGTATAGCACATGAATGACACAACTTTTTATCTCAAAACAGTATCAAACAGTCACATGGATATGGCATGAAGTTGTGACTTGGTCATCCTAAAAGTGTGTATTCATATAAGGTGCAAACAAAATACAAAACTCTTTTTGAATTTTTTAAAATTTTCTAAAAAAGAAAATATTTTTGTATTTTTGTTATTTTTCATACAAAAATCCAATACAAAAGGTACATCAACACTAGCAAATATATATCATGAAACCATAACTAGTATATGACAAAAAAATCATGCAAGCAATCAACGATATGAATTGCAAGAGACGAATCATGAGCAAGCATGTGAGAATCAACACGTCTAAAATCTAGTGTATCCAAAGAGATTTCCTAACCCAAACGAATGTGACATGTCGACACGGGGTTTTGGGAACCAACAAAATACTAGATTTCGACTTCCTAGGACATCTTCTAAGATCAAAACAAAATCTCCTAAGGTTACTTTTCCTACCACAATGTGAACATATGTAAACGAGTGGAACGACACCTATGGGTTGACATTTTCAAACTTCTTTAGGAATGGTTGACCCTCTATAATAAATAGTGATTTTGGCTTTAGCAACGGAAGCATTAGAACATGACGAGCCATTACCATCACTATCAAACCTACTTGAATCGTTTAAATCATTTTTCAACTTCAAAATATTTGATTCAAGCAACAAATTAGACTCTTCTAAAGATAGGGATTTCTTTTTCGAATTATCAATTAAACTTAACAGTTTATCGCACCCACCCTCAATTAAAACAAACTTATCCCCAAGATTCTTTTCACGGGCCGTAAAATCATCGATTATTTTTTTTTCGACGACACAAAAGGGAAGCCTAGAAATTTTTAAGACCTTGAATTCTTTTGTTAAAAATAGGACTCTTTCATCACTCTCCTTTTTGGACTATTTTAAAGCATTAAAGTCTTGGTCCAAAGAAATAAATTTTTCACGATAAAAACCTCTTTGATTTTGAACCGTTTGCAAAAGATCCATCGCAGATTTAAAATGAGAATTTTATTTTTCCAAAACTTCAATTCTTTTAGCAAACGTCAAATTCATATGATTTAAATCATCAAAACTGCGACTCGCGCGACATTAAATTAGATAAGGGCCCCATTGAAAATTGTGACAAATTTTCAAAAACCAGATTTTTCAAAAATCAATATCGCATAAATTTTTGCGGAAAACAGAATCAAACGCAATAAATTAGCGTAACCCGCTCCTATACCAATTTGTGAAAACACTTATGTGTGATAAAGATTCAAATAATTGCACAAATTCCAATCACATACTTATTTAATTAGTGTCAATTTATGAATCAAATCAATTCAGTCCTTAAACTAAATCAACTTCGTGCGTGCATGTGTCAAACCATTATAAGTAAAATATGTGACACAAAATTCAGAAAAAATCCCGTCAGGGCAAAACCTTTTTATTTCATTATAATTGTAAATCGCAACTTACACCGGATTACAATGAATTATAGTCTAACACTCGAATACCCGCAGGCGTCGATCAATGTCGTCAATAATAAGTCAACACTTAGTGAACGTACATGAATCGTAGTCCAGTCTTCAATCTAGGAACACCGTAACACTCCCTAATGACACGAAACCAGAAAACTCCATCGTGGCTCACTCCACAATGGCACACAACTCTCGGTTGTAGAAATCTCTCCACAAGGTATGAACAATAGCAAAACTATGCTTTTGAGTTCCAAAAAATAACTCACACAAAAGCAATTGGGATTGGTGAATTGTAAAACAAAGATTGAACCCTCAAAATGTTGGAGAATAAACCTCTATCTTTCGAATGAAGTGCGATGTCATTCGAGCAAAACTCCATCTCGTTCGAACGAGATGTGACATCGTTTGAACGACAGTCACTGATCCACTTAAAATTTTTTAAAGTTTTAAATAACTTGGAATATTCAAATCTTAAAATTGTTCACGGGATCAGAAGATATTTATCCAAAACTTTTATGATTTTGAAAAAAATAGAAACCATTTAAAATCATTTCAAAAATCATTTAAACTTTTATAAAAGTATCCCAACACTTTTAATGTAAAATGTAAATGGAACTTAAACACATTTTACCAAATTCATCCTTGTTGGGCTTGAATGTTGAAATCTTCTTGAAATTCGGATTTGTCTTTGTAGATGTAAGCTTCTCAATCCTTTGACAAGTTTGTAGCAACTTGCAGTGGTATACGACATACTAAATTGTGACGAACAATGTCCTTACATCGAGGATAAATTTTCTTAGCAAGACAATTAATATAAGCGTGATGTCTTGATAAAACATCCATTCTTATAATAATATCGAAACCACAACTATCTAAAGTTATCAAATTAATAAGGAGTGTTCATAAATAAAGCTGAATTCCACAATTTATATAACCTTGTGTCGGTGTATTGATTTTACATGTTGGTAATTCAATATCTAATGGAGTAGTTAAAGATGTTGGTAGTAATTCCAAAAAATTATCTAGTCCAAGACTAATAAAATAATGTGCTGATCCAGAATCCTATAAAATATGCATAGGAAAATGTTGAAAAATTATCATACCTTTTATCACATGATGTGTATTTCGTTTAGGCAATATTACTAATTCTTTCCACGACTCGGAATTTGTTTGATTCCATTAGTAGAGTTTGGATTGGATTGATTCTATATAGGACAAAATCTTGGATTTTATAAGGGTTTGTCTGACTAACGACGGATTGAAACAGATTTTATCTTAGGACACTATGGCCGAATATGTCCTACTAAGTGACACTCATGACAACGGATTGCTGAACGTGTTATGTTATAAAGAATCTACGAGTAAGCTTGCCCATTTGAGTTTGAAAAAAGGTGAGGTAGAGAATGATATGGAGTTCTAATGACATGGTTGTTCCTGATAGTAGGGGGTAAAGATCGGATTAAGATAGAAGAATTGCGTTCCACAATGGACGCAACATCAATAAGTTGATAATACTCACGGATTTGTAAAGGAGCTATTGGATTCTTAACTCTCGCATGTAATCCTCTTTCAAGCTGCTTGCATTTCTTTACCTCAGTATCTACATATTCCAGAGCGTAATAAGACAATTCAGTAAACTTGGCCTCATATTGGGCTACTGATAGGTTGGCTTGTTGTAATTTTAAGAAATAAACAGTTCATTGATTTTGCTCAGTCTCGGGAAAATAGTTTTTTAAAAAAAATTCTCAAATTTCTCCCAAGTAAAATTAACATCATTTGGGTTACGTGACACTGCTTGCCACTAGAGATCAGCTTCACCTTCCAACATATAGGTTGCTAAAGTCACTCAGAGATTAGTAGCTATACCTACACTATTCAAAATTTTCACAATCTGGTGCCTCTATTTCTCGGCTTCATTAGCTTTTGGATTTCCAAGAAAATATGGGGTTCATTGCCTTAGAAATTCAATTAAAGCATTCGTTCTACAATTTTTTTGTGAACTTTCTCTGAGTTAGAACGAGTTGTTTGTTGTTGTCGGGTGATAAGCACCCAAAAGTGTACATTTTATATCCCGAATAGACGTAGTTTAGTTGTTAATCTTGACAAAATAGGTCTTAGATGCATAAATATTTAATATATAGGCTTGATCGCTATTTGCGGAGTTCAAAATCTTATTTCAAGCCAAATGTGCTATTTATGGAGCTAATTCCCCAATCCCGTACCAAACCCAAGCCTAACCTAGCCCAAACTATCACCCGAACCCCATGTGTGTGTTATGTTTGTACTTTTTTTTTTTAGATTTTTATTTGATTCATTTTTATTTTTAGATTTATTTAGAATTTTCTAGGATTTATTTTTTATTTTTCTATTTCTTTATTTCTATTTTGATTTTGATTTTTATTAATTTTAATTTTTATCTTTATCTTTATTTTATTTTTATTAGGATTAGTTTTTAGGAATTTATTTTCTTGTTTTATTAGATTTTATCTTTCTTTAGTTTTATTATATTAGGATTATATTTTTAGTTTTAATAGATTTTTATTTTTATTTTTATTTTTTGTCTTTTATATTTTTTATTGAGGATTTTTGTTTTTTTTGTTTAATTAGTTTTTTTAATGTTTAATTTTATTTCTTTTTATTTTTAGAATTAGCCTTTAGTAGTTTACTAGATTTTTTATTTATTTATTTATTTTTTTATTTTACTTATTTTTATTAAGTATAATTTTATTTTCTTATTTTTATTTTTTTAGTTGGGTACAAACTAATACACACACACACACACACACACACACACTTACCTACACCTTACTCACACCCAATCAACTCACTCAACCACAAACCTTACCATACACTCACCCACACCCAAACACACCCTCATCCTATTCACATTCTTCTCCACCTACTGACTCTCTCTCATCTCACCTCCATTAACAAAAAGATACCCATCCTCACCAACTCATTTTGCCATCACCATTCAAACCAAATCCACATCTCAAACCCAACCATTCAACCCGTGCTAGCCCCATAATGAACCCAATACCAAGCCTGCTACCCATTTTTATCTAACCCGAGACCGACAGCTATGACCCTTGCTTAAACTCGGAACCACCGACCTCCAGCAAACCTACAAAACCCGCCAACCTTCGACCCCATTGCTCCGACCACCCAAACCGGGTTTATACCCGAGCTACCATCTGCCTATCTCGGCACCCTCCCAAATTCGAGACCCGTTTCTGGAATCCACCAAATTATAACCCGAGAACTACCATCCTCATTACCCAACCCGATTCTAGCCATACCCGAAACCTCCATGGCATCCACCTGACTCGGTTTGACCCCTTACCTAACTCGTGACCAACCTGTTTACCTCCAGACCATAAACCACCATGAACTCGACAGCCTTTACCCCTTTTAAACCACTTAAACCCATGACCAACAAGTCAAAATCGTGAGTTGCTAATGTCCCAAGCCAAACTACAAACAAAAAGCCATATATTCATCAATTAAGATCCACATGTCTTTAAAATTATTTAACCCAATTCCTATATTACCCCAAATACCTTTTATTCCAATACCCAAATAACCCTCTAACCAAATCAGATTTTTATCCCCTCACACCCCATGCTCCTCTCACCATTTCCATGCACACTAGTGTGTATTTCCATTTATGCCCTTAGCTCCATGTGCGTCACTATAAATGAAGACCCAAAAGCTTATTTGGAGATCATCTAGAAGAGTTAGGCTAGAGAGAGAATTAGATAGAGAAACACCATTTTTATTTTTTTAGTAGTTTTTTTTATTTGTTTTTTTAGATTAGAGAAAAAATTCAATAAATTGAGTGTCTGTAATTTGTGAGAGATGATGGAAGAATGTAAGAATTAATGCAATTAAAGGCAATTTTGGTTTGATTACTCCTCTCTAATTTTCATTTTATGCTCTTATTTGATTCTAATTTTTATTGGATGATGATTATGGAGGGCTAATCATCCCTTTCAAGGGATGAATTGAAACCCTCTTGAATCCAATTTGATTTAATTGTTAATTCTAATTTTGTTAGCTTCCTTTGATTAGTAAATTTAATTCCTACTTATTTTCACATTGAGAAATGGAAAATCATCCTTGAGAAAGGATTGAAAATTGTATTATCATTTGATTCAAACTAGAGATAGGCTTATCACTTGATTTAAATGTTAGTATAATTTTCATCTACTCTGGTTTTTAGTTTGTTTAATTAAAATTAGTTTGATGAATTGATCTTAGCGGGTGATTCATTTAATTGATTCTAATGCATTTAGAGTAGTGCTTGTGGGAATTAAACTTACTTTTCTAAAAGAATATTCGATTACTTCATTAGTGTAATGAGAATTATCTTTTGAATTAAATGAATATTTTAGAAATTGAAGAAATTAAAATAGTGCATGCTAGATTAATTTGTGTGAATTGAGGGTGGATTTTCCATCCCTTGAATATTTTTCTCTCATTTAGTTACATCTCACTAATTTTTATCACACACTTGTTTATATTTTTCACATTTTACTTTTAGTTTGATTACCCTTTTTTTATTTAGTTATTAGTTAACTCACTTTCATCTCAAAATTGTTTTAATATTAAAAAAGCTATAAAAAATGCAAAAATGCAAAAATAGAATAATTAACAAATGAATTGCATGCCTCTCTTGTATGTTTCATCTTAGCTTTGGATTGGTTCCCTTACTTACCACTACACTCTAGTTTATTATACATTTTGTAGTCATGAAAGGTTTTAATTAGAGGAGCTTTCAAGCAAGGACGAAAAATACGCAAAAAGTCTTCTTTATCATCGGGCTAAAGAAGTAAGTTCTTGAAGATATCACATGATTCCTTCAGAGTGAGTCTATTTAGATTGAGTTCCAGCGGGAGGAATTCGAGTACCAACCATCCTAAATAATAGAACAATTTTAATAATAAGAATTATAAGCAAAAATAAGCCACAAGACTATTATATTTCACATAAGAGGTTATATGATACATTGGCATTATATATTACCACCTATGTTAGTACAACTAAAGTTTTAGTATAGCATACTATCTACATCATTTTACTATGTGATCCATACTAAGACAACTTTGACTTTAAATTATTAAAGTAGGGACAATGGCTTCATCACTGGAGCTAGACTCTGGATTGACTAAATAATCTCCCAGGTCTGAACCATTAGTTGAGTCATCTATAGTACCAGGAGAATAGTCACTGTGTACTTCACCATTGGATGTGGCTTTGGGATACATCGACGGAGTTGGCGTCTCATTTGAAAGTGCAAGATTTATGGCCTCTTAAAATATTACCGGGTCATTCACACACTCGTCAACTTTCCTCATGACTTGCATTTTACCAAGAACTCTGTTTGACAGTACAAGTCTTTTGACATCACTACTCAAGCCTCTCCAGTCTCTTAATTTTGCTAATGCTTCTTTTCTAACTCGATTTCTAGCGATTATCTGGTTCGATGTCGATATTGAATAAGAACGTGTCCCATGTATCCATAATGCAAAATGGAATTTCCATATAATAATAATAATTATAAAAGAAGTTACAAAAATATAAAATAACTAATATCTTATTTCCTTTCCCGCATCAAAATGCAAACCCGATGATATGTTTAGATTTAAAATATGCTCAGATAGCAAATTGCCACACCCTGCTTTTTGGTATGAATACACAAGAAGTACACATAAAGCAATGAATTAAATCTAAGGCAGAATAACATAACTTTATTCAATATTAATTAGGTTTACATAGGGTTGTACCACTGCATGGGTGAGTTAAATTTTTTTAGTACAAACTATAATGTAGAAAATCGAAAAGCGCCACTCCTTGCTCCTATATGGATAATTCTTTGCCCACACATTCGCATACGCATACAGGTGATCGGTATCTGTCTCTAATAGGGAAGAAGTATTATCCTCTTTCCATGGGCTCATCTGGAGAAAAAAGGAATTAACATAAATACGCTAAGCAGATTCTACCAGTTCTATAACAAATATATATATATATATATATATATATATATGTGTGTGTGTGTGTGTGTGTGTGTGTGTGTGTGTGTGTGTGTGTGTGTGTGTGTGGTGCGCTCTAAATAAAGCTTATGATTCAAGTGCAAATCTATCGCAACAAGTAATATCCGGTAAGTACGGAATCGTGATCCACAGGGATTGAAACACTCCTAAGAGAACATGATTAAGTTAAAGGGATTCTCTAAACGTCACAAAAGTTAAAGTGTAAAAGATGATTTAATAGTTTGGAAAAGTGATTGAGAGTAATCTCTAAACTAACATACTATTGATGATCAATTAATTAATTAATAATTACGGAACTATGAAAAGAACTAAGATAAGCTTGAGTTCAAGAAATTAAAGGGATCGAGGATCATTCTACCACCTCGGATTCACAAAGAAGGGGATTATAGGGCTTGGTTGAAATTAATTCTAATCGAGCATAACTAATTAAGTTCGAACATCAACCATGTAGAGACTAAAATCAACAATGGAGGATTAGGGGTTAGTTAGTTATTGCTAGATGGGTTGGGTTTGTAGTAAAGCTTCAAACACTAACCCTTGCATGACAAGAGAAGTTAAGAAACTATGATACTCCAATACCAACACATGAAGTTCCATTAGAACAATTATAAACCAAACACTAAATATGAAGTTCAAGCATCCAAGGTGGGATTATGATCCCCAATCATAAGTTTAGCTACTCATAATTGAAACTAAATTACACATGCTAGTTAACAACATAATTAAGTTAGTTATCTAGTTTAAACACAAACCAATACAAGAGATGGAATTAAATGCAAATTAAAGCTAGTAGAACAAGTAGAGAAGAAGTAAATGAACCTTTCTTGCATTAATAACAACTAGTAATCAAAGCTTTACAAGTGGGTAAAAACCATAAATGAACTTGACCTAGGAGAGAGAAGAGACTGTTTTCTATATCACCAAATATCTAACAAAAGTAATCTCTCTCTACCAATGAGGAAAACCAAGAGATATATCCCCAAAAATCCAACCAAAATGGCAAACTAGTAATAAGAAGGAAAACTAAAAAAAAATCAGCAAAACCGAATCGATTCGGCAGGGCCGAATCGATTCGCTAGAGGGAGAATGCTGCACTGGTGACCACCGAATCGATTCGGATGGAACGAATCGATTCGGTCCTGCAAACAAAATATGGCAAGGTTATTTTGTCTTTATTTTTCCCATGTTTCACCGAAACATCCATAACTTCTTCGTTCGAGATCGGATTCAAGCACCGCCGGAGGCCACGCGAAGATAAGAAGAAGGTATACAACTTCCGTGAAGAAATCGGGATCAAAACTCGAGTGCTGAAATTACCAAAATGCCTCCGACTGTGCAAGTGTCTACGAAACTTCTTCGAATCAAAATCAAACTTCCCAATATGCATTCCTGAGACCAATAAAAGCTAAATAAAGACACATACAAAGTATATATGATGAATTCAGGGGTTAGTCAATAAATGAGTATAAGAATCGGGAAATACATGCACGGGAATGCTAGAATGTACAAATTAACGGGGTATAAAATACAATAAAAGTGACGAATCACACCCCCTAACTTACATTGCTAGTCCCGAGAAATGAAGTATGAAAAAACAAGTGGTGTCAACAAAACCAAAATAGAAGAAATATGCACATAGAAGGAAAAACGCCACTTTCGTAGGCGAACGATTGCATTTAGCGTATGCAATAAGCCGTTTTAAACCCCTAGGTGGCCCTAGGGGACGAGTGAGGTCTTGTGAGGGTTTCCAGGGATGACACCCACAAACATCAAATCAACTCATACTATGATACGGCAAAAACCAATGCGTAGCTCAACAAATATCTAAGAAGCACAATTCATCAACAAAGTGAACAAAGCTCACACAAAAGACGACAATTATCGACATTAAACAAATAACTTCAATAAAAATCGAAACCATGGAAATGTGAAATAAGCGGACGCATGTGGTAATTTAGATTTGGTAAAACTTTCAAAATCCATATAAATGCTAAGGCATGAATACTCAAGTTCTCTCCGATTGTTACACTCAACAAATGAAACACTCAGAAATGGGATGCAACACATTCGGGACATGCGGGAATAAAGAGTAATTGTAAAGGGAAACTAGGCCATGCACATGTCATCAATGAAGAACGCAATATAAAAGTGGAAAAACACAATCTCATGAAAGGATATCGCATATTAACCAAGAGAAAAGCATTTAAACAGAATATCGCTTATGTTCGACCTTTGAATCACATCACCCAAGGATCAAATATGACTTTTAGGGTATAGAATTTAGGATAGGTTAGGGTTAGGAAAAGAAAGGAATGTGTGTAGGATCTAAGGAGATTCAGAAATAACGCGCGGGATAATGGATTTAATGGGCAATTTAGGAATCGAAATCAAATTCCAAAAGCAAGGTATTCATGAGAGTGAGACTTTGATTTTCATGCACATGGTGAACATGGGAATCAACTAGGACCCATTTTATTCGATATTTCTTTTCTTTCTTTTTCTAACTTTTTCTTTTCTTTTTTGCTTTTTCTTTTCTTTTTCAGACCACTCATAGCTTGATTGCAATCCATATAAACAACATCATTCAATCCCTAAAATAATCCCTATTCAAGGTACGGGAGGAGTAAATAAGGTTTTAGGACTCCAATGTGGAGTTGGACAAGGGATGTGGGGACGAAACGAAAGGAATAATAAGGCTCAAGGGGGTTGACCAGGGAAAACATTTAAGGGTAAGGTTAAGGCCATATGGTTTAAACAACAACGAGGGCCTGTAATCCTTTCCTAAAGTTTCATGTGATTCGCGGGACTCAACACCATTGAAAATCATGCTCAAGTGATATATCAATTAATATGAAATGAAATGAAAAGAAAATGAGATTGACAACGAGTTCATTGACCAGAAAGAGATAGAGTGGATGTATACGCTCATAAATGACGATAAGTCTTAATTTTCACTTTTGTAAGGGTATAGCATCCGCCTTAAATTAACGAATTTGAAACGCTTTAAACCAAATCATAAAGAATTATTTTTGTATATGCTCAAAGCTTCACAGTTTAATTTTATGATGATATTCACAATGCAAATAATAATGGGCTAAAGGCTAATAAATCAATAACTCGAAGCATGCTTCATAACTATACAATAGGATAAGCCGATCATATAAGTAATCATAGTAGATATGAGAGAAAAAGAAATTTATTATTTATTTATTATTATTATTATATTTTTTTTTAATAAATAAATAAATACTAACATGATAATCGGTATCAAAAAATGTAATCCATACCCCCTAACTTGAATGAAACATTGTCCCCAATGTTAGTAGGGACAAAAAAGGGAAAAGGGATTAGAAAATAGTTACCCTGTAAGGAGTAACTCGAGAAACGCGCAACGACATGCTTGTCAAAATGTTAGTACCACAACACCACTATATACAAAGGAGAGATATTTATAAGGATAATTAAGAAGATGAAACTAAGGAATTCTTTTCATTAATAATTCCGGGATGCATACATGTGGGAAAAAAACAAAATGAGAAAATACAATATTGACATTTCTCAATTACCACATATACATCAATGTTTATAAAAAACCTAATATAAAACAACCCAAAATAGTTTAGATATCCATAACTACAGGAGGACAAAATGAAACAGCAGCAGCAGCATTTCCTAGGGAAGGTCAGGGCGGCGGTGAGAAGGACCGGGCTCATTGGGGTTACGCGGGGGGTATGGGTCATATAGGTAAGGAGGCACAGTAGCCTCGCCCCCGCGTAGATGCACAAATAGGTCCATCTGTGCCCTAGTAATCATCGAAATATCACGCTCGTAAGCGCCCCTAAACTCAGAAAATCTCCACTCATGGTTTTGGCCTGAAAATAGTAAAATCCCCGTGAATTGCATCCATCCTCGCTCCCAACTCTCTAAAGGGGCCCAGCGGGTGCTGAACTGGAGCCGATCCCTGCTGGACGTTCGGAAGTGGGTCATCAAAATCAAAATGGTTACCAGCAGCCATTTGATCACTCATCCATCGCTTTTTCCTCTCCCAATAATCTTTTCCTAAAGTCCTCTCAATAGCATCATCGTCAAGCGAAGAAGGCAGCCTCGCCCGCTTATCGAAGGCGATCACCTCGCAACGAGCATCTCTGCATATCCTAGACACGAGCCGAGCATAAGGGAGAGTAGTCGATCCCTTCTCGCAATAAGCGGCGTTCAACATATGTGTGTGTGTGTGTGTGTGTGTGTGAGAGAGAGAGAGAGAGAGAGAATTGGAGTGTGTATAGAATTAGTATTTTATCAACGCTAAAAACATAAGATGATAATCCCATACTTATCAGTTTATAAAGAACATTAAAGTTCTGGAAGTAATAATCCCATACGTACCAGTTCATTTAAGAAAATCAAGTTCATTACTAGTTTATTAAGGATCATGTAAAGAAAGTCATGAATTTTTGAACTAATAATTGCAGACCTACCAGTTCACTAAGGGATATGTAAGTGATTAATCCATCAGTAAAACCATAATAATTATAATAATCGATAATCAACCCAAAAGTTTTGGGAAAAAGTAACCAGCTATGCACGCAATTAAAGTGTCACTCATACGTATATAGCAGTAATCAAGGCTCTCAATCATCTGAGACTAGTAGCCAAGTAGAAAGTTCCGTGAGATAACACTTCAATTTACTTCCTAGTTAATAGTGATGCTTATAATAAAATGTCACAAAAGTGTATGGGTAACTGAGTCAATATGGAACATGATACCAGTTATTAGGTGAGAAGAGTCAAAATAGATCCATAGTTAAATTCAAATATTGATATGATAATTCAAATACCGATGATATGTAATAATATATGTAGTATGGCATTATAATAACATGCACACACTAAGAGTAAATAAGAGCTATCACATAGTGATATAAATAGAAATATGCCAAATACGCAAAGTTTATTATTAAAAAGGTAGGAAAATCCTACTTGCTCGATATTTTGGTCGGGTTAATATATCATAAGACGATATTGGTAAGAGCTGGTGCTTGATTTTTTATATACAATGTTTGGGTGTGTAAGTATTTAGGATTAGGTCAGTCAGTTTTGTACTAAGACTGTATCTTTTAAATTTTCGGGGGTAAAATTGTCAATAGTTTAGGACTTTAAAATACTGGACTTAAAACCATTATTGAACTTTAGTGTAAGAGACTTTTTGTCCTAAAATATTTTTAAGTATTCATAGATAAAGTTTGGGGATCAAATTCATAAGTTGAAAAAGTTGGGAGGGGAATTCTTAAGTAAAAACCTCATTTTTCCATATCCTAGGCTAGGTTATCCAACATGGACTTACCTTATACCATTTTAGCTAAAAAAATAAAATAAAAATATTTGTCAAAAATTTTAGAAATTTTTGATTGGCTACGCGCCCTTATGCGCTTGGTTAAGGTTTCTGGTCAAAGTTTTCATCTTCAACCTCTCGATCTTGACTTTTAGGGTTTCAGAATTTTGACCTTGAATTTATCTTTCATTTCTATAGCATTTAAGATGATTTCTTAACCCACTTAACCTAATTTTTCATGAGGAATCCAAATATATAAATTTTATGGATTGAGATGCAGTGTGTCTCAAGTTCTAAAACTGTATGTTTTGCTAAAATTTTAACATAATATTCATGTATTTCTCGATCATGGCAAGGATTCTTATGAACATGGGTTGGTTTCAGCTTCATAAAGGAATAGTTTGGTTTTTGTTTCAAAGGTTAAGATGGATTATACACGGAGAATTTCAAATTTTCAGGTTTTGAGTCCAAAATATTTTCGATCGATTTGAGCTTAATTGACACATTCATGGTTTTCGACCATTACACTCACTGGGTTCTACTGAAGTTTTATATAGCTTAAAATTAAAGTTTGGAGCTTTATATCAAGATTTACCAATGAAGCCCAAACTTTAATGGCATTTCTTCATATTTTTTCTATCCTAAGCTGTTCTACACGTAAAAGCTTGTTGTTCTAGGTATACTAACTACATGAAAAGCCAATAGAATTGAAAGAACTGAAAATTACTCACAAAATCATGGTGTATGTCGTTTGAGTGGAATTTTGAGTTTGGAACTGATGTTTGATGTGCGTCTTAACTACTGAATTGGTGGGGTATTTATGCTACACACTTAGGGGATTCGATTGGTTGGATTGGGTGGTGGATTCGAGCTGATTAAGTGAAGTTTTCAAGGTTGGTAAGTGTGGTTCACATGTTTGTATGGTGTACACATGTGACTTTTAACTTCTAGTGCTAATGTGGGGCACTAAGTGGATAAGGGGTTTATTGAAATTAAGGAAACGTGGAGGTTTGGTCCTTGGTTGGTTTTGTAATTACATTTATAGCCTAAAAAGTACACTTTTTTTTATAAAGTATAGGGGTAATTTTATAATTTTAGAAAGTTTTAAAGGCTATAATGGTGATTTACGATAATTATGGAAATTAAGTCGGGACGCACGTGTCAGTCGTGTCCGGACTAATTTATTGAAATAAAAAGTAAATTAATTCTAAATCACTCGTATGGTCATTTCGAGTGAGCCAATGTGTCCGAAAGGGCCGAGATAGTCAGAAAAGTGTACCTGGGGGTTTAGTTTGGGTCTCGAGATGATTTTAGGCCTAACCGGCATCCCGGTAGGACATTTTGGTAATTTTTAGTATTGGAATTTAATTACTTACGAATATTAGAGAAGTATATCAGGTGTTGGAGGTTGTATTCTAGGGTTAGAACCTGCATGTTTAACAGAGGCCATTAGAGGAGGAAAGTGAGGAGCTCCCAGAGGCTAGAGCCACTATAGTTGCACCTTTTTCACCACAAACACCGCCGAAGTGTAGATCGGAGTAAGGAGAACACAACCACATAATCAAATCTCAGAGATTCAGACTTATATTCTTGAGGCAAGTATTTATCTTGCTGTTCTTGAGTTGATAATACATCCATGTTAGAGTAGGAAGAATAATCGCATGATTTCTATGTTTTGGAAGATTAATTCGCCTGTTTTGGAAGAATCTATGTAGGCTAAATTCCTTATCATGAGTAGAGTATAATCCACGAATTTGTAAATGATATTAGAGGAAGTAATCTAGAAAATATTGAAGTTCTTGAAAAATCATGAAAATATAGGGTTTGAGTTAAAATCTTAAATTGGCCCTTTCAATGATGATTCCTTAAGGTTTTACTGGAGTTTTTACACTGGAAATCGTTCACACCTATTGCTAATATGTTTGTGATGTTTGGCTGGGAGATTGGGATGATTTGATAGAGGTTTTGAGGATAAATTTGGTTGCAACCCGTTAGCCTTAATTTGCAGAATCTGGGAAATAACTGATCGAGCGATCGATCAACCTTGAATGTCGATCGATCGACTAGGTTGATCGATCGATCTCCCCCTCCTGAAATTTCAAACTTACTTCCTTTTTATTGATTAAACCGCAACTTTGTGGGAACCCTTACACATAATTTATTTACCATAATGGGACTTGGGAAGGACCAGTAGGGTTGTAGGCAAGTCTCAGGTAATATGATTTATATGAGATTTAACCGTGGGATCACGAGGGTATAAAATGGGATGAAATTCGGGTGTATGTTAAATTAGGTCTTGTGAGAATAAAGGATGACTTAGACCAGTAGGATAGAGAGTGACACCTACTGATTATTTATTTATCAAAATGATACCCTTCGAGAGTCGAGAAATATTTAAGGACTTGTGGTAATTGAGAAAATAAAATATTGAATTAATTATACGTAGGACTTGGGCGCTACGTGCCACGTATGGTTTGAAGATGTTTGGGTCGTGGGTGTACCTATCTGAATAATGTAATTTCATACATATGAGTGTATATATATATATATATATATATATATATATATATAGTATGTGGATATATGTGTGTCATTATACCCTCACTACTTGCTATCATGGAGGTTTCTGCGCCGGAACAGTCTTATCTCGATATGACCTTTATGGGGGATATTGACTTGTGCCCTAGAACATAGCATCCTTGGTATAGGCTATCTGGGAATGATAGTCAGACAGTCCTAAGATACGTGAGGGTATATGCTGACCTCTTAGTGACTTGGAACTATGCTTCGCCTCCAATATGTGTATTTTGTGTTAATACAGTTCGAGAGTGGATTCGAACTAGTATTTCCCTCATTTATACGAGAGGTACATGGACATGATAGCAGAGTATGCCAGCCCAATAGATTTTATGTGGGGGACCGATTAGTATATATATATATATATATATATATTATGAGTGATAATTATATATACCGATGATTCATCTACTATGCTTGTAAGTATATAAAATTGAATAATTGATATTAAATAAATTAAGTGGTTGATAACGTAAGGCTATTTTGAGATGTATGTAGCTATCTTGGTAAATTCATTAGAAAAAGTTATCGTGTATAAATTATAGTTATGGGATCTCGTGAATCAGGATTAATGAGAGGAGACTAGGTTAGGCTAGTTACCTGGGTTAGTTTTATCCAGACTTATTTAGTAGTACGTTAGGCGTGCATACTAGTTGAGTGGTGAGAATTCCCAAGTGAGTGTCGAAATACTAACATGTATGAAATATCAACTGGTGAGCATTTTATGTACTTGCTAAATTATTTTAAAAGCTATTTTATACTCGGGCTCTGACCCGTTCCTTGTCATCTTTCCTTCTCTTATATATATATATAACAGATGCCCCATCCACAGGGGTGTCAGACTTAGATCTTTGGACGGTTGACGTGCTGCAGCTAGTGTGGGAGTTGCATGTCTTTGCATTTAGATGACTTCGTCCTTGTCATCTCTGCTCTTCACTTAGTCATTTTAGACAGGGGGTGTGTCGCCCATTTCCACTTTCTATTTAGTCCATAGAGACTTTGTACTCTGTATTTACTTCGGTATTCAGGTTTCATTGGGAATTTTTTAATTATTGCATTATTCTATGATTTGAGATGTTTTATTGGGATGTTATTCCAACCTGTTTAATTTCGTTGAATGGTTTGGCATTCAAGACTATAATTGTGTTCATTTAAATGGTTTATGTGTAAAATTCTTATCACTGGGACTTAATCTATAAAATTAAATGTTTTGACACTTAGCTTAATTATTTATTAGGTGATAAATAAAGAAAAAAAATATTTTCGACAGTGATGCTAAGAATGAACCAACCGGACACTTTGATTTTATTTAATAATGGACTGATCACCCGGTATTTAATTAGGCAAGGTGTCTCATTCATTTTATTACAAAATCCATTTTTACATGTTTATTCAAGTTTACCATGTCATGAAGTCACCATTTAACACACTACATGTTCATACATGTTCAAGAGAGGATCTTAATCTTGAAATACCTCAAATAGGCATTTAAATCAAGACTAATCATGGTTTTTATGTAAATTCACATGCTTTCTTCCAAATATCGATAAATGCCATTTTTTTTAAATAAAAAGACCGATTTAGGGTTTGCCTTGAAGAAAAATCCATTTTTGCAAGACCACTTATTTTATAAATGTAACTACATTTTTATGCATTAAAATCCATCTAGCAACATCCTACATGAATTCCATAGCTAAAAGAATTTTGACAAATATAGAAGGAAAACCCCACCTTAGGTTTAGAAGCAGATAAACAACAAATGGATGACTTGAAAGCTCCTAAACTCCTAAGCTCCAAGACTCCTAGCTTCTTCAAAGCTCTAAAAAATCGTCTCTATAATATTTCTCCACTACTTTCTTCTTGGATGAGAGCTTAAAAATGGTAGAATGGGGTAGAAATGGAGTGTTTTTGGTGTAGGAGTGGTAGGAAACACTCAATAACGGAGGAACAAGGGCTTTTGGGGTGGAAGATGGGTGTAGGCTATTGAGAGAGAAATGAGAAGTTTGAAAATTATGATTAAAATGTTTTCCCTCTTCTCCCTCTTATAACCCATTAATCCCCTCATAAAATATATATAAAAAATACCAAACAACCATCATATTGATCAAGATCCACGATCTCAACACGTTACCAAGATCTAGGGCCAAAATAGTGACATCAGATAGGTCAGGTATGATTCTCGACAAATTCGATAAAACGAGTCTGATCTTATTCGAATGAGAAATGTCATTTGTTTAAACCTCCCTTCGAAAGACCTTCAAATGAGGGTCGATTGTAATGCAGAAGGGGTTTATTTAATGCTCGTTTGAAGCTTATTAGAACGAGTTTTCTTTTTCATTCGAACCACATGATCTCGTTTGAATGATCATAGGTTCATTTAAACCACCTAAATTCCAAATCTTTCCAAATACAACCCAATAATTGATTACAAAAGGCCACCAAAACAATTGGAGAGGGAATAAAATCTTATCAAATGATAATTCTATTCCATTAATTTCACGTGATTACAAATTTCATGGAAATGAATAAAATATTGGGCTAGGTATTTAATTATCCCTTCTTTAGGGGATTTTATCCCCCAAATCAGAATAATGTGCTAAGGGAAAAGTTCTGGGTGCTTCTCTCACATCTCCAACTCACGCTCCCAAGTTGTACCTTCGACACCTTGAAATTCCTGAAGGACCTTTACTAACGAAATGGACATGTTGCATAGGACCCTATCTCCTTGCTATCTAGAATGGATATTAGTTATGTGGGAAACATAACATCTTCCTTCAACTCGATCAGATTCCAATCAATAATATGACAGGGGTGGTGAAGATACCTTTTTTTTTTTAATATGGATACGTATAACATGTTATGCATTTAGGACAACTATTGAGGCTGTGCCAAGCGATAAGACACATCCCCAATCCTTTCTAGGATCTCAAAGGGATCGATGTATTGTGGGGCCATCTTTCCCTTCTGCCTAAACTATTGGCTATCGATTTTTGATCTCACTTTTAACATCACGTGATCACCAACTCAGAATTACAAGTTCATTCGACAATTATTGGCATACTTCTTTTTTTCTATTTTATGCCGTCATGATTCTCTAGAGGATTACCTGTATCTTATATTATTCATCTCCTAGATTAATTTTGAATTAGTGATGTGCTTCTCCCCAACTTCATCCCAACAAACTGGTGAACTACATGGTCTCCTGTAAAGGTCTTCAAACGGGTCCATCTCAATACTTGCCTAGTAGATGTTATTATAGGCAAACTCTACGAGATACAACTTCTTCACCCAACTGCCCTGAAAGTCAATCTCACAAGCCCTTAGCATATCCTCCAAGATTCGGATAGTCTGCTTTGATTGCCCATAGGTCTCAGGATGTTACGAAATGATTATATTCAGTTCGATTCCTAATTCCTGCTGGAACTTGTACCGGAATTGAGAAACAAATTGAGGATCCTTATCTGATAAGATTGATATAGAAACACCATGAAGCTTGACTATCTCCTAAACATATAACCTAGCCAATTTATCCACGCTGTCCATGACCTTAATCGATAAAAAATATGGAGATTTGGTGAGTCGATCCACTATCACCCACACCGCGTCATGACCACACTGAGATCATGGTAAAGCTGTGATGAAATCCATCATTATGTGCTCCCACTTCGACTCAACCGCGGGTAATAGTTGCAATAGCCCTGCCAATTTTTTATGTTCGACCTTCGCCTACTGGCACATGTAGCATTTGGCCACATATGTCACCACATATCTCTTTATGCTAGACCATCAGAAGTCCCTACATATGTCTTTATACATTTTGGTGGCAACAAGATGTATACTAAAATACAAGTGATGGTATTCTTACATTACCTCGTCCTGAAGCTCCTCAATAATCAGATCGATTAACTAGCCCTTGTGCCGGACCCCTCCATCCTTATCCATAGTGAGAATGTCAAACACTTCCCCATGTTAAATACGATCATGATACTGAATGAACTCAGGGTCACATGACTGAGCATTTAAAACATTTTACTAGACGAGAGGCCTAGCTACCACATCCAAAGGTATGCTCTGTCATAACCTGCCTGCATGTACAGATCAAACTTCTGCAACTCTCCAAACATCTTTAGTCGTTGGCATTTTATTGCATCAAGAGTGAGACTGGATTTCCTACCAAGAGCATTGACCACCACATTAGCCTTTTCGGGATGGTAATCTAGCGAGAAATCATAGTTTTCCACCATTCCATCCACCTCCTCTACTTGATATTAAGGTCTCGTTGTGTGAATATGTATTGGAGGCTCTTATGATCGAAAACTCCTCAAATTGTTCCCTATAAAAATAGTACCTTTAGCTCTTTAGTGAAAATACCACGACAACTGACTCTAAATCACGATAAGGGTAGTTCTTCTCATGCACCTTTAACTAGAAAGATGCATAGGCTACTAGCCGATTGTTCGATATCAATACTTCTTCGAGTCCTGAACCTGAAGTATCGCATGCACACTGTATAACCCTTTCCTCATTTTGGAAGGACAAGAACGGGTGCGGACATCAACCAGACCATGAATTATTTGAAGGCAATCTCATAGTCCTCGAACCATTTGAAATGAATATCCTTTCTAGTCAACATGGTGAGGGGCATTACCACCCTTAAGAAGTCTTGTACAAATCTACGAAAATACCCAACTAGACCCAAGAGATGACTATCCTCGACTGACTCCAACTCAAAACTGCTTCTACCTTGGACGGATCGACGGAGATACCCTCACCAGAAACCATATGGACAAGTAACTTAACCTCTTTCATCCAGAATTTGCATTTACTGAACTTGGCATAAAACTAATTCTTTCGAAGCACATGTAATATTGTTCAGAGATGCTCCTCGTAATCTATTTCTGACACCAAGTACAACAAGATTTCATCCACGAAAACCACAACGAACCGATATAGATAGGGAAGATAACTGCAGTTCATGATGTCCATGAATGTTGTCGGGGCATTTGTCAACCCGAAGTGCATTACCAGAAACTCATTGAACCAGTAATGTGTCCGAAGAACAGTTTTAGGAATATCCTCCTCTCTGACACACAATTTATAATGCCTGGACCGAAGGTTAATTTTTAAGAACCTACCTATCTAATGCAATGGGTCTAACAGATCATCAATATGGGGCATAGGGTACTTATTCTTTACGGTCACCCTATTCAACGGTCGATAATCGATGCAAAGCCTTAAAGAGTTATCGATTTTTTTGGGGAATAGGGTCGAGGATCCCTAGGGGGACATAATAGGGAGGATAAATCCCTTTCTAGTTAACTCCCCTAGTTGAACCCTCAGTTCTTACAATTTTCAGATTGTCTTCATCTCTAATGCGTAATTGATGATAACCAGATCATTAATTTATTTTAGGAAAAACCCTTTCTCCTCAAAGTTGATCAAATAGATCTTCTACTCAGGGTAAAGGATACTTATTCTTAATAGTTACTGAGTTCAGTTTACAATAGTCTATGCATAAACTAAAGCTTCCTTCATGTTTCTTGAAAAATAATACCGGATCTCCCCAAGGTGATGAACTTAATCGAATAAAACCTTTTTCCAAATGGTCATCTAATTAGGTACAAAGTTCTCGAAGTTCTAAAGGACACATTCGAGATGAAGGTATCGAAATAGGGAGTGTATTGGGATAAAGATTGATACTAAACTCGATTTCTCTAGAAGGGGGTAATCCTGGCAATTCCTCGAGAAAAACGTCTTCAAATTATTCCAATAGATTCAGAATTAAAGAAGAGATCTGAATTTGGGAACTTGTGGGTTTCGATGGACCTGACCCTTGAAATACAAAAGAATAATTATCTTCATTTCGAGTGTGAAAACACTTATGTGTGATAAAGATTCAAATAGTTTCCCAAATTCCAATCATAAACTTATTTTATTAGTGTCAATTTATGAATCAAATCAATTCACCCCTTAAACTAAATCAATTACGTGCGTGCATGTGTCAAACCATCATAAGTAAAATATGTGACATAAAATTCAGGAAAAATCCCCTCAGGGAAAAACCTTTTTATTTCACTATAATTGTAAATTGCAACTTACACCGGATTACAATGAAATACAGTTTGACACTCGAATACCTACAGACGTCTGTCGAGGTTATCAGCAATAAGTCAACACTCAGCGAATGTACATGAACCCCATTCCAGCCTTCAACCCAGGAACACCGTAACACTCCCTAATGACACGCAGTCAGAAAACCCCTTTGAGGCTCACACCACAATAGCACGCAACTCCCAGTTGTAGAGATCTCCCCACAAAATATGAAAAATAGCAAAACTATGCTTTGGGGTTCCAAAAAATAACTCACACAAAAGCAATTGGGATTTGTGAATTGTAAAATAAAGATTGAACCCTCATGTGACACCCCGACTAATTAAATACCGGGTAGCTACTCCGTTATTCAAATTAATAAAAAATGTCAAGTTAGTTCAGTTCATAGTATCACTGTCGAAAAATATTTTTAACAATTACTAGCCACCTAATATTTAAAAAGTGAATTGTCAATTTTAATTAAATTAGATTAACATACAACCAAATTAAATTATGAAATACTAATACCACAACTACATCACAGTCGCAATAGAATAACAATGTAATAGACTGAATTTGGAGGAATACTCCTCTGAATAATCCGAATACTGAATACAACCAAATACAAAATCTGAATTACTAATTAATTAAATCCAAAACTGGAATAGAACTGAGTAAATAAGATGTCTCTAAAAGAAAAGGGGCGAGATGACCTAAAGATGAACAATTCTGAAATAGAGTCAAGCAGAAAGTGGAGGCATCGACTATCGAGGTCCTGTAACTTCCACAGCAGCTACAGCACGTCACTGGAATGGAACTTCTAAGCTTGGTGTCCTGGTGGCTGGGCACCTAAAAGGTTTTTACAAGAAAATAGATTTGAAAGAAAACGGGTCAGAGCCCGATTGTGAAAACAGTTTAAAATATAGCAAGTGTTTAATATCATTAAACAGTGAGTATAAAATACATGATAGTGCGTGCACTCACATGAGTTACTCACTTCTCAACTAATTGTGCACACCTATCGTACTCGTACCCGTTCTAGTTATTCTACTATCTAACTAGTCCAATCCGTAACCTGACTTTACTTTACAATTCAAAGTTCAATTCCCAACATCTTAATATAAACTGAAAGTCTTACTGTTATTACTCAGAATTAGTTATAATAATTTCTAAGAATTTTCCCATCTTTAACTCTACTAAAAATGTTACAATTATTCACATTTACACTTTAATAAACAGTCCATCTCAATTATCAGGATATTAATCTCATCATAAATATACAATAATGGCACCCCTAGGCTAAGCTGTGGTGCACACATATTCTGCTATCGAATCCCGGTACATCACATACATAAGGACCACGTGTTCCGAATCTCTCAGGAAACGTTTCAATAAGGAACAAACACACATAACGGAGGCGAACATAGTTCACATACCCATGGGTCACGCACATACCTAAGCTCCCATGGTCAGCTGACTCATTAAATCTCCAATAAGTCGTTCTCTGACCTATGTCCTTGAGGTACCAATCTAGATCCCCCCGTAGGCACACAAAGATTAGATGGCCCTAATCGAAAGTCGACCTCCCGTGATAGCAAGTATGGTAGGTATGTTATACACATATAAATCCATATACATTAAATATCTTATAATATTAATAGAGGCATAATTTACATTCTTATACCGTCATTAAATGTTGTACATTTTCCAGTCCCCGGGTAATATACAATATAGTTTGCCAACCCTTCTCACATCGTAAACTCAAGTACTTACAAACTAACCCTTAGAAGTCACCAAGTTCTCTATTAAATTACAAGTTTTAATCCTCAATGTACTCCAATTTCACAAGTATACTCAGAAATCAATAAGGGAAGGATAACACTTAATTAAATAAGTTTACGTAATGTTCGAAACTAACAATCGAATCGAAAAGACCTTTCTGTGATCTCGTTAGAAAATTTTTGAGATCTCGTTCTAACGAGGTCATTCGAACGAGTTTGTTCGAAAAAAAGGCTTCGAACGAACTACCAACTCGTTAGAAAGGCTACTGGAATCTTGTTAGAAGTTCGTTCGAACGAGGTCGTTCGAACGACCTGGGTTGGCCTTCTAACGAAAATTCCGAGAATGCCCAGAATTTTTCCCAACTTCGTTTTTCCTTATTTTTCTTTCTCTAAATCCATCCTAAGTTCATACCAATTAAGTTTTAATGTTTTTAAACAACTCTAAGTCACCCTAGGTCACTTCTTAACATAGTTTTGGGGTCAAATCTTACTAATCAACATGCATTAACCACAAACCCCCAAATCTTGCCCCAAACCTTATGAACATGAACCCATAATTTAATTGAATACAAAGACTCCTTATAAATCCGTTTTCAAATCATCAAAAGTTATATTTTGGGTATTGAATTCGTCCCTAACCATTCTACATGCAATCCTTATCCAAAATCATGAGTTCCACAATAATCCCATTGGGTTTTCATCTAAAACTTTCAAGGCATATAAAGTTTCTACACTAAACATGGAGGAAATATTCATTGAAATTAATAACATCGAATCACTTGCCTTAGGTTTTTTCTTCAGATTTATTGTCGATGATTATAGGTTGATTCTCTCCTCTTTCTTGTCACAAATCCTTCCAGAATGGTGGTGATGGTTGATGGTTTTGATTTGGACCTCTTGTAACCTCTCTCCAACTTCTCTCAAAACCCCCGTAGCCCAGTCTCTTGTCTTTTGATGATCATGGCCTTAGTGACCTCTCTAATAATATATAATTAAACTCTAAAATTCGTGGGTTTTAATTCCTCAATTTTTATAATTACCAAAATACCCTTATGGGTTGCCGGTTTGGCCTAAAGATGCCCCGGGACCCAAACTAAACTCCCGACTAGTGTTTTCTGACTATATCGACCCTTACGGAAATGTTGGCGCACTCAAAATAACCATTCGGTTGATAAAAATATAAATTAATTTTTAATCTAATTAAATTCATTCCTAACGTGACTGACACGCGCGTCCCAACTTAATTTCCCAAATTGTGGTATTTCTGCCTCGCGATAATCTTAATATTTTCAATACTCATATATTACCATATATGCTTAGTAATATTTTATTTTAACATCATAATCAAATACCAACTCACGTCTCGCTAGTCTTTACTTCCAGATTAATTTCCCAATTAATTCTCGTTTAATTCAATTAATCCAATAAATAAAAATAAATAAAAATCAATAAAATTACGGGGTATTACATACTTCCCCCCTAATAACAGAATTTTGTCCTGAAATTCAAAACTAAAGAATACCTAATAAAAGTAACTCTGGATAGCGTTCGCGCATCTCATTTTCGCGCTCCCATGTGGACTCCTCGGCATTATGATGCCGCCACTGAACACGTACTAACGGTACTATCTTCGACCTTAGTTTCCTCTCGCTGTGGTCCAGAATGTCCATCGGCCCCTCCTCATAGAAACTATCGGGCTGTAGATCGATGTCCTCTAAAGAAATGTGAGTATGGGTCAAATCGTCCCTAAGATATCTCCTTAGCGAGGAAATGTGGAACACGTCATGAATCCTATGCAAGTGCTCCGGTAGCCCAAGTCTATACGCTACTGGCCCAATCCGCTCGATGATAGGAAATGGCCCCACATATCTTGGTGTCTGTTTCCCCTTCTTCCCAAAACGCATAATCCCCTTCATCGAGGATACTCTGATTAGTACCTGCCCCCCCACCTTGAACTCTCTGAAGAACCTCTTGGCATCAGCATAGCTCTTCTATCGGTCCTGAGCTACTCGAATACGGCTCCGTATCATGTCTATCCTTGCTGAAGTATCCTGAATCACTTTCGGCCCAAGGAGTTTGTTATCCCCCACCTCTAACCAACATACCGGGGAACGACAAGGTCTACCATACAACGCTTCGAATGGAGCCATGCCAATGGTGAACTGGTAGGAGTTATTATAAGCAAACTCCACCAGTGAAAGGTACTGCTCCCAACCACCTCCAAAATCTAGGAAGCACATACGCAACATTTCCTCCAACATCTGATTGGTCCGCTCGGTTTGCTCATCTGTCTGTGGGAGATATGCCGTACTCAGTCGCAACTCTGTACCCATGGCTTCCTGGAAACTCTCCCAAAATCGTGAAACAAATATCTTGTCTCGATAAGACACGATATTGAGAGGCACCCCGTGAATTCTCACTATCTGGTCTATGAAAATCTGGGCATACTGTCCCGTAGTGAAGTCTGTCCGGGCTGGAAGAAAATGAGCAACTTTGGTCAATCGATCCACGATTACCCATATGGAGTCGTGACCCCTCTACAAAGTAGGTAACCCCGTGATAAAGTCCATGGAAATGCTCTCCCATTTCCATAGAGGAACCTCTAATGGCTGTAGAAGTCCTGCCGGTCTCTGATGGTCCACCTTTACCAGCTGACAAGTGGCGCATTTTGAAATGAACTCGGCAATATCTCTCTTCATCCTGCTCCACCTGTATTATCGCCTCATATCCTGGTATATCTTATCCCCACCAGGATGTACCACAAACCTCGATCCGTGCGACTCTGACATTACCTCGTGTCGCAAGTCTTCCCCTTTCGGAATAACCAATCTCCCGTTGAATCGTAAACCCCCGTCTGAACTAATGGTATAGGACTCGACTCCCTCTGCTAGTAATTGAACTATTTGCTCTTGACAGAACGAGTCTTTTGCCTGGGCCTGTATCACTCTCACAACAATATGAGGCGTAACAATCATCACAGACATGAATGATCGGGCCACTGCATCCTAGTGTCCCAACTCCTTCCACTTTGCTCTCCACACTTCAACCACCTCACCTACTGGCCTACGGCTCAACGCTTCCACTACCACGTTAGCCTTCCCGGGGTGATATTGGATATTGAACTGATAATCTTTCACAAACTCAAGCCACCGACGTTGACGCATATTAAGTTTCTTCTGCATGAAGAGGTATTATAGAGACTTGTGGTCCGTGAATAAACGGAATTTCTCCCCCAGGAGATAATGTCTCCAAATCTGAAGAGCAAATACGGCTACTGCTAACTCCAAGTCGTGGGTGGGGTAATTCTTCTCGTGAGGCTTAAGCTTATGGGAAGCGTAAGCTATAGCCTGACTCTCCTGTTGCAGTACACCTCCAAGTCCTTGTAAAGACGCATTGGTGTAGACTAGATACTCAACTCCCGATTTGGGAAAAGCTAACACTGGCGTTGAGGTCAACTTGTCCTTCAACTCATCGAATGCCAACTGATAGGCATCTCTCCAGATGAATGGCACACCTTTGCGAGTCAGATGTGTCAAGGGACCCGCTATCTTAGAGAAACCCTGAATAAACCTCCTGTAGTATCCTGCTAGACTCAAGAAACTACGTATTTCAGTTGGTGTTGTGGGCTGTCCCCACTCTCTCACCGCTGATACCTTCCCCAGATCAACTGATATCCCCCTGTCTGAAATGATATGCCCCAAAAATTGTACCTCCTTCAACCAAAACCCACACTTATCATATTTTGCCTATAACTCATTCTGACGCAGCGTCTGCAAAACCTGTCTCAAGTGCTCGGCATGTTCCTCCTCTGTCTGGGAGTAAACCAGAATGTCATCAATAAAGACGATGATGAACTAGTCTAGGAACTCACTGAACACCCTATTCATCAAGTCCATAAACACGACTGGAGCGTTGGTTAGGCCAAAAGGCATAACCCGAAACTGGTAGGAACCATATCTCGTCAAGAAGGCAGTCTTTGCGACAGCCTGCTCCATGATACGCAATTGATGGTATCCCGATCACAAGTCAATCTTTGAGAAGAAGGACTTTCCTCTCAATTGGTCGAATGAGTCATCGATAATGGGCAACGGATGTTTGTTCCGTATCGTGACTTTATTCAACTCCCGATAATCTACACATAACCTCAACAATCCATATTTCTTCTTCACGAATTGCACAGGGGCACCCCACGGTGAAGTACTCCTATGAATAAATCCCTGACCCAATAACTGCTCTATCTGATCCCGTAACTCCCTCATCTCTGCTGGAGCCATACGGTAAGGTGCGCGGGCTATAGGCCGAGTGCCCGGCGTCAAATCGATAACAAAGTCTATCTCTATACTAGGAGGTAATCCTGGAATATCTTGGAATACATCAACAAACTTCCTAACAACTGGAATCGAATCGAGTGGCATCACCACTTCCTGAGAGGTCTCCTCCTCTATGTAATACAAGTGAGTGGACGATCCTCCCTCAGGATGAGGCATCGCCACTAGGAACATCTCTTGCCCGGGTATGGCAAAAATAATACTCCGGCTAAAATAATTAATCATGGCTCGGTATGAAACTAGCCAGTCCATGCCAACGATAGCATCGTACTCAGTCATATCTAACACTAACATATCAGAAAGTAACCTCCCGATCTCGATACCCACACCTCTACATATAAGATAAATCATAGAACCTCTACTCAATGGTGAATCTACGTAAGTAATCGTACTCTCTGCAGTGTCTAACAACCCTATAATGTGTGCAAATCTAGTGGCAATGAAACAGTGTGTGGCTCCCGTATCCAATAAAATACGCCCCATAGTCCCCTGAATAGAGAACATACCCACAATAGCAGGTGGATCCTATAGACCTGTGGCCTGATGGAACTGATAAACTTGCCCGTACTGAAGCTGCCCCTGTTGAACTGGGACTGCTGGGATGGGTGGCAATGCTGGCATCTGCGGTGGTGCTAGAAGGGCGGCAGGAAACATAGGTCTCTGGGGCTCATGTCGAGCACCTTGCTGCTGTTGTTGTGGGGACCTGCCCTTATCAGGACACTCCTGGCGTTTATGGCCAATATTTCCACAAATAAAACATTTCCCCTAAAAGTTTCCCTCTCTCTGACCCTACTGCCCACGGCCCTGATGACCGTTGCCATTCCTCCACTGACCATATTGGCCCTAATGAAACTGCTGCTGTTGGCCATGCTGGCCATGCTGACCCTGATGGTCGTGCTGGCCATGATGGAAACCTCCCTGTCCATTTCTGAAACCTCCAGTTCTAAATCTCTTAGAATCCCCTTGCTGGGAACTCTGATCACCCTGCCTGTGCTGACCCTGAACTGGTTGTGCCCCGTTGGCACCATTTCCCCCTATCCTGCCCTGATGGATGGACTCTCCTGATCGCTTACCCTCTGACAAGTAAAAGTGATAGTCCTGGAAGTGAAGCAATACTGCGTTAACCACATCAGAATAAGTGGCCAATGAGAGATTTCCTAGCAAGTGCTTACGGATCCTCCAAGTCAATCCATCCATGAATTTCTGTATCTTCTTCTCTTCAGTCTGAATCTCACCGGGAACGATGTTTAGAAGATTTATGAACTCGGCCTCATACTCTGCCACTATCTTCCCCTCCTTCTTGTAGTTCATCAACTTCCTCCTCATCACGGTGTGAACTGCTAAAGGAAAATACTTGCGGTCGAACCACACCTAAAACTCCTGAATAGAAAGAACATCCCTCTCCTCCATGGTGGAATGGACTCCCACCACTGCAACGCTGAACCTACCAGCTTAAAAGTAGACAGTATCTGTCTCTATACATCCCTACACTCATACATCCTCAAGTGTCTTTGGATGTCCTTCTTCCAATGACTAGACATAACAATGTCGGAGCTACCTGAAAACTCTGGAGGGTGTTACTTCTGAAAAGCATCACGAACACGTTCCCAAGCAGACGGGAATGCATGAGCCTGTACTGGTGCTACTACCGACACCTGAGGCGGTGCCTACTGCACGACTGCTAGAGCAGCATTTATCGCGTGGGCCACAAAAGCGATAACCTTTGCGGCATTCATGGGGCCCCGAACTGGTGCAGGCTGTGGCTCGGGCTGAGCATCCCTGGGAACTTTCTGTGCACGTCGTGGAGGCATCTAAAATGAGGGAGAAGTCTAATAAGTTCACAGTTATTATCTCAAAGTATATAAAGAGCGAAACATACACAATAGAATACACCAATCCTAAAATATAGGGCTCTATATCAAAGAACGCTACGCGAAACATAACAAGCCATACAGATTCTAAGGACAGTAGAACTTGATGCTCTGATACCACCTGTGACACCCTGACGAATTAAATACCGGGTAGCTACTCCTTTATTCAAATTAATACAAAATGTCAAGTTGGTTCAGTTAATAGCATCACTGTCGAAAAACATTTTTAACAATTACTAGCCACCTAATATTTAAAAAGTGAGTTGTCAATTTTAATTAAATTAGATTAACATACAACCAAATTAAATTATGAAATACTAATACCACAACCACATCACAGTCGCAACAGAATAACAATTTAATAGACTGAATCTGGAGGAATGCTCCTCTGAATAATCCAAATACTGAATACAACCAAATACAAAATCTGAATTACTAATTAATTAAATCCAAAACTGAAATAGAACTGAGTAAATTAGATGTCTCTTAAAGAAAAGGGGCGACATGCCCTAAAGATGAACAATTCTGAAATAGAGTCAAGCAAAACGTGGAGGCGTCTACTATCGAGGTCCTGTAACTTCCACAGCATCTACAACACGTCACTGGAATGGAACTTCTAGGCTTGGTGTCCTTGTGGCTGGGCACCTAAAAGGTTTTTACAAGAAAATAGATTTGAAAGCAAACGGGTCAGAGCCCGATTGTGAAAACAGTTTAAAATATAACAAGTGTTTAATATCATTAAACAGTGAATATAAAATACATGATAGTGCGTGCTCTCACATGAGTTCCTCACCTCTCAACTAATTGTGCACACCTATTGTACCCATACCCATTCTAGTTATTCTACTATCTAACTAGTCCAATCCATAACCTGGCTTTACTTTACAATTCAAAGTTCAATTCTCGACATCTTAATATAAACTGAAAGTCTTACTGTTATTACTCAGAATTAGTTATAATAGTTTCTAAGAATTTTCCCATCTTTAACTCTACTAAAAATGTTATAATTATTCACATTTACACTTTAATAAATAGTTCATCTCAATTATCAGTATATTAATCTCATCATAAATATACAATAATGGCACCCCTAGGCTAAGCTGCGGTGCACACATACTCTGCTATCGAATCCCGGTACATCACGTACATAAGGATCACGTGTTCCGAATCTCTCAGGAAACGTTTCAATAAGGAACAAACACACATAACGGAGGCGAACATAGTTCACATACCCATGGGTCATGCACATACCTATGCTCCCCTGGTCAGCTGACTTATTAACTTACCAATACGTCATTCTCTGACCTATGTCCTTGAGGTACCAATCTAGATTCCCCCGTAGGCACACAAAGATTAGATAGCCCTAATCGAAAGTCGACCTCCCGTGATAGCAAGTATGGTAGGTATGTTATACATATATAAATCCATATACTAAGCATTCACCCAATCTTAGATATCTTATAATATTAATAGAGGCATAATTTACATTCTTATACTGTCATTAAATGTTGTACATTTGCCAGTCCCTGGGTAATATACAATATAGTTCACCAACCCTTCTCACATCGTAAACTCAAGTACTTACAACCTAACCCCTAGAAGTCACCAAGTCCTCTATTAAATTCCAAGTTTTAATCCTCAATGTACTCCAGTCTCACAAGTATAGTCACTAATCAACAAGGGAAGGATAACACTCAATTAAATAAGTTTACGAAAAGTTCAAAACTAACAATCGGATCGAAAAGACCTTTCTGTGATCTCGTTAGAAGTTTCTGAGATCTCGTTCGAACGAGGTCGTTCGAATGAGTTCATTCGAACGAAAGGCTTTGAACGAACTACCAACTCGTTAGAAAGGCTACTGGAATCTCGTTAGAAGTTCGTTCGAACGACCTGGGTTGGCCTTCTAACGAAAATTCCGAGAATGCCCAAAATTTCTCCCAACTTCATTTTTCCTTATTTTTCTTTATCTAAATTCATCCTAAGTTCATACCAATTAAGTTTTAACGTTTTTAAACAACTCTAAGTCACCCTAGGTCACTTCTTAACATATTTTTGGGGTCAAATCTTACTAATCAACATGCACTAACCATAAATCCCCAAATCTTGCCCCAAACCCTATGAACATGAACCCAAAATTTAATTGAATAAAAAGACTCCTTATAAATCCGTTTTCATATCATCAAAAGTTATATTTTGGGTATTGAATTCATCCCTAACCATTCTATATACAATCTCTATCCAAAATCATGAGTTCCACAACAATCCCATTGGGTTTTCATCCAAAACTTTCAAGGCATATAAAGTTTCTACACTAAACATGGAGGAAATATTCATTGAAATTAATGACATCAAATCACTTTCCTTAGGTTTGTTCTTCAGATTTGTTGTTGGTGATTATAGGTTGATTCTCTCCTCTTTCTTGTCACAAATCCTTCCAGAATGGTGGTGATGGTTGATGGTTTTGGTTTGGACCTCTAGTAACCTCTCTCCAACTTCTCTCAAAACCCCCGTAGCCCAGTCTCTTGTCTTTTGCTGATAATGGCCTTAATGGCCTCTCTAATAATATATAATTAAACTCTAAAATTCGTGGGTTGTAATTCCACAATTTTTAAAATTACTAAAATACCCTTATGGGTTGCCGATTTGGCCTAAAAATGCCCTGGGACCCAAACAAAACTCCCGGCTAGTGTTTTCTGACTATCTCGATCCTTCCGGACACGTTGGCGCACTCAAAATGACCATTCGGTTGATAAAAATATAAATTATTTTTTAATCTAAATTCATTCCTGACGCGACTGACATGCGCATCCCAACTTAATTTCCCAAATTGCCGTATTTCTGCCTCGCGACAATTTTAATATTTTCAATACTCATATATTACCATATATGCTCAGTAATATTTTATTTTAACATCATAATCAAATACCAACTCACGTCTCGCTAGTATTTACTTCCGGATTAATTTCCCAATTAATTCTCGTTTAATTCAATTAATCCAATAAATAAAAATAAATAAAAATCAATAAAATTACGGGGTATTACACCTCAAAATGTTGGAGAATAAACCAAAACACTAAAAATCATATTCTGTTTAAAATCAGCGTTTCTCCACACGAAAATTGAAAGCCTGACACCCTTATCTATAATAAAATTTAAGGCAGTGACGTGTCAGCAAAAACCTCTGTCGTTAGAACGAAGTGCGACGTCGTTCGAGCAAAACTCCATCTCGTTCGAATGAGATGTGACGTCGTTTGAACGACAACCACTGATCCACTTAAAAACTTTTAAAGTTTTAAATAACTTAGAATCCTCAAATCTTAAAACTATTCTCGGGATCAGGAGATATTTATCCAAAACTTTTATGATTTTGAAAAAAATTAAAAACCATTTAAAATCATTTCAACTTTTATAAAAATATCCCAACACTTTTAATGCAAAATGTAAATGGAACTTAACCACATTTTACCAAATTCATCCTTGTTGGGCTTGAATGTTAAAGTCTTCTTGAAATTCAGATTCATCTTTGTAGATGTAAGCTTCTCAATCCTTTGATGACTCTGTATCAACTTATAGCGGTATACGACATACAAAATTATGATGGACCTTACAAATCTCCCCTACGCCTATACCGGTACAAAATAAAAAATATCCAAATTATCAAACTCAAAATGACCTATACAATTCTACCCTCCTAAAAATTCAAACGTGGAAAGATAAACTGACAAGTCTTCAATCTTTTCAAATGATGCTTACATAATCAATCCTTCAAACAAAAACTCCAAGATTTTCTCATCAGGGTTTGCAACATAATGTTCTTCGAGACAAAGCAAAAACCTCGTGACGTATCGAGTTTGAAATGATATAAACTTAAAACATGTAAGCATAATCAAATCTCCCCCATAATATCATAATTCATTCTCCCCCTTTTTATTTGTCCGAAATAGACAAGGAAAAGAATAAATCACATAAAGAAAATCGGGGTGCCATGTTAAACCAAGCAAACAAACTATTTTTGAATTTTTCAATTTTTTATACAAAAATGCCAAAAAGATGTTTCAAAAAAACACACACCATGAATTTACACTAAGACAACCAAATTGTGGAAACAAAATGAATGGGTGTGAACATATTCGATAGGAAAATCAACTCAATCATATCATATGTTCAAGATGCATAACTGTACTCCTAACGAATGAACATCAAAATAGTCCTTAGGTGTAAAATTGTTGAATTTAGATGACATCGTCTTAATCATATCAACAAATCAAAGTATAAATGATTTCCATACCAATAACGTCCAAAACTATGCAATGCATTTCCATGACTTTCAAGGAAGTGCAAACCTTTGAAAATTCCATCCAAAATCCCTCATTATAAGATATTGCCTTTTATTTTTGAGGTGATGAAACAAAAAAAATTGGCCCATTTTTGGCATAATTTTCTTTTTATTGCCTTTCAATTTTTTTCGGGCTCCTTTAAACCTCATTGGACCTCGAATAATTTTCAGGTCCATTGAAAAAGTGGCTTAATCGCAAAGGATAAATGAGTACCTTTCGTAGCCCTTCCCCATTTTTCAAAATAAAACACACAAATCTCACAAACGGTTTATAACATGCACTACTTTTTGTCAAGATTTATCGTATTTGGTTCGTTGCATAGACATAATTGAGATGTAAACACTCAACCAACATGTGATAGACAAGTACAAAAGTAAAAAAAATCCGTTCGTGTGTGCAATAAAGGACAAAAAGAGTCAATCATAAATGTAGTAACACTATATCATCTCAAAGACTCCAAACTTTGTAAAGCACATGAATGATACAACATATTGTCTCAAAACACTATCAAATAGTCACATGGATATGGCATGAAGTTGTGACTTGGTCATCCTAAAAGTGTGCATTCATATAAGGTGCAAACAAAATACAAAACTCTTTTTGAATTTTTCAAATTTTTCTAAAAAAGAAAATCTTTTTGTATTTTTAAAAAAATTTCATACAAAAATCCAATACAAAAGGTACATGTCAACACACTAGCAAATATATATCATGAAACCATAACTAGTGTATGACAAAAAAATCATGCAACTAATCAACGATATGAAATTGCAAGAGACGAATCATGAGCAAGCATGTGAGAATCAACCTGTCCTAAATCTAGTGTATCCAAAAGAGATTTCCTAACCCAAATAGATGTGACATGTTGACACGAGGTTTTGGGAACCAACAAAACACTAGACTTCGACTTCCTAGGACCTCTTCCAAGATCCGAACAAAACCTCCTAAGGTGACCTTTCCTACCACAATGTGAACATGTGTAAACGGGTAGAACGAAACCTATGGGTTGACATTTTCTAACTTCTTTAGGAATGGTTGACCCTCTAAAACGAATAATGGTTTTGGATTTATCAACGGAGGCATTAGAACATGACAAGCCATTACGATCACTATCAAACCTACTTGAATCGTTTAAATCATTTTTCAACTTCAAAATATTTGATTCAAGCAAAATATTAGACTCTTCCAAAGATAGGGATTTCATTCTCAAATTATCAATAAAACTTAACAGTTAATCATGCTCACCCTCAATTAAAACAAATTTATCCCTAAGAATCTTTTCACGTGCCGTAAAATCGTCGACTAATTTTTTTTCTTTGATGACACAAACAGGAACCCTAGAAATTTTTAAGTGTCTCAATTATTTTTCTAAAAATAGGACTCTATCATCACTCTCCATTTTGGATAATTTTAAACCACTAAAGTCTTGGTCCAAAGAAAGAAATTTTTTATGATAAAAACCTCTTTGATTTTGAACCATTTGCAAAAGATCCATCGCGGATTTAAAACGAGAATTTTCTTTTTCCAAAACTTCAATTCTTTTAGCAAACGTGAAATTCAAACGATTTAAATTATCAAAACTCTGACTCGTGCCAACAGGAGGGGGCATTAAATTAGATAAGTGCTCCATTGAAAATTGCGACCAATTTTCAAAAACCAGATTTTTCAAAAAATCAATATCACATAAATTTTTGTCGAAAAAAAATCAAACATAATAAATTAGCGTAACCCGCTCTTATACCAATTTGTGAAAACACTTATGTGTGATAAAGATTCAAATAATTGCGCAAATTCCAATTATAAACTTATTTAATTAGTGTCAATTTATGAATTAAATCAATTCAGCCCTTAAACTAAATCAACTACTTGCGTGCATGTGACAAACCATCTTAAGTAAAATATGTGACACAAAATTCAGTAAAAATCCCCTCAGGGCAAAAACTTTTTATTTCACTATAATTGTAAATCGCAACTTACACCGGATTACAATGAAATACAGTTTGACACTCGAATACCCTCAGGCATCGGTCGATATTGTCAGCAATAAGTTCACACTCAGCGAAACTACATGAACTGCAGTTCAGTCTTCAACCCAGGAACACCGCAGCACTCCCTAATGACACGCAACCAGAAAGCTCCGTCGAGACTCTCTCCTCAATAGCACGCAACTCTCGGTTGTAGAGATCTCCCCACAAAGTATGAACCATAAAAAATTATGCTTTTGAGTTCAAAAATTAATTCACACAAAAGCAATTGGGATTTGTGAATTGTAAGACAAAGATTGAGCCCTCAAAATGTTGGAGAATAAACCAAAACACTTAAAATCGTATTCTGTTTAAAATCAGTGTTTCGCCACACGAAAATCAAAAGCATGACACCCTTATTTGTAATAAAAATCAAGGCAGTGACGTGTCAGGAAAAACCTCTGTCGTTCGAACGAAGTGCGATGTCGTTCGTGCGAAACTCCATCTCGTTCGAACGAGATGTGACGTCGTTTGAACGACAGTCACTGATCCACATAAAAACTTTTAAAGTTTTAAATAACTTGGAATCCTCCAATCTTAAAACTGTTCACGAGATCAGGAGATATTTATCCAAAACTTTTATGATTTTGAAAAAAATTAAAAACCATTTAAAATCATTTCAACTTTTATAAAAATATCCCAACACTTTTAATGTTAAATGTAAATGGAACTTAAACACATTTCACCAATTTCATCCTTGTTGGGCTTGAATGTTGAAGTCTTCTTGAAATTTGAATTCGTCTTTGTAGATGTAAGCTTCTCAATCCTTTGATAACTTTGTAGTAACTTTTAGCGATATACGACATACTAAATTGTGAGGACAATGTCCTTACATTGAGGATAAATTTTCTTAGCATGACAATCAATATGAGAATGGTGTCGTGATAAAACCTCCATTCTGATAATAATATCGAAACCACAACTATCTAAAATTATCAAATTTAACAAGGAGTGTTCATAGATAAAGTTGAATTCTACAATTGATATAACCTTGTGTCGGTGTGTTAAATTTACCTGTCGATAATTCAATATCTAATGGAGTAGTTAAAAACGTTGGTAATAATTCCAATAATTTGTCTAGTCTAAGACTAATAAAATAATGTGTTGATCCAGAATCAAATAAAATATGCATAAGAAAATGTTGAAAAATTGTTATACCTTCTATCACGTCATGTGTATTTCGTGTAAGGAATATAGCTAATTCTTTCCACGACTCGAAATTGGATTAATTCCATTAGTAGAGTTTGGATTGGATTGATTCTATATAGGACGAAATCTTGGATTTTGTAAGGGTTTTTTTGACTGACGACAGATTGAAATATATTTTATCTTAGGACACTGTGGCCGATTATGTCGTACTAAGTGACACTCATGGCAGTGCATTGCTGAACGTGTTGTGTTATAAAGAATTTATGCGTAAGCTTGCCCACTCGAGTTTGAATAAGGGTGAGGCTGAGAATGATAGGGAGTTCTAATGACATGTTTGTTCCTGATAGTAGGGGGTGAAGATCAGATTAAGGTAGATGAATTGCATTCCACAATGGATGCAACATCAATAAGTTGATAATACTCACGGATTTGTAAAGGAGATATTGGATTATTAACTCTCGCATGTAATCCTCTTTCAAGATGCTTGCATTTCTTTACCTTAGTATTTACATATTCTAGAGAGTAACAAGACAATTCAACAGACTTGGCCTTGTATTGGGCTACTGATATGTTGACTTGTTGTAATTTTAAGAAATAAATAGTTCATTGATTTTGCTCAGTCTCGGGAAAATAATTTTTTAAAGAAAATTTCTCAAATTTCTTCCAAGTAAAATTAACAACATTCTAGTCACGTGACACTGCTTGCCACTAGAAATCATCTTTACCTTCCAACATATAGGTTGCTCAAGTCACTCAGAGATTAGTAGCTATACCTACACTATTAAGAATTTTCACAATCTGGTGCCTCGATTTCTCAACTTCATTAGCGTTTGGATTTCCAAGAAAATATGGGGGTCATTGCCTTAGAAATTCATTAAGAGAATTTATTCTACAAATTTTTTTGGAACTTTCCTCTGAGGTAGAATGAGTTGTTTGTTGTTATTGGGTGATAAGCACCCAAAAGTGTACATTTTATACCCCGAATAGATGTATTTTAGTTGCTAATTCTTGACAAAATAGGTCTTATATGCATAAATGTTTAATGTGCGGGCTTGATCGCTGTTTTCGGAGTTTGAAATCTTATTTCAAGGCAAATGTGCGATTTATGGAGCTAAGTCCCCAATCCCGTACCAAACTCAAGCCTAATCTAGCCCAAACCGTCACCCGAACCCGTGTGTGTCTTGTGTTTGTACTTTTATTTTTTTTAGATTTTTATTTGATTCTCTTTTATTTTTAGATTTATTTAGAATTTTCTATGATTTATTTTCTATTTTTATACCATATATTCACCAATTAAGACCCACATGTCTTTAAAATCATTTAACCCAATTACTATTTTACCCCAAATACCTTTTACCCAGTACCCAAATGACCGTCTAACCAAATCAGATTTTTATCCCCTCACACCCCATTCTCCTCTCACCGTTTCCATGCACACTAGTGTGTATTTCCATGTATACCCTTAGCTCCATGCACCTCACAATAAATGAAGACCTAAAAGCTCATTTGGAGATCATCTAGAAGAGTTTGGATAAAGAAAAATTAGATTGAGAAACATCATTTTTATTTTTTAGTAGTTTAGTTTTTTTTGGATTAGAGAAAAAATTCAATAAATTGAGTGTTTGTAATTAATGAGAGATGAGGGAAGAATTAAAGAATTAATGCAATTAAAGGCAATTTTGGTTTGATTACTCCTCTCTAATTTTCATTTTATGCTCTTATTTGATTCTAATTTTTATTGGATGATGATTATGGAGGGCTAATCATCCCATTCAAGGGATGAATTGAAATTCTCATGAATCCAATTTGATTTAATTGTCAATTCTAATTTTGTTAGTTTGCTTTAATTAGTAAATCTAATTCCTACTTATTTTCACATTGAGAAATGGAAAATCATCCTTGAGAAAGGATTGAAAATTGTATTATCATTTGATTCAAGCTAGAGATAGGCTTATCACTTGATTTAAAAGTTAGTATAATTTTCATCTACTTTTGTTTTTAATTTGTTATAAAGTAGGGGTTTAGGGATAAAATTCACGTCAAGTTATCTTATTTTGAAATTTTTAGGGGTTGTTTTGTAATTTACTAAAACTTCAAGTGGTCTAAGTTTATCAATATTTTGGGTTTTCAATTATAGTTTCTTTCTTCTTTAGCAGACTTTGGGTTTTGAATACTTTATAAGGGTTTAAACAATAACCGTAGGTATTTAGGGTCGGAAAAAATATTGTAGTTCTTACATAAGTCTAGCGTTGTGACTTTCCATCGATAAGAAGCTCAAATACATAGTGTATTGTTGATATTTCAAAATTTAAATAATCAAAGGTTGATTGTTCATGATCTCATCTGTTATTTTCTCTTGAACTCGGTAGTTAGGATTCATTGGATGATAGTTGTTTGGAACGTGGCGCGCTTTGGCTCGGTGTTGATACGGGTTAGGCTGGGTGTGGATGATGCATCACGGTAATTGGGTGCACCTTATATATATATTTGTGTTTGTTGAATTTCATAAGCGTCATGTGTGCATGCATGGTCATATGAGTTATTGACTCCCTTCATGTATCGTTCTATAATTCTGAGGCCCATTATGTGTCATTTTTTAACCGATAGGTTATTGTTTATGACAAAAGTCGTGGGAGTAAGTTTATGATTTGAAGAAGTGTTTGATGAATAAATAAAAATTCTAAAGATGATGTTGTTCACATGTTCGTTGTGCACTTTTGTATACAGTGTAGGTTAATTCGGTATCCGAGCATGTAAATTATAGGTTGTGATACCTGGAGAAGGGTTGTATGTATCGGGGGATCTCACAAGAAGTAAGATAGTCCATGAGACTGAAGGAGATGAAGCATAGAGGTTTATTTATATGGAGGTTAACATGTTTGAAGGCTCAAGAAATCGAAGCAATGCAAAGGTTATGGTGTTGGAATAAGCGTATGATGATTGAAATTTGTGCAACTTAAGTATGAACTCATAGATAAGATGATGAAGATTAAATTTTCTTATGTTAAAAATGATAGAGAATTTCAAGGATAAAATTTCCTAAGGAGTGAAGAATGTAATACCCTTAATTTTAATAAATAAAAGTATAAATTAAATAATTGGGTGCATGAAAGTTATACTGTTACATGCGCTGCACTGTAGGTATCGTGCATGTGCATAAAAAAGATAAGAAATTAGTAAAAATGGTAATTGACATTAGACGAAAAAATAAAAGTGCATGATCCACTCGTATCATGTTAATAACATATACTAAGTGTCTCATACAAGTTTTAGGGATTTTGGAAAAAATGAAGTGTCATTCTTTATTATAAGGTCGCAATTTTCTATAAAATGTCACACAAAATAATGACTCAAGAAGGATCTAATAAAGTTTATATATTTTAAAAGAGTTTAAAAAGTATTTTTATACGTAAAGTTTTGTATTGTAAAAACTGTAAAGGTATGAAAAATTTAAGAGACCCTACTTTGGTAAACTAATTGTGACGTTTTATCAAAAATGGCTTTTTTGTCAAAAAATAAAAGTGCATGGAAATTTTGAAACAATTACATTAGATGTAAAATTTAATTCTGAAAAACTTTCTGCTCTTGAGCTATTTTAAAATAAAAATAATTTAGGGGATGTTTGGGGTTTTAAAGGTGCGATCGGGATGGAGAAAATGTGTGTCTGTTGAATTGTCAAATTGTGATTGGTTTAGAAGGATGGGATGTAGATCTTAGGTTCATTTCATCAGGTTTAGGCTTATGTACTAACTATATTTGGTTGGGAGAAACTTTTCTAAAGTGGAGGTGAGTGTAATTAAGTTGTTGAAATGGGTTTAAGTGTGTGAGAGAGATAAACCCACCTCCCACACAAGGTTTTATGAAGAAACTTTTTTCCCACTTACAGTGGGTTGTTTTGAGGTGACGTTAAGTGGGTCTTATAGAGAGAAATATTCATGCAGGTTGAATGTTTATTTTCATGGATTTTTGGTGTTGGGGTTTCAAAGAAGACTTTCAAGAAATCTATAGGAAGCTTTGTAAACCCCTTGAGGCCACCTTTGGATGTGGGGGTTTGCCCTCTTCATAGCCATTTCCACCATTAATGGATCTTATTTGATATGAGAAAACCTTTCTTAATATGTTTGCTAATATATTCAAGTTTAGATCATGATTATTAGATATGTTCGTATGTGTGTGTATAAATATATATATATATAGAGAGGAGAATTCTCACCTACATCATGTTCTATATATCATTCATACATTACACCTAGTTGTAGGCCCTAAAAAATAAAATTTTCAATTTTTTTCTTGAAATTAACCTTCCAATAAATCCATTTTCAAAAAATTAGGTCAAAATACATTTTGTAGCTATTTTTAAAAAATTCACAAAAAACTGCTCAAAATACCTTATTTATAAGGGTCTGCGCTAGCATTTTTTTGTGGATTTTTTAAAAAATAGCTAAAAAAATGTGTTTTGACCTAATTTTTTGAATATGGGTTGATTTAAAGGTTAATTTCAAGAGAAAAATAATAAATATGGAAAAAAGGTTTCTTAGGGACTAGAACTATGTATAATGTATGGTGTGATCTATACATCATGATATAAATGAGCTTTCCTGTGTGTGTGTGTATGTATATGTGTATGTGTGTGTGTGTGTGTGTGTGTGCGCGCGCGCGCATGTGTTGAATTCAAGCATGCTACCATACTAGTTGAATATAGTAGGATTTCACATGTTAATATGGATTAAAATGAGTTTTAAGAAATGTTTCAAAGATGTCAAATTTTTAGAATATTTAATGAACGTTTTTATGGAATAAAAATGTTTGAAAGTATGATATATGATGTTAAATAAGGATTTTCAAGTATGAAAATGTGTTGGGTTTTATCTGACAATATTTGAGTACAAAATACATGAATAAATGGATTTTATGGGTACATAAGCTAAACTTTATGGGTTTGTTGTGAAAGTTACTTGAATGTGTTCCAAATGAGTTTTATACATGAATTTTTAGCACCAATAATTTCCAAACTTATTCTACACCAAAAATGGTACTACTTTATGTTAATAATGATTAAGAAATATTGTTTAATATCCTTAAATCGAAAGTTAGTAAAATTAGTAAAAGCTAGCATGTTGAATGTTGATTTTGGGCATAAAAATGACTAGAATTCAAGAGTTATAAATGAAACTACTAGCTTTGTAAAATTGACTTTAGTATTGATAAAAATAAGGTTTTGACCCAAAGAAAAATGTCTATTGGTATTTTTAACAAAATAAAGATTATGTTAAAATGGGAAATTTCAAGTGGGTTTCCTAGTTAAAATGAATTTTGGTATATAAAGTGAGTTGTTTTATAAAGAACTCACACTTGAATGATGTTTTTGTCATTTCATACATACTGTAACTCAAAATTTAAGGGTAATTTTGGAATATTTAATGGCTAAAGTATAAGTAAGCTTAGAAAAGGGAAATTTACATAATGAATCCAAGAGGATAACAATTGTTATTATTTTTCCAAACATCGAAATTATGTGAAAAAATGAAACTTTTTATACTAAGACTATAAATGAACACTAAATGGTAAAAATAGTCCTTAAACTTGGAAATGGAATAAGGTCGCAAAGGTAAAGGTATTAGAAACACATAAAAACATGTAATAAAAACTAAATGACAAATGTGTTCGAGGGTATAACAAGGAAGACAATGTGGTATTTACCTTGGGTGAAATAGTTAAAGTAATATGTTAAGGGACTAAAGGTAATTTGACAGATAATGTACAACAATGAGCCAGGTGTTTAGATAAAATGGTGGTTAAACCACAAATAAGAGGACCTAATGTATAGTGAAAGAGTTTTCATAAAGGAGTACCGAGAAAATTTTAGGATGGCCCGGAGTCTTAGGGTTCAACTTCATTTTAGACCTAAAATCACTGTCCAGGAAAGCATACTGTAGCATTTATAGCAGTCGGCGTAAGTCCATAAACACAAATGGGATAGGATAGCTCTAATATAATAAATGAATACTTGTAATTGGTTACATTTTTGAAAATGTTTAATGAAATGAAATGAATATGAATGTACTCCCGAGCAAGGTTTAAAATGGACACTAAAGGTGATTCAATGTATATTAAATAAAGCCATTGACAGTTATTTGGAAGTATAAAATAATGAATAAAATACAAATAATGGGTTGCCTAAAGTTGCATAAACCTAAGTTGACATGATAATGTGGTCTTAAAGGTTTATTTTAAGGGCGATAATGTAAATATATATGCCTAATTACCTTTGAACACCGATGGTGTGTTTTTAAATATAGTTAGGTAATTTGATGATTTTATTATGGAATAAGAATCGTTTCTAAAAGGCAATAAATAAAGCATTTTTCTTAAATTAACGAGGTTGGATTAAAGGAAATAAAATATGTTGAGAAACGTTAATGGAACAGGTAACAAGGGGGTTAATGTAATTTAACTAGAATAAGTAAATGTTTTTGATATAAAACAAAATCTTGGCATATATATATATATATATATATATATAGTTATCGTTATGCCATAACATTTGTTCTTTTTTTTTCCGTTCATTTCTATAATGCATTTTCCTAAGAATCCCATTGGGCATTGACTCACACACTTTGTTTGTTATGACGGGATAAATGCGGCTTTGTGTTTGAGAGAGTTTTATAGGTAAGTTTTCTTTATCCTCTTATGCTAGTATCTCTGATTACATGAACCCTGAAGACACTTTAATGGGTTCTATACTTCTTATGTTGCGATATATTGCTAGAGAACAAAAGTACATGCTAAATATTGGAACTTTAATTGAATAAAAAGGACTTGAAACATTATCTAGGATTGTTTCACATAACTTCACAGTAACGCATACGGATTAGTTTGGCTTTATCCATGGGTGGCCCATAAATCTAGGCCGACGCATTACGGAGTAGGTCTGAGATCATAATTCAGAAGAATCCGTGTCCAAGAAAGATCTTCAATTTTGATACCCACTTAATAGAATTATATGTTTTATTTTTTCCAGTTAAACCGAACCGTTGGATTTTTTAATCTGGTAGAGTGTCAAATAATTTTCATCTGAAAGTTATGGGATTAATTAGTTGTTGGTTAAAATCAATTAGCAGCAAATTGATTTGACCAAGCAGGTATTGAACAGTTTACACGGGGAATTATAATATGTACTAATTATACTTTTTAAATAATACCTCTTTATTCATAGTGATTGAGAGATAATTAAATTGGAGTGTAGTCCCGATTATTTAGTGGAATAAATAGCAATTAAATAAAGAAAGAAAACAAATTATGATCTAATTTAGAATTTTTGAGTATTTATTTGGAAGACAATTTCATTATTTGTTTTGAGTCCTTAGTATAGTCCATTTACCAACTAGTAGGATCGTAACTCTCTAGAAGCCCAGTTTAGCTAAAGCTCGTGACTTATATTAATTTATATTGGTGTAAGCTAGCATTTTAGGGGATTGATCCATTATGGAGGGTCAGAGAGGTAGATGAAAAATACGATTTATAATTTGGTGAATGGGTGAGGAGAGATGAAGTTATTTCTCTCATATTTCACCAATTTTTTCATCTGTAAGAGTTCCCACACACAAGGCTTTCTTTTGATGAATCATATACTAAATATTCGTGATGTTTAGAGGATTCTAGTAAGGTTTTGAAGACCTTGGGAGGGCAGCAACATCATCATCTTTATCAACATATTTTCCTCATACGGATCACAATAAGATCTGCAAGGTATTGTATTCTAAACCTTAGGTTTATGCTTTACACCTAGTTCTTGATTTACTTTTCAATGCTGTGACAACCCGCAATCCGAAATAAGGAGTGGCCAGCTCGATACTCCAACATAACGGAATCATGGATGGAAATTATTCTCAGCATCACAATAATAAAATAAGTATATGGGAAAACCACCCAATAATTCAGAAAACGGGTTGCCAAATTTTTTAGTTTTATTACAAGTTAAGAAAATAATTTAAACAACCCAATCTGAAGAGAAAGTGGAATTCCAAAAGGCTTATATTACCACAATAATGAGTATACAATAAGGGGACCGAATAAGCTGTCGGTCCACAGTTACATACAACATTTTACAACAATTTGATAGTTACATAATACATCCATTAAACAATTACATAAGTTTGGGCCACACGCCCGAGTGAAAGACCCGATCATATCTAGAATACAAAAATGAAGGCGTCTAACAAAACATCCTATAATATCCGTAAAATCTTACAGCTCCTCGAAAGTATTGGAGTGTGAATATCAACACGGGCGCCCTCGCGGCGGAGCACCTGAGCGGATACAATAACATACACAACATGGAAAATGAATAGGTCAGGGCCCGGTTTTTATATGATTCCCAGATGAATAAGAAGCATGATAGATATGAATAGTTAATCATGAATGATGAAGATGAGAATCTAACAACCTAATCACAAAGCATAATAAAGCAGTTTAAATGATATGTCTTTTATTAATTTATGCAAGAGAATATAATTATACATCATAAATTTAAAAGCCTCCATCATTATTTACCACTTTATTCCAATTTCCATTCCTTAACAGGAATATAATACCTTCATTTATTCTTATGGCATTAACATATCTCAAGTACCACTTTATTTAGAATGATCATATTCATATACATATAATGATTCTAAGACCGCCCCTCCAAGTTTCCCCACTGGGCGCCCCCCTAAATGACTATCATCTTCCAGGGCCCATCAAACAAGACAACCTGGGTACCTATCGCACGTCGGGAAGTGGACATATGCCTGCGAGTGAGTCATAACCACACCAAGAATTACCTCACTAGTGCAGAATAAAACATATAACAACTCGCATATGGCCGAGGACAATAGTCTCCCTGCATTCACTAGCCAGGGGACATCACCTCATGCGCGAGCTTCCCTTATGATAGCATTTAGAGAGGTGTGTTTAAGTAAATTAACATTTACCAATTTAATTCACATGTTCATTTCCATTAATCATATTTGTTTCATTATATCTGAAACCATAGTCATTGAATATACTCATTAATATTCGTCACGTTTTAAGTCCCGAATTAATCTCCAAGTGATCCTAATGATTCTCCAAGTCCCAAGGTCTTATATACCTCCAATGAGCCCCTAAATTCTCCAAGTATGGGCTTTTAACTCCTGAACTCCTAATAAGTTGTAAAAAGAAAAGTAATGCCTAAACATCACTTTAAGCACCCCTGGAATAAACCCCAGATGAACCAATTCTAATCTAGGGTGGCTACCAAACTCAACTAAGACTCTAGGACTCTAAGCTTACTTCATTAAAGAAGGTTCCTAAGTCCTAATCCTAAAGAAAAAGGATAAAATTTGAATAAAAAAAAATAACTCAAAACTGCAGGAACCGAATCGATTCGCCTTGAAAGCGAATCGATTCGGGTGACAAACCCAACTTTCTGTAAATGCCAAATCGATTCGGCCTTAACCCGAATCGATTCGGGTACCAGACCTAGAAAACTGCCCCTAAGCGAATCGATTCGCCCCTGCGAATTTGCCATGTTTGGCTATGGCGTCTTGGACTCCAAAAATACCCCCAACTCAAAAATCCATCAAAACAAAGATCATTAATTTCTACCAACTGATTATAAATGCTTCCAACAACATTAATCTACACCAATAAATATCCAAATCTCTTCCAAAGATTCCAAAACCCATAAATCCAATAAAAACCCTAATATTATCAAACCAAAACTAATACACAACTATTATACTAATTTTCCATCTTAAATCACATAATAGCAAGTTGAAAACTTGCCTTGGGGTTCCAATCTCAGATTTGAGGAAGATGAATGCAAGATCAATCTCCAAATCTTCAATCTCTCTCTTTCTCTCCAAAGTTCTCTTCTTCTTTCTCTCTCTACGTTAACAATTTCACTTAAGGGAAATAAAATGTCTAGAAAGACTAAATCGGGGCATCAGTCTAAAGTCTCCAAACTTAAGTGGTTAATACCACATTAAAATGATTCCCAATACGCAATATACTAAAACCATTCAAAAGTGCCCAAAACATCAAAATACAATATGGCACACATTTTGACTATCTCGCACCTCCCGAAACTAATTACACCCTCCAAATTATCATTTGGAAATTTTATAACTCATTTTAAGTTCCGGTTTCATTTTTAAACCATAATGTCATTTTAAATCTTATGACATAATCAAACACAACATGGCAGTATTTACCTACACATAAGGTAAATATGCAACATTTTAGTAAATATTAACTTATCTCATTAAATTAATACTTACTCCACATTCCAACATTTTATATATAATTACTTCACATAGTAAATAAATATAAAATAGGCTCTCAAAAGTGGGGGTTGTTACAAATGCATGACTGATCAAAGTTCTTAGGGGTGAAATTTTTCCGCGCTTATATCAATCCCATTTCTCAATAATTTGAATCTGAGCCCCGTTATAGATTGATCATGTTTTGGAAAGTTCAATGTTGTCCAACTATTAAATCCTACTTTTTCATGTTGTTGGATGTATACATCTTTGTTTATGGTATTATACCAATATGGTTTTGTAGATATTTTATTTCTTATATCGCTTTCATTATGGTCACATATATGTGTTTTGTGAGATTGGATCCCACGGTGGTTTATCCATAGTTAATTTTATTCTCTAAGATTCGGTGTGGTTGTAATACGGTTGGAATACACTATCCATGTTAATCCTCGGACCATTGTAGACCGTTGGTCATCAATAAACACAATGACAAGACTAGTCAAAATATGGTTAGAATACATAGTTCATCAAAACCTTAGGCATAAATAAAGCATTTGCAATCCAAATGGCATGACCTAAAATTCATCTGATCCATATCGTATTAGAAAAACTACCTTCGGGATATCCTCCTCCTGAATCCATAACTGATGATAACCTGGGCGCAAGTAAATCTTTAGTAAGAAAGTCACTCCCCTCAATTGTCCAAACAGGATGCCGATACATTGTCAGGACGCCGATACGTTACGATGGATAATTGTTTTGTATCATGACTCTATTTAGCTCTCAGTGGTCCACACATAAACGTAATTAGAAATCCACCTTTTAATAAAAAGGACCTAAGTTTCCCCACGATGACGTAATATTGAGGTTTTATTATTGAAATCTTATATGACGTGTAATTTCAGTAAAGCTGTGCCAGTTCAATTTGAAATAAGAATCATCTTTGTGAGAATGCCTTACATTTGTCTCATATATATTGTATATGTATCGGTCAATTAGACTCAATTGGATTTCGAGTGAGTTGTGTCTGAACTGATCACAGGAGATCCAAAATGTAGTTTCAGTTCAACTAATTAGTTCACAGACTAGATGGGAAGTGACATCATATTGGCATATCTGCGTGTGCAATCCTATTAGTTTATCTAAAACTACATGAACTTGTTTGATGATTTGAGAGCTTTTTTTTATAGTTTAATAGAGGACTGTGACCGGTATATTCAGGAATGTATTGAACATGACCACCCATGAGATTCAAGTAAAAGAGCTATCCAGATTAGACTTAGGAAATCTCATAACATTTGTAAAGGGTGCATAAATTCTTAATCTCGAGGGTTATGAACATTGATATGCTTGCATGATTGTAGCTTTAATTGTTATAGGTGTTATTCAACTACATATGGGATCAATAGATTCCTACAAGTTGGGAAATCATTGTGTGAGTAGGTCCGAGATCATAATTTGTAGGAATCCACATCCATGAAAGATCTTGAATTGTGATATCCCCTTGATGTATTATTTTATGATCAGATATAGTGGAAAATAAGTTAAGTTTGAGAATCAAGGAATTGATTAAATGTTTGTTGAGATTTATTATCGGCGTATTAATTTGACCAAGAAAGTATCGGGAACTTAACGCGATGAATCATATTATGTACCAAATATACTTATCAAATAAGACCTCTTTATCACAAATGGTTTAGAGATAATTAAATTTGAGTGTAGTCTTGATTATTTATTGAAATTAATCACGATCAAATAAAAAAAGGAAAAATATTATGGGTATGTATTTTAGGATTATTTATTTGTCCTGGGTCCCTAGTATAGTCAATTTCACAAGTAATGGGATCGAAAATCTCTTAAAACCCAATTTAGCTGACGTCCATGACTTATACTTATTTATATTGGAGTAAGCTAGTGTTTTAGGGAAATGATCCATTATGAAGGGCTATAAAGGGGGATGAGAAACACTATTTACATTTTTATGAAGGGGTGAAGAGAGAGAGAGTGATTATGGCAACCCGCTTAATTTAATCACGGGTGATCAGTCCTTTATCAAAATAAACAGAATTCGCATATGGTTCATTCATAGCATCACTGTCGAAACCTATTAAATATACTAACCACCTATGTCAATTTAAGCCGACGCCAAATTTAATCTTGTTATTAGCTTAACAACATGCGGAAATAAAGTTAAATTAATTTAACAAAACTATCCACACAAAATAATAGTCTAAACAATCCACGACATAAATATAAATAAATAACACCAAATAAACCATCTATTCACAAAACAATTAATCCAACTACAATATAAAATTAATAAAACTGAATCCCAACAGAATCTGATAAGTAAACTGAAATAATGAAGAGCTTGAAAGGGCAACACGCCCAAAGGATATACTGAAATAAAACTCCTAACTAGAATGAATAAGCTGAAGCATCTAAATCAAATCCTGCAAGCCTCCATAATGTTGCAGCTACGCATCCCTAGAAAGAATCCTCAAGTTGGGCATTCCTATGGCTGAACATCTAAAATTAGTTTGGAAAATATTTTTTACATCCGTTAGAGCCCAAGAAAACCTTTTAAAATAATTAATAAAACTGAATCCCAACAGAATCTGATAAGTAAACTGAAATAATGAAGAGCTTGAAAGGGCAACACGCCCAAAGGATATACTGAAATAAAACTCCTAACTAGAATGAATAAGCTGAAGCATCTAAATCAAATCCTGCAAGCCTCCATAATGTTGCAGCTACGCATCCCTAGAAAGAATCCTCAAGTTGAGCATTCCTATGGCTGAACATCTAAAATTAGTTTGGAAAATACTTTTTACATCCGTTAGAGCCCAAGAAAACCTTTTAAAATTATTTAGAAAGTAATTAAAATTCAATAATTGAAAAAACGTTGGAACCCCCATTTTTAAAAATCGCTTTTCAATTAAATATTAATTTCCTAAAATACAGAATAGGATGGTTCAACACAACACACAGCCTTCAAATTTTAATTTCTTTCAAATTAAAATTAAACTCAACAAAAGTGAAATAAAATTAATCCAACATAAATATTCACTTAAACAAATTTAAGTCAACCCAAGTACTAAAAATTTGCCTAACATGATTAATTCATTTTTTAATATAGGCCAAACCAAATTTTATCAAATTAAATTATCTAATTATGAATTAAATTTACTTAAACTTCACCTAAACTAATTTTAAGCACTAAATTATATTATTGTGATAATTAAACCAATTTTATCTTGAATTATCCTAAACACGTGTTCTAAGTGACTTTTAAAAGATAAAGATAACCCGATCACACTACACATCGATGTACGAGGAAAACCCAAATGAAAAAAACCTCGAAGGACCCCTAGCCTTAAGTCCACTAAGTATGGTTTTATGATTAGAAGATAGATGACTTACTACACACGACTTGACTTCGTCCAAGTCTTGACGCGTCTTCTTGTAACTACCTTCGCCAAGTCGATAATCCCGAACTCCACCAGAATCTTGGAATCCAAAAATGAGGCTTTTGGTATCCGTCAACCCGCACCCGAAGCCTTTCTTCAAGTGGGAACACCGCAGCATGCAAACAAACTCCTTTTGGGTGGAGAAGGACCCAAAATCTCTTCTTTAATGGTGTAGAGATGAACCAAAGGTGCCAAATACTCTCTCTCTCTCTCTCTCTCTCTCTATATATATATATATATATATATATATATATGGAGGTACTTGGATTAAAACAAACTATGGGTGTAAATGGTGTTTTGGAAGATGTTAAGTCATACAAAAAACAAACACTCAACTTGAACTTTTGGTAGGGAAAAATTTCTCTCTAGAGCCCTTAGAAAACACTCAAAAGTTCTACAAAAATTGTTCCCACGAAATGGTTAAAAACAGGTACAAAACAAGTGGGTTAGTGGGTGGTTTCCAAAAACTGCCAAAAAGATTTTTTCCCGCGCACGATCGTTTGAATGACTTTTCCAGGTCCTTCAAACGACATCATTCGAACGATATTTCAGAGGAGAAAATAGGCCAAAATCTCATTTGAACGAGGTTGCTAGAACGAAACTTCTAACGAAAAACAGAGAATTTTGAGAAACTCATTGGCAAACTCGTTCGAATTCTCATTCGAACGACAATTCAAACGAAAAAAAATAGAAAATCCCATTTTTCAATAATATGCCCAAAAACTTTTAAACAAAGTTCTAAATTTTTTTCTGAAAATAAAAAGTCATCTTAGACTAAAATAACACCCATAAAATATTCCAAGTCTCCTAGATATATTAAATGCATTCATACCTTTTGGAGAGTACGAAATCCAATAGTTGTTGACGTAGAAAAAAGGCACTAAACTCGGCAAAGGATGAAGCTTTACAAATATGACTGATACATCTTTAACAAACTCGTAATAGACTTGGATGGATACACAATACATTCTATCCCATGACTCAAAATGTTTTTTTCGGAATTAAGACAATACTACAAATTGACTCGATTAGAAATTTGTCCTTACAAATCTCCGCCTTTGGTTATTCCGAGACAAAACCAAAACAAAAATCCTAAAGGTTCGTTAAGCTCGACTAGACACACATCCCACCCAAATAAAAAATAAAAAATACAGACGCTATTGACAACACCCAAGGATGTGCTTTGTCGCTTTAAAATTGCCACTAACATAAGAAATAAATTCCTACACACTTAAGCAAACCATTAAATGCATAAGGAATATGAAGAGATTAAATGTAATTTAAATAAATACTCCCCCTAAATTAATTCTTCCATTTTATCAACAATGACCTAATTAAAAGGTGACGTCTCCCCTAAGTTAGATCTCCTAAACTAAAGGTTTAGATACCATTTCTCCCCCTTTTTGTTCAGGAATAGACAAAGGTTAAATAATTAAAAAAAATTACTTATTTCTCCCCCAATTAAAGCATATATAATTTCTTCCCCTTAAAAACTACACAAAGGATATAAAATAGGGAAAATAAGTAAAACATATGGTGCATAAAGTGATAAGAGTATTAAAGCATACGGGCAACGATAAAAAGTAACTAATCCACAACAAGGTTAAATAAATACCAACTTGTGATGCAAAAAAAATGATACCAACTAAAATGTATTCAACATAAGCATGGGATATCAACCAAACTTCGTAACAAGATAGATACCAATTATGAATTAAAAGCATAAGTGGATTAGTTAACATGGCAAAGACTCAAAATAAAAAAAATATCATATATGTATACACAAGAGATACAAAATATGCATAAGTACACATATACAAATATAAACTCACAAATGACACAAAAACAAAATAACATAAGATTTCCACACTCTTATGCCATAAATGTGTCATATGGAAATGGAAGTGAAGGGGTGTAAACAAGATACCAATGAATTAAAACCTAATCACTTAAACATATGTTCACGAAGTTCTCATTTGATTGAAAAAACTTTATCAATTCAGTTTTAGCCTTATGTGACATTATAAAGTGAACTCTATGAACAAACAAGAACAATGCATACAAGCCTAGCATATTGATGATTCTATAAACCAATAGAGTCATGACAAGAAGGCGCAACTAGGATAAAAGAACATTGCGCAAAACAATTGATATACCATCCAAACCCCCTCAAAACATGCATTATTCTTTTCTTTTGAAAGAATATATCAATCTAAATAAAATAGGCCTTGGAAAATATTTTTCTTTTAATGCCATATTTTTCTTTTAGGGCTTTGGACCACGTATTTCTTTTAGGTCTATTCCAAATGGTGGCTTACTCGCAAAGGATAATATTTCCTTTCGGAGCCTTTCCCCATACACATTCATATATCATTTTGTATCACATAAATCTCACGTGCAACGAAATTAATATGCACAAATCCTCCTAGGTCACAAGATATGTAGATGACTAGACTGGTAGGAGAACACCTCACAAAGCTCAAATATACATGTGAAGTTAAAAGTCAAAAGAGCTCGTGCATGAGTGTGAAGAGGCATATAAAAGAAAATCCATTAAGAAAGTCAAACTTAAACTTCTCCATGTAACCATGACAAAGAACATTTTAAGGATTGAAAAATTTAACCAAAAATTCTATCCACATGGAAGCAGAACGATAGGATTCAACACAAACATATGCCATAAAAGGTGTGTCAAAATAAAATATATAAAAAAAATCTTTTTGAGTTTTTGAAAATTTTAAATAAACATTCAAAAATATTATCTCAAAAGACAAACAAAAATCATTTGGTATTTTTCGTTAAGCTGAAATAACTCATAAAAATAAAATACCAATGATAAACAAGATCTTTTGGTATTTTTCATTTAATGCAAACTAAAATGAAAAGAAAATAATACAAAAGATATACACAAATCATAATTCTAGCATGTGATTAATCATGGAGTATAGACTAGAAAATGACAGACATTCATACAACTAGCACGAACATATAACATGAAAAATAAAACTAGAGTATGAAAAACAAAGCTAACACATTTAACCTTTTGATTTAGCATGGGAGGTTTCACGTGCAAGCAAATGATAATCATAAATCCTATTTTGTAAAGTTACCAAGTCGAATCTCCTAACCCAAACTAGTGAAGATTGACAATCTCGGGATTGGGTGATCTTGGATACCTCAGATACCTTACTCTTGTATTTCCTAGAAATTCTTTTAAGATCAAAACAAAACATCCTAAGATGACCTTTTCGACCACAAAGTGAGCAAGTAAAGACACATCGAAAAGTAGTACCTAAGGATTGACCTTTAGAAGCTTTCCTAGGTGATTCTCTCAAAACATTGGTTTTGGATTATTAGCGAAATCTTTACAAGAATTGAAGCCTAAACCACAAGTGTCATTTTTGACTTGGACGGTTTCTAATATTTTATCTAATTTAGTGGACCTACATTCTAAATCAAATTTGACCTCACTAGAGTCTCTTAACTTTTCTTTCAATTCTAAAATTCCAGACTCTAGCAAAACCCTCCTCTCTTCAAACACAAGAAGATTTTTTTTCATTGACTCCATCAAACCTGTAAATCTATCTCTCTTGCCTTTTACATATTCAAGCTTCTCCTGAAGATCTCTTTCACATGTCCTAAGGTCTTCTACTAATGCACTCTCATCAATGACCTTGGCACGCTCTCTTAAACTAGATTCTAACTTCAAATTACCCCTTTTTCATTTAATAAATTCTTCATATAATTCTCTAAATGAAATTTGAAGTTCACTCTCATCAAAAAATTCATCACTTTCACTTTCTTTCTCTTCTCCACTCTCACTACCATCATCTTTTTGGGATTCACAAACAAAGGCCTCAAAAGAGTCATGTAAATGTATATCTTCATCGAAAGATTCATTATCGGTGCTCATATGACTTTCCATGAATGTGAAAAAGTTAAGCTCAATGGGGGAATCATGCCCCTCTTCCTTTCACTATCATCAGTAAGGGTGGCATTATAGGAAATTGGTTATTTGCCTTCTCTCCTTAGTTTAGTGGTATAATGACCCCACTTTTATATATATAGTTTGTTTTTACACTCTTGTGTTACTTATTATCTTATAAATTTTGTATTATTAGATATGTGGTATTATTGGCTATCAATATAACAAACCCCATTTTTAATTATGAAGAATCAATTGTAAATTGGATCAAATCGAAGTCTTATGACCTATCTTAAGGTAAATAATTAGTTTTAGGGTAGAAAATATAATTTTATGAAACTTTAAGGACTCAAATAAAAATATAAAATGGGCCATTTTATAAATAAAATATTTTTAAGGACCCCTAAGAAATATTCAAAATATATAGCGTGAAATTACCAAAATACCCTTCATGTGTAAAATGACCCTTATACCCTTATCACCTTTCCACCACGTGCTGGTCACTTCCACCTTACATATGTCGTCTTTAGAGAGAAAGATATAACACTTGTCATCATTTGGTGATATTAACACTGCAAGACCACTCCGGATCGTGACACCTCGGTGTTGAATCACCACTCGAAAAAGCCTAGTCATTAGACACGTGTTAACACCGTAATACTTTTGGAAACCTATAAATAGGGCCTTAGGGTTCATTTGAAACTCACACCAATTCCTTGAGAATTACAGTAAGAAAGAGTGATAGAAGGCTTGGGAAATATCTTAAGAAGGAGTTCTATAATTTCGAATAAAGAATTCATTTCGTAGGTATGATTTTATTTAAATGTTATAATGTATTTTTATAGTTTTAATTTTGTGTTTTATAACTTTACTTAGTAGTTATGCTGGTAAAATACACTAAGGACTTCACTAATCAAAACTTAAAGTTTAGAAGAAATCCAAGTTGATTTTATTTTCATTTAAACTTGTTTGAAATTATATATACGCTTTTAAAAAAATGATTTTTTAAAAGTAATTGCTCGTTATTATTGAATCCCATTTAAGTAATTGTAAAACCAGGCCCGGTGAAATTCTGTCTAGATGAGATGGTATTTAAGTGGTGCCCCTGTGACCCTCCATGTCTGTTGGGAATGAATCCGGAAATGTTCTTTCTAGAGGAGATGGTATTTAAGCGGTGCCCCTGTGACCCTCAATCTCTACTAAGAACCGACTGATTAGGAAGAACTATGAATTGAATCCTTTAATTACAATCAATGAGTTTTAAAAGTTAAGAAAATAGTTTTTAGTAATCCTTTGAAACAAGTTATTATTAAAATACAATATGTAGACTAGACCTTGTTTAGAACGTATACTTAAACCTTTATTATTAAAATACATCTAATATCTATGATTCACTCGTTTGTTATATGTGTATATCTCTCGATATAAACATCTGATTTGAATTCTGAAATTTTTGATTCGGCCTATGGAAACTCTTTTACTATATTGGCCTTGACTACTGGGTGGAAATATTTAGGTGGTACCTTCCCAGTTGGTTTATCGCTGGTGTGCCCTAAATAAGGCATTATTTCAGATATCATGATTTTCTGTCTGTGTTGTTGCCGGGTGGAAACATTTGGTAACACTATCTATCTGGGTACTAGAGCTTACATGGTCGCTAAGACTGAATAATTGACATATTGTTCAATTGTTTTATCTGTTATGTTCCGAACTATTTATTTTGAAAATATATATAGTGTCAATTACTTTATATATATGAATGCAAGTTCCTATCCATATATGTATATGCCTTTTCTTTTGACTTGAATACGTATCTATTTTCTGAAAACCTTGGAATATTTGGAGATTGAATCTCATTCGTCTTTTAGCTGATGTTTTATAATTAACCATTTTTTAAGGAAATAATTAGGCAAGCGGATGGAACATAAGAGGACTATGTTGAAGATTTAGCTTTTAGAGCTCTTTTTGTTACATTAAGTAGAATTTTGTTTTATTAGATAGAGGATGTTTGGCTCTTTAATTTAAAGGCTTTGAAATTTGTGTCAAGTTGTAACTCTTGGATATTTTAATATAAATGAAGTTTCCTTTAGAAAGTTCTGATGATGTAATTCCTTCACTTTTGGTATTTTACGATTCATAACCATGTGATTTTATTTCCTCTACATATATTTTACGAGAAAAATTTTTAAGGCCAGAATATTGAATGCCTTGGTGGCATGTCAAGACTCTCGTTCCCTAATATTTTTGGGTCGGGGTCATGACAGAGGTGGTATCAGAGCATAGGTTATGAACCCATAGACTACTGAGCATAGGTTTCGAACGTTATAGATTTTATGTTTCCATCCTTAGGAGATAGTATTAAAAATCTAATTTATGTGATAACCCTCCCAATGTGTTATATTATTTATAATTGGTCTTTTAGTTTTCAATCTTGATATAGTATAGTAGATCTTACGTTTGGCCATGACTGTAGAAAATGACCAAGAGAAGATCATCTATAGGAACTAGTGATTCGGGTATAGAAGGACTGGAAGGTGCATACAAGGCGATTGAAAGTCTAGCAAAGATTGTGGAGCAGCAGGTGAATAACAGAGTACCAAGGAATCTTGAACTAAGTAGATGTACTATTGAACAGTTCAAGAAGTTGAATCTGCCATCTTTTAAAGGTACTCCTAACCCCACTGAAGCAGGAAGTTAGGTGATGCAGATGGAAAATATACTTGATGTTCTTAACTGCACAGATGAACACAGGGTTTTATTTGCAACATTTATGTTAGAAGGTGAAGCAGAACATTGGTGGAGAATGACTAACAGAATACACGAGGCAAGGCATACTTACATAGGTTGGAATGATTTCTTAGTAATCTTTTATGAGAAATATTTTCCTGGAATGGTGAAAGACGAAATGGAAGCTGACTTCATGAGTCTAGTGCAAGGGAATATGATGGTTAGTCAATAAGAGGCAAAGTTTAATGAGTTAGCACATTTTGCACGTCATGTTGTAGAACTGATGTTTTAAGAGCAAAGAAGTTTTAACGTGGGTTAAGGTTGAATATTCGTAGTCGAATTTCCATCCTAAAGTTGACATCATATATTGACGTCGTGACTAGGGCTACAATAGCTGAGAGGGATGGTGAGGAGTATAATCGAATTAGAGATGGTAAGAGGAAGTTTGGGGAACAAAAAGGAAAGAATCATTGTTATTTAAGTGTTGATAACTTAGTGATAGTGAGATCATAGTATCGTGTGAGGCCATGAGAGATATGGGCTAGATGATTTGATTTATGTGTTGGGAGACATAATTTGTGATATTTCGGTTATGTGCTTGGAATTCACGGATTTTGATGACCAACAATGCTAGGGGATAGTTCATTGGGGAAAGTTCTTTTGAACTTCATTACGGGAGGTTACACACATGGATCGTAATAAATGTTGGGAATAGCGAGACGTTGTTTGATGCTAGTGCATCGATTTTAAATGTTAAATTATTAAACGAGTAGAGGAAACACTTCAAGCTGAGATTTAATACTATATATTACTAATGGATCCAGGTAATGTTAAGAAGGATGCACTGAGAAAAAATTTTCACCACAAGTTAATGGGTGGGGTAGGGTCGAGAAGGACTTAATTTGCAAATTAGGGTAATTGAGAATACTCGTATGATATAGCCACGCCGAGAGTGCGGAGCTGAGCTCGAGATAAATATATTATGTACGAGACATTACTGATAATTATACTAAAATGCTTGAGCTATAGTATATAGTACAGTGAGACTTTGTGTTCGCTGTTCAGAGATATGATTTACATGTGCTAGTTATCACCTGAAAAAGGGTATAGTATATATATTCGTGTATATATGTTACCGTGTGTTGCATAATAGACTTATGAGGAAGTGCTTGTATTATTATATTTGATCCCGGGGAATAGGGACACTTACCGATGGGGTTCAAAGGGATATGTTTGGTAACGAGCGAGGATATATAGCTTGTGATCGACTCGCGCTAAGATACTAGTGATAGTAAGGGGCTCTATATTGTATGATATCTTTGGTAACATGAAAAGGGTCGAGTATGCTTTTATGTCGGGAGACGGGATTTAAGGGTACATGCTATAAATTGAGGACGAAACGGATCTCATCGATCGACAATGCTAGGTAGTAGTATATCAGGGGCTTTTGGATTTCTATTTGCGAGACATCCCACACATGAAATTTAGCTCAGTGTTGGAAGTGGGGAGATGTTTGGTCACTAGCATATAGTTTTTGTACCTTGGCTATTATGCACTCAGGTAGTTATAACTGTAAGTTGAAAATTGTATTACAATTTAAGGCTAGTGGAGTCGGGTAACTTTGTGCAGTTATGCATGGGTATAGGGTGTATGGGCGTCTTGGACAATTAATTTAATTTTAATATAATTCGCGTTTAGAAGAGGTAGAAATATGTGTAGAGATCTTAAGGACATGTGAGTAGGGAAGTATTCGAGGCTTGGAGTACTAGACTTATCTTAACTTTAAGGACGAAATTCTTTTGAAAGGGGGAAGTATGTAACACCTCGTATTTCTGAGGATACATAATTTTAATAATTTGGTGATTGAAGATTTAATTAACCAGGAGAATTTAATTAAATTGGTGATTTGGAGAAATGATTTAATTTGGAGAATTCATATTCATTTGGTGAATTAAGATTTATTTAATTCGGTTATTTTTGGAAATTCACATGTGTCGTAATTTGGGGTCAAAATTTGAGAATGTCAAAAGTAATTTGGATGGCAATTTTGAGTGCACGATTGACTCTGGATAGGTCGAAACAGTCGAAAAAGAGTACCCAGGGGTAGTAATTGGGTCTCAGGATAATTTTAGGGATAACGGGGCCCACATGGGAGTGTTTGGGCCATTTTAATTTGGCCCATAAGCTTAAAAACGGGATTAATGAAATAAAACCTAATTGAGGGAATTGGGGCAGTCATAACTCAAGGAGAGAAATCCTAAAGCTGCATAGGCAAACAATGGAAGAAATTGGGTATCTTTTGGGAGCGAAACTAAATGAAGACGAGTGTGTTCTTCGTCAAACATTCGTCTACAACAAAGTAAATCATACCCTACGAAATTATCCAGACAAGTAGTTAAAATTTCTTTCATTTAAATTGTGGTATTGCAATTCATATTATGGTGGGTGTAAACCATATTCATTATGAGAGGAGTTATTATAGCAAAATTCATTTTTGGGAGGGTGTCACATGTTTACTATGGGTTTGGGCATTTAAGCATAGGGTGAAATTGATGTTTAATTGATGTGAGAATAATATCATATGAGTCTAGAATATGATTTAGAAAAAAAACCCTGTAGAAATTGTTGCCGAATTCGGATTATTGAATCGAATTGAGAATTGTGATTTAAGGGATATTAAGAAAAACTCAATTTATGAACCCTAGAATTTTAATGAAAATCACTGAGGATTAATATCATATAATAGTGTTTTAACATGTTTATAGATTAAATAAATACGAGAGATAAAGTAATCGAGGTCTGGATTGAAGTTGGAAAGCTTCAGAGTTTAAAAATGGTGGAAAAAGCAGTCAGGGAAGATGACTGATATCTGGTCGATCGATCGATCCCTTTAGTTATTATAAAATATGAGATTGTAGATCTTTTCATCACGGTCGCGTGTGTACTGACCTCGTATTTTTTTGATTTTTTTTGAATTTGATATGATTATTCTACGCTAGGGTGTGTGAGCCCGACATCTTTAGGAAGAAATAAATTCGGGTTATTGGAGATGTCCGTAGATGAGTAAAGGATTTTGAAAAAATATAAAGGAACATTATTTTATCCTTGGATTAGATAGGGATGAATACGGGGTGTGGATTTAGGAGTATTTATAATGAACGACACTCGATAATGTATGTCAAAAATATACAAACATATTCGAATGAGAATTTTGGATGAATTTAGCATACGGGTTGGTATCTTAAGGTGGAATTTAATCGATAGAAATTAAATGGAACCTAATACTTAGAGTCCTATGGGATGTGTATTAAGGACTAATAAATTTAATAATGGTGTTAAACTTATTAGCCAAATTTGGTGAAATGAATTCTAATAGATTAAAATACGGACTAATAAAGGGAGTCCGAAAATTTTGGTTGATTGATACCACTTGGATAAAATTAATTGAGGTAATAGTAATTAAATTAACGGTCGGGGTTTTGACTCTGATATTTCTCAGGCTAGTGCTATAGGAGTTAGACACAGATTAGCCGGTTTAATTTAATGTAGAGATATATAATAAATTATCAAATAGTGAATTTAACGAGAGGTGTTAACCTTAATAGTGGATTATTGTGTAACAAATTCTAAAGGGCGAAGATACATATCAAATGAGTGAGTCGGAGTATTGAAGTTGGGTGACACTACTTTAATAAATTAATTAATGTGAAATTGGTTAGATTAATCGGTGAAATTTGAAATGTAACGAATTCGGGGGATGAGAGAACCTATGACTTAGATCAGTAGGATATGAGTGAATTACCTACTGTAATATTTTAAAGGATAATTGGCACACTTCGAGTAGTGAGGGATAATCGAGAATATACGATGAGAGGTATAATTGAAATTAAATAATACGTAGGATATTCGGGAGATATATATGCTATGTATGGAATACATTATGTAGGTTGTGTGTATACCTATACTGATTTGTATGATTTATTATGTGTATGACATACCTACCATACTTGCTATCACGGGAGGTTGTAAAGGAGAGAATCTTATCTTAAGGAGCCTTTGGGGGGATACTTGACTTGTACCTCAGAGCATATGGACTAAGGAAGACTTATCGGTGAGTTGATAAGTTTGGGTGATATGGGTGCGTATGTATGTGCATAGTCCATAAAGCTGTGGTCTGTGTTCGTCTCCAATATGTGTGATTTGTATTGATATGGTTCCAGAGTGATTCGGAATTCGTAGTCCTTTATATACAGTGCATGATGTGCCGGGAATTTATAGCAGAGTATGAATGCACTGTAGGTCTCAGCCTTGGGGGTGATATATTCTATATATATAATTAATGTGATAAATATATATACTTGTCATTTTTTCTACTACATGTGTTTGGTAGATGATGTACTAGGATATTATAGCATAATATATTCGCACCGCAACTCAGCTTAGGGGTACAATGTTAGTATACATATAATAGAGTGATATATGTATACGTGTGATTTTATTCTACTGTGTGGGATTACTAGAAAAGAAAGATAGTGACATTAAAAATAACTATATTATGGGTAGAAATAAACAACACTGAGAAATTTATAAAGGAATAAAATACATCAAAATTTGACAACATATTGTATGGGTAATACGAGTGGGTACAATGAGTTAGTATGTACAAGGAGACTTGTTATGTCTAGTTAGGTGGGGTATCTTAACTAGGAAAGGTAGAAGGCAAGCGCTAAGTGTGCATATTAGATGAGGGGTGAGCTATGTCTCAAGAGAGTGCGACACTAGCTTAAATATGAAAAGTGTGCATGCATATTTAATTATTGCAATTTAACTGCTTTCTAAATATTTTCAAAATGTTTTACTTGGGCTCTTACCTGTGTAAAATTATTTTCCAAAACATTTTAGGTGTCCAGCCACAAGGACGTCCAGTTTGAGGATTCTATCCAGGAATGCGTAGCTGCAGCTCATGTGGAAGTTCCAGGACCTTGTTATAGACGCTTCGTTTATTTACTCCTAGCGTAGGAAGTTTTTAGTATTCATTTGGGCATGTCGCCCTCAGATTTTGTATTTAGTTTACTTGTCGGACTTTCTGTATCCAAGTTATTGTTTCAGTTAGTGTTGTATTTTACTGTTGAACCGATAGTTTATTCGGTTATCTTGATTTATTTTATTCATCTGTGGGCTTCAGTTATTAGTTGTGTTGATGGTTTTACTATTTTTTATTTTCGCCTGTTGTTAATTAATGAAAGATAAAATTTGGCACCAGTCTGATTAAATTACTAGGTGGTTTGTAACTTTAAAAAGTTTTCAACAGGGATGCTAAGAATGAGCCATATGAGACCAACATTTTATTTTGATCACGGGCTGGCCACTCGGTATTTTAATAGGTGGGGTGTCACATTATAATCTGAACTTATTTAATCAACTTAACTTTAACTACTTATATAGTGTTTACATTAGTGTTATATGAAATACATTCACACTTTATGTATTTATCCCAGATATAATTATTTACTCGAACTATATACGTACTAGCATACTACAACATTCACACACATTTTGCGTATAATAACCATCCTTCCGAGCTATCACTCACCGGATGCTTGTCTAAAAAAATTATGTCATCCCAGGTATGCTCACTTTAACTTGGTTACCGTAAATCAGCTAACTTACATCGAAATAGATAAATAAATTGCAAGCATAGTGGAGGCGATCATATTTCCCCGAGTGTAAGACTGAATCAAACCCAAAATGTACCACCTCGAAAATAAATCACACAACAAAATTACCGGACGATATGACTTGGAGACTATGCTCTCCCAGCATTCAGTAGGCAAGTGATTCACCCATATCGCGCAAACTCCTATGATAGCACTAGAGGGGTATATAGTTACAAAAATATATATCATCGATTTTTAATAATCACACAAGCAAGCACACACACACACACACACACACATATATATATATATATATATAATCACCCTTTCCGTATATATATAATTAAATAAAATTTGGCTAACCCATTCCCAAGTCTATTTCCCGACTCTTAATTTAATTAATTACACATAAACTAAATAAATAAATATAGCTTCACTTGTAATAAACCCGGACTCACCCACTCGACTCGTATTTAATCATTTATGAATTTATTTCCCTCAATTCATCATTTAGGTTTCCTTCTTTTTCACACCTTTCAAATCACAATTATATCCATCCATACACACTAGGAAATATGCCCTATCGTTATTTCCTATTAAATAATTAAGCCTAAAACAAACCTTAAAGAAAATTTTGCATATATAATAAAATATGCAATACTGCCCCAAAACAAGGATCATCGATCGATCATTGAAATCAATCGATCGATGGATGAGATATCAACCCTCTTCTCCGATCTATTTTTTCGCCATGTTTAATCCTTATTTTTTCAATATATGAATCAAACCTCAATCAATTAATACCTCGTGTTTATTACACTTATAAACATGTTTATACACCACTATATAACATCTATTTTTTGATGATTCTCATCAAAATTTCTAGGGTTCACGAATTGGGTTTTTCACATATTCATTAATTCACATATCAATTCGATTCCAAAAATACAAATTCAATAACAATAACTATTAGATTTTAATTCTAAATCATATTCCAATAACATATGATAGTTTTCTCCCTAAATTAAACACCAATTTCACACTTAAATGTTTAAATCCTCAAAACCCAGATTTAACATGTGTTACCCTCCCAAAAATGGATTTTATCAACATATACTATAATATGAACATGAAATTCTGCTATTCAAATCAAAAGAAAGTTAATTACTTGGCTTATAGGTTTTGTAGGGTCTGACTTCACGTAGAAGATGGCGAATCTGACAGCGTGCACCTAATTCCTTCTTTGATTTGGCTTCCAAAGGCTCCTCACTTTCTTCCTCTTCTTTTCTCTTGGGTTTTAGGGTTTACAATTTTAGTTATGGCTGTCTCTAATTACATAACTTAGGTTTAAAGCTCTTAATCTTGAAATTAGGTTGATGGGCCAATCCCAAATGATCCGAACACTCCCGTGTGGGTCCTATTATGAGTAGAAAGGCGTCGGGACCAAATTACGACCCCAGGTACACTATTTTGGCAATTTGGACCCTTCTGAATACAACTGTGATCTCGAAATCATCATCTGAGTCACTTTATAATAATCTTTATCTCTACCTCATACAGTCTACATTTTACTCCCGGTGAGATATAGTAATTTCATGTCACTATCACTCGCAATGATGTAAAATAATTGTTTACTATTCACTTAGAAATTTTATTGCATAAAAATTAATCATTATATTTCTCTATAGAAGGGTGCTCTTGGATCTTTAAGTGCTCAACTGGCGCACCTTATATTTATATTTGACACTTGCTCAAGACCGTGAGCGCTCCGGTGCCCTTGGAACCTTAAGTGCTAAACTGGCGCACCTCATATTTATATTTGACACTTACTCAAGACTGTGAGCGCTCCGGTGCCTTTGGAGCCTTAGGTGCTAAACTATCATGCCTTATATTTATACTTTACACTTGATCAGTTATATGCAAGTACCCCGCAGTTAGAAGGGGGAAGTTCAATCTTGAAGTTCTCACATAAAATAGAGAAACTCAGAGTATTAAGCAAGTGCAAGTATAAATATAAGGTACCACAGTTTAGTACCTAAGGCTCCAAGGGCACCGGAGCGCTCACAGTATTAAGAAACTGCCAAGTATAAATATAAGGAGCGACAGTTTAGCACCTAAGGCTCCAAGGGCACCGGAGCGCTCACAGTCTTGAGCAACTGCCAAATATAAATATAAGGTGCGATAGTTTAGCACCTAAGGCCCCAAGGGCATCGGAGCGCTCACAGTCTTGAGAAACTGCCAAGTATAAACATAAGGTGCTCCAGGTGAGCACCTAAGGCTCCAAGGGCACTGGAATGCTCACAGTATAGAGCAAGTTTCAAGTATAAATATAAGGTGCGTCAGTCGAGCACCGAAGGCTCCAAGGGCATCGGAGCACTCACAGTCTTGAGCAAGTTCCAAGTATAAATGTAAGGTGCTCCAGATGAGCACCTAAGGCTCCAAGGTCAGTAGAGCCCTCACAGTCTTGAGCAAGTACCAAGTATAAATATAAGGTGCCAGTTGAGCACCTAAGGCTCCAAGGGAACTGGAGTGCTCACCGTCTTGAGCAAGTATCAAGTATAAATATAAGGTGCGACAGTTTAGCACCTAAGGCTCCAAGGGCATCGGAGCGCTCACAACCTTGAGCAACTTCCAAGTATAAATAAAAGGTACGATAGTTTCGTGCATAAGTTTCTCGACATTACAAGACACTTCTGCACGAGGGGGATAATATTAAGAAGTCCTCAAGTAAGTGAACAAATAATAAAATATCTTGGAGTGTGGGGATCCACTTAGAGTGTCTCCACCTGCCCAAGATTACAAGTTTGATAGAAAATAGCCTAGGGCGAGGGGATCCACCTTAAGTGACTCCTCTTCCCAAACTTGATGCTACAGAAAAGGACTCAGAGCGAGGGGCTCACTGCGGGTAACCCCTCTAACCAAGATAGAAGACCACAAAAGAAGGCCAAGGGCGAGGGGCCCACCGTGAGTAACCCCTCCGTCCAAGGTGAAAGGCCACAGAAGAAGGCTAAGGGAGAGGGCTCACCGCGAGTAACCCCTCCGGCCAAGATAGAAGGCCACGAAAGAAGGCCAAGGGCGATTAACCCCTCTGCTCAAGATAGAATGCCATAAAAGAAGGCCAAGGGCAAGGGGCCCACCGCGAGTAACCCCTCTGCCCAAGGTAAAAGGCCACAGAAGAAGGCCAAGGGCGAGGGGCTCACCGCGAGTAACCCCTACGCCCAAGGTGAAAAGCCATAAAATAAGGCCAAGGGTGAGGGGCCCACCGCGAGTAACCCCTATGCCCAAGATAGAAGGCCACAAAAGAAGGCCAAGGGCGAGGGTCCCATCACGAGTAACCCCTTTGCCCAAGGTGAAAGGACATATATGAAGGCCAAGGGCGAGGGGCTCATCGCGAGCAACCCCTCCGCCCAAGATGAAAGGCCATAGAAGAAGGCCAAAGGCGAGGGGCTCAATGCGAGTAACCCCTCTACCCAAGATAGAAGGCCACAGAAAAAGTCCAAGGGTGAGGGCTCACCACGAGTAACCCCTCCGCCCAAGATAGAAGGCCAAGGGCGAGGGGCCCACTACGAGTAACCCCTCTGCCCAAGATAGAAGGTTACAGAAGAAAGCCATGGGCGAGGGGCCCACCACGAGTAACCCCTCCGCCTAAGGTGACAAGCCACAGAAGAAGGCCACGGGCGAGGGGCTCACTGCTTATAACCCCTCCGCCCAAGATAGAAGGCCATAGAAGAAGGCTAAGGGTGAGGGGCTCACCGCGAGTAACCCCTCCGCCCAAGATAGAAGGCCACAAAAAAAGGTCAGGGGTGAGGGGTTCACCGCGAGGAACCCCTCCGCCCAAGATAGAAGGCCACAAAAAAAAGGTCAAGGACGAGGGGCTCACCATGAGAAACCCATCTAAACCAAGTAGAAGGCCATAGAAGAAGGCCATGAATGAGGGGCTCACCGTGAGTAACCCATTCGCCCAAGTTGATACCCAGATAAGGAGGTCCACTATAAGTGGCTTCATCTACAAAACTTGGGATAAAGTGGCAGAACATTTAATGACCCTAATGGTAATGATAAAGGAACCCTAGGGTCCCTCAAAATATAAAAACAAATTTATGGCATATAAAGCCTTTTGGTCTACCCAACACAAAATACTTTGAACGAGGGGCTAATGTAGAAGGGTGTTTTAAGCTTCACCACTATATTTGTGAGTGAGGGTCCCTCAAAGACCCCCTTCAGCTTATAGAAAATATGAGGTTGAGGGAACCCCATGGTCCCTCCACCGCAGAAGTGCCATATTGGAGAAGGAACCCCAGGGTCCCTCCACCGCGTAAGGGCCACTACAAAAGTCCAGGATTAAAAAGGGCCGCCGCAAGGGTCACTGCAGAAATGACATTCCTGAAGTGCCACCGCAAGGGTCAGTGCGAAAATGACATTTGAGAAGTACCGCATAAGGGCCACTGCAGAAGTCCAGGATTGAGAAGGGCCATCGCAAGGGTCACTGTAGAAATGACATTCGTGAAGTGCCACCGCAAAGGTCACTACAGAAATGACATTTGAAAAGTACCATATAAGGGCCACTGCAGAAGTCCAGGATTGAGAAGGGCCGCCGCAAGAGTCACTGCAGAAATGACATTCGTGAAGTTCCACCGCAAGGGTCACAACGGAAATGACATTTGAGAAGTATCGCGTAAGGGCCACTGCAGAAGTCCAGGATTAAGAAGGGCCGCCGCAAGGATCACTGCAGAAATGACATTCGTGAAGTTCCACTATAAGGGTCACTGCGGAAATGGCATTTGAGAAGTACCACATGAGGGCCACTATAGAAGTCCAGGATTGAGAAGGGCCACCGTAAGGGTCACTGCAGAAATGATATTCGTGAAGTGCCACTGCGAAAATGACATTTGAGAAGTATCGCGTAAGGGCCACTATAGAAGTCCAGGATTGAGAAGGGTAACCGCAAGGGCCACTGCAGAAATGACATTCGTGAAGTGCCACCGCAGGGGTCACTACGGAAATGACATTTAAGAAGTACCGCATAAGGGCCACTGCAGAAGTCCAGGATTAAGAAGGGCCGCCGCAAGGGTCACTGTAGAAATGACATTCGAGAAGTGCCACCGCAAGGGTCACTACAAAAATGACATTTGAGAAGTGCCCCGCCAGGGCTGCTATATAAGTCCAAGATTGAGAAGGGCCGCCGTAAGGGTCAATGCAGAAATAACATTCGATAAGTGCCACCGCAAGGGTCACTGCATAAATGACATTTGAGCGAGCCACTGCAGAAGTCTAAGATTGAGAAGGGCCGCTGCAAGAGTCACTGTAGAAATGACATTCGAGAAGTGTCACCGTAAGGGTCACTGTAGAAATAACATTTGAGAAGTGCCCCACAAGGGCCACTTCAGAAGTCCAAGATTGAGAAGGGTCATCGCAAGGGTCACTTCAAAAATGACATTCGATAAGTGCCACCGTAAGGGTAACTACAGAAATGACATTTAAAGTACCCCGCAAGGGCCACTGCAGAAGTCCAAAATTGAGAAGGGCCACTGCGAGGGTCACTGCAGAAATAACATTAGAGAAATGCCACATTAGGGGTCACTGCAGAGATGACATTTGAAAAAGTACCACACAAGGGCCACTGCAAAAATAACATTTGAGAAGGAACCCCCCAAGGCTTCTTCAACAGCAAAAATGACATTTGAGAAGGACCCCCCAAGGTTTCTTCAACAGCAAAAACTTACATAGGAGGAGGGACTTGCAAGGTCCTTCCCCCCGCAGCTCCCAAAAAACCAAGTTAGGATGATGGGGTGTCTACCATAAGCAACCCCTCATCATGAAAAAGAATAGAATTACTAACACTTATTTTCTTGTACAGGTTGCCTAGTTGAGCAAGCAGGGCTCAAGTAGGCCAGTTGGGACCTCCTGGGAGTTTTGGCTTGGTGGCTGAGGGACAAGGTATGTTGAGCAAGATCAACCACTTAGCACTATAGTATTGAGAGAATACTAGTAGGAAGACCCAACCGTCACTCAAGACTACACACACTTCACACTTGGTCACAAGTGAAGTGAGCAGCCAAAGAGCTGGCTACTCACAAGGAACAAACTCTTTACAAAATGACTTTTTCAGAAGAGAGGGTCCTTAAGGCCTCCTCTCTCAAGATTTGCAAAAATTGCACAACAAGTTACCATTTCAAAATATATTTACCAAATCAGATGTCTTGTCTTCATTGGGAGACATATGTGCTTTTTGACTTTGATTGGCGCCAGGTGGCCCCTGCAGGAGGGGACAGGAAGGGCTGCCTGCAGGTAGGGACAAATGGTACACTTTAGACATTGTCCCCCACCAACCCTCTCAATTTTGGCTCCCAAAAGTGCCAACTCATCCCTAACGCCCAAGTATAAATAGACCTCTAGGCAAGGTCAATGGAGAGAAAATTTGAAATTGCACTGTTACTCTGCCAAAACCACACTAGACCTACCTAGTATTCTCTCCCTGCTCATTCTCTTAGTGCTGAGTGCCTTGTTCTTTCACTCCCCACTGACAACCATCATTCTCAAGTGTTTCCCTTAAGAAAATTACTATTTTTGTTGTGAAAGTTCATCTTCTTGCAAGGAGTGAGTTGAAGCTTGAGTTCGATTGTTACCTGAAGGAGAAAGTTTCTTGAGAAGTTGCCTTAGAAGACCTTGTAGGCAGTGTCCATTAGAGTGGGTCACGCCTCACCCTTTCCAGTTATTCATAGACCCCAGTCTCACTACCCTCCTACACTCTCTATTAATATTTTAATAACCATATTAGAATTAATTCAAATAAATTATGTCACACGGGTAATTTAAATTATCAGAATTAATTAAATATATATTACTAAAAAATACGTGCTGTTACATACTTCCCCCCTTACAAATGAATTTTGTTATCAAAATCGGGGCATATCCATGGTGAGTAAATTCGGTTGCTACTCACACATATCATCCTCTAGCTCCCTCATTGACTCGTCAATATTGTGGTGCCCCCATTAAACTCGAACCAAGGGTACCACCTTAGATTGAATCTTGCACTAACTATGATGAAGTATTTCCACCGATCTTTCCTCATACGAGATATCTAGATGCAAGTGTACCTCCTCAAATGACACTTGCCAAAAATCCTATATGACACTAGTCTCACTCTCTCTATAATCGAAAATGGTACACATATCTCGATGCTAGCTTTCCCTTCTTGCCTAACCTCATAATCCCATTCACGGGAGACACCTGCACTAAAACTTGGTCACCAACCTCTAACTCTATATACCTCCTATCTACCTTGGCGGATCTCTTCTTCCTATCCTGAGCTATTCGTATGCACTCTGGGATTAACTCAATCTTGGAATTGCTGTCCTGCATTATTTCTGGCCCCAGTAACTTGTTGTCCCCCACCTCTAACCAGTAAACGAACGACCGAAAAGTCCATCCATACAATGCCTAAAATGGTTCAATGCCGATGGTGAACTTATATAAGTTGTTATACAAAAACTCCACCAATGGATGATACTGCTCCCATCCTTCCCCGAAGCCAAGTATGCAGATCCTCAGTAGATCCTCTAGAATCTAATTAACTCTCTCTGTCTGCCCATCCGTCTGTGGGTGATACGCTTTACTCATCCATAAATCCGTGCCCATGGCCTCCTAAAAACTCTACCAGAAATGGTACACAAAGATCTTATCCCGATCGAACACAATATTAATTAAAACCCAGTGTAGTCGCCTAATCTAAAAAATAGGCAACTGTGCATACCGTCTCATCTCAAAATCTGTGAAAATCGATAAAAAGTGGGCTAACAAAGTCAATCAATCCAATATCACCTAAATGGAGTCGTGACCTCTTTACGAATACGGTAACCCGATAATGAAATCCATGGAGATGCTTTCCCACTCCCACCCTGGAATATCGAGTGGCTGTAACATCCCCATCAGCCTCTGGTGGTCTACCTTCACTAGATGGCAGTTAACATACTTCGAGACAAACTCTGATGTATCCTGCTTCATCCCCGACCACTAATACTGCCAGCGCATATCCTCGTACATCTTATCCCCACAAGGATGTACCATAAATCTAGACTCGTGAGACTCTAACATACTGTATGTGTCAAATCCCCATCCTCTAGAACCACGAGTCTCCCACTAAAATGCAAACCACCCTCTAAACTGATCAAGTACGACTCTACGTCCTAACAATTGGCGAGTCCTGTCCTGGAAATACCGATCCCCTGCTTGTGCTGCCACTACCCTCGTAACAATATCGGGTGTGATAACTAATACGAACATGAAAGCCTTGGAAATCTCATCATCGTGTCGAAGTTCTCTCCACTTCACCTTCCAAACCTCCACTATCTACCCCGCAGGTCATTGGCTAAACATGTTTACCACCATGTGAGCCTTCCTAAGATGATACTAAATATCAAACTGGTAATTCTTCACAAAATCTAACCATCTCCTCTGCCTCATGTTCATATCCTTCTGCATGAGCAGATACTGAGGTGATTTATGATTCGTGAACAAGATAAACTGCTACCCCAAAAGATAGTTCCTCTAAATCCTCAAGGAAAAAATAACTGTGACTAACTCCAAGTCATGCATGGGTTAATTCCTCTCGTGGAGCTTAAGATTTTGAGATACATAATCTATATCCCTCTCCTCTTACTATAATACACCCCCAAGTCCCTGCAAGGATGCATCAGTGTAGACACGGTACTCCACTCCTCCCCTGGGCAGTGCAAGTACTGGTGCTGAGGTTAATTTATCCTTTAACTCACCAAAGGCTAATTGAAAATGGTCATCCTAAACAAAGGCACCCCCTTACAAGCCAGGTTCGTTAGTGGACCCGCAATTTTTGAGAAACCCTTAATGAACCGTCGATAATATTCTGCTAGTCCCAGAAAATTGTAAAACTCGATCACTGTTGTGGGCTATCCTCACTCCTTCACCGTTAATACCTTACTCTGATCAATAATAATACCCCTATCGGATACAATGTGGCCCACAAACTTCACCTCCTGAAGCCAACACCCATACTTATCAAAATTTGCGTATAACTAGTGATCCCGAAGTGTCTATAAAACAATTCACAAATGTTTGGCATGATCAACCTCAAAGAAAGATAATAAACCAAAATATTATTGACGAACACTATCATAAATTGGTCAAGGATTTCTCTAAAAACTCGATTCATCAGATGCATGAAAATTGTTGGCGCATTGGTGAGCCCAAATGGCATCACCCTAAACTTATCGGACCCATATCGTGTCAAAAAAGAAGTCTTAGGGACGGCCTCCTCCTTGATATGCAACTGATTATAACTAGAACTCAAATCTATCTTGGAGAAGTAAGTTGCTCCCATGAGTTGGTTGAACATATCATCGATCCGAGACAGCAGATACTTATTCTGGATCGTGACCTTATTCATCTCCCCATAATTAATACATTTCGAAGTGATCCATCCCTCTTCTTGATGAATAATACTGGCACACCTCACGGTGATGTACTCCATCTAATGAAAACCTACTCTAGGAGCTACTAAATATGTTCCCTCAAATATCTCATCACAGATGGGGCCATATGATAAGGCACTTGGGCGATAGGCCTCTTACCCGATGTTAGATCAATAATGAACTCAATTTACAGGCTCAGCGATAGCCTCAGCATCTCCTGGAACACATCCTTAAACTCCCTCGCTACAAGAATCAAGTTTAAAGATACAAACACCTCTTGTGAGGTCTCCTCCTCAATGTATTATAGATGTGTGCTGGATCCTCCCTCAGGAAGAGGCATCGCCACTAAGAACATCTCCTACCCTGGGATAGAGAACACAATATTATTCCTGAAATAATCCACTATCGCCTGGTATCTAACTAGCCAATCCATACCTAAAATGACATCGTACCCCTCTGTATCTAACACAAGAAGGTCAGTGGATAAACATAATCTACCCACTTTAATGTCCACACCCTTACAGATCGAGTTCATGAGCAACCCACTACCCAGCGATGACTCCACACACATAAGAAGACTACCAACTGTCTCTAATAGGCCGAAAACTCATGCAAATCTAGTAGAAGACTACCAAATGTCTCTAATAGGCGCCGAAAACTCGTGCAAGTCTAGTCACTATGAAAGAGTGTGATGCCCCAGTATTAAATAAAATCCCACACTTAAGTCCATGAATATGAAACATACCCTCTAATGTTGGTGGTACCCATAGGGCCTACTGTATGGCTGCATCTCTGACGTTATAGACACGTTTGTATTGTAACTGCTCCTGCTATGGTGGGGTTGGTAGTGATGGTGCTACCTGAGCTAACTATGCCTGTTGCCCTGATTGGGCACTCTACTGTTGCGATCCTCTACCCTTTTGAGGAGAATCTCTCTTTATGTGAGTTGTCTACCTTCATAAAAAATAATGCCCCTGGAAGTCACCCTGCCTCTAGCCCTGCTATCCCTATCGAGGCTACACCTGATGGCCTCAACCCTCATTACTCCCTCGTTGTTCCCTAGTCCCTATCAGCCCTTAGGAATATGCTTCTGTTGCTACTAAGGACCCTCCTGGCCCTGTTTGAAACCTCCCTCGGGTTGGTAACCCCCAGATCTGAATCTCTTGGTAGAATCCCCCTGTCGAGAATCTTGCCCCTACTGTCTTCCAGAATGCTACTACTGGTGTGATGGCCCACTAGCACCGCTTCCCCCTGCCTTGCCCGTCTGTCTAGGCTCACCTCCTCTCTTGCTCCATTTCGTATGGAAGCGATGGTTTTGGCAGTGTAACAATGCTGCATTGGCGACGTCTGTATAAATCACCAATGTAGGGTTACTAAATAAATTCTGCTTGATCCTCTAGGCTAATGCATCCATAAAATTTACCTTCTTTTGTTCACTTCGTTCGACATAACATTAGCCAAACGAGTGAACTCCTCCTCATACTCGGCTACTGAGAGGTCTCCCTAAGTCACCTCACTGAACCTCCTCTGCATCTTTGTCAAATCTCACACATAACTATGAAATAGACATCGTGTCCGTCTCTTCCATGGTGGAAAATGACTCCTACCACTATAAGGTTACCCGACCAATCTGAATGTGGCCAACATCTGCTTCTGCACATTGCTTCAGTCGACCATGCATGAGTGGTTTTGTATATCTTTATTCCATTATCATGCCGTAATTATATCTGAACTCACCTAAAACTCTAGTGGATGGCACTTCTAAAAATCCCCCCTAACCTTCGGCCATTCTGATGGCCCTACATGGGCCTAAATAACTAGTGCCACTGGCTACGATGGATTTTGGGCCTGTTGAAAATAAAGAGCTATGGCAGTCATCACCGCATTAATTTCCTATGCCACTATCACTACCACCTCTGCTGCTGACACTATCCCCTGTGGTGGTTGTGGTTATGGTGCCTGTAGCTCCAGCTGAGCCTCCTTTACATCGTCTCCAGCTGCTGCCTTTACTGGTCGTCCTCTCGTGGGTTTCATCTAAAAATAGATCAAATTGTATGAGTTCACAGTCAATACAAATATAACATCAGAAGAACATGATCTCAAATGCGTAATCATGAATTCAATAGTCCTAATAATAGGGCTCTATATCAAAGGATGCTACACTGAAATTTCAGTAAGCCGCACAATTCCTATGGACACTAAAACCTAGTGCTCTGATACCATCTATGATACCATGCCTAATTTAATCACGGGTGATCAGTTCTTTATCAAAATAAAAAGGAATCGTATATAGTTCATTCTTAGCATCACTGTCGAAAACTATTTAATTTACTAACCACCTATGTTAAATTAAGTCGATGCCAAATTTTATCTTGTTATTAACTTAACAACATGAAGAAATAGAACTAACTTAATTTAACCAAACCATCCATAGACAATAATAGTCCGAAGAATCCACGATATATATATAAATAAATAAGACCGAATAAACTATCTATTCACAAAACAATTAATCAAACTACAATCTGAAATAAATAAAATTGAATCCCAACACAATCTGATAAATAAACTGAAATAACGAAGAGTCTGAAAGGGAAATATGCTTAAAGGAAATACTGAAATAAAACTCCAACTAGTAATGAATAAGACGAAGCGTCTAAATCAAATCCTGTAAGCCTCCACAATGCTTCATCTACGCATCCCTAGAAAAAATCCTCAAGCTGGGTGTCCCTGTGGCTGGACACCTAAAATTATTTTGGAAAATATTTTTGACACGGGTTAGATCCTAAGAAAACCTTTTAAAAATATTTAGCAAGTAATTAATATGCAATAATTTAAATTTTCATGAACACTTTTCATATTTAAGCTGGTGTCGCACTCTCTAAAGATATAGCTCACCCCTCCACTAATGTTCACACCTAACGCTTGCCTTTTTAACCCCACTAGTTATGCTACCCCACTTAACTAGCCTTGGTACGCCATTTTATATCTTTCTACTTTAATCCGAGTATTCCTTACTTTGATTTACAAGTTATTCTACTCATTAACTTATTTAATCAACTTAACTTTAAATACTTATGTAACCTTCACATTAGTTATATATGAAATACATTCACACTTCATGTATTTATCCTGTATATAATTATTTACTCATAGTATATACGTACTAGCATACTACAACATTCACACACATGTCACGTATAATAACCATCCTTCCGAGCTATAACTCACCGAATGCTTGTCTCCCAAATGATATCATCCCAGGTATCTATACTCTAACCCGGTTACCATAAATCGGTTAACTCACACTGAAATAAGTAAATAAATTCCAAGAGTAGTGGAGACATTCATATTTCCCCAAGTGTGAGACCGTATCTTACCCAAAATATCCCACCTCAAAAATAAATCACACAACAAAAATACCGGGCGATATGACCTGGATACTATACTCTCCCCACATTCACTAGCCAGGGGATTTACCCACATAGCTCAACCTCCTATGATAGCACTAGAGGGGTATGTAGTTACAAAAATATCTAACATCGATATTTAATAAGCACACAAGCATATATATATATATATATATATATATATATATATATATATATATATATATATTATCACACCATCCATATATATATATAATAAATAAAATCAGGCTAACCCGTGCCTAACATCCGTTGCACTAGCCCATAATTTTCGAATCTATTTTCCCGACTCTTAATTTAATTAGTCACACATAAATTAAATAAATAAATGTAGCTTCACTTGTAATAAACCCGGTCTCACCCACTCGGCCCGTATTTAATCATTTATGAATTTATTTCACTCAATTCACCATTTAGGTTTCCCACCTTTTCCCACCTTTTAAATCCCAATTATATCAATCCATACACACTAGGAAATAGGTCCTATCTTTATTTCTCACTAAATAATTAAGCCTAAAACAAACCTCAAAGAAAATTTTGCATATATAATAAAATAGGCAAAACTGCCCAAAAACAAAGATCATTAATTGATTATATATTAGCCTTCTTCTCCGATCTGTTTTTTCACCATTTTGAAATCCTAAAGGTTTCAATCTCCAAACCATACCTCAATCAGTTGATACCTCATGTTATTATACCTATAAACATGTTCTAACACCATTATATAACATCAATCTTGGGATGATTCTCATCAAAATTTTTAGGGTTCATGAATTGGGTTTTTCACATATTCCAAACATTAAAATTCAATAACAATAATTACTGGATTTCGATTCCAAATCACATCCAAACAACATATGATAGTATTCTCCCTTAATTAAACATTAATTTCACACTTAAATGTTTAAATCCTCAAAACCCAGATTTAACATGTGTCACCCTCCCAAAAATGGATTTTGTTAACACATACTATAATATGAACATTGGATGCTGTTATTCAAATCAAAATAAGGTTAATTACTTTCCTTATAGGGTTTATAGTGTCTGATCTTATCTAGAAGATGACGAATCTGACAGGGTACACCCAATTCCTTCTCTTATTTGACTCCCAAAGGCTCCCCACTTTCTTCCTCTTCTTTTCTCTTAGGTTCTAGGGTTTTCAATTTTTAGTTACGGATGCCTCCAATTCCATAACTTAGTTTTAAATATCTTAATCCCCAAATTAGGTTGATGGGCCAAGCCCAAATGACCCAAACACCCCCGCGTGGGCCTAATTATGACTAAAAAGTCCCCGGGACCCAATTACTATCACGAGTACACTATTTTAACTATTTTGACCCTTTCAGAACCAATCCTGATCTAGAAATTTCCATTCGAGTCACCCTAAAATGATATCCTATCTCGATCTCAGATAGTCTACACTCGACTCCCGGTGAGATGTAGTACCGTCACGTCACTAGCACTCGCTATGATGTAAAATAATTGTATACTATTCACTTAAAAATTTAATTGGATAAATATTAATCATTGTATCTCCCGATTAATATTTTAATAATCACATAATAATTAATTCAAATAAATTACGTCACGCGTGTAGTTTAAATAAGCTAAATTAATTATATATTTATTACTCAGAAATACGGAATGTTACATACTTTCCCTCTTACAAAGGAATTTTGCCCTCGAAATTGGGACATTCCTGCGATGAATAATTCTTAATACTGCTCACACATGTCATCCTCCTTCTCCCATGCCGACTCGTCAATATTATGGTGTCCCCACTGAACTCGAACCAAGGGTACCACCTTAAATCACAACTTGCGCTAACTACTATCAAGTATTGCCACTAGTATCTCCTCATATGAGATATCTGGTTGCAAGTCTATCTCTTCTAATGGAACATGCCAAAAATTCCTCTCGCTCGTACGGTACCTCTTCAACGATGACACGTGGAATACGTTGTGAATCTGCTGTAAGTGCTCGGGTAGTCCCAACCTATATGCCACTTGTCCCACCCCTATATAATCGAAAATGGTCCCACATATCTTAGTACTAGCTTCCCCTTCTTACTGAACCTTATAACCCTCTTCATGGGAGACACCCGCACCAAAACCTGGTCACCAACCTCTAACCCTATATGCTAACTATGTGCATTGACATAGCTCTTCTGCCTATACTCAGCTATTTGGATGCGCCCTCAAATCATATCAATCTTGGCAGTGGTGTCCTAAATCATCTCTTGCCCCAATAACATGTTGTACCCACCTCTAACCAACAAGCAGGTGAACGACAAGGCCGTCCATACAGTGCCTCAAATGGTACCATGTCAATGGTGAATTGGTAGGAGTTGTTATACGCAAACTCCACCAATGGAAGATAATGCTCCACAGGGTATGTTATCATAGGGTATTTTATTCCACCAATGGAGGGAAATAATATCATTGTATTCATCAATATATTTCTCATCATACGAATCACAACAAGATCCATAGGGTATTTTATTCTAAATCCTAGGTTTATGTTTTAAACCTAGTACTTGATTTTATTTTTCAATTCATGATCAATCGAAGTTCTTAGGGTGAATTTTTAATGCGTTTATCTCAATTCCGACCCATTACACATAATCCTTCGAATAATCCATGTCTCAAAAGATGTTGTGCAATACCTCTTATATTTAAGTGCTTTATATTCAAAATTATTTAACCAGTGTAATTATTTGCAGTGACTCATGATACTACTAATTATATTTCATATGTGTTATGTGTGTATATTATTCAGATTTTAAATTGGACTTTAGACTTAAGGAACAATAATGAATTAATAGTCATTTAATAAATAATTAAATTATTATAAATCTTGGACTTGTAATGGTTGGCATATTAGGAGGTTAATTTGGTACTTTAGACTAATGTTTGAGGCATTTAAAATATTTAGTGTGGACTTAAAATAATGGATTTTAAGCCTTATGGGTTAGTATATATCTTGGACTATGTTTTAGACTATTTTGATGTAGTTTTGGACTTGTTTGGTTGAGGTTCATATGGGGCCTAAACCCAATTTTGAAATCAAGCCAATAAAAAATCCATTATGTTTACCCTAACTCATTTCAAAAGAATTAGAGATAAACCCTAAAGCTACACAGAGGAGAAAACTTGGAGAACAAGACAATTAGGGCAATTGGGCTTTGATTCCATCCCTTTCAATTAAGGCAACTTTACATAGTGTAGGATTTTACTTGTTTTTGTGTTATAATATAATTGTTGATTAGAATAAAAACATAATTTGATTTAAATCTTATTGGTAGATTAATTCATTAGTTTCATAATTAAATTAATGTGATAATTTAGGTTACTATTCACATTCTTGACATAAATTAAATTTAGTTGAATTATTATGAATTGGAGATATAATTGATATGTAATTGTCAGAAGAGTGTCAGGCACTGCTAAACATTTGAAAGCCCATCATAATGGGGTGAAATTTTATCTACTTTGAGTCAAATTAATCTACAATGATAAACTACGTTTCTTGTATGATTTTAGGATTTAAACATTTAAACCATGTTAGGGTTAATTAAAATTACTGGACATTTGTTAGTATTGATGTTAGACTATTTATGCCTAAAAGAGATGAGGTTTTGGGATGGTTAGAAGCTTAAAATAAGGTTTGAATATTATCAATGGTGGATTTTATTTTGAGAAGATGAAGATTTTGGGTGAATCTCGTTTTAATGAGATTTTAGCCTCGTTTGAATGAGTTGGGATTTCTCATTCGAACGACATTTGATAGTTGTTCGATTTACCAGTGTAATCTCGTTCGAATGAGTAGATTACTATTGTTTGAATGACATTTATTATAAATTCTTATCTCTTAATTAAAATAGGCTAATTAAGCCAGTTAATATTTATTTAAGCCTCATAACCTTTATACGATTAGGATTACTTGTCTTGTGTATTATGTGCAACATAATGAGTTTGAGTACTCATGGGATACATACTGTGGGGGAAAAATATGCCTACATAATAGCGTGACACGTGGCGAGCACCCCGGTCAAGATGGCGAGCAACGGAAGCTCTAACAAGATAAGGACGACCAGAGTCCTTGATAAATGAGAAGACCAAGGAGCAGTATCTGAGTCAAATCAAACTCCACGAAGATAGGACTCATCAATATTTGTAACCCTAATGTAACCCCTAACTCTATATAGAGGGGACACCCCCCATTGTGAAAGGGGGCTTAGAAGCTAGAGAAACACTCTCATGTAAAACTCTCTCATCATTCTAATTGAACACAACAGTATCCCCGTAGACGTAGGCCATTGATGGTCGAACCACGTAAATCTTTGTCTCTCTTTTGTTTATTATTGTGCATACATCGTGGTACATGGGCACCCTCCATATCCTAGATTTTTTGACACCATAATTAACGCCGTCTGTGGAAAACGACACAAAAAGTCTTTCCTTTTTATTGACGAGATGAGGATTTACGTTGCGACGCAATAGCTTACACGCACAAAACCTCATCAAGAGCTAAGTTTTCTTTTTCTATCTTACATGAACAATCATAGATTCTGTACAAATTTCATTTCATTGATACATGATTTTTTGTACATTTGTATTTACAAATTTTGTATTCAATTTTTATCTACAAATATGCACGGCGGTGTTGATTCTAAGCAATTTTCATTATTCGTTTCACATGAAATTCACTATCGGAGATGTCTATGAAGACTATCCAAATATCTGGACTCTTTTGAGAGACTCCTAACCAAACACGTTTGTTTATTGGGTTACATGGTATTTCATTTCCCATATTTTTCGACAGGAGATACCGTAACAACTTTTCTCTTTTATCACGGATGATCTTTACATCTTCAAAGAATGTTTCTAAGAATGTTATTTTGACTGATATGTTTTCACATATTCTGGCACACAATCACTAAGGGGTCAACATTCGAAGAGTAGAATCTCTCTCCTCACATTTCTTATGATTGTTATCCTTTTGAAGAGAGGAATTTAGTACAAAAATTCTTGTCAAAAGCATAGAAAAAAGATCCAAACTCCAGCGAATAAGCATCGGAGAGACAACCGTGAAATTGTGAAGCCCAACAGGACTCCTTCCACTAGCACAAGGGTAGAGAGGATTTCTTCACAAATCCATCGCGACTTGGGGAACGTTACAAAGAAATCAGTTGGATTTCCAAATCCACTGCGGCCTGGGGAATGTTGTAGAGAAATCAACAGGATTTCCCTTCGTTTTTCCCTACGGTCAGCACCAACCAACCTCTGGGGTTATGGGCGATCAGTACCCCTCCGTTCATCTTTTTAACACCACTGACCAGGTACCCAGCACTGCTCTCCAGCCGGCCTGTGACCTCCGTCCATATCCTCTGGTCACCTTCGATCTATGATCAGGGATAACCATTTAACGTCGACCAGCAACCTACTTTCATTTCTCAGGCGACCTACAGTGACATCCACAGCTACAAGCAGCACCCTCGGAACACCATGTGAGCTCAGCGAATAGCGCCCCACAGTGACGAGCGTAGCTAACAAGATCTATTTGGGGATGGTCTTATTCGATAACATCTTCCTTATGGTTGACGATGATAATATATCAAAGATCTACAATCAAATGGAAAGAGAGAAAAAGAGGGGCTAGGGTTTCATACTGCCATACACTAGAATGTCTTACAATAAAAGGAAGAAGAGAGAATAAATATATAACCTACTACAACCATCTAATAATAATAGGAGAAGGGAAAATACTAAAATACCCTCAATGCTAAATAAAACTCTAATACCCCCTTCAAACTCACGATGCTGCAGCGAGAAGCATTGAGAGTTTGTCAACCAAAAAACGAAAACGCTGAACTGAATGAGACTTCGTAAACAAATCAGCTATCTGTGCGGAAGAAGAAACAAAAGGCAAAGTGATGGCTCCATGCGTAAGATGATGACGAGTAATATGACAATCAATCTCAATGTGCTTAGTCCTCTCATGAAAAACTAAAATTGTGAGCAATCTGAATAGTACTCTTATTATCACAGTACATAGGAGTGGGCTGAGAAAGAAAGACACCCATATCTGCAAGTAACCGACGTAGCCAAACAACTTCGCGAGTGGTAGAAGCCATAGCACGGTACTCGGCTTCCGTGGAAGACACAGAAACAACAACTTGCTTTTTGATCTTCCAAGAAACAAGAGAATCACCCAGAAACACACAAAATCCAGTAACTGATTTACGATCTGCAGGATCACCGGCCCAATTAGCATCAGAGTATGCACGCAGCTCCAAAGAAGAAGATGAAGGAAGTAAAAGACTCTGAAATCGAGTGCCTCTCAAGTAGCGCAATATACGATGAACAGCTGCCCAATGAACTGTAGTAGGAGCAGTAACAAACTGACTAACAACATGGACAGCATGAGCAATATCTGGACGAGTAATAGTGAGATAAACCAAGCTGCCCACAATAGTGCGATATAAGGTGGGATCAGGCAAAAGAACACCATCATACGGGGAAAGATGAACATTAAGCTCCAAAGGGGTATCAACAATCTTAGTATCAGTGAGGCGAGCACGCTCAAGAATGTCCCCGATGTACTTAGATTGTGAGAGAAAATAACCCTTTGGAGAATGATCTACCTCAATACCCAAAAAGTAACGTAGGGCCCCCAAATCCTTCATCTCAAAACAACGAGATAATTCAGACTTCAACGCTATAATTCCACCAACATCATCCCCAGTAATAATCATATCATCAACATACAAAGAGACCAGAATACGACCACCGGAGGTGCACCTGATAAAGAGAGATGAATCATTCTCACTTGGAATGAACCCAATAGAGGTAATCACGACAGTAAACTTCTCAAACCAAGCTCGTGGTGCCTGTTTGAGACCATATAAGGCTTTCTTAAGCCTACAAACTTCACCAGGACCATGTGGAACACCCGGAGGAGGAGTCATATAAACCTCCTCATGAAGATCACCATTCAAGAACACATTTTTAACATCCATTTGCGATATATGCCACTGACGAACAGATGCAACAGCAATAAGAGTACGGATAGTAGTCAATTTAGCAACAGGGGCAAAGGTTTCGTCATAATCCATACCATATTGCTGAGAAAAACCCTGAGCAACCAATCTTGCTTTGTACCGCTCAATTGACCCATCTGACCTGGTTTTGATTTTATATACCCAACGAGATCCAATTGCCCGCTTACCAGCAGGTAAGGGGACCAAACTCCAAGTATCTGTCTGATGCAAAGTAGAGAGTTCCTCAGCCATAGCATGTTGCCAAAGAGGATCAAGAACTGCCTATTTATAAGACGAAGGCTCAGAGAGGCAGTGAACAGAGGATAAAAATGAAGCAAATGAATCAGAATAACAAGAATAAACAAAATCTGGTGACTGAGTGGACTTACGTGGACGTTTTGGGTAGCGAGAGGGAGGTTCCACCGTTTCAGCAGGTGCTTGGGTGGCCACACGAGAAGGGGGAGCATCAGGAACATCGGATGGCAAAGTACCTGCATCAGTAGAAATAATAGCAACATATGGTGCAAAGGCCCGCAATTCAGCCGACTCTGTGAGAGCCAACTGATCCCATAGATCCGTCATAGCAGAATAGAACTCCTGAATACTCAAATTTTTTTGCTCAAGAGCCCGAATATCGCACTCCAACTGTTACTTTTTTGCGAAATTAGATTGGGTATACAATCTGCCCAAATGATCCCAAACATCCTTTGCATAATCATACTTAGCCAACTGCATACCTATAGAAGGTGCAACGGAGTTGTTGATCCAAGTGATGATTTTCGAGTTGTTTGCCTCCCAAACATCCAACAACTCTGTATATTTTTCAACGTTCGTCTTATCGTTAGGCTTACTAAAATCGCCATTAATGTAACCCCAAAGCTTCTTCCCTTTCAAAAAATTCTTCATAACATAACTCCAATACGTATAATTTTTTCCATCTAATCTGACACTAATTGATTACAGCGAATCATCTCTTTCACCAGCCATTGCGAAAATAAACAATCAAACAGTACCCAAACGGAACCAAATCGAACAAACTAAACAATTAATCAAACAAACATGAGGAAAACGACCATAATTACCTTCAAAACAGTCGAGCGAACAGAAAAAGTACCTCCGGAAAAAAAAAATCGAGGCTCCTCCCGAAACCCCGGCAGGGGCGCGCTGCCCCCTGCAACCCCCAGCCAACTCACCGCGGAGTTGGATCCGCGGACTGTGTTGATGAGATTAAACTTTGATCCCGCTATGATACCATGATAATATATCAAAGATCTATAATCAAATGGAAAGAGAGAAAAAGAGGGGCTAGGGTTTCATATTGCCATACACTAGAATGTCTTACAATAAAAGGAAGAAGAGAGAATAAATATATAACCTACTACAACCATCTAATAATAATAGGAGAAGGGAAAATACTAAAATACCCTCAATGCTAAATAAAACTCTAATAGACGACAGCCACTATGCTACAGTGACGAGCCAGCAGGGCGAGAAGTGTGGCATGCTCGAAGTGAGCTCAGAGAATAGTGACGAGCTCGACGAATAGTCTGGCGTGCTTAGAGAATAGTGACAAACTCGGCGAACAGTGTGGTGCGCACGGAGAACAGTGACGAGCTCGACGAAAAGTTTGGCATGCTCGGAAGGAGCTCGCCACTGGATGACGACAGCTATTTCAGGCTTCTCAGCACGCCTTGTGTGTTTTAATTAACATATTTTAAATGTATATGGGGCACAAGTCCACCTGGGTTTTAAAACTCATTGACTTGCTCAAAATCAACATTTAACATTTTTTTGCAGAACTTTACGGTGGAAACAAAATTTTGAAACTTATAATTGGATATTTGCTTGAAGTCCAAATATTTTTGCAAAAATTTCAAATCAGACCTACGTCTTACATTTGAGGTATATTTGACTAATTTTTGCATCGCTCGATTCTCTCTGAAAAAATTTGAGGGGCCATGTGACTAAATTATAATTGTTACAACAATTTAGTATGCATTTTTTTATGCGACCTTATTACAAATTATTTTTTCTCACATAAATAAGTGGGGCACACTTATTTAGCACTAATGTCATTTATTCGATCAATTTAATTTTCAATATTTTCATCCTGCTACAACTATTTAATTTTAGCAAAAGGAGATTAATTGGTTATTTAGCCTAGCCCCGACGGATGTTCGGGCACAGTTATCCCAGTGGGATTTTTGTGCTAAAATCATTGAATTATTTATTTCATTCATACGCTACTATGAATTTTTTCCTCGGCAAATGGGCGAGGAGATGCATAGCCTACATACTTTGTTGAACATATCATTTTCGTGAAAACTTCTATTTGATTTAGCCTCAACAGATGGTCGGGGAATTTTCTAACTTTCACAGGTACAAGATTCAGTCCCGACGGATGCTCGACAGTAATCTTAAGTTCTTGGAAATCTCATCGATATTTCGACAGATGCTCGAGCACGAATTGCTCGCTATATCTACTCGGTATTGTATAACTTTGCCCTGGCGGACTATCCAGGCATCATTAATTTTATTAATGCTCTGACGGATAGTCGAGCACACTATAAAACTTTAGACCCAAAGAAATGCTTGGGCAAAAGTATTATTACTATGACTGAAGCTCGGGTTCTCTGATTCTCACCCTGAAGGACGATCAGGAATATCCAAGATTCATATCGGCAAAATATTTCTATATATTTAGTCCCGAAGATATCTACCGCACAAGTCTCAAATTATCCCCAATGGATGGTTGGTCAGGATAATCCTTATATTTAGCACAACCCCAATTGATGGATACACACATTTATTTGTGCATTGTTCGTTTTTATCTCATGATATTTTATTTGCTCACAAATTTTTCTCACGTTTTTTATCATCATAAATTTGTTAGCAGGGGGATATCTATACTGCATACATCACATGTGAAAAACAATTGTCACTACACAAATTGTCACTACATAATTTTCTGTGAAAATATAGTTTTGAAACCAACTTGCAATTGAGCATTTGCTTAGAGCTATTTACAAAAAATTCCAAATTAACTCCCATGTCGTACATCTGGATATATTTGACATATTTTGCAACTTTTATTCGACTTTATTGCAATTATTTTGTTCACTCAAATAGTGGGGCGCGTTTGTATAACCCTCACGTCATTTATTCGATCATTTAATTTTCAATATTGTCGTCTTACGATTGTTGGTTATACCAATGGATGGTCGGTATAATATTTTTACTAGTAATTAGCGGAGCCCCGACGGATGCTCGGGCACGACCATCCCCATGAGAATTTGATGAATGATAAATTTTATTTGATTTAGCCTCAAAAAATGGTTGAGCAACTTGTTAACTTCCACAGGTACAAGATTCAGTCTCGACAAATGCTCGACCACAATCTTAAGCTCTTATAAATCTTATTAATGCACCATTAGATGATCAAGAGCAGATCGCTCTTTATATCTACTCGGCACTGTACCGCGTTGCCTCGACAGACTAGACGGGCGCTATTTATCTTTTTAGTGCTTCGACAGATGATCGAGCATGCTACAATGTTATTAAGACCTGACAAATGGTTGGGCAAGATTATATGTTATAACCGACGGAGGTTCGGGTGATGATATTTCTTCAACATTCAGTATTGATTACCTGGCTCCATGGGCGGACACGCATATTCAAGATTCATCTTGGCAAATGATCGGCAAAATATTTCTATATATTTAGTCCCGAAGATATTTGCCACACATGTCGCATTTGTCCCCAACAAATGGTTGATCAGGATAATTCTTATATTAAGTCCCAACAGATGGTCATCACATTCGAATAATGATCGACATTACATTTATTATTGTTATTCAACTTTAATAAATGGTTTGGAAGTTTAGTTTTCACTACCACTGCAGGATCGTTCGTAATATTTGCTCGGTTCATTTTGCCTCGACGGATGCTCGAGCATGGATCACTCGTAATATCTACTATATCCTCTATAATTTTTGCCTCGACAGGCATTCAGGCGTCATTTATTTAATCTCAAAATCTACTCTTTACTAACATTGAAGGATCGTTAGTAATATCTGCTTCACCCTTGATAATCTTGCCTTGACGGCTGCTCAGGCATCTTTTATCTTATCAATGCTCCGGCAGATGCTCGACCATGGATCATTTGCAACATTTACTAGATCCTTTACAATTTTGCTTCAACGAACCCTCAGCTTCAATGGATAGTCGACATAATGTGGTCGTGTCTCAAGCTCTGATGTACAGTTGGGCAATGCAATTATTCTTTAATTCAACCTCGACGAATGGGAATTTGGGCAATCTGTATGATAAATATCCAATAAAGTAGCGTGGAGCGCAACGATCATCTATATTCATCAATAAGAATGAATCTAACATCTAAGAAGTCACATATCCAACAAAATCACAGTCAACAAACATAACATATGACCCCCGGTATGTATCAGCAACATCGACGGACAACCCATGGTGATCGACGATCACTGGGTGATGAAAATTTGCTTGTCAACGTCGAAAGGGTGTCATCAGCGCCAACACATCCACTCCATAGGAACGACATTTCTTGAACGCCATATCAAATTGACGCATTTCTGCACGAAGATGCTTTGAACTCATATCAATTTCTTCAGATGTACGAGCTATATGGAGTTTCCACAGCATCCAGGAACCATCATTCATGGTCAGAGAACAAGTGTGGCCCGAGTAACGATACATTACATGGAGCTATATGAGCAAGATAATCCTTAATTATATCCAGCTCAACGAACGATCAATGTGACACTCTTCAACACAACAAAGCCCCGAGGAACGATCGGACACACTTATCATCTCGGTTATATAGATCAAATAACTCGATGGATGGTCAGGCAGTCTTCTCTTGACATCCCAATTAGGGGCTCCATGGCAACGATGACACGTGAATAGATTCACTACAACATTTAAATCAAAATAGAATAGGTTAACTCATGATGGATGCCAACATGGTTAACACCGAAATTAGTCTTTTATATGACGATTAAGGCTAAGCTTGATTTAATTACAACAACCTTCTTGCTTGTTCCCATTAAATTAAGTAAGTCCATAGGCCTATGTCATCTCCAAACACAAATGGTCTCATGAGTTTCCTCGGCAATAATACAATCCCTATGGGTGATCCCTAGGCAAAAATCCAACTCAAGTTGGTCGCCAACTATGTTGGTCGATTAAAATCCTGAATGGGTGGATGGCCCTTAAACCAGGTGCATTTTTGCCATCGTCTTTTAGGCCTAAGGAAGTGTGATGGCACAACCTAAAAGGTGGCAGATATTTACATGCGAGGCATTAGAAAATGGAAAAATATGAACAAAATTGGTATTACATTGACTTACGGGAAAGGCCTAAGTACAATAATCATACTGATTACATATCAAATATGAAAAACCTAATGCAGAGTCTTAACCTGACTAGGTACGTGCTCGAGAAAGACTCGACACATAGGCCTGTGGTCGACCTCTCTAATTGGACCATATGAAAAACCTAATGCAGGGTCTTACCCCAACTAAGTACGTGCTGGAGTAAGACTCAACACATAGGCTTCTGGTCGGCCTCTTCAATTGGATCATATAAAAAACCTGATGCGGGGTCTTACCCCGACTAGGTACGTGCTCGAGCAAGACTCGACACATAGGCCTGTGGTCGGCCTCTCCAATTGGACCATATGAAAAACCTAATGCAGGGTCTTACCCCGACTAGGTACGTGCTGGAGCAAGACTCGACACATAGACTTCTGGTCGGCCTCTTTAATTGGATCATATGAAAAACCTAATGTAGGGTTTTACCCCTACTAGGTACATGCTTTAGAAAGGATCGACACATAGGCTTGTGGTCGGCCTATCCAATTGGACCATATGAAAAACTTAAAGCAGGGTTTTACCCCTATTAGGTACATGCTCGAGCAAGGCTCGACATATAGGCTTTTGGTTGGCCTCTCCAATTAGACTATATGAATAACCTAATGCAGGGTCTTACCCCGACTAGGTACGTGCTCGAGAAAGACTCGACACATAGGCCTGTGGTCGGCCTCTCCAATTGGAACATATGAAAAACCTAATGCAGGGTCTTACTACCACTAGGTACATGCTCGAGCAAGGCTCGACACATAGGCTTTTGGTCGGCCTCTATAATTGGACCATAGGAAAAACCTAATGCAGGGTCTTACCCCTACTAGGTACATGATCGAGCAAGGCTCGACACATAGGCCATGAACCATACAAGACCATAATATAGGGAGATGCCCTGAACTTGATGCACGTTCGAGAAAGCTTCAGCAAACGAATTCTAAACAGGCCTGTGGTGGGCCTCACGAATTGGTCCATGCAATAAAATAGAATAATGAACTACGTTCGACCTGATCCCATGAGGGTACGTAGGTAGCTCGACACTCTCGAGTTCGGTTCCCATATTAACTGAACGTCTCTCAACTCAAGCCAAGCATTCATCTAAAAAACTTATAAAGGCAAAAAGAACAACCAAAGAAGGCTAAAAGTTGAACGACAGCTCAAAGAATGCCAGTCTAGTTCACATCAGCAACTACAAACGTTTAAAGAGATTATGGACCAGCTCCCAGTTCAACTCGAAATCAACTCAACTGAACTGCAACCTGTGGGGCTATTGTGGGAAAAAAAATATGCTTACATAATAGCGTGACACGTGGCGAGCACCCCAGTCAAGATAGCGAGCAGCAGACTCTCCAACAAGATAAGTATGGCTAGAGTCCTTGATAAATGAGAAGACCGAGGAGTAGTATCTGAGTTAAATCAAACTCCATAAAGATAGGACTCATCTATGTTTGTAACCCTAATTTAACCCCTAACTCTATATAAAGGGGACACTCGTATTGTGAAATGGGGCTTAGAAGCTAGAGAAATACTCTCATGTAAAAATCTTTCATCATTATAATGGAACACAACAACAGCCCCGTGGATATAGGCCATTCATGGTCGAACCACGTAAATCTTTGTCTCTCTTTTATTTATTATTGTGCATACATCGTGGTACATGGGGACACCTCATATCCCAGATTTTTTGACACCACACATACTAAAGCGGATATCCTGATGGGGCGCATACAACAGAGATTGCATTATGGTAAATAAAAATAGGCTTTACCTTGGTCATTATTACACTGGACACTATGTGCTGAAGATACCCATTCTTTCAAGGTGAGGTCATGGGGTGATTATTTCATATAGCTTTGGGTATGGGGCCATATAAATAGTATGAAGTCATAGTGATTATCCTTTGTATATTCTTTGAGGTTATAGGTGTGGTATAACATATGAATAAACCTAGTATGCATGAGTAATCCCCGAAGGGGGTGGGAATAGTCTTTCGTTATGTGAAGGATTACGAGTAGCCCATTTATGATGTACGTGGTATGGATCGTACTTATGAGAATATAGACTAAGATATTGTCTTTAATGATATGTTCATATACTTAAGATGTATATATTAGTTATTATTGGAACCTTTACTTATATTCAGTTGGGATGAATAATTCATAATCACAGGGTTCATTTGGTCTTGGGATTAAACGCATGCGATATTTAGGATTTTTTTGGGTTTGGATAGTTTAAAAGCAACTAAATACAAGATGAAGATGCGTAGTTCTATTATAGCCCAAAATCAATTATAATCTTACTCTTCGTAAACTTGTTGTTAACATTGTTCTTGAATTATCATTTTAGGACATATGCTGCAGGTGCTGCCTCCCCCTGATTCCATCATACAATTATTTCTCTTATAGGATGTAGGTGTCGAGCCTGCGAGCTCACTATCGTATTCATATTTAGTTATCTATCATGTTAGGTTTATGTTTAGTTATTTTAAGTCGATATAATATTACATTTGGGATGGGATTTATTATGAGACAGTTATAGCTATGCATTGATTCTATCACTGTTGGATGGTATGGTATCATTAATTTTTTTGTTCACCTCTATTATGTTGAGTTATTTATTGCATTTAGTTTTATTTCCAGTCATGGTTAGAATGATACCTAATTATTTATACTCATTTTCTTTATATATTTAAGGCTTGATAAATCTAGCTTAGATTTTATGGTGTGTCACAGTTGGTATTAGAGCAGTTTAGGTTCTAGTGTTCTAGGGATCTTGATTGCGTCCATTATTTTTCCATATGGAATTGTTTGATTAGTATAGAGCCTGATCGTTTAGGATTTTAATTATGTATAATGATGATCGGTTATGGGGTTTCGTGTAATGGAACGAAACGAATGACTCAGATAGACTAAAATGTATTGGGAGGGTTCCTTATGTGGATTTACTTTGTAAGACATCCTACACATGAGGTCAACTTCGATCGAGAGTTAGGGAATGTTAGGCATGATATCTTTAGAAAGTTCTTAGAATATAGTTTTAAAGGAAATGTTTTCACTCACCATTCATAAGTTCATTTGAAGTCAATTTTCTTTAAACATTGTCTGTGAGACCCCATGATAGCCAGTATGATGAAAAGTTCAAGTATCTTTCTCTTTTTTCATAAGGAAAGATTTATACAGGAGCAAACAAGGATAGTCATATTAATCGCAACATTTTGAGAAGTGGTTTTTAATTGGTAGAAATTTTACGCAAAAGGTTTGGCAAGTGTTATTGGGTAATATGTTCTTCACCACTTGCGCATCAGTGGTGGAAGCAACTATACTACATTAACATAGCCATCACATCTATCTGAATGACTGAGTTCCTTAGAAACTAAAGATCAAGGCCAAAGTATGACCAAATGAACATAGACTCGGTAGGGTCGACCCAGGTAGGGAAGACCTTACCAGAAAAAGGAACCACATAGGGGGATCATACCCAAAGAGGTTTCTAATAGTAGACAATAAGATACTCTACGACCAGTAGAGCTAAGGAATTATGATAAGGGGAGTCACGACCAAAAAGATCAACCTTTCTTCTTTTTCAGCAATGAACCCTCGGTTCACAAGTCAACCGTAGAGAATAATATCCACAATGTATGTGAATAGTAATTGAAGCTAGAATTTCACAAAGTTCACAAATCACATAAGGGGCTGAAAGATTTGTGAATCAAAAATTATTTTTATAAAAAAAAATATGAAAACCTCTGGACAATATATGTATAAATCGTTTTACCTAAAGTCCCTTGAAAAACTACTCAAAACAGGTATTCATAAGGTTTTCATGAATTTTAAGGCGATGCATGTTGTTCGAACTAAAGTAGACTTCATTCAAATGAAACTATAGTTTCATTCGAACGAGGTTACTTCTGTTTATAATGACATCGCGATTTCATTTGAACGACCATCTCATGTTCTTCTAACGATATTTCTCTGCCAAGCATAACCCGCCTCATTTGAAAGATGTTAAATGTACGTTCTAATGAGATCTTTATTCTTGTTCGAACGAGATTGCTTCTCATTTGAATGAGGATTAAAAATAATTTTTATTTCAAAACCTTTTTACAAAAATGCCTCGATTTTTCTAAAAAGCAACATCCCAACATATGATTTATAAAATTTTATGAACACCCATATTTTATACTTTCATATCTTGTATTTTTTTATTTATTATTTTTTTTATCGAAGAGGGATGGTACCCCCAAACATATTATTGATAAAAAGAGAAAAAGCCTCTCTTATGGCACTACAAGCTCAAAATAAAGAAAAAAATTTGGGGAGCCAATTTCCAAAAGCAAACGAAAAATAAATTTAGGGTCTTATAATAACCCCATTACAAAAGCAATCAAGCATTATTAACTCTAAAATAAAAGAATTTAATTTTATCATGCTTGTAGGCTCCCTTGATCATGCACGACAAATCCTTCACATCTTCGTAAATTTTTGAACCACTTAAATTCACTCCCACATTCGCTAGACAATCATCTACCATATTTGATTCTCTAAATCTATGACTCACCGAATAATTAATCCCTCAGAGGTCTTCAAAAATGGCACCCGTTACTGTCTTGAGTCTCCATGGAGGCCTCCATTCTTGATTATTCAACTTAGAAGAAAATAAAGAATCTGTCTCAATGTCAATCTCATGAATATTCTTCTTCAAACATAGAGTAATCCCAATCCTTAAACTGTTGAGTTCCATTACTAAGTTAGAAGCGAAATCTACATTTTCAGCATACGCAAATAACATTTCACCTGTATCATTTCTCACAATACCTCCCATACCTCCTATTCCAGGATTTCCTTTGCTAGCCCCATCAATATTAAGCTTTAACCTGCCATTTTGAGGAAAATTCCAATTGACTTTGGAATATTTAAATGATTTAGCTTTAATATTCCGACCAAAAGTCTCTTTCCAGCCTTGTGAAAATGATGAAACTCCTCCCTCTAAAGATTGATTCTTGTAAATATTTGAAATGAAATGAAGAATTTGATTCTTAATGAATTGAATGTTGAATTTGGAACCCTCGAACAGAGATTTATTCCTTGCCTTCCAAATTTCCCATATCATACCAAGAGGAATTGCTTTACTTAATTTTTTTTTTGCTTCATTCAAACCTGCTTGAATCCACCACCTAAGAAGAAGTGTGGACAGGTTGTTTATATCAACTTTTATTCCCATAACATTCAAAAAATAATCCCAAATCTTACTGGAAATAGAGCAGGAGATGGATAAATGAGGTGTTGATTCCACACTACAACTACATAGATGACATCTAGAGGCCATACGCACACCAAGATTTTTGACATTATCATCTATAACAATACATTTATGAAGAATTCTCCACACTGTTATGGAAATATTCTTTGGGATCTTGTTATCCAAAATATTACTATGAACTTGAGAAACTAGATAATAAACTCTTAAACTTTCATAAGTAGATGATAGCGAGAACCAACCTGAGCTTTCTAACTTCCAAACAATCTCATTATTAATTGTGTCAAGCTGCTCTAAACATTCAGCTTCAATTTTCTTCAGTTATCTCCATGAATAAGATCCACCCTTAATGAATCTGACAATATTCTTATACCTATTTGCACAGTATGACGACCATAAAGAATCTTCGGATTTTAATTTCCAGAACATTTTCATATTCGACGCTTTAGAAATAATGCCAAAATCTTTAAATCCCATACCACCTTCATTCTGATGTTTACACAGCTCTGTCCACTTTTTCCATTGAAATTTCCAGCCAACATCTTCATTCCCACCCCAGAAGAACTTATTCAACATCACATGAATTTTCCTGATCACAATCTTTGGAGGATTTATTGAAGCTAGAAGAAATAATGGGATTGAAGATAAGACATGTTTGATAAGAATGAATCTACCCCAAATAGAAAGGAGTTTGGATTTTCAACCCGAAATTTTTCTTCTCAGAGAGGAAATTAAAGGCTCAAAATATCTCACCTTGTTCCTTCCTTTAAAAAGAGGACATCCCAAATATTTAATTGGTAGATATTTATATTTCAACCTTAAGACATCAGCAACTTTTGATTTGAAACTTGGAGGCTGCTTAGTGTCAACTGTAAATGAGCTTTTGAAAAATTAATTTTTTAGCCAGAAGTCCTCTCATGGTCCTGACAAAAATCCATGAGATTCTTCAAACTCCTTTTGTCACCTCTACTGAAAATAATTACATCATATGCAAAATCCAAATGGGAAATAAGAGGACAACCACTATTTAGGTAAAAAGGTTTAATTAATCGATTTGCCGTCAAACTATCCAAACCTTTACTGAAGTATTCAGTTGTGATAATAAATAGACTAGGAGAAATAGGGTCCCCTTACCTAATGCCTCTATTAGATTTAAATAAACCATTCAATTGACCATTAATAATAATACAAAACCAATGATTGGAAATACATCTACATATTAAGTCAATGAATCTTTCCCCAAAGCCAAAACTTCTTAGAACTTTAATCAGGAACCCCCAGTGGAATCTGTCATACGCTTTCTCCATGTCCATTTTAATTATAACATTCCCTCCATGAATCTTCTTTCCTAAATTGTGCACCATCTCCTTGATAAGAAAAATATTATCTTGAATTGATCCACCTTTAGTAAATCCACTTTGATCTTGAGAAATTATATTAGGCATAATCTTAGCAAGCCTATTGCAAATGATCTTCGAAATTATCTTGTAGCAAAAGTTGCATAGGCTTATAGGCCTAAAATCGCCATAAACTTTTGGATTTTTTATTTTTGGAATCATCACAATAGAGGTAGAAGACCAACTTTGAGGTAATTCTGCACCTGCAAAAAAGGAATTAACAGCAACCAATAAATCATCCTTAATAATGTTCCAACAAGACATATAAAATTGACCTCCAAGTCCATTAGGGTCTGGAGATGTATTTGATCTTGTAGGGATGTCTTTGATCTTGGAGATGTCGGAGTTCAGTTCGATGAGTCGATTTGCTATAGGATACGCTAAAAATAAAATAAATTCTAATCCATGAGCAATTATAAATATTTTCTCTTAAAAATCTCCCCATTGTCTATTCCGGTATAAAACAAAACGATAACCAAATTACAATAAAAACCCATATAAGACATTGATTCAAATGCCCTCCCAAACCCTAGAAACAAAAAAACATAAATGAAACTTTGGCTTCAAGCTGAACTTGAACTTCCCTTGGGCAAATTTGTCTTTATCTCGTGTAGTCCACGAGTTCATCATCAAAGCATAAGTGACCTACAGATATGAAGCTAATAATTAACGTGACACATAGGAGTTCTAAATAGAATATAAAACTTCCCTCAATTTGTTCTCCCCCTTTTTGTTCGTAATAGACAAAGGAATATAAATTAGTCATGAATTATAAAGCATCACATAAAGAAGCAAGATATCATCCCAAGAATAATCAAGAACACAAAAGTAATGATAATCTCAAAAGGCAACTTTTCAACAATTTATTTATTAAAGCTTTCATTTTTTTTTTCAAATGTAGAGTATAAAATGTACAAATACAACACACCATGGAATAACACTAAAATATCCAAATCATGAATGCGGAATGAAATTATATGAACATTTTCTATAGGCAAATCAACATAAATATCCATAACAAGTGTGCATGAAGTCAAGAGACACTTTTAAAGAAAGAACTCAAAGTCTACCTTAGGTGTAAAGATAGTGAAGTCATATTTAATCGACTTAACTTAATTAACACTTCATGAACTTAAATGACTCTCACAACAATCATGCCAAACTATTTAATGTTTTTCAAGAAGCTCCATTATGCAAACCCATTGATCTTCAACTTTGACTCCCTCAAAATATCTCAATATTATGAATTCACTCTCAATTATTTTGAAGAAATCACAGTGCTCATGTATAGTGAAGCATCAATGAATCTAAATAAAATTGGACTGGGATTTCTGTTTTTATGTGCTTATAATATTTTTAGGCTCTTTTATGCAAATGGAGACTTTTGACGCAAATAATATTTTGATCCTTTATAGCCCCTTTCCATTGCTTAATGTATAAAAATATTTTCTGGAAAATAAATGAAATTTGGAAAATGGTTCTTACATGCACAATCTATATCTTTTTTTACATTTGCTTCATTATTAAGCAAAATTGAGATGAGAATATCGTATTTGACACAAGACAATTAAGTACAATGTTCAAACAGGTTTGTGCGCCCGTCCAATAAAGGAGACAAGCATCAATGATCAATGTAATGAATTCAAACATACTTAAGCACACTAACTATATAAAGTCATGTCTCAAAGAACTATGAAAAAGCCACACGAATGGATGGAATGATGGGGTGATCTAAAAATTTTAAATGTTCATCCATATATGGTAAAAATAAAAAATACAAAACTCTTTTTGTCTTTTTTAAAAATTTATCAACATAAAATATTTTTACTTTTTCATATTTTTCTTAAAAATCAAAAATATTTTTGTATTTTTCAAACTTTTTCCAGAAAAACAAAACTCTTTTTGGAATTTTCTAAAAATATCAAAATGAAAAATATAGATAAACAGTAATAATACAATCTAGCAGTATGAATACAAGATGTGAACATGATCTGCTCTATACATTATTCCCAAACTCAATCAACAATGCAAATACTTAAAGATTTCCTTAGATCTTCAAATCGAAGTTTATCAAAGGGTTTCGTGAAAATATCAGCCAACTGACGTTCAGTGCGCACAAAGCTCAAGGACATGACCTTCTCCTCAACTAGATCACGTATAAAATACTCACGTATCATAATGTGATTTTTTCACGAATGTTGGATTGGATTACGAGATATATGGATTATACTCATATTATCACAAGAAATAGTCATCATGCCTTGTGGAACCCTATAATCTTTTAATATTTTCTTCATCCATAAGAGTTTCGTGCAATAACTCCTGACAACAATATACTTAGTCTCGATCATGGATAAAGATATGGAGTTTTTATTTTTGCTCATCCCAAAGACAAGAGACTCCCAAAGTAAAAATACCCACCCGATGTGCTCCTAAAACTATCAACATCCCTGACCCAATCCACATTCGAATAGGCAGACAAATGATCATCGGTATCAAAGGAATACCAAATACTTTAGGAAAGAGTGCCACTCACGTATTTGATGATACATTTAAGTGCGAGTAAATGAGACTCTTTTGAGGACGCTTGGTATCGCGCACAAACTCCAATGCTAAAGGAAATATCGAGACGACTAGTAGTCAAGTAGAGGAGACTACCTATCATACTCCGATAAAGGGTTTTCTCTAGATCCTTACCTAAAGTGCCTTTATTAACCTTTGTTAATGTACTTATAGAGGCGCATGAGTGCTTAGATGAATCTAGACCAAACTTCTTCATTAAGTACCTTGCGTATTTGGATTGAGGTATGAATATTCCATCCCCAAGATGAAGAACTTAGAGACCTAGGAGGAATGTAAGGTCACATGCTGTGCTTATCTCAAACTCGCTCTTCATCTCCTCCTCAAATATGTGAGCATGGTGGGAGCACATGGATAAAAATACTATGTCATCCACATAGACTTGGGCAACCAAAATAGCATCACCGTGTCTCCTCCTAAACAACATCTTATCCACTCCCTCTCTCTTGAAGCCACGATATAAAAGATAGGAAGTGAGCTTCTCGTACTAGGTATGGGTGCTTATTTCAAACAATATAAGGCCTTATAAAGATAATATATGTGTCCCAATTGATTAGGGTCTTCAAACCCTTTTGGTTGTTCCATATAAATTTCCTCCTATAGAATGCCATCAGAAAGGAACTCTTGACATCCATTTGGTATAACTTGAAGCGCATATGACATTCTATGGCAAGTAGTAAATGGATAGATTCAAGCCTAGAAACAAAAGTGAATGTCTTGTCAAAGTCTACACCTTCAATCTATGTGTATCCTTGAGCGACCAATCTATCCTTATTGCGAATTATGGTACCATTCTCATCCATCTTATTCTTATAAATTCACTTTAGTCTCGCTAGGTCAGGGGACTAACTCCCAGACATCGCTCGTGCAAAATTGAAGCAACTCATCTTGCATGGTGGATATCTAATTCTCATTTTTGAGTGCTTCTTTCACATTCTTGGGCTCGACTAAGGAGGTATAGCACAAACAGCTAACCACATTCTTGAGTTAAGCACGAGTATTGACACCTAGTGTGGGATCACCATGTATAAGAAATGGGTAATGACTCTTTCAAACCAAAGCAGGTGGATCCTCTAAATTAGGTGTGGGGGTCCACCGATGTAGTATGAGGAAGTATGAGATCGTCACTAGGGGTGAATTATCCTTACACTATGAGCGAGAAGCAATAAATTTTGATAGTTCCTCATCTTTAATTGTGACGTTTATAGATTCTATAACCTTAGATCCTGTAAGGTTAAACACCCTATAAGCCCTAGTTATCGATGAATATCTTAAAAATATCCCCTCGTCGCTTCGGGAGTCAAACTTTCCTAAGTGCTCTTTATCTCTCAAGATGTAGCAAGTACTCCTAAAGACAAAAAAATATGATAAGTTGGGCTTTTTTCCTATCCACAACTCCTAAGGCGTGTGTAGTGTGTGCGGATGAAGACATACCCTATTCACCATATGGCATGCAGTGCTCACTACGCCTGCCTAAAAATGTCTAGGCACGTTTCTCTCCAAAATCATGGATCTAGTTGGTGCGCCCAAAATATGGCTTGTGATTCAAGTGCAAATCTAATCGCAACAAGTAGAATCCGGTAAGTACGGAATCGTGATCCACAGGGATTGAACGCTCCTAAGAGAACTAGATTGGGGCAAAGATATTCTCTAAACGTCACAAAATGTTAAAGTGTAAAAGATGATTTGGTAGTTTGGAAAAGTGATTGAGATGTAACCTATAAACTAACATACTATTAATGATCAGATGGTTAATTATTAGTTACGGAACTAATGAAAAGAACTAAGGTAAGCTTGAGTTCAAGAAATTAAGGGGATTGAGGATCATTCTCCCACCTCGGATTCACAAGGAAGGGGATTATAGGGCTTGATTAAATTAATTCTAATCGAGCATAACTAATTAAGTCCGAACATCAACCATGTAGAGAATGAACTCAATAATGGAGGATTAGGGTTTAATTAATTATTGCTAGATGGGTTGAGTTTGTAGTAAAGCTTCAAACACTAGCCCTTGCATGACAAGGGAAGTTAAGAAACTATGATACTCCAAAACCAACACATGAAGTTCCATTAGAACAATTATAAACCAAACCCTAAATATTAAATTCAAGCATCCAAGGTGGGATTTTGATCCCCAATCACAAATCTAGCTACTCATAATCAAGACTAAACTACACATGCTAGTTAACAACATACTTAAATTAGTTATCTAGTTGAAACACAAACCAATACAAAGGATGGAATTCAATGCAAATTAAATCTAGGGGAACAAGTAGAGATGAAGTAATTGAACTTATCTTGCATTAATCACAACTATTCAACAAGTAATCAAAGCCTTACAAGTTGGTCAAAAGCCATAAATGAGATTGAACTAGGAGAGAGAAGAGAGTGTTTTTCTATCTTACTAAATATCCAACAAAAGTAATCTATCTACCAAAGAGGGAAAACAAGGGATAAATCCCCAAAATTCCACCAAAATGGCAAACTAGTAATAAGAAGAAAGCTGAAAATGCAGGGCCGAATCGATTCGGTGCCAAATCCGAATCGATTCGGAAGTGTAGAGAAGAGCCCCTGCAAGTGACCGAATCGATTCGGTGGTAATGGCGAATCGATTCGGGCCTGCTGCAAAAAGAAGAGTTGCCTATATAGGCATTAATTGTTCCATGCTTCACCGAAACTTCTGTAACTTTTGCGTTCGAGATCGGATTCAAGCACCGTCGGAGGCCACGCGAAGAGGAGAAGAAGGTCTACAACTTCCGTGAAGAAATCGGGAACAAAGCCCGAGTGCTGAAATTACTAAAATGCCCCCGACTGTGCAAGTGTCAACGGAACTTTCCGGATCAAAACCAAACTTCCCAAAATGCATTACCGAGACCTATATAAGCTCAATAAAGACACAGACAAAGTATATATGATGAATTTATGGGTTAGTCAATAAATGAGTATAAGAACCGGGAAATACATGCACGGGAATGCTAGAATGTACAAATTAACGGGGTACAAAATACAATAAAAGTGACGAATCACCCCCCCTAACTTATACATTGCTAGTCCCGAGCAATGAAGTATGAAGAAACAATGGCCAACAATCGCAACCAAAATATAAGAAATATGTACAACGAAGGAAAAATGCCACTTTCGTAGGTGAACGATTGCATTTAGCGTATGCAATAAGCCGTTAAACCCCTAGGTGGCCCTAGGGGACGAGTGAGGTCTCGTGAGGGTTTCCAGGGATGACACCCACAAACATCAAATCAACTCATACTATGATACTGCAAAATCCAATGCGTAGCTCAACAAATATCAAAGAAACACAATTTATCAACAAAGTGAACGAAGCTCACACAAAAGACTGCAATTATCGGCATTAAACAAATAACTTCAACTAAAAATCGAAACCATGGGAATGCGAAATAAGCGGACACATGTGGTAATTTAGATTTGGCAAAACTTTCAAAATCCATGTATAAGCTAAGGCATGCATACTCAAGTTCTCTCCGGTTGTTACACTCAACAAATGAAACACTTAGAAATGGGATGTAACACACACGGGACATGCGGGCATTAAGAGTAATTGTAAAGGGAAACTAGGCCACACACATGTCATCAATGAAGAACGCAATATAAAAGTGAAAAATACAATCTCATGAAAGGATATCGCATATTAACCAAGAGAAGAGCATTTAAACAGATTATCGCTAATGTTCGACCTTTGAATCAGATCACCCTAGGATCAAATAGGACTTTTTAGGGGTATAGAATTTAGGCTAGGTTAGGGTTTGGAAAAGAACGGGATGTGTGTAGGATCAAAGGAGACTCGGGAATATCGCGCGGGATAATGGATTTAATGGGCAACTTAGGAATCGAAATCAAATTCCACAAGCAATGTATTCATGAGAGTGAGACTTTGATATTCATGCACAATGGGAAATGGGAAACAACAAGGTCCCATTTTATTCGATATTTATCCTTTTCTTTGCTTTTTCTTTGATTTTCTCTTTTCTTTTCTTTTTCTTTGATTTTCTCTTTTCTTGCTTGATTGCAATCCATATAAACAACAACATTCAATCTCGGGAACAATCCCTAATCAAGGTACGGGGGGAGTAAATAAGGGTTTAGGACTCCAATGTGGAGTTGGACAAGGGATTTGGGGTTCAAACGAAAGGAATAATAAGGCTCAAGGGGGTTGACTAGGGGAAACATTTAAGGGAAAGGCCAAGGTCATGTGGGTTTAACAACAAGGGCCTATAATCATTTCCTATGGTTTCATGTGATTCGCGGGACTCAACACCATTGGAAATCATGCTCAAGTGATAAATCAGTTAGTATGCAATCAAATTAAAAGAAAATGAGATCGTCAACAAGTTCATTGACAAGAAAGAGATAGAGTAGGTGTATACGCTCACAAATGATGATAAGTCTCAATTTTCACTTTTGTAAGGGTATAGCATGCGCCTTAGAATAACGAATTTGAAACACTTTTAAACCAAATCATAAATAATTATTTTTGTATATACTCAAAGCTTCACAGTTTAATTTTATGATGCTATTCACAATGCAAACAATAACGGGCTAAAGGGTAATAAATCAATGACTCAAAGCATTCTTCATAGCTATACAACAGGATATGCCGATCATATAAGTAATCATAGTAGATATGAGAAAGAAAAAGAAAAAAAATTACTTTTTTTTACTTTTTTAATTTTTTTTAAATATTTATTTATTTTTTTTAAATAAATAAATAAATAAATACTAACATGATAACCGGCATCACAATGGTATACCATACCCCCTAACTTGAATGAAACATTGTCCCTAATGTTAGTAGGGATAAAAAGGGAAAAAGGGGTATGAAAATAGTCACCCCGTAAGGAGTAACTCGAGAACCGCGCAACGGCATGCCTGTTACAAGTTAGTACCATAAACAATAATATATACAACATAGATATATACAAGAAGAAAAATGAAATCGAAACTGAGTCATTTCATTAATATATAAGAGTTGTGTACATGGGGAACAATGAAACCAAAATTAGAAAATACAAGAATTGCACTCTCTCCTCCCCACAGTAACACAACTACCTAAGTACAAACCCAACCATCTAAATAAACAACCACTCAAAAATAACAGCAGAAACGGAATCACAACAGCCTACATGTCGTCCGGATGGCGGCGCGGGGACTCGGGCACGGGAGGATCGCGAGGGGCGTATGGGTCATAGAGGTACTGAGGCACAGATGCCTCGCCCCCTCGCAAGTGTGAGAAAAAATCCATCTGTGCCCGAGCGATCATAGATATATCGCGCTCGTACGCGCCCCGATAAGCAGAAAAGTCGGCCTGGAACGATGCAAAGTCCGACATGTAGGCGCCCCGAAACTCGGAGAAGTCAGCCTGAAGCTCATCCATCCGCACCCCTAGATATGCAATGGGGTCTATAGTAGATGGGGTAGGCGGTGGGACAGGATGAGGCACAGGCTGAGGCATGGGTTGAGGCATGTCCGGCATAGGAGCATCCAGGGCAACAGGAACAGCAGGAGCATCTGCAGGAACATCCAACATCCTCTTCTTCCTCCTCTCCCAATGGTCCTTCCCAAGACTCTTTTCAATTGCCTTCTCGCCAAACAACTTGGGAAGGCGAGGAATGTAGTCCGTACCCGCTACCTCACAGTGCGCATCCCTACATATGCGGGAAACCAACCGCGCGTATGGTAGGGTAGTGGTCCCCTTTTCACAGTAAGCGGCCTTGAGCATCCGCTGTAGCACCAATGCGGGAAGGTTTATAATTGAATTCGCATCCAATAGATGGTAGAGGAAGTGGGCTTGTGCGGAGCGAAGGACAACCTTTGTTTGGGTAGGCATGATGGAATTAACGGCTACCAGGTGGATGAGGCGGTGGTTGTCGGGCATAGCAGATGTGGGGAAAGTTTCCCCAACCCAAATATTCCCTGGCGCCAGACGCGCAATCAGGGTCTCGTTGGTCAGTCTCCCCTCGTCGGCGCACGGGTAATCTAAATCCTCAGGGTTATCGGCCCCAGTGAGGTGCAACGCCAAGAGAGGCTTAGAGAGAGGAAGCCGCTTACCCCGTACGTAAGCCTCGAAAGTGCGGTCCCCAGTTGGGATGAGCGATGCATAAAACCGACGTACGTGCTCATCATTCACCTCCCCCGCCCTGGAAAGGTGTGCCTCCCAATTGAATTTCTGAAAGTAGCGACGGACTGAGGCAGGGAAGTCCTCAAGATGCACCGGCCGCTCAATAGCGATAGGGCGACCTGAAGGGAATTTCGCAATGAACCAGTCCTTTTCTTGTTTGGAGCGGAAGGACTCGAAATCTCCCCGACCCGCAATTAAGTTGGAGGAGGGCTTGGTGACCGAAGGAACCTACAAGAAAAATCAATTTGATACATACACAATTAGTGTAATGCATAAAATCAATTTGGCATGAAATAGGATCGAAAAGGAATCGGTGGGTGTGCATCGGGAAAAATTGGTCGAATTAATGTTACCGATGCACACCGCACTCATACAAGGGTAATTCAACACCAATGTGCGAGAAACTGTGCGAAAATGAAGCATTATGGCACAAAATCTCCACAGGGGCATTTCATCGAACACCTAGTGTGCAGTGTATGGAAAATAGGGTGTAATTGACATTTTCATGTGGAAAACCCCCAACAAATACTACTTAAACATCAAAGCAACATAGTCAAGTAGTATGTGTTGGTTTCTCATCAAAATCAGAGGAAAAAGAATGAGTTTTATGCATGAAACATGTGAAAATGGTGAAAATGCAGTTTACCCTATTTTCCACAACATATACACTAAATCAGGAATGAAATTGAATCAACAAGGTTGAATTAATACCTTGGATGAAGTTTCCCTTGAAGATGAAGCCATTGGGAAGACTAAAAATGGAGGATAGGCTTTGATATGGGAGAGGGTTGGTTCGCAGGCAAGAGAGGAGAAGGAAAAAGATGTGGGATAAAACAGAATATGGGATTTTTAAGTGGCAGGTCACCCGAATCGATTCGGTGGGAAGTCCGAATCGATTCGCGATTCTCGAAGTTGAGCACTGGAAGTGATCGAATCGATTCGATGTCATTGCGAATCGATTCGCAAAATTAAACTTGGCTACTGGAGTGGGGCGAATCGATTCGGGGGAAAAACCGAATCGATTTGGCTTCTGGGAATCAGTTTCTGCTATGCTGAATCATGACTTTTTGGTTTGTGGTTGGATTGGGCTGCTATAGGAGGTGTTTTTGGACCCCAATGATGATATTACATATGTACAAAGGGTCCGAGACAAAAAGTTTACACCCCGCACATGCCGGGGGATGCTCGGCACAAAAACGCACAATTCCGACGTCCTATAGAGCCCCGTAAACAGGGTCGGACAATGGAATCGTGTCCGAACTCGGGTCAAATGGTTCTAGGAAAGGCTTGAGGCTCTGACCATTGAGCTTGAATAACTTCCCATCCGACGGGTTCTCAATCTCAATTGCACCGTGATGATGGACGGTCTTAACGACAAACGGACCCGTCCATCGAGACCTTAGCTTACCCGGGAATAAATGCAACCTAGAGTCGTATAAGAGAACCTTTTGGCTAGGGTGAAATGTTTTACGGGATATGCGCTTATCGTGCCTCTCTTTCACCCTTTGCTTATAGATTCTCGCACTCTCGTACGAATCACTCCGGAGTTCATCCAACTCATTGAGTTGGAGCATTCGCTTCTTTCCGGCCTTGTCTAGATCAAATTTGAATTTCTTGATCGCCCAATAGGCCTTGTGCTCGATTTCTACTGGTAAGTGGCATGGCTTGCCGTACACAAGTCTAAAGGGCGACATTCCCAAGGAGGTCTTGTAGGCCGTACGATATGCCCACAAAGCGTCAGGAAGTCGAAGAGACCAATCCTTGTGGTCGGGATTGACCGTCTTCTCTAGGATATGCTTGATCTCTCAATTGGCCAATTCAGCTTGGCCATTGGTTTGCGGGTGGTAGGTAGTTGGAACTTTGTGTGTTACACCATACTTTCTCATAAGAGTAGCAAACGGGGCATTATAAAAATGCGTCCCGTTATCGCTTATGATCGCCTTTGGAGTTCCGAAACGCGAAAGCATGTGTTCCTTTAGTAACTTCAACACCACCCGATGGTCATTGGTTTTGGACGCAATGGCCTCGACCCACTTTGAAACATAATCTACGGCCACTAGGATGTAAAGGTTACCAAAAGACGGTGGGAATGGGCCCATGAAGTCAATTCCCCAACAGTCAAAGACTTCAAGTTCTAGAATGGGGGACAATGGCATCATGTTGCGACGTGTTATAGCACCTAATCTTTGGCGACGATCACACGAAACGCAGAATTCGTGTGCATCCTTAAAAAGTGTGGGCCAGTAAAGCCCGCATTGTAAGATTTTTGCGGCGGTTTTCTTGGAAGAAAAGTGGCCCCCACATGCCTCCGTGTGGGAGAAACGAATCACGCTCTCATACTCATCATCCGGGACGCATCTCCGGATGATCTGGTCGGGACAATATTTGAATAGATACGGATCATCGAAAAAGAATCTCCTCACCCAAATAAAGAATTTCCTCTTCTCTTGAGGGGTCCAATGAGATGGAATCGAACCCGTCACGAGGTAGTTCACGATATCAGCGAACCACGGCAGAGAGGAAGTGGAGAACAACTGTTCATCCGGAAAGAATTCAGCGATGGGGAGTTGGTCCTTGGGTGCCTCAAACGTTAAACGCGACAAGTGGTCCGCGACAACATTCTCTACTCCTTTTTTGTCTTTAATAGTCAAATTAAACTCTTGGAGTAAGAGCACCCACCTAATCAAGCGCGACTTGGCGTCCTTCTTAGATAGAAGGTATTTGAGCGCCGCATGATCCGTAAAACAAACTATGGGCGATCCCACGAGGTATGCCCGAAACTTATCTAACGCATAGACGACCGCTAATAACTCTTTCTCGGTGGTCGAATAGTTCAACTGAGCACCGTTAAGAGTTCGACTCGCATAGTAAATGACATGGGGTTTCTTGTCACTTCTCTGACCTAAAACAGCCCCAACCGCTAAGTCGCTAGCGTCACACATCAATTCAAAGGGTAGGGTCCAATTAGGAGCTTGGATTATGGGAGCGGTGGTATGCATACTTTTCAAAGTCTCAAAAGCTGCTTGACACTCATCGCTCCATTCGAAAGGAGTTTCCTTGGAGAGGAGATTACACAAGGGTCTAGCAATCGAGCTAAAGTCCTTGATGAAACGGCGATAGAATCCTGCATGCCCAAGGAAAGACCTTACATCTTTCAGAGATTTAGGAGCGGGTAAGTTAACAATGACCTCAACCTTTGCCTTATCTACCTCAATACCATCAGAGGAGACGATGTGGCCTAAGACAATACCCTTAGTGACCATAAAATGGCACTTCTCCCAGTTTAACACGAGCTTTTTCTCTACACACCTAGACAAAACCTTCTCTAACATAGAAAGACAATGGTCATAGGAGTTGCCAAAGACGCTGAAGTTGTCCATGAACACCTCTAGACCACGCTCTACCATATCACTAAACATGCTCCTTTGGAACGTAGCAGGCGCATTACACAACCCAAAAGACATTCTTTTGTAAGCAAATGTCCCAAAAGGGCATGTGAAAGTAGTTTTGTCTTGATCCTTGAGATCAAGTTCGATTTGGTTGTAACCAGAGTACCCGTCGAGAAAACAATAGTACGGATGGCCGGACACGCATTCCAACATTTGGTCAATGAATGGATGGGGAAAAATGATCCTTTAATGTCATTGCATTAAGTTTTATATAGTCGATGCATACACGCCACCCAGTGGTGGTGCGTTTAGTAATCAATTCCCCTTTCGTGTTTTCTACAACGGTGACTCCTGATTTCTTTGGGACAACGTGGATTGGACTGACCCATTTGCTATCGGATATCGGATAAATGATATACGCATCTAAAAGCTTAATTACCTCCGCCCTCACAACTTCCTTCATCACCGGATTCAATCTCCGTTGCATTTCACGAGAGGGTTTTGCATCCTCTTCAAGATTAATTTTGTGAGTGCAAATCAAGGGAGTAATTCCCTTCAAATCTGCAATTGTCCACCCAAACGCACCCTTGTATCTCCTTAACAAGTCTATTAGCCCTTGTTCTTCACCCACCTCGAGGCTTGATGAGACAACAACGGGATATGTCTTATTTTCGCCTAAATAAGCATATTTTAACTCGGAAGGCAATTTCTTTAATTCAAGTTTGGGGAATCGCACATCCGAGGGAACTTCATACGAATCACGAGGGGGTAAGTCCTCAAAAACACTACACCAATTAATATCATCAACACTCTCGTCCTCATCTAACAACAAGCTCATGAACTTGACCTCTTCATCATAGGGAGAATAGCTATTCTCCAAGTAAATCGGGTTCACAAGACATACCTCTAAGGGGTCCGATAAATAGGTAGCATCAAAATGCTCTTGTACCACCTCTTCTAGAAAGTCCACCTCATGGAATTCATCATCACAATCTTCCACTTGGTTCAAAACATTAAAGATGTTTATTTCCAAGGTCATGTTCCCAAATGTCAGGTTCATTTGGCCATTCCTAGTATTAATCAATGCATTGGAAGTGGCAAGGAAAGGACGACCGAGGATAATGGGGGTAGTTCTACAGCTAGTAGAAGTAGGATGGGTATCAAGCACCACAAAGTCCACAGGAAAGTAGAATTTGTCAACCTGTATGATGACATCTTCCACTACACCCCTCGGAACCTTAACGGAGCGATCCGCTAATTGGAGGGTAATCTTTGTGGGCTTGAGGTCCCCTAGACCGAGCTGTTCATAGACATGATAAGGTAACAAATTTACACTCGCTCCTAGGTCTAGCAAAACCTGCTCAATTTTAAAGTCCCCTATCACACATGAAATGGTGGGACATCCGGGATCTTTATATTTAGGTGGTAATTCAGATTGAATTATTGAGCTAATGTTTTCGGCTAAGAAAGCTTTCTTCCTTACAAACAATTTCCGCTTAACTGTTATTAAGTCCTTTAAGAACTTAGCATAAGCGGGGACTTGCTTGATAGCATCTAAAAGAGGGATGTTAATTTTTACCTGTTTGAACATCTCTAGTATGTCAGAATTACTAACATTCCCCTTTTTTGACAAGAGCCTTTGAGGGTAAGGCACGGGACTAGGAAGTTTCGAAACCACATCCGACTCTAACGGGGCTTTCCCCTCTCTCTGTCTCAAGGAGGCATCTTCGACCTCTAATGGGTCGGGCGAAACCTCCTTAACGACGGTTGGGACACTAGGAGGGGTGGGATTATCAATGACTTTCCCGCTCCTAAGAACGGTCATGGCCTTAGCACTATCGGGAGGGGGATTCGAAGTGTCATTGACACTATTTTGCCCCAATGCCTTTTGAGGTTGAGAAGGGAATTTTACCTTCTCTTGGATACTTAAAGCCGAGGTCAACTTGGAGATTTCCTTTTCAAGCCTAGAATTCGTGGCTTGTTGAGAGGTTATGAAATATTGAAGAGTCTCTTCGAGGCTCCTCTTGTTCTGGTGAGCATATAATGGTATAACCGGAGGAGGTGGTCCCTAAGGGGGACCTTGCATTTGAGCTTGGGGTGGAGGAGCTTGATTATATGGTTGCTGAAAATTATGAGGTGGGGGATGATTTTGATAATTCGGGGGAGGTGGATTTTGAGAATGTTGGGGCTGCCCATAAGAGAAACCCGGATGGTTTCTCCACGAAGGATTATAGCCCTCACCTAAAGGAGTCATGTATTGTTTCTTGTAAGTGGCCATCGCGTTTGCTTGATCGTGAAGCATCACTTTATATGCCAGGATTGTTGGACAATCCCTCGTTGAGTGATCGTCAACGTCGCAAATGGCATAAGACTCCTTTACATGTGAGGGAGAAGGATGGGAAGGTTCCCGAGATTTGGCATCCATTGCCTCGATACGCTTGGAAAGTTGGGCTACTCTTAATGACATATCATCTCCTTCAGCAAGGTGATATATGCCATGGATAGATGAAGGTGGATTGGATGATCGGGCATTGGTTTTGCTAGGGTCCGAAGTGTCCCAAGCTTGGGTGGTCTCAGCACAATATTTAAAATGTGCCCACGCATCATCCGGATCCAAACCGAAAAACTCGCCGGAGCACATAGTCTCCACCATTTGTTTTGCATTGAGGGTGAGGCCATTGTGGAAAAAGGAGATTAATCTCCACTTTTCGAACCCATGATGTGGGCACTTATGAAGTACCTCGTTAAACCTCTCCCAACATCTCTCAATCGATTCACCTTCGGCTTGAGCGAAGGTTTGGATTTGACCCTTTAGGGAGTTGGTGCGATGAGTGGGAAAGAATTTCTTCAAAAATTGAGCTTGCATCTCGCGCCAACTCCCAATGGAATTAGGAGACAAGGACCAAAGCCAAGTTTTGGCTTTGTCCTTTAAGGAAAATGGGAAGAGTTTGAGTCGGGTGATATCTAGAGGGCAATTTTGGTCGCTAAAAGTAGCTCACACCTCCTCAAACTCTCTCACGTGAAGATAAAATTTTTCACTTTCCATGCCGTGAAAAGTTGGAAGTAATTGGATCATTCCATTTCGAAAATGGAACTGAGCGGCATTGTATGGAAAGATGATGCAAGACGGAGAGGTGGTCCTCTCCGGTTGTAAGTAATCACGCATAGTCCTATAAGGGGGGTCGGGTGCAATCCCCTGACTACCATGTTCACTTACATTATCGGCCATTGTTGTGGGTTCGGAATGAGCCCAAGTGTACGAAGAAGATGAGATCGAACTAGAACGAGAAACCGATGGTAAAGGTCTCCAATAGTCCGAGGGCTCACTAGACGAGGGTTCGCAAACAGGATTTAAATTGCTACTATTCTCGTCTTGCATTTACAAGTGCTTTTGGATTGATTATTTTGGAAACCGTGTTGTCACGGTGACAACAGGGAACGATTAGTGTAAAGAGAATTTCTAAACCCTAAGATAGTTGCCAATCCCCAGCAACGGCGCCAAAAACTTGGCGAGCCCAAAATATGGCTTGTGATTCAAGTGCAAATCTAATCGCAACAAGTAGAATCCGGTAAGTACGGAATCGTGATCCACAGGGATTGAACGCTCCTAAGAGAACTAGATTGGGGCAAAGAGATTCTCTAAACGTCACAAAATGTTAAAGTGTAAAAGGTGATTTGGTAGTTTGGAAAAGTGATTGAGATGTAACCTCTAAACTAACATACTATTAATGATAAGATGGTTAATTATTAGTTACGGAACTAATGAAAAGAACTAAGGTAAGCTTGAGTTCAAGAAATTAAGGGGATTGAGGATCATTCTCCCACCTCGGATTCATAAGGAAGGGGATTATAGGGCTTGATTAAATTAATTCTAATCGAGCATAACTAATTAAGTCCGAACATCAACCATGTAGAGAATGAACTCAACAATGGAGGATTAGGGTTTAATTAATTATTGCTAGATGGGTTGAGTTTGTAGTAAAGCTTCAAACACTAGCCCTTGCATGACAAGGGAAGTTAAGAAACTATGATACTCCAAAACCAACACATGAAGTTCCATTAGAACAATTATAAACCAAACCCTAAATATTAAGTTCAAGCATCCAAGGTGGGATTTTGATCCCCAATCACAAATCTAGCTACTCATAATCAAGACTAAACTACACATGCTAGCTAACAACATACTTAAATTAGTTATCTAGTTGAAACACAAACCAATACAAAGGATGAAATTCAATGCAAATTAAATCTAGGGGAACAAGTAGAGATGAAGTAATTGAACTTATCTTGCATTAATCACAACTATTCAACAAGTAATCAAAGCCTTACAAGTTGGTGAAAGCCATAAATGAGCTTGACCTAGGAGAGAGAAGAGAGTGTTTTTCTATCTTACTAAATATCCAACAAAAGTAATCTATCTACCAAAGAGGGAAAACAAGGGATAAATCCCCAAAATTCCACCAAAATGGCAAACTAGTAATAAGAAGAAAGCTGAAAATGCAGGGCCGAATCGATTCGGTGCCAAATCCGAATCGATTCGGAAGTGTAGAGAAAATCCCCTGCAAGTGATCGAATCGATTCGGTGGTAATGGCGAATCGATTCGGGCCTGCTGCAAAAAGAAGAGTTGCCTATATAGGCATTAATTGTTCCATGCTTCACCGAAACTTCCGTAACTTTTGCGTTCGAGATCGGATTCAAGCACCGTCGGAGGCCACGCGAAGAGGAGAAGAAGGTCTACAACTTCCGTGAAGAAATCGGGAACAAAGCCCGAGTGCTGAAATTACTAAAATGCCCTCGACTGTGCAAGTGTCAACGAAACTTTTCGGATCAAAACCAAACTTCCCAAAATGCATTACCGAGACCTATATAAGCTCAATAAAGACACAGACAAAGTATATATGATGAATTTATGGGTTAGTCAATAAATGAGTATAAGAACCGGGAAATACATGCACAGGAATGCTAGAATGTACAAATTAACGGGGTACAAAATACAATAAAAGTGACGAATCACTAGTCATCTCTTATATCATCAAGTTCTTCCTCTCAATAATACTATAGGAGGGTAGTGAGACCGGGGTCTATGAAAAACTGGAAAGGGTGAGGCGTGACCCACTCTAATGAACGTTGTCTGCAAGGTTCTCAAGAACTTCTGAAGCAGCTTCTGATGAGACATTTTCCTTTTGGTAAAAATGGAGCTCAAGCTGGAACTCCCTCCCTGCAAGAAGATGAACTTCTAAAAAAATAATAGTAATTTTCTCAAGAAGAACTAGAGTAATGGCTGTCAGTGGGGAGTGAAAGAACAAGATACTTAGCACTAGAGAGAGAGCAGGGATAGAATACTAGAGGGGTTCTGGTGTGATTTTGAAAAAGTAACTTCGCTATTGAGTTTTTTCTTCTTTTTCATGACCTTGCCCAGGGGTACTATTTATACTTGGGCACTAGGGCTGGGATGGCACTTTTGGCTCCAAAACTTAGAGGGTTGGTGAGGGACAAAGTTTGCGATGTACTATTTATCCCTATCTGCAGGTAGCTCTGCCTGTGCCCTCTGGCAGATGCCCCCTTGTACCAACCAAAGTTCAAAAGCAAATATGTCTTCTAATGGATACAAAGTATCTGATTTGCTAAATATCTTTTGAAACGGTAACTTTTGGTACAAACTTTGTAAACTTGAGGGGCGTCTCGAAGACCACCTCATCTAAAATATTTGTAAGCTTAAGGGGGTCTTGAGGGACCCTATTAAAATCATTTTTTTCTTGAGAGGGGCCTAGAGGACCCTCTCCTTTAAAATCATTTTTATGAACAGTTCTTTTCTTGTGAGGAGCCAGCCCTTTGGCTGATCACTTCACTTGTGACTAAGTGTGAGGTGTGTGTAGTCTTGAGTGACTTCTGGGTCTTCCTAGTAGTATTCTCTCAATCCTATAGTGCTAAGTGGTTGAGCTTGGTCAACATACCATGTCCCTTAGCCGCCAATCCAAAACTCCCAAGAGATTCCAACTGTACTACTTGAGCCCTGCTTGCTCAACTAGGCGACCTGTACATGAAAATAAGTTTTAGTACTTCTGCTCTTTTTCACAATGAGGGGTTGTGTATGGTAGACATCCCGTCATCCTAACTTGGTTTTCTGGGAGCTAAGGGGGGATGGACCTTGTGGATCCCTTTTCTCAAATGTCATTTCTACGGGGACCCTTGCGGAGTCCCTCTCAACTTGGGCTTCTGTAGGGACCCTTGCGGTGACTCTTCTTAACTTGAGTTTTTGCAGGGACCCTTATGGTGGTCTTTCTCAACTTGTAATTCTGTGATGACCCTTGCAATAGCCCTTCTCAACTTGAGTTTCTGCAGTGACCCTTGCGGTGTCCCTTCTCTACTTGGACTTCTGCAGGGACCCTTGTAGTGTCCCTTCTCTACTTGAGTTTCTGTAGTGACCCTTGTGGTGGCCCTTCCAAATGTCATTTATGCGATGACCCTTGCGGTGGCCCTTCTCAACTTGGACTTCTACTGTGGCCCTTATGGGGTAATTCTTAAATATCATTTCTGCAGTGACCCTTGCGGTGGCCCTTCTCAACCTGGACTTCTGCAGTGACCCTTGCAGTGGCCCTTCTCAACTTGGACTTATGTAGTGGCCCTTGCGGGGAACTTCTCAAATGTCATTTCTGCAGTGACCCTTGCGGTGGCCCTTCTCAACTTGGACTTCTGCAGTGACCTTTGCAGTGGCCTTTCTTAACTTGGACTTCTGCAGTGGCCCTTGTACGACACTTCTTAAATGTCATTTATGCAGTGACCCTTGCGATGGCCCTTCTCAACTTGGACATCTACCATGACCCTTGAAGTGGCCCTTATAGGGCACTTCTCAAATGTCATTGCTGCTGTGCCCCTTGCGGTGGAGGTACCCTAGGGGTTCCTTCATATTTTTTGTTAGCTTAAGGGGGGTCTTTGAGGGACCCTCACCCATAAATATAGTGGTCAAGCTTGAAACACCCTTCTACATTAGCCCCTCATGCAAAGTCTTTTGTGTTGGGTAGACCAAAGGTCTTTGTAAGCCATTAATTCAGTTTTTTTTTAGGAACCCTAGGGACTTCTTCATCATTCCCCTTAGGGTCATTAAATGTTCTGTCACTTCATCCCAAGTTTTGTAGATGAGTCCACTTATAGTGTACCTCCTTATCTGGGTATCAACTTGGGCGGAGGGGTTACTCGTAGTGAGCCCCTCATTCTTGGCCTTCTTCTATGGACTTTTACTTTGTTTAGAGGGGTTGCTCATAGTGAGCCCCTCGTCATTGGCCTTTTTTCTGTGGCCTTCTACCTTGGGTAGAGGGGTTACTCAAGGTGAGCCCCTCGCCCTTGGCCTTCTTCTATAGCCTTCCATCTTGGGTAGAGGTATTTCTCATGGTGAGACCCTCGCCCTTGGCCTTCTTCTGTGGACTTCTTTCTTGGGTAGAGGGATTGCTCATGGTGAGCCCCTCACCCTTGGCCTTCTTCTGTGGCCTTCTTTCTTGGGCAAAGAGATTTCTCGCGGTGAGCCCCTCGCCTTTGGACTTCTTCTGTGGCCTTCGTTCTTGGGCAGAGGGATTGCTTGTGGTGAACCCCTCGCCCTTGACCTTCTTCTATGGCCTTCTTTCTTGGGCGGAGGGGTTACTCGTAGTGGGCTCCACGCCCTTGGCCTTCTTCTGTGGAATTCTATCTTAGGCGGAGGGGTTACTCGCGATGAGCCCCATGCCTTTTGCCTTCTTCTGTGGCCTTTCATCTTGGGTGGAGGGGTTACTCGCGGTGAGCCCCTCGCCTTTGGCCTTCTTCTATGGCCTTTCATCTTGGGCGGAGGGGTTACTCACGGTGAGTCTCTCTCCCTTGGCCTTTTTCTGTTGCCTTTAGTTTGGGAAGATGTGTCACTCAAGGTGGATCCCCTCGCCCTAGGCTATTTTCTGTCAAACTTGCAATCTTGGGCAGGTGAAGCCACTCTAAGGGGACCCCCACACTCCAGGCTATTTTATTATTTGTTCACTTACTTGAGGACTTCTCAATATTAGCCCCCTCGTGCAGAAGTGCCTTGTAATGTCGAGAGACTTATGCACGAAACTGTCGTACCTTTTATTTATACTTGGCAGTTGCTCAAGACTGTGAGCGCTCTAGTGTCCTTGGAGCCTTAGGTACTAAAATGTCATATCGTATATTTATATTTGAAACTTGTTCAATGACTGTGAGTGCACCGGCGCCCTTGGGGCCTTAGGTACTAAACTGTCGTATCTGACATTATACTTGGATTTTGCTCAAGACTATGAGCGCTCCGGCTCCCTTGGAGCCTTAGGTACTAAACTGTCGTACTTTACATTATACTTGGCCTTTGCTTAAGACTATGAGCGCTTCGATGCCCTTGGAGCCCTAGGTGCTAAACTGTCATACTTTATACTTATACTTGACAATTGCTCACTATTTTGAGCGCTCTGGTGCCCTTGGAGCCTTAGGTGTTAAACCGCATTACCTTATATTTATACTTAGCAGTTGCTCAAGACTGTGAGCATTCCGGTGCCCTTGGAGCCTTAGGTACTAAACTGTCATACCTTATATTTATATTTGGCAGTTGCTCAATATGACGAGCGTTCCGATGCCCTTGGAGCCTTAGGTACTCAACTATCGTACCTTTTATTTATACTTGGCGATTGCTCAATACTGTGAGCGCTCCGGTTCCCTTGGAGCCTTAGGTACTAAACTGTCGTACCTTATATTTATACTTGGCAATTGCTCAATACTGTGAGCGCTCCGGTACCCTTGAAGCCTTAGGTACTAAACTGTCGTACCTTATATTTATACTTGGCAGTTGCTCAATATGATGAGCGCTCCGTTTTCCTTGGAGGCTGAGGTACTAAACTGTCGTACCTTAAATTTTATACTTGGCACTTGCTCAACACTGTGAGCACTCCTCTGCCCTTGAATTCTTAGGTACTAAACTGTCGTACCTTATATGTATACTTTCACTTGATCAATACTTTGAGTTGCTCTATTTTATGTGAGAACTTCAAGATTGAACTTCCCGCTTCTAACTGTGGGGTATTTAGATATGAGATGAGCAAGTTAAAATTTTGAAGCTGCCCCTCTAACTGCAGGGGTATTTGCATATAACTGAGCAAGTTAAAATTTAGAAGCTACACTTCTAACTGTGGGGTGCTTACATATAGCTGAGCAAGTTTAAAATTTTGAAGCTGCCCCATTAACTGCAGGGTACTTGCATATAACTGAGCAAGTTGAAATTTGGAAGCAACCCCTCTAGTTGCGGGGTACTTGCATATAATTGAGCAAGTTAAAAATTTTGAAGTTACCTCTCTAACTATGGGGTACTTTCATATTACTGAGCAAGTTTTAAATTTTGAAGCATCCCCTCTAACTGCGGGGTACTTGCATATAACTAAGCAAGTTGAAATTTGGAAGCGGCCCCTCTAGCTGCTGGGTACTTGTATATAACTGAGCAAGTTAAAATTGTTTGGAGTTTCCCCTCTAACTGCGGGGTACTTGCATATTGCTGAGCAAGTTTTAAATTTTGAAGTAGCCCCTCTAACTACGGGGTACTTGCATATGAGCTGAGGTAGTTAAAAATTTTAGCACAGCCCCATGTGCCTGTGGGGTACTTTTTAGCGTACCCCCGTGTGATTATGGGGTATTTCGTTATGCACATTAATTTCTTAGGGAGTATCTAGGATATGGGGTTAGTCCTTCTCCTCCCCACAAACTTTGAATAAAATTACGCATATATCTTAAGTAAAGAAATAATTATTTCTTTATACTGAAAATTTCCCTTGGTCTGCAGGGTGCTTGTTCCAAACTTTTCTTAGGAACTTTTTTGTCTTATAAAAATAACAAGTTTAGAGAGGGAGGTAGACCCGCTTCTCCCTATTTTCTGAAAACTTTTCAAGTAAAGTTTTCTTGAGAACAAAGGTTAGGACTTGTTCTCTAGGCCATAAATCTGTATTGAATAATAAATAAAAAAATGTAGTGAATTTTTATTATTATTATTATTACTAGGAGGATAACCTCCTGCTGGTCCTGTCGGGTCTTAGGGACTTTACTCACTATACTTTTACTTTTGGGTTAGATATCCCCCCAAGTATGTGAGGAAATTTCCTTATATCATGGGCCCTATTTTTATCTAGTAGAGGTTCTACCCTTCTTTTAAGAAAAGAACACATAAATCTGGTGTACCCACCGCACAATGTAAGTAAATGAGTTATGCAAAAAATTTTAAGTGCCAAAAATAATGAGAATTACTTTTCTTCATTGCAGTCAGAGTTTATATTTCTTACAAGAAGTGTACTCATAAAACTAGAGCATCTATTCAATTTTTTTAAGAAAATGAAACTTGGCAGGAGTTAGGCATAGTACCTTCTCAGTTGTAGTGGTGAGAATGTCTATAGACGACAGCTTGAATTTTGGGGCGAGGACTTGTACGGGTCCCTCACCACTGTCTGTAATTGTTTGGAGTTCCTCTATTAGAAGTCCCACTCTTAGACCTGAATTTATCCGGGGTCCCTCGCGCCCACATGCCATTGAGGAGTGCTCCTCTCTTGTGGGTTCCTCGCCTGGGGTATCTCTTTTGGGTGGATGGGCTTTGGCTCCAAATTGTTGGTTGCCACTATTGGGCATGAAGGTTGACACTGAGCATTGTCTGGTGTGAGCCCCTCATCGGGTATATTAATGATCGTGGGTGTATCTCCAAATGATTTGTTTACAGGAGGTTCCTCACTGTTGTTTGAATTTGGGAGTTCATTGTACTCGGGTTTGCTATCTGGGGCCAATATGACTGCATCAGAAATCATTTTGAACCCTCATCAGCTGTTGGGTTCCTCGATGTCTGTTGTCGATACAGTCAGCGGTTCCTCATCATAAATGGCTTTAAACCCTTATAGCGTAATGGGTTCCTCGTATTTCGCCCCAACCTTGGGGGTTCCTCATCAGTGTTATTTTCATCAATAGGTTCTTTGCAGATGTCATTTCTAAGAACTTATTCCTCGTAAATGCCACCACTAGTTGAGGGTTCCTCGAATTTTAGTTCGGAATTGAGGGGTCCCTCATTGGGAGTTACCATTATCTCGGTTTACTCATCGAAAATAATTTTCCATAAGGGGTTCCTCGCACCCCACTGGTTCTTCGCGATCACCCTCAAAACCTCTAAGTTTCCTCACACGTTGATGTTTGGTTCCTCTCTGTAAGAGAGGATTCCTCACCTGTACCTGCTGTTCCATTTTCAATAGACTTGGGTTCCTCGTGTGAGAATGATTCGGTACTGAGGGGTTGCTCGCCCATAAAATTTCAACTATAGGACCCACCGTTAGGGGTCCCTTGCCAAGATCTACTACCGCCATGGTTTCAAAGGTCCATCGCCAGTAGCTGCCCATACCTGAAGTTTTCTCGCCTCTCCCAAATTTGGGTGGGTCTATTATTCATACTTCCTCGCCATTATCCATAGTGGGTTCAAAGTTCTTTATGGCCGCGGGTTCCTCATCAAGCGCCACTTCTCTGATTTGCAATGATGTGCCAGCTGCCAAATGTGATAAGGAAAGGGGTTCCTCACGCTTTGCCTTAGACGTGGAGGGTTCCTCTCCGAATCAACTGTTGGTGGCTAAGGGTGTCTCTACCTTGAGCTTTGTCGAGTGTTCCTCGTCTGTCAGAACAAGTGTTGTAGAGAGGGGGGTCTTGACGGTTGAAATTTTTTTCTTGGAGAGAGGGGGAGTCTCGACCCCTAGTTCTTTATTCCAAGAGGAGGGGGTCTCGACGTCTTCAGATTTTATGGGAATGGGTGTCGTGACCCGTGGAAGAGTGGTGATCTCGTCTTCGCAGGCTACCTATTTAACTAAGGGTTCCTCACGGGATATCCCCGTATCCACGGGTCCCTCGTCAGAAGTGACGTCAGCGACTGATGGTTCCTCGCATGTAATCCTCATAGCTGGGGGTGTCTCGATTATTGATGATATTAATAGGGACTTCTTGCCTATTGATTTTTTTCCTACCGGTGTCTCAAAATCTGCCAATAGAGGGAAAGCTGCCAGCTGTGATAAGGGTGTCTCGACACCCACTTATGTTGGTTCCTCGCACATCGACTTCACCTCTAAGGGTGTCTCAACATCTGTCAATGGGTTCCTCGCGTGCCAACTTGTCATCCGAGGGTGTCTCGACCTCATGCTTCGTCGAGACTGCTACCACAACTTCTTTGTTGTCATTGAGGGACACCCAGGGTTCCTCGCCCATGAGTTCCTCGCACCTCGACTTCCCATCCGGGGGTGTCTCGACCTCATGCTTCATCGAGACTGCTGCTAAAACTTCTTTGTTGGTGACGAGGGAAACCGAGGTTTCCTCGCGAGTTGACATTTCTATAAGGGTTGCTTCTTTTACTTTTTTTTTATGACGAGTGACACCCAGGGTTTCTCATCCATGGGTTCTTCGCCAGTTGGTGTTTCTAGAGGGGATGCTGCAGTTGAGAGTTCCTCACTTGGAATTTTTACCACGATGGGTTCTTTTCTTGGGGGTTCCTCATCGCTATCATTGAGCGCGAGGAGTTCGTCGACTATACCGAATTCCTCGCCAAACACTTAGGATTCCTGGGGTTCCTGCTAGTGAACTTGGTGGTTGTCACAACTTGCTCCAGCGCTGTCTTTCGCAGCTGAGCTACTTCTACCGAAATTATCGCCAGAACGGCTTCCCCTCCAGAGGGGGTTACTGCTGGTGTTACACAACCTTAAGCCTAACTTTCCAAGTCTAAAAAAATAAACTCATAAGCCTCTACCACCGGTGAGCTAGTCTGCCCTCCCGGAGGAGCAGGTATCTTTGCTTCAGTCACCACCACATCGACCTGAGTGGCCTGGTATTTTTTAGCTCCATTCCCGGATGGAATGTCTTCAAACACTAGCTTCTTAAAAATAATAAAATCTTCTTTTCCCATGGAAGTGAGGATAACTCCCCAGCGGAGTCGCCAAATGTAAGATGCTAGTGAGACTGGGGTCTATGAATAACTGGAAAGGGTGAGGCGTGACCCACTCCAATGGAGGCTGTCTGCAAGGTTCTCAAGAACTTCTGGAGCAGCTTCTGATGAGACCTTGTCCTTTTGGTAAAAATAGAGCTCAAGCCGGAACTCCCATCCCGCAAGAAGAGTAACTTCCACAACAATAATAGTAATTTTCTCAAGAAGAACTCCTGAGAGTGATTGCTGTCAGTGGGGAGTGAAAGAACAAGGTACTTAGCACTAGAGAGAGAGAGCAGGGAGAGAATACTAGAGGGGTTCTGGTGTGATTTTGACAGAGTAACTTCGCTGTTGAGTTTTTTCTTCTTTTTCGTGACCTTGCCGAGGGGTCCTATTTATACTTTGGCCCTAAGGCTGGGTTGGCACTTTTGGCGCCAAAACTTAGAGGGTTGGTGAGGGAAAAAGTCTGTAATGTACTATTTATTACTACCTGCAGGTAGCTCTTCCTGTACCCTTTGGCAAATGGCCCCTTGTGCCAACCAAAGTTCAAAAGAAAATATGTCTTCTAATAGAGAAAAAATATCTGATTTGCTAAATATCTTTTGAAATGGTAACTTTTGGTACAAACTTTGTAAACTTGAGGGGGGTCTCGAGGACCACCTCCTCTAAAATATTTGTAAGATTGAGGGGGGTCATGAGGGCCCCTATTAAAATAATTTTTTCTTTAAAGGGGCCTAGAGGAACCTCTCCTTTAAAATCATTTTATGAACAGTTCTTTTCTTGTGAGCAGCCAACTCTATGGCTGCTCACTTCACTTGTGAGTAAGTGTGAGGTGTGTGTAGTCTTGAGTGACTTATGGGTCTTCCTACTAGTATTATCTCAATCTTATAGTGCTAAGTGGTTGAGCTTGGTCAACATACCATGTCCCTCAGCCGCCAAGCCAAAACTCCCAAGAGATCCCAAGTGGCCTACTTGAGCCCTGCTTGCTCAACAAGGCGACCTGTACAAGAAAATAAGTGTTAGTACTTATGATCTTTTTCATGATGAGGGGTTGCTTATAGTAGACACCCCAGCATCCTAACTTGGTTTTTTGGGATTTGAGGGGGGAAGGACCTTGTGGGTCCCTCTTCTCAAATGTCATTTCTACGGGGACCCTTGCAGAGTCCCTCTCAACTTGGGCTTCTGCAGGGACCCTTGCGGTGACTCTTCTGAACTTGAGTTTTTACAGGGACCCTTATGGTGGTCCTTCTCAACTTGGACTTCTGCGATGACCCTTGCAGTGGCCCTTCTCAACTTGAGTTTCTGCAGTGACCCTTGCAATGGCCCTTCTCTACTTGGACTTCTACAGGGACCCTTATAGTGGCCCTTTTCTACTTGAGTTTCTGCAGTGACCCTTGTGGTGGCCCTTATCAAATGTCATTTCTGCATTGACCCTTACGGCGTCCCTTCTCGACTTGGACTTCTACAGTGGCCCTTATGGGGTACTTCTCAAATGTCATTTTTACAGTGACCCTTGTGGTGGCCCTTCTCAACTTGGACTTCTGCAGTGACCCTTACGATGGCTGTTCTCAACTTGGACTTCTGCAATGGCCCTTGCGGGGCACTTCTCAAATGTCATTTTTATAGTGACCCTTGCGGTGACCCTTCTCAACTTGGACTTCTGCAGTGACCTTTGCAGTGGCCCTTCTTAACTTGGACTTCTGCGGTGGACCTTGCGCGGAACTTCTCAAATGTCATTTCTGCAGTGACCCTTCTCAACTTGGACTTCTGCAGTGACCCTTGCAGTGGCCCTTCTCAACTTGGACTTCTGCAGTGGCCCTTATGGGGCACTTCTCAAATGTCATTTTTGCTGTGCCCCTTGCGGTGGAGGCACCCTGGGGGTTCCTTCATATTTTTTGTTAGCTGAAGGGGGGTCTTTAAGGAACCCTCACCCATAAATATATTGGTCAAGCTTGAAACACCGTTCTACAAATACCATTTTGTTGAGGAGTACGAATAATGAAAAACTCATTTTTGATTCCCAATCCATCATAATAGCTATCCACTTTAGCTTTTTTAAATTCAGTGCCGCCGTCACTCATATGCCCAAATTGTACCTGCCATCTCGGAGGCACCAACCTCAGCCTGGATGATGGCCGAGGTAATAATGACTCAAGACTAACGATCAATAATCTTGTCCAGCTTACGATCGACCACGACCGACGTTACTAGTCACCCCTCAATTGGGCAACAACCAAGGTCTGCATGACTCATGGGGTCAGTTATCCATCAGGTCGTCCACAACCAACATCTCATCTACCTCATACATCAACCTCGGCTGGGCATCAGCCGAGGCTAGAAAGGGCTCATGGGTTCAACCACCCTTCAACATCATCATCGGCCCTAGCCAATATTGCAAGAACCATATGAGAATCAGCAGCCCTGGAGGCTCAGTATAAATTGTCAGGACAACATCGGCCCTGGCCGACGTTCCATATATATAACCTCGACCGGCATCCCAGCTAATGTCATCATATATTTTCCAGCTAAGGCAGGGGTCGTACCTCACAAACCTCGTACTCACCTAGGCCAAGGTTGGTACTATAGAAAGACCACCGAGTTTCTATGCATACATGTATGGCTTGAAGCACATGGACAAATCTTTTATAACTGAATCATTCCCTCCACGGGAGGGAATATTGAGGTCGTTATTACTTAGTTGAAGATTAGCCATGTGTCATCGTTTCACTGGCTGGATCTCCATGCACATGCTCATTGTATGCTTGGGGGGTACACTACACCCCCCAAACACTATATATAGAGGTCATCCTCTACCTTGTAAAGGGATTCGAAATTACAACCCTAGCTAAAACTCTGTCAAATTACATAGTAGAGAGAAAGCTTGAGAGATTGTATCCATGGCCATTAGTGCCTTATTTTAATGACCTTAATCACTCACTTGCACAGTGGACGTAGGCCTAATTGGCTGAACCACTTATATATTGGTGTTCATCCTCTTATACTCATCTTAATTTCTCACATTTAGTATACTCTTGTGCTGCTATATTTATCAGTGGTTTGAGCTTGCAAACACCTTAACGGGTGGTTCTATTTCCATCATCATCATTTTAGCGCCGTCTGTGGGAACGAGAAGTTGTCTTTCCTATTTTTCTGCTTGACCTCATCAGAGACTTTGGTGGTGAACCAGGCCTCCCCCTCGCGTGGAGCTGTTTCACCATTGAAAGAGATCCTTTAAGGTATTAAGCTCATCTTTGCAAGCTCTTTAGTTTTTACATATGGCATCGGAGTTACCACCACCTCCTCCACCATCTGATGCTGGAGGACCTAGTTCCAGCCAAGCACCACCGTAGTCCGTAATGGCTGAGGTGATAGCAGCCTTGAAGTCCTTAGCTGCGACGCAGCAAGCAATGAAGGAGCAATTTGCACAGCTCAGTCAAAATATGATGAGGCCACCTGGGCTCTCACCGGAGATGATTACTTTGATAGCTATTCAACCCTATCCTGAATCTAGGGGACCACCCCAAGCACCACAAAAGACCAGCCTACCCCTCAACGGAGTAGGGACGTTGCTGAACCTAGATGTTTACGTTTGGGGAGGTAAGGAAACCCTTGCCTTGAGGATAGGTATGACGATATGGAGGCAGAAGATGCTCCAGAAGATTACTGGGAGCCGTATGAGGTTTCGAACAACACCGTACGTCCTGTCCAGCAAAGCCGAGGTTATGGGAGCAGAAAATATGGTGGTTCCTAACAAAGAGGATCAGATTTTGATCGCTTGAGGAGAGGGTCGACCTTTGAAAGGCTCGGCCCAGTAAATGACCTGAGGCAGAGGCTATCCAGATCAAGAAGTATAGCAGGGTCACAAAGGGAAGATGGGGAACATCAGCCTGATCACGTCCGACCTCATCCAGGCCGAGACTGTGCTCAAAAGGTCAATAGCCGACATTATGCAGCGGCTGGGAACCCTCAGTCTACCCCTTGGAGGTGGCTGGGGACAGCCTCAGCCAGGTCGACGTTGCAAGGCCTTGGAATGACTCCATCAAATGCTTGGAAGAGAAGATAGGGAACCTCATCAAAAGCCGAGACCCATTATAAAGAGGGTTCTCAGAGGGTTCCCCATTCGTGGCAAGGATAGTGAACTTCCCAACCCCTGCCAAATTCAAACCACCTATGGTGTCTCCCAAGTATGATGGTAGTACCAACCTTATGTATCATATTGAGATGTACCGGTCTGCGATGAACATTTATTCAATCCCAGATGAGATGAAGTGCCGGGTTTTCTCTGGGACTTTGATGGGAGCTGCACACATCTGGTTTATCTCTCTTTCGAAGAACTCTATTGATAACTTTAAGGTCTTGGCTGAACAGTTAATTCATAATTTCTATTTTGGGGTAAGACCTCAAAAGAATACCACGCATCTATTGTATGTCAAATAAGGCAAGAACGATAGACTAAGAGACTACATTGCTAGATTCAATAAAGAAAAATTAGAGGTTGAAGATTATGAAGAGAATATAGCCAAGACATCCCTCATTAGAGGAATCCAGAAGGGGAAGTTGCTATGGAAGCATATGGAAGACCCTACCAAGTCTATGGCAGAGCTATTGGCAATTGTAGGAAAGGTCATGAATGCTGAAGAGGCTATGGCCGCGAAGTATGAGGATGAGAACGGAAGTGGCAGTGGGAAGTTCTAAAGAAATAAAGATGGAAAAAAGAGGTCTGTCGACGACAAGTTTGCACACTATACTCCTCTAACTGTGAGCTGCGAACACATCCTCAACGAGATCAAGAATGATCGGTCTCAGAGATGGACGAAGAAGCTGAAGGCTCCTCCACATAAGAGGAATAAGAACCCGTGGTGAGAGTTCCACCAAGACCACGACCATATGATAGACAAGTGCTTCGCTTTGAAGGATGAAATCGAGAAGATGTTGAAGTCCAAAAAATTGAGGAAGTATGTCGATGGCTAGTCTCCTAAGAGGGGAAGAGATGGCCCTAAAAAGAAAAGAAATGACAGGTGTCGAGATGAAACCCCAGCGAGAAGAGACGAGGACTCAGATGGTGATGATGAGGACGATACATACCTCCCACCGAAGGACGATAATGCCCCTGTAAAGAGGGTTGGAATGATTTCCTTCGGTGTTAACACCAAATGTGGAGGACTAGCAGGGGGTGGCTCTGAAGTAGCCGACCGTAAAGCTCATATGGCAGAGGCCAAGTCGGTGACAAAATAGAGGTTGTAAATCTGGTGTCTCTAGAGGCCAAGCAGAAGAGAAATAAGGTGTATATGGATACTCTTATAGTTGGGTTCTCCCGACTCGACTTCAAAGGTATCTTGTCTCCGCATGATGACCCATTTGGTAATAACAACAAGAGTGCATGGATGCGAGGTACAGAGAATTCTCATAGATGTAGGAAGTTCAGCAGACGTGATGTTTGGGCCCTATTTCAAGAGCCTAGGCCTCAATAGAGCTAGGTTGGTTCCCTATTATCATCTGTTGATGGGCTTCAGTGGTGAAAAGGTTGATCCGTTGGGCATGTATGAGATGGATGTGAGAATGGGAGACGAGTGGCCTAAGAGGTTGAACCCGAAGTTCAATTTTTTTGTTATGGATGGAAATGTCTTCTCTTCCTACAACCTCATCATAGGATGAGTTGCCCTTAAAGAGTTTGAGGTTGCGCCATCAACGGTCCACCAAATGCTAAAATTCTCGACCCCCTACGGGGTAGGGGAAGTGCAAGGTGACCAGACTACGACACGAGAATGCTACTTCAACTCAGCGGAAGAGAGAGAGGCACATAAGTGGGAAACGACAACATATAACATTAACACACTTGATCCTAGGGATGAAAAAAAATTAAAGAAAGGAGAGGATGCGGAAAAGGTAGAATCCACCGTCCTCAATGAGGACGAACCAAAAAAAACTGTCCAAATTGGCAAGGCCCTAAAACCCGAGATCAAAGAAGAGCTGATAAGATTTTTGAAAAAGAGGCAGAGTGTCTTCGCTTGGAGATACACAGACATGCCAGGCATCAACTCAGAGGTTATGTGACACAAACTCAATGTGGCTGAAGATGCTAAGCCAATCAAACAAAGACGAAGAGTTTACTTCAGGGAAAAGTATGATGTCATCAGGGAAGAGGTCAGAAAGTTAAAAGAGGCAGAATTCATCAGGGAGGGTATATACCCAAAGTGGTTATAAAACGCCGTCATTATGCCTAAAGCCAACGGAAAATGGAGGATGTGCGTAGATTTCACCGACCTGAACAAGTCTTGCCCGGAAGACAGCTATCCCTTACCTCAGATTTATTAGATGGTAGATGCCACAACAGGGCATGAACTTATGAGCTTCATGGACGCGTATTCAGGTTATAATCAGATATTTATGGATGCTGAAGATCCATAAAATACAACACTCATCACAGACAAGGGGACCTATTGCTATAAAGTCATGGTCAGCTTGAAAAATGCAGGGGCCACGTATCAACGTCTTGTAAATAAGATGTTTGAAGATGAAATTGGCAAGACCATGGAGGTATATATAGATGATATGTTGACGAAGAGATTGAAGGCCTACACTCATGTAGCCGACCTGGAAAGAACTCTTGACACCATGGACTTATACACGATGAAGCTCAATCCTGCCAAATGTGTCTTCAGAGTACGAGCTGGAAAGTTTCTTGAATTCATAGTCAACCAGAGGGGAATAGAGGCCAACCCTCAAGGCATTGCTTGATATAAAGACACCCAAAAGTATAAAAGACGTTCAGAGGCTCACTGGAAGAGTAGTTGCACTCAACAAATTTGTTTCCAGAGCTACGAAAAAGTGTCTTCCATTTTTTAAGGTGCTTAGAAAGGCCTTAGAATGGGACGAAGAGTGTGACAAGGCATTTAAATAGCTCAAGTCCTACCTTGGGTCCCCCTACTCTTATCTCGGCCCATTCTGGGGGAGAAGTTGTATGTTTATCTAGCAGTCTTAGAGTTAGCTATAAGCGCAACCATAGTACGGGAAGCCGATGGGATAAAAAGGCCTGTATACTTCAATAGTAAAGCCCTTTAGTGGCTTGAATAGAACTATCCTCGGATGGAGAAATTGGCCTACGCTTTGATAAAAGCTTCTAGGAAGATGAAACCATATTTCCAAGCCCACTCTATGGTCATCCTCACTGACTCCCCACTAAGGCAAGTCCTCCACAAGCTTGAGAAGTCAGGCAGATTGATGACCTGTGCCATCGAGTTGGGAGAGTATGAACTTATTTATTAACCTAGGGTGGCCATTAAAGGGCAGACACTCACAGACTTTGTTGCTGAGTTCACATGGGAAGAGGCTGAGACTGAGAATATCCCAGAGATCGCAGAAGAATCAAATAGTAACATCTTTCGAGACCCGAAAGAGGTTGTGTCCAGTAGAGCCAGAAGAGGAATAGTTGAGAATGAGGAAGATAGGTACCTTTTTAAGCAAGGATTCCTATCATAGGGGAACTTCTCTTCGGATAAAGATGTTTGGAACCTCTTTGTTGATGTGTCTTCTTACGAAAGTGGAACTGGTGCAGGGCTGATACTGTCAGCTCTGGATAGTACCGACGTTGAATATGCGCTTGTAAAGGGGGCTTGGAGGTAATCCTGAGATTAAGGATAATCCACCCATTAGCAACAGTGTTTGGAATTAAGATAGCGTGTCAGCTTAAGCGAGGCAGCTCAAGCGTGGCAGCTTGGCGTGGCAACTCATACTTTAGCTTGTGGATTACTTAGTCATATTGTATCTTTGTTTATATTGTCTATGAGCTATAACGATTGTAATAATGTAATGAGAATAATGAATCTGTGTGAGGTCGAATGGTACTCGCGAGGGACCAGGCTTGGCAGGGCCTGGGAGAGCTTCCATGCTCTATCGAACGACCTCACTGTGGGAACTTTGGAGGGACTTGGTTTGGAGGATTGAGAAGTGGGGCATCATTGGGGCTTGTCCTGACTGTCTTAGATACACCTGGTAAAACACCAAAAAACCCTAACCGTGGAACCTCGGGCAAAGAAGCTTGGAGTTCCATCGGGCGTTGAGCTGTGAACCAAACATCCCTCTACTTAATGTCACATCTACGGTAGGTGATGTCACTAGATAGATAAATAATGTCAGACCTGCACTTGAGTAAACCATCATAGTATTTGGGGCTGTCAGGCAGTTGGTGAGCCACCTCCATGACAACAGTCCCCTGCCACACAGTGGTTAGGCAAAAGGCATGTCTTGGCATTTAATGTTTATGACATGGAGACAACTAGTGCATCAGACATTTAATGTTGTGACATAAAGTGTGAAGGAAGTCTTTTCATAGTCTTTAATGACTGAGTTTCCTCGGGGGTGGTGTGGGGGGGCTATTTAAGTACCCCAACCACCTTTGAGGAAAGGGAACCTTTTTTGGGAGAGTTCATGTTCTTTTGAGAATCAAGGAGTTATTGCTAGAGAGAGTTATTACAAACCAGCTGGTTTCACCCACTCACCATTATTATTAATCACGAAGCTTTTAATACTTGACAGAGAGAGAGAAGGGGCGTTTTTGGTGTGTTTCTACCTGCCTACCAAGGTGTATCTAGGATGCTTACTTCTCTCTCCCTCTAGATTAGTCATTTCTAAGTTCATTATTATTTCCCGAGTTACACACGAGAGATTTGTGAGTTTAAACTGAGTCTTATCTTCATTGAACTTGTGTCTGGGTGTTCTATTGCTAATCTAAGGCTTTGGCCCATCAGATTATCATTACCATACTCAAACAGGGGTTACGCCTCCATCTATAATCTAAAGTGCCCTCTTACATTTGGCGACTCTGCTGGGGAGGCATTCTCCTAGGTAAGGAGTATGGCGCAAGATAATGCTACTCGAAGACTCAACTTTATTGATATCCAATGTAATGAAGAACAGGTCGCGAGGGATCAAGAGGCCCTAAGGGATAGGGCTCCTAGAGTAGAGGTACCTCTAGTTCCGACGACGTCAGGCGTCCCAGGGGCGACAAAACCTTCCACGAGCGTGGGGTTGGGACCCGCCCAGATTGCGCTCCTCATGAGAAAGTTTCATGAGTTTTTACAAACTCCAGTAGCTTCAACTATGATGGGAGGATTGGAGGCTAATGCTTTCATAACACCAGGGGTAGCTCCAATGGCCCCACCAGGTGCAGGCATTGTGGGAACAATCCCAGCAAGCGTACCCTCTGTTGTGAATCCAATATTGGGAACCTCAGGAGTTTCAATGGCACCACCGGTAACGTTTGTTTCAGTTGCAACCGGCACTCAGCCCGTGGCCCCGCTGCTGGTTTCCGCAGTTACATCTCCCATGGAGGAAATGAGAAAAGAGATGCAGAAAGAGATGTTGAAGTTCATGCAAGTTTCCTCGCAATCAGCTGGCGAGGTGGCTTCGGTTTATGATGACTTTTGAACACCTTATCCTCAGGAATACAATGATGAGCCTTACCCAAAGGACTATATTCCCCCCATCTTTGAAAAATATACAGGGAAAGGTGGAAACCCATAGGAGCACATTAAGCATTTTGTTGAACACTTGGGAGCACATTGGAATGATAAGAAGCTTAGATTGAGGGGGTTTTCCAAATCCCTAACCGATAAGGCATGCACCTGGTACTCCCATTTGACTCCCAACAGCGTTTCTACGTGGGAGGAGATGCATGTATTGTTTGTCCAAAAGTTCTTTCTGGCAGAAGATGAGTTCACCTTGACCCAACTTGGTAGGGAGAAGCAAAGACCTGGGGAAGAGGTGGTGGCCTATGTTCGAAGATTCAGGGAAAGGTCCCTCTATGTAAGGGAGGAGGCCAAAGAGTCCAAGTTACTGCAGATTTGTGCTGAGGGACTGCTTCCTGAATACATCTGCCATCTTATCAACGAGACGCGCGAGGGGACTTTTGTGGCATTCTTAAAAGCGGAGAGAAACATCCCTTTGGTGGTGAGACCTAATCCGGTGGTAGCGCCTATGATGTTCAGGCAGCCGATGCAACCCGCGGGGGGGAGGTCTTAGCCCCTACGGGTAGGGTACGGCGAGGGGGAAGATAGGGGAAAAGCACTAAAGAGGGACAACAAGAGGAAGTTCGAAAGAGACAGGGAGGATCCACCATCATTGCCTTGTACGGTGGAAGAAGCTGTCAGTTGTTACAATGCAATGGTCCAAGGGGGGACGGTCTATAAGCCAAAGGATGTCCCCATCGAGGAGCCCGATACGACGATGAAGGCAGATCCAAGGTATTGCCAGGTTCATCGAAGGATCCAGCATCTGACATAAAGTTTCTTCACACTAAGAAGGATTATTGACAAATACGTGAAGGTAGGGACATTGCAAATCCCTCCATAGGACGTCAACAACAACCCACTACCCGCACATGGGGCTAATCTCGTGGTGGCCTATGATGAGGAAGCAGAGAAAAGAGATAGGGATGAGTATGAGGAAGCTTTGGAGATTTACACCAGGGGACTGGCTAACGATGATGCAAGCGCCAAGGATGTGGAGGACATATATGATGTCGAAGGCGATGAGGTAGACCCGACCTTAGAATATTGGGCAGTTTTAAAATCCCTGAAGTTCACTTGGTTCTTCGAACAAGTGGGGATTCCAAAGGAGAGTAGGTTGGAGATAACCCAGGTGATACTTAGTATTTTGAAAAAGAACGGTATTTTGAAAAAGAACGCGGTCCCTTCGCTGAGATGGAAGGGACCTATGGCCAGGTTGGTGAGAAGGTTTTTGTCGGAGGTAACCTTCAGTGATGCATATAGGGCTGTGAGGTTCCCTCACAACATGCCATTATATGTGACCGCCAGGGTCAACGGAGTTAGCTTCGCAAGGACTCTTATGGATGGGGGAGATTCCATCAATATCATGCCGATCAACTCCTTCCATGATGCCAATATTCCAGAAGAAAGGCTGGTCCCCATGCCTTTGGTGATTTCGGGGAACGATAATCAATCTTCCATGTCCATTGGGTACGTTAACATTGGGATTGTAATGGGAAATCTGAGTTCCCATATCAAGTTCCACGTAATAGAGAGTGCAACTTCCTATCATCTGCTAATAGGAAGGGTGTGGATGCACAACCAAGGCCTAGTTCCTTCTACATACCACCAATGTGATAAAGCGAATGTCAAGGGCACAAAGGTGACCATTGGGGATACAAAGAGGCCCTTCGCTGTTGAAGAGGCTCACTTGGTAGACACAGCGTTTTACACAGAGTTAGAGGAAGATGTCCGGGTTTTGACAAGAAGAATGGAAGGAGCATGGGTTCCCTCAATCTGAGAAAGGATGGGGCCCTTAAACGAATAGAAGAAGGAGGTTGCGAGTGGCACAAGGGAAATAGAAGAAGAAGCTCACCAGGTGGCCCCTCGTCCCCAAGGCATCTCGAAGTAGCTTAAAGACAGAATGAGGCCCAGAGTAGACCCGATAGAGCATGAGGTTCAACGGCAGAGCGTGCTGAGCCGATTATCAGGAGAAAAAGTGGCCGAAGCTTATAGAAAGAAGAAGAGGAAGGATACCACCACTATTAACAGTCAATGCAAGAAAGTCGTTACTGAGGAAGGAAAGGTGGTGTATCGATTGTAACGGTGTGAGCAAGCGGCCGAAGCTGAGGATGAGGTTGACCCGATATATGAATGTTTTTTGGTAGATCAACGGGGGACGTTCATGGTGATAGACAATTCTAGCATACAGGAATTTGTGGAAGAAGTCACCGAGGAACCAGATTACATGGCAAATAAGCCAAAGCCCCAGGCGCAAGAGTTAGAGCAATTGAACCTCGCAAAAGAAGGAGAAGATCCAAGACCCATCTTCATCTCGAAGGATCTCAGCAATCAGAAAGGAGAGACCTTGGTCGAATTGATTCTGGAGTTTATATATGTCTTCGCATGGAAATACACTGAAATAGAAGGGCTGGATGAGGAAGTAAGCTGCCACAGGTTGAGCGTAATGCCGTCAGCCATTCCAGTGAAACATGCAACAAGAAAGTACAAGTCCGAGATGGATCTGAAGATTAAAGAAGAGGTCCAGTGCCTGCTAATGACAGGGTTCATCGTACCAATACAACACCCACTCTGGCTATCCAGTATTGTCCCAGTGGGAAAGAAGGACCAAAACCAGATAAGGATCTATGTGGACTTCAGAGATTTGAATAAATCTTATCCTAAAGATGAGTTCCCTCTACCCTCCATCGATAGCTTGTTAGACGCAACGGCTGGTCATGAGATGTATAGCTTCATGGATGGGTATATGGGGTATAATCAGATCAAAATGGACCCCTCAGACGCAGAGAAAATGACATTCAGAACCCCGTTGGGTAACTTCATGCACAGGGTGATGCCGTTCGGCCTCAAGAACACCGGGCCGACTTATCGGAGAACGTTGATGGCTATTTTTCATGACTTCTTCCACAAATTTGTAGAATTCTATGTGGATGACTTGGTCATCAAATCAAAGGAGGAGGGGTCCCACCTGAGCGATTTGAGGAAGGTGTTTTCTCGTTGTAGAAGGTATAAGTTGAGGATGATCCCGTTGAAGTGTGTTTTTGGAGTAACGAGTGGGAAATTATTAGGCTTTGTGGTTGATCAACAAGGGGTGCAAATAGACCAGGATAAAAAACGGATGATCTTGGAAATTCCAAGCCCTAGAACGGCGAGGGAGTTGAAGAGCTTCCTCGGTAAAGTCTCCTATCTTAGGAGATTTATGCCTGGATTGGCCGAAGTAGCACATCCGCTGATGCAGCTGTTGTGAAAAATCACGAAGTTCAGGTGGGAGGAGGTTCACCAGTAGTCTTTCGCTGGGCTGGATAAGCTGCTGGTTTCACCACAGACCATGGTTCCCCCATGGGCAGGAACACCGTTGCAGCTATATCTCACATCTACGACGAGGTTCGTCGGAGCATTACTGGCACAAGAAATTGATGGGGAAGAACGACCAGTCTACTACCTCAGTAGAATCATACATGGGCCAGAGATTAGATATAGCAGCCTAAAAAGGCATTGTTTAGCCTTAGTCTTTGTAGCACAAAAACTTAGGCATTATATGCTGTCTTTTACGATTCATATTGTAACTAGATGCGATCCTATTAAGTATTTGTTGGCAAGAACTATATTGATTGGTAGGGGAACTAGGTGGTTCCTCATCCTCTCAGAATATGACTTGAAGTGTGTAATCCCTCGCGCGATCAAGAGCCAGGCGTATGCCGATCTATTGGCAATTTTTCCATCAGGAACGTTTGAACAACCTAAAGAAGACATTCCAGGAGATGACCTACAAGCCAATTATCTAGATGCAACTGAGGAGGAGTGGACGATGCAGTTCGATGCATATTCGACAAAAAAGAAGGGAGGGGCAGGGGTTATTCTTTAAAAAGAATGGAAGAGATTTGCCTTTCCTACAAGTTAGATTTCCCTTGTTCCAATAACGAAGCAGAGTACGAGGCATTAATACTAGGGTTACTAGAGGCTCTTCGAAGGGGAATTCGTTCACTCTGCATTAAGGGTGATTCGAGCTTAGTGATCTAGTAAGTAAATGGAGAATATGCATTGAAGTACATGAACCTGGCACCATACAGAACGATCATTCAGAGACTCCTCAGCTAGTTCCATCAAACTAAGATCAAGAGACATCCCAGAATGATGAACCGCCATCCAGATGCGTATACAACTATTGACCAGAAAATGGTCATGAGGGGCGATACAACTATCATCACGATCCAATGAAGAACAGCTCCTTCGGTGGTACAATCAATTCTACCAATGGGGGAGGACGCGGACTGGAGGGGAGAGATTAGGAAGCAACTGGAGTTTGTAGAAGGGGCAATGGGGCTAAGAGAGTTCGCCCAATATTTTACAAACCAGGGAAATCTCTACTTCAGAAATTCAGGGGGATGGTTATCAAGATGTATTGACCCAGAAGAAACAGAGCGAAGGTTAAAGAAAACACATGAGGATCACTACAAAACAACTGAAGTACCTCTTTATAGGAGAATTCAAAGAGAGGGATATTTCTAGCCTAGAATGAAGAAGGACGCGGCGGAGCTACAATGGAGGTGCGATAAGTGTCAACTTTTTTTTGAAGCAGTTGAATGTCATTTTTTTGAAACTCAGGCCGACTTGAGGCAACCCTATATCGACTTCATTTTAGATGGAGTTATCCCAACAGAAAAAATTAATGCGATGTGACTAAAACGAAGGGACCCAAGGTTCTATATCCAGGAGGGGAAACTCTACCGAAGGGGATACTTCAACAGACCATTGTGTTGCATTACGAAGGAAGAAGCAACTGAGGTCCTCAAATAGGCACATGATCCAGCTCACATAGGAGGGACCAAGTTGTATGATCAGTTGATGACGTTGGGGTATTATTGGCCAACGATGGAGAAAGACTTCACTGAGTTCGTTCGAAAATGTAAAGCTTGCCAACTACTTGGAAACATGATCCATGCCCCATCGGTGGACTTACACTCTCTGGCAACGCCTTACCCTTTTCACACTTGGGCGTTTGACCTGGTGGGGGCAATACATCCTTATTAGAGGGGGAAGATATGGATACTAATTGCAACGGAGTGCTTTACAAAGTGGGCTGAGGCAATACCACTCAGAAGGGAAACGACTGGGGTGGTGAGAAACTTCAATAGATATCGATCATGATACCTTTGTGTATTTTGTAACGTATCCAATTTAGGAGAAATAATTAATGAAGAGGTTGATATTGATGCCCTTTTCCATCTCTAAATATGTCCTTAGGAGTAGTAGGCCTTAAATCTTTTTATATATGATCCATCCAAAGTAAGCAGTGTGTGAGCACTTATAGAGATGAAAACGCAATAAACTATGAGAGAAATCAAGTTCTTTATCCTCTACCCTTTATAAAAATATGAATAGTGTTTTCCTCTCTCTCTCTCTCTCTCTCTCTCTCTCTCACACACACACACACACACACACACACACACACACACTTAGGTTTGATGATAATGGTTTCACCACTTCCCTAGACCCATATATATGTGCTTGAAATGAGTTTAGGTCGACTTGGGTTTCATGAGAGTTTGATTTTCTACCCAATAAATGGACTATATTAGAGACCTAACTTTAAGAACTAAATTATCTTCCATATAGAAAATATCATATCACACCTTGCGATATTTTCTTCTTTGTTTTACTAAAATTAATTCAATCAAATAATTACATTCGGACTCCAACTTAATTATCTCATAATTAGTCGAATAATGAGGATATTGGTTATAAAATTGTATAGAACATAATATGATTTTCCACATAAAGCATATAATACCCGCATGGTGAAATTTAATTCCCTGCTAATAGATTTTCACTAATATCTTATTTATTCATTGATATAAAACTTAACTTATTTGATACTCTATCGAATATAGATCCATTGGAAATATATACTAGTGGAATCAAGACATATAAGTTGATTAATGTGTATCACAATACTGGATATTTCCTGGATGCAGATTCCTATAGAATATGATCTCAAACATACCCATATAATGATTGCCCAATTTACAAAGACTTTGACCCAAATAAATTTAATCTCACCCATGGAAAAAGAAATAATTATGAACATTCCAATTCTCATAATCCTTGGGATTAAGAATCTATGCACCCCTTGTAAACTTTATAAGAAATTTATTGTAGCTAGAACCTAGACTTGAATCTCACATGTGATCTTGTTCAATACATTCATGATGTACCATTACAATCCTCCTTAAACTATCAGATCATTTCCTAAACCATCAAACAAGTTTCTATAGTCAAGATAAACTACTAGTAATATACTCGCATATTTACTGATAAGATGTCAACTCCTTATGTAGGTTGTTAAATGGTTAATTACACTACAACTAAAATTCTAATCTTATGTGATTACGACAAATCCAACTCACTAAAATTCCTACTAAGTCCAATTGACCAACATACATTGAATGTATTTAAATCAAATATAAGGAATTACCATAAACATGATTCTTATTACAACCTAACACTACTATATTAAAATAACAAATGGCATTTGTAATTTGAAGAATAAAACCCCAACAAACTCCAATTTAGTCTTCAAGCCAATCTAATGCCCAATTTGTCTACTTGACAGTTAGTAGTCCAGTTATAAAAGGATTAACATGCTGTTATGTGGTGAAGTCTTGGTCACATATTTATTCCCTCCCTTGTTTGATCCCTCAAACTATGTGATACATACGCTTAATGTTCTTATTTTTTCCATGGATCATGGTTCTCTATAACTTTCATTCATTCTTAGTTCAGGTTCGATTGCACTAAAAGAATCTCACAAAATTTAATTAGTAAGTTCCCTATTCGAATAGCTTAGTTAGTTTCCTATGAAGTGGTAAAAACTTTGGCCTCTATGGTTGAATCAACAATAAATTATTTATTTAATCATCCAAATAATGAATCCACCTCCTAGAGTAAACACATATCCCATGGTTTAAATCATAGGATCCTTATCTAACTAAAAATTTGAGTCTTTGTACCTTAATGGTATAAGACTATCTGTTGAGTAAACAAACACAAAATATCTAGTCCTTTTTAGGTACTTGAATATGATTTACTACAGTCCAGTGCTCCTCACCCATAGTACACTAGAATATGTTGACCGAGCTAATGACAAAGAAGAGCTTTGGTTTTTTACACAATATAGCATACATAAGACTGCCCACTACCGAGGCATAAGTTATATTCCTTATCATCTATCTGATAAAGTGTATTAAGGTTGTAATCCTTATATAGAGTGATTCCATTCCTAAAAAGGAAAAATCATCTATTAGAATCTTGAATGGTAAACTTTGAGAGCACATCATCGATATAGATTCCTTAGGATAAGTCTAACATCCTATTTATCCTTTCTAGAGAAAGATTCATCCCAGGGACGTGATTGGCTTGTCCTAATTTTTCATATGAAGTTACCTTAATAATCACACCCTTATGTAAGATAATATAACCACCTCATTCCCCATTAAGATAATATCATCCAAAAGATTATAGAAAAAACACATTTTTATCATGCTTCTTATTCAAACTAGAATTATTCGGTCTTTTATCAAAATCAAAAGAATGATCGCATCATTAAATATAAATGTTCCAAGACCTTGATGTTATCTTAAGTCCATAAATATACCTCTTAATCAAACACACTTTGCTTTTCTCAACTTATTATTATGAATCCTTTGGGTTACACCATATAGATGCACTCGTCAAGATCACCATCCAAAAATGTAGTTTTAAAGTTAAAAGAATATCGATAGACTTGATAATGGATATCAGCGATGTTGATACCAAATTTATTCTGCTGACGTGGACCAATTATGTGGAGACACGTGTCAATCTACATGGCACTCACAAACACTTTTTGAACAACACCTTGACTCCGAGGAACTCAACCTCCCCGACCAACTCAGGCGCTCCGAGCAACAAGTGTTCTCCGAGGAACTCCATTGTACCGAGAAACTCATGAATACCGAGCTACTTAGGCGGTCCGAGCAGCTTAGGCGGTCTGAGCTGCATCTCGTACAGAGCATTCAAATCCGGATAATTAAGAGAATGACTGCGCATTAAATGCTCATTATTATCACACAGACGCAGACGCCTATTGGACAACTATGTATTATTCTTTCGTTTGTACCACCTCAAGGCTATAAATACATTGTAACCTCCTCATTAGAAGGGGACTCGGAATTTCTTGGTAAACCCATTATCGAGAATTCTGCAAACAGTCAGCAATAACACAAACAGTGGACATAGGCCATTCTTTCAAGGCTGAACCACTTCAAAATCTTTTGTCTTGTTTATTTTTATCTGTGATTAAAGAATTAGGTCAAATCTAGTTTTTTACATCAACATATTGGCGCCGTCTGTGGGAAACGACTGTAATTATCATTTTTCACTAAAACAATTCATCACCAATAGCTGATAATCCTGAATCCAGTAATCGAGACGCTGAAACCCCCCCAAATCCATCCACTCCTCCAAGTGTCCAAGATCTGGATGGAATAATGGCTAATTTGGCTCAGGGCCAGACCGCCATGCAAGAAACCATGCGATAACTCATGCAAACTATCCAGGGTGGAGAACCCGCCCAATCAGGACAACAAAGCATTTAGAGAAATATCCGATTGCCTTCTTCGCGAACTAGACGAAGGTCACTCCCGAAATAATCTCATTCTAGACGCACCGATTAATATCATACTGAGAGATCCAATAATCCTTTTTATCATCCTGGAAGGACTTCCTCGGTACGAGCTACAAACACTCAACAAAACATCACTCTATCTCCAGAAAGGACCAGTGCTCTTGAAAGATTGAGTAGAGTCTCTCCCTTTGATCATTTAGGTCCTAAGAGGAATAAAAGTCCCCCTAGGATGGTGTCGAGGAACTCTCAACGATCCTCTGATTTAAAGGAAGGTTCTGCCCAATCCCAACCAGCTGCTCGTCGTGAAAGATCCCAAGAGGCAAATTCAACACGATCATTTGCTCAGACCAATAGGCTCGAGGAGGGAAATGATGCATGGAAGGGATCTATTCAGAGGCTAGAAAATAGACTAGGGGAAATGGTTAAGGCCAAAAATCCTCTACAAAGAACTTTTGTCGAAGGGACACATTTTATCCAAGCAATTATGGATTTTCCCACACCATCAAAGTTCAAAGCACTTGTTGTGACTCCTAAATATGATGGAAAAACTGACCCTATCCTTCATATAGAATAATACCAAGCTGCTGCCGATATCTATGCCGTGCCAGACGAGATAAGATGTAGGGCATTTTCAGGAACTCTCACTGGATCTGCTCAAATATGGTACAACAATCTTCCTCGAGGAAAGATTGCAACATTCTTTCAACTTGTCGAGCTCTTTATTAGAAACTTCTATTTCGGAGCAAAACCAGTTAAATGAGTAGCACACTTATTAAATGTTAGACAAAAAGCAGGTGAGAGTACCAGGGATTATATTACTCTTTTCAATAACGAGAAGCTCAAAGTTATTGATTACGAAGAAAAGACAACAATTACTGCTCTAATGAGTGGACTATTGCCAAATAAATTGTACTACACTTTGGCCAAATATCCACCTAGGACCATGTCAGAATTAATGGCAAAAACAGCCAAAATCATGAATGTCGAGGAAGTTATGGCTGCAAAAAAGAACATGGACACTAAGGAGACCAAGATTGAGGGTGATAATGCTGAGAAGAAAGAGCAGAAGAATAATGGTGGTAACAAGCAGTCAAAAGCAAAGCAAGCATTGGAACAGTTGAAGAAATTTGGAAACTATACTCCTTTGAAGGTAGATATAAACCATGTTCTGGAATAGATCAAGAACAGCGAGGAGTTAAACTGGCCTAAAAAAATGAAGACAGATCCTGACAAGAGGGATAAGGCCAAATATTGCGAGTTCCATACAGACCATGGTCACACGACCAAAAATTGCATAGCTCTTCAGAATGAAATTGAAGCACTCATCAGACGAAGAAAGCTAGCCAAGTATGTTGATCGCAAAAATGAAGGAAAGAACAACAACTGAGCGAGACAAAGATCTAGATCTCCTCATCGAGCAAAAGATGACAAGAAAAGAGATCATGAAGATGATCCAGAAGATGACCCCGATCTCCCCAAAAGGCCAAGACAGCCAGAACGTGAGGTATTTTCAATTCGTTTTGGATCATTTGATTGTAATGTTATTACAGGTGGAGATGTAGGAGGTGGAGACCTTACTGCAGAAAGGAAAGCTTACCTCAATGAGGCTCAAGTTTATTCATATATTCAGCAAATAAATCTAGCTCGGGATTACCGCCTGAGGAAGGTAAACAAAGAAAAACTGGTCATTGGTTTCTCCAAGAACGACCTCGCAGGTGTGCTATATCCTCATGATGATCCATTAGTGATCAAAATGAGGATGAATGAAGTAATGATCTCAAGAGTACTGGTGGATAATGGTAGCTCGGCGGATATCATGTTCTACTCATGCTTTGACAGCTTAAATTTAAAATTATCTCAGTTGGAGCCTTATCACAGGCCCCTCCTCGGTTTTACTGGCGAGAAAGTTTTTCCACTTTGGATGATAAAGTTGGATATGTTCATCGGTACATGGCCTGCTTGTTGAACAGAAAGAGTGCGCTTTTTTGTGATGGATAAAAATGTCCAATCAGCTTATAATATCATCATGGGAAGGGTAGGTTTGAAAAAATTCGAGGCAGTACCATCTACAGTACATCAATGTTTAAAATCCCCAACTAACTTTGGAGTAGGAGTGGTGAAGGGTGACCAAAAAGTAGCTCAGGAATGCTATTATTCGTCTTCCGAGCAAGAAGAGCACGAAGAATCCAAAAAGAAGACTACTACTTATCAGGTTGATGAGATAGAAGATGCAGAGATTAAGACTTTAGACCCAAGAGATGAGTCTCAGCTCGTTAAGGGTCAGGTCATGGAGGCTACTGAAAATATTATTCTGGACGACGAGCATCCGAAACGAACAACTCAAATTGGTGCTTCACTAGATGTGTCAATAAAACAAGAGCTGATAGCGTTTTTAAAAAGCAAAAAACAAACTTTTGCATGGAGCCACGAGGACATGCCAGGTATAGACCCAAATTTCCTATGTCACGAGCTTAATGTGAATAAGGAGATCAATCCAGTAAAATAAAGAAGAAGAGTCTTCAGCCTCAAAAATAACCAAGCTATACAAGAAGAAGTCGATAAGCTCCAAAAAGCCTATTTTATTCAGGATGTCAAATATCCTGATTGGCTAGCTAATGTGGTGATGGTGAAGAAGAAAAATAACAAATGGAGGATATGTGTAGACTTCAACGATCTCAATAAGGCATGCCCAAAGGATCATTTTCCTCTTCCCCGAATCGATCAACTGGTGGATGCTACCTCGGGGCACGAATTGCTGAGTTTTATGGATGCTTACTCTGGTTACAATCAGATTAAGATGAAACCTGAGGACAGGGAGAGTACCTCTTTTATTACCCCTAGGGGAACTTATTGTTATAATGTTATGCCTTTTGGATTGAAAAATGCAGGTGCAACATATCAACGGCTGATAAACAAGGTGTTTGAAGAGAAAATCAGTTACAATATGGAAGTTTATGTTGACGATATATTGATGAAGAGTAAGAAAGCTGCTGATCATCTAATTGACTTAGGCCAGACCTTTGATCAACTAGATAAATATCAAATTAATTTGAACCCTACCAAATGCATATGCAGAGTACGAGAAGGCATGTTCCTCGGGTATATTGTCAACCAACGAGGAATTGAAGCAAACCCTGAAAAGATCAAGGCTCTATTGGGACTACGATCTCCAACGACGAAGAAGAAAGTGCAAAGTCTCACAGGGCGAGTTACAACACTTAATAAATTTGTATCACGAGCAACTGATAGATGCCTCCCATTATTCAAAACACTTCGAAAAATCTTTTAATGGAATGATGAATGCGAGAAGGCCTTTCAAGAGTTGAAGCAATACCTGGGAGCACCTCTATTGTTGTCCAGGCCAGTGATGGGAGAAAGACTATACTTGTATCTGGCAGTCTCAGAAAACGCAGTAAGCTCGGCGTTGATAAGAGTGGAAGATGGAGTGCAAAAACCAATCTATTACACAAGCAAGGCTTTCCGAGGAACAGAGATCAGATATCCAAGGATGGAAAAGTTAGCACTGGAATTTATCGAAGCAAGTAGAAGAATGAGGCCGTACTTCCAAGCTCATACTCTAGTTGGGTATACAGACATGCCATTAAGGCAAGCTTTACACAAACCAGAGAAATCAGGAAGATTAATGTATTGGACTGTAGAGTTGGGTGAATACGACATAATTTATGAGCCTATGCTGTCACTTAAGGGGCAAGCAGTGGCAGAGTTTATTACAAAATTCACCTATCTAGATACCTCCGAAGAGAAGAAGTTGGATACCGACCAGCCTGTGGATGTTACAGGATCATTAAACTTAAACCCCAACCAACTTAAGTCGGTAGACGAGCAAGAGAAGATGGTCGACAAGAAGCAAGAAGTGCTAGAGGAGGATATAAGGAAGCATCAAATATTTCACCAAGGAACTTTGTCTGACCAAGAGTTTGATAATGAGATACGTATGTGGAATTTATATGTAGATGGTTCTTCGTGCACTACAGGCAGTGGAGCAGGGATTATTTTAAACAGCCCAGATGAAATCGATGTGGAGTATGCTCTGCGCTTTCAATTTAAACCCTCTAATAATGAGGCTGAATATGAAGCTATGATTGCAGGTCTTAGTTTAGCAAACACCATGGGGGCAGAGAAGGTCATTGTATTCAGTGACTCACAGTTGATCATAAATCAAATGCTGGGAGTGTACGTAACAAAGGGAGAATTGATGATCAAGTATTATGCGAAAGTAATGGAGATTGTATCGAGCTTTAACGCTGTATAATTAATTAGAACACCAAGATTGGAGAATGAAAGAGCAGATGCTTTAGCTCGATTAGCCTCAGCCACACGCACCGAGCTATAAAGAATAATCGCAATAGAAATTTTGCCTAGCAGGAGCATCGATGAAGATCTGATGATGAACTTTATTACCCTTGATTTAGGACCATCTTGGATGGATCCCATCAGGGCATATATTGAAGAAGGGGTTTTACCAACTGATAAACCCACAGCCAAGAAACTGAAGTTTAAAGCTGCTCATTATGTATTAAATAATGGTATTCTATATAGACGAGGAATTATAGCAGGATTGCAAAGATGTGTGCATCCCTCCGAGGTGAAAGACTTGATTGAAGAGGTCCATGAAGGGTCCTGTGGAGCCCAAGTAGCAGGTCGGATGCTTTTGCAAAGAATAATGACGCAAGGATACTACTGGCCAACGATGAGGGCTGATTGTATGGCCTATGCCAAAAAATGTGACAAATGTCAACGCTTCTCCTCTATCCGAAGAACTCCCCAAGCATTGTTAACACCCATTACTTAGCCTTGTCCATTTGCCATGTGGGGAATAGACTTCGTCGGGCCACTCCCAATGACCAGAGGAAGGTTCAAAAACCTCATAGTCGCTGTGGATTATTTTACTAAATGGGTAGAAGCTGAACCTCTTATTGATATGACTTATGATAGGGTATATCAATTTATTTCGAAGAATATCATTTGTAGATATGGTCCTCCCCATGCATTCATTACTGATCATGGAACCCAATTTGACAACGAGGAGTTTGATGCATATTGTCATCAGTCAAACATATTGAAAACCCACTCTGCACCAAGCCATCCCTAGACCAATGGACAAACTGAGGTGACAAACCGAACGCTGCTGAATGGTTTGAAGAAAACACTGGATGATGTGAAGGCAAATTAGATCAATGAGCTACATTCTGTGCTGTGGACTTATCGTACTACACCACGAGTAGCAACAGGAGAATCTCCATACATGCTGGCATTTGGAAGTGAAGCTGTTATACCTGCCGAGTTGGGCCTCCCCACACATAGGGTGCTGAATTTCAATTCTCTTATCAGTGACTTGATGAGAATATTAGACTTGGATATGCTCGAGGAAGTTAGAGAAGAAGCGGCAATCAGGAATGCTGCATACCAACAACGAACAACTTTGTTTTACAACAAGAGGGTAAAAAAGTGTGATTTGAAGGAAGGAGACTACGTGCTAAAGAAAGTAATTCAAAAGCACAATAAATTAGAAGCTAACTGGCATGGACCCTACAGAGTAACAAAAGTTGTTCGTCCAGGAACCTACAGGATTGAAACCTTGGAGGGGGGAAGAATTTAAGAATGCATGGAATGCAGAACATCTACGCAAGTATTATCAGTAGTTGGGATTCCTATGTAAATGAAATTTTCTTCAGTATGAATAAAGTGTTGAAATTTTTATCCAATTCTCTCCTTTTGATTCAATTTTTTCGGAGTATTAGTGCTACACACTACGCATCAAGTTCAGAACAAACCCCCCCCCCCCCCCCCAACTACGGTTGGTCGGTCCACCAACTACGGTTGGTCGGTAAAATAAAACCCCCCAACTACTGTTGGTTGGTCCACCAACTACGGTTGGTCAGTAAAATAACCCCCCAATTACGGTTGGTCGGTCCACCAACTACGGTTGGTCGGTAAAATAAAACCCCCGAACTACGGTTGGTCAGTGCACCAACTACGATTGGTCGATAAAATAAAACCCCCGAACTACGATTGTTCGGTCCACCAACTACGGTTGTGTGACACCTCGACTAATTAAATACCGGGTAGCTACCCCTTTATTAAATCAATACAAAATGCCAAGTTGATTCAGTTAAAATCATCACTGTCGAAAACATTTTTTTTTTAAGATTACTAACCACCTAGTATTCAAAAAGTAAGTTGCTAAATTTTAAATTAAGTCTGATTAACATGCAATACAAGAATAATGGAAGAACAACATAATCCATTCACCATAACGAAGTAATAAAATAACCAACAAATAGTAATAAGTCCGGAGGAAAAAATCCTCACAACAATCCCACGAATGAAATAATAACATAAGTCTGAAATCCTGAATTAATTACATGCCCGAAGTCTGAATAACTGAAATACATGAAATGTCTCTAAAAGAAATGGGCAACATGCCCTACAACTGATAAATGCTGAATATAGAATCAAGATAGATGAAGAGTCTACAAGCAAAGTCTTGTAACTTCCACAAACAGCTACATCTCGTCACCTGAATGAGGATCCTAAGCATGGTGTCCTTGTGGCTGGGCACCTAAAATGGTTTTTACAAAAATAGATTTGAAAGCAAGTGGGTCAGAGCCCGAAAGTGGAAATCATTTTAAAAACAGCAAGTGTTTTAATAACATTAAAACATTAAATGCAAAATACATGTTAGGACGTGCACTCACATGAAATTCTCACCTCTCGACTACATGTGCACTGCTAATGTACCGTACACATCTAAATGACATACATATCTAACCAAACCGTAATAAGTTATACCCCTTACTACTCGATTCCCATATTACATTCTAGCGTTATCAAATAAATAGAGGGCTTTACTTAAACTTAGATTCTCAATTTGTAGTACGATTCACTATCGGTTAACCCGTTATGTTTTCTAAAAACATTACCATAATCTATTCACAATACCAACATGAAAGTTCCCATTAATTAAGTGTATATTTTTCACGTCATAAATATACAATACAAGCACCCCGAGACTAAGCTGTGGTGCACACATACTCTGCTATCCATCCTGGTACATCACGTACATAAGGATCACGCATTCCGAATCTCTCAGGAATCGTTCTCAGATAACAACATCACAAATAATGGAGACGAACACAGTCACATCACATGGGTCACGCACATACCTGCGCTCCCATGATCAGCAGACTTATTAACATCCCAATAAGTCCTTCTCTGACCAATGTTCATCGAGGTACCAGTCTAAATCCGGTCCACACAAGGATTAGAGGTCCCTAAGCGAACGTAAACCTCCCGTGATAGCAAGTGTGGTAGGTATGTCATACACATAAAAGTAATACATATACTAAGTATGCACACATCTTAGTAATTACCATAATATATTGGTGGTACACTTCTCATTCTCGTACCGACATATAAAGCTACACAATTTATATGTTCCCGGTTAATATAATAATTTAGGCCGTAAATGTTCTCGCATCGTAATAGACACTCACGTCCTACTCCATAATTCCCCTTATGTTCAAACTACACTTCTAGGTTTTACTCCTCATTATATCTGAATTGTCCCTACTATCTCAATTTATCATCAAGGGAAGGTTATTTCTACCATTGAATAAGGTTACGGAACACGCGAAATCAAAACAGCCTAAAAAGCCTAAACTGTCAACTCGTTAGAAGTCTTGTTTGAACGAGGCTGTTCGAACGAGAGTTTGTTCGAACGAACTGGGCCTTCTAACGAGATCTCGTTCGAATGAAAGTCATCGAACGAACATCCCTCTCGTTATAAGTCAAACTGTCAACTCGTTAGAAGCTCGTTCGAACGAGCTCGTTCGAACGACCTGGGCAGGTCTTCTAACGAGTGACCAGATTCGAGCCCAGAAATTCCTATCTCATTTTTTCAACTTTTCTTCACCTCTAATCTCTTCTAAACATCAAACCAACAATATACATGGGTTCTAATCAATCATAAATACACTTAGGTCATATATTAACGTATTTAGTGGGATTAATTCATCCTAAATCTCATCCAAATATTAAATCTCCACATCTTCTCCCCAATCTCAAGAACATGAACCCTAGAAATTAAATTCATCCATAGGCAATAATAAATCCATTTTTATGGTATAAAAGATGTATCTTTCACTGACTAATCATTCTAACATTGTTCTACATGCAATCTCCTCATAAAATTATAAATCTCTACATCAAATTCAATGGGTTTTATCATTTTCCAAGAACAATGAAATTCTGTCAATTTCCTATGCATGGAAGAAGCATTCTTTGCAAAATATGTAATTAAACCACTTGCCTTATGTGTATCTCTGATTTTAATGATGAATTGATGGAGTGTTCTCTCTCTCTCTCTGCTGAATTCCTTCTCTCTCTCTCTCCAAGCTTTCTTCTCCAAGGTGCTAATGGTGGCTAGGGTTTGCCTTAGGAAATTTTGGAACAATTCTAATAACCCCCGTAGCCCATTAAGTCCTAAGATGTGGTTAGTGGGTTTAGTGGGCAATTACCAAGTTAGCTTTTTAATTCCCAATTTTCGTAGGTTTTAATTCCCAAAAATCCAAAATTACCAAACTACCCTTATACGTTGCCGGTGTGGCCTAAAAATGCCCCGGGACCCAAACCAAACCCCCGGCTAGTGTTTTCTGACTATCTCGACCCTTCTGGACGCGTTGGCGCACTCAAAACGACCATACGGTTAATATAAATAAAATGCACTTTTTAATTTAAAATAAATATATTCCGGACGCGACTGTCACACGCGTCTCAACAAAATTCCCAAATTGCTGTATTTCAATCTCACGACAAGTTTCATAGTTCAATATTTATATATAGCCATATATACTCATTAATACCAAATACTAACTCGCATCTCGCTAGTATTTTAATCCGGATTAATTTCCAATTAATACGCATTTAATTCAATTAATCCCATAAATAAAAATCACAAAAATACGGGGTATTACATACTCCCCCCCTAATAACTGAATTTCGTCCCGAAATTCGGAACTAGAAAGTACCTGGTAAGAATAACTCTGGATAACGTTCGCGCATCTCATCCTCGCGCTCCCATGTGGACTCCTTGACATTATGATGTCGCCACTGAACACGCACTAACGGAACTATCTTTGACCGCAGCTTCCGCTCAGTTCGGTCCAAAATAGCAATTGGCCCCTCCTCGTAGGAGCTATCAGGCTGGAGATCGATGTCCTACAAGGCAATGTGAGAATGAGCCAAATCGTCTCTAAGATATTTCCTTAGTGAGGAAATATGAAATACATCGTGAATCCGATGCAAATGTTCCGGTAACCCAAGTCTTTACGCAACCGGTCCAATCCGCTCAATAATAGGAAATGGTCCCAGATATCTCGGTGCCAACTTCCCTTTCTTCCCGAAACGCATAATACCCTTCATAGGAGATACTCTGAGCAAAACCTGGTCCCCCACTTGGAACTCTCTGAAGAACCTCTTCGCATCAGCATAGCTCTTCTGCCGATCTTGAGCTACCCGAATGCGACTCCGAATCAATTCTATCCTCGCCGAAGTATCCTGAATTACTTCCGGCCCAAGTAGTTTATTGTCCCCCACCTCCAACCAGCATGCTGGGGAACGACAAGGTCTACCGTACAATGCCTCAAATGGAGCCATGCCAATGGTGAACTGGTAGGAGTTGTTGTAAGCAAACTCCACCAGTGGAAGGTACTGCTCCCATCCACCCCCAAAATTAATGATGCACATACACAACATGTCCTCCAACATCTGGTTTGTACGCTCAGTTTGCCCATCGGCCTGCGGGTGATACGCCGTACTCAACAGGAATTCCGTGCCCATGGCCTCCTGAAAACTCTCCCAAAACCATGAAACAAATATCTTGTCTCTGTCAGACACGATATTTAGGGGCACACCGTGAAGTCTCACTATCTCAAAAATAAAGAGCTGGGCATACTGTCCCGTAGTGTAGTCTATCCTTACGGGTAGAAAATGAGCGACTTTGGTCAACCTGTCCACAATCACCCATACGGAGTCATGACCTCTCTATGACGTAGGTAACCCCGTGATAAAATCCATGGATATGCTCTCCCACATCCACATCGGAATCTCCAATGACTGTAGAAGTCCTGCCGGTCTCTGATGATCCACTTTTACTAGCTGACAAGTGGCGCATTTTAAAACAAACATGACAATATCTCTCTTCATCTCGCTCCATCAATACTGTCGTCTCATGTCTTGGTACATTTTATCCCCACCGGGATGTACCGCGAACCGTGAGCCGTGCGACTCTGCCATCACCTCATGTCGCAATTCCTCCCCTTCCGGAACTACCAAAGTCCCGTTGAAGCGTAATCCCCCGTCTGAGCTAACGGTATAGGACTCGACTCCCTCTTCTAATAATAGAACTATCTGCTCCTGACAGAACGAGTCATTTGCCTGTGCCCTTACTACCTTCGTGACAATCTGCGGTAACGGTCATCACACACATGAAGGATCGGGCCACTGCATCCTGGTGTCCCAATTCTTTCCACTTGGCCTTCCACACCCCTGCCACTTCATCTGCTGGCCTACGGCTCAATGCGTCTGCTACCACGTTAGCCTTCCCCGGGTGATACTGGATATCAAACTGATAGTCCTTCAAAAACTCAAGCCACCTTTGCTGCCGCATATTCAACTCCTTTTGCGTGAATAGGTACTGTAGGGACTTGTGGTCTGTGAACAATCGAAACTTCTCCCCCAAAAGATAATGTCTCCATATCCGAAGGGAAAATACAACTGCCGCCAACTCCAAGTCATGAGTGGGGTAATTCTTCTCGTGAGGCTTAAGCTTACAGGAAGCATAATCTATGGCCTAACTCTCCTGCTGCAATACACCTCCAAGTCCTTGCAAGGACGCAACGGTGTAGACTAGATTCTCAACTCTCGATCTCGACAATGCTAACACAGGTGCTGAGGTCAACTTATCCTTCAACTCATCGAATGCCAACTGACAGGCATCACTCCAGATGAACGACACACCTTTACGAGTCAGATGTGTCAAAGGATCTGCTATCTTCGAAAATCCCCGAATGAACCTCCTGTAGTATCCTGTTAGGCCTAAGAAACTACAGATCTCAGTCGGTGTCGTGGGATATCCCCACTCCCTCACCGCGGATACCTTCCTCGGATCAACAGATATCCCTCGGTCAGAAATGATGTGTCCCAAAAACTGGACCTCCTTCAGCCAAAACCCGCACTTCTCATATTTTGCATACAGCTCGTTCTGACATAGCGTCTGCAAAACTTGCCTCAAATGCTCGGCGTGCTCCTCCTTTGTCTGGGATTAAACCAGAATATCATCAATGAAGACAATGACAAACTAATCTAAGAAATCTCTGAACACCCTATTCATCAAGTCCATAAACACTGCTGGAGCGTTGGTCAAACCAAAAGGCATAACCCGAAACTCGTAAGAACCATATCTCGTTAAGAACGCAGTCTTCGAGACATCCTCTTCCTTGATACGCAACTGATGGTATCCCGATCGCAAATCAATCTTTGAGAAGAAAGAAGCTCCTCTCAACTGGTCGAATAAGTCATCGATTCGAGGCAACGGATACTTATTCCGTATCGTGACCTTGCTCAACTCCCGGTAGTCCACACACAATCTCAGTGAACCATTTCTCTTCTTCACGAATAACACAGGGGCACCCCACGGCGAAGTACTCCTCCATATAAACCCCTGACCCAACAACTGCTCAATCTGATCTCGTAGCTCTCGCATCTCTGCCGGAGCCATGCGGTACGGTGCGCGTGCTATAGGTCTTGTATCCGGTAGTAAGTCTATAAAAAAGTCTATCTCTCGGCTGGGGGGTTGGCCTGGTATCTCCTGAAACACATCGGAATACTCCCTGACAAATGGGATCGAATCTAAAGGAATCACAACCTCCTTAGAGGTATCCTCCTCTATGTAATACAAATGAGCGATCGAACCTCCCTCTGGGCGAGGCATCGCCACTACAAACATCTCTTGCCCCGGAATGGCAAAAACAATGCTCCCACCAAAGCAATCAATCATGGCTCTATAATCAGCGAGCCAATCCATACCGATAATCACATCGTGCACATGCATATCTAATACCAACATATCTGCAGGTAATACCAGACTACCAATCTCTACCCCCACTCCCCGGCATATAAAGAAAATAAGTGACCCACTCCCCAATGGTGAGTCTACACACGTCACTGTGCTCTCTACTGTGGCTAACAACCCTATGGATTTCACAAAATGTGTAGCTATAAAACAATGCGTTACCCCCTTATAAAAAAAAACCCGACCCATAGTACCATGGATAGGAAACATACCCTCAATCGCGGGTGGTGCCTGCGGAGCTGCTGCCTGGTGGACGTTATAGACACGTCCATACTGTAACTGCCCCTGCTGCACAGGAACTGCTGGAATGGCTGGTAGTGCTGGCACCTGGGCTGGAGCTGGGAGAGCAGGTGGAAAAAGTGTCCTCTGTGGCTCATGTCGAGCACCCTGCTGCTGCTGCGGGGCCCTACCCCTATCAGGACAGTCCTGGTGTTTATGGCCAGTCTTGCCACAAACAAAACACTTCCCCGGGAAGTTTCCCCCTCTCTGTCCCTGCTGCCCCCGGCCCTGGTGGCCGTTACCGTTCCTCCTCTGGCCCTGCTGGCCCTGCTGAAACTGTTGTTGGCCATTCTGACCCTGCTGGTTCTGATGGCCGTTCGGATCCTGATGGCCATGCCTGAAGCCTCCCTGTCCGTACCTGAAATTTCCCGACCTGAACCTCTTGTTATCCCCCTGCTGGGAACCCTGGTCACCCTGTCTCTACCCCTGAACAAATTGTGCCCCACTGGAACTATGTCCTCCAGTCCTGCCCTGATGGCTGGACTCTCCCGATCGCTTGCCCTCAGCCATGTGAAAGCGGTGATCCTGACAATGGAGCAATGCAGCGTTAACCACATACGAATAAGTGGCCAACGATAGGTTCCCCAACAAATGCTGACGGATCCTCCAAGTCAACCCGTCTGTAAATTTTTGTATCTTCTTCTCCTCTGTCGGTATCTCATCCGGAATAATGTTCAGAAGATTAGTGAATTCGGCCTCATACTCGGCCACAGTCTTACCCTCCTGTCGAAGGCTCATCAACTTCCTCCTCATTTCCGTATGAACATCTGACGGAAAGTACTTGCGGTCGAACCGCACCCAGAACTCCTGAATAGTGAGAGTGTCTCTCTCCTCCACGGTGGTAATAGACTCCCACCACTGCAGTGCAGACCCCACTAGCTTAAAGGTAGCTAGTATCTGCTTCTGAACCTCAATGCACTCGTACATCCTCAAGTGCCGCTGAATATCCTTCCTCCACTGACTCGAAACTACAACATCGGAGCTACCTGCAAACTCCGGTGGGTGTGCTTTCTGGAAAGCATCACGAACACGTTCCCAAGCAGACGGGAATGCATGTGCCTGAACTGGCGCGGCTATCGGCGCCTGAGATGGTGCCTGCTGAACTACGGCTAGTGCGCCATTTACCTACTGGGCCACAATGGCTGCAACCTCGACGGCATTCATCGTGCCCTGAACTGGTACGAGCTGTGGTTCTGGCGTTGCATCCTTGGGAACCCTTTGTGCACGTCGTGGAGGCATCTGAAATAAGAACGAAGTTTATAAGTTCGCAGTTATAAACTCAAAATAGCTGAAGAACGTAACATATACAAAAGAATACAACAGTCCTAAAATATAGGGCTCTACATCAAAGAAAGCTCAGCGAAAACATAATAAGCCGTAAAGATCCTAAAGGACACTAGAACCTGATGCTCTGATACCACCTGTGACACCCCGACTAATTAAATACCGGGTAGCTACTCCTTTATTAAATCAATACAAAATGCCAAGTTGATTCAGTTAATAGCATTACTGTCGAAAACATTTTTTTAAAGATTACTAACCACTTAGTATTCAAAAAGTAAGTTGCCAAATTTTAAATTAAGTCTGATTAACATGCAATACAAGAATAATGGAAGAACAACATAATCCATTCACCATAACGAAGTAATAAAATAACCAACAAATAGTAATAAGTCCGAAGGAAAAACTCGTCACAACAATCCCACGAATGAAATAATAACATAAGTCTGAAATCCTGAATTAATTACATGCCCGAAGTCTGAATAACTGAAATACATGAAATGTCTCTAAAAGAAATGGGCAACATGCCCTACAACTGATAAATGCTGAATATAGAATCAAGATAGATGAAGCGTCTACAAGCAAAGTCCTGTAACTTCCACAAATAGCTACAGTTCGTCACCTGAATGAGGATCCTAAGCATGGTGTCCTTGTGGCTGGGCACCTAAAATGATTTTTACAAAAATAGATTTGAAAGCAAATGGGTCAGAGCCCGAAAGTGGAAATCATTTTAAAAACAGCAAGTGTTTTAATAACATTAAAACATTAAATGCAAAATACATGTTAGGACGTGCACTCACATGAAATTCTCACCTCTCGACTACATGTGCACTCCTAACGTACCGTACGCATCTAAATGACATACATATCTAACCAAACCGTAATAAGTTCTACCCCTTACTACTCGATTCCCATATTACATTCTAGAATTATCAAATAAATAGAGGGCTTTACTTAAACTTAGATTCTCAATTTGTAGTACAATTCACTATCGGTTAACCCGTTATGTTTTCTCAAAACATTACCATAATCTATTCACAATACCAACATGAAAGTTTCCATTAATTAAGTGTATATTTTTCACGTCATAAATATACAATACAAGCACCCCGAGACTAAGCTGCAGTGCACACATACTCTGCTATCCATCCCGGTACATCACGTACATAAGGATCACGCATTCCGAATCTCTCAGGAATCGTTCTCAGATAACAACATCACAAATAATGGAGGCGAACACAGTCACATCACATGGGTCACGCACATACCTGCGCTCCCACGATCAGCAGACTTATTAACATCCCAATAAGTCCTTCTCTGACCTATGTTCATCGAGGTTGATGATGCTGGGAATCAGCACCACCAGGTAAGGTGTTTCCAATCTCTATATGTATATAACAATGGCAGCACAGCTATAAAAAGAGGTAAGAGAAGGAGGTGAGGATATGAGGAGATCAACACCGGAATATAGGTGGTTCAGCCGGTTTGGCCTACGTCCACATTGAGTGTGTGAGTAATATCACTGAAAGATAGTATTAATGACCATGGGTACAATTCCCTCAAGCTCTCTCTCTCACTACAGTATATTTTGACAGGGTTTCTGCTAGGGTTGCATGAATGAGATCCTTTTGCAAGGTAGGGGATGACCCCTATATATAGTGCCTAGGGGGTGTAATGTACCCCCCATGCATGCAGTGAGCATGTGTGTGATATCCTCACCAATGTGGGAATGCCACCTGTCCTAGTCACATGTAAGCAATGATGATGAAATATTTTTCGCCATGTGGAGAATAATCTTATTACAACTGATTTGTGCCCAGATGTCTTTATCCAAATGTCAACAGATGCTCGGCAGTCATGTTGGTAAATGACCTCGGCCTGGGAGAGGCCGAGCTATAGAGTCTTGGTATCCGCTCAATCTGGGAAGCGTCATAAGGAGTCTCGACCTGATATTAGCCGAGACATATGCTTGGGTCAGCCCGATCCGAGGTTGGGCATGCAGCATGCTGATGATTATTAATGCCTCTGGTAGCCTCGGCCCAAGCCGAGGTAGGATCCGTGTTGAAGATGAAGTGGCTTCTTGTCCTCTCGGCCTACTGATGGCCGAGGTTGCTATTCCTGGGTACTTTAGGATGCTGTTGATGTCTGCGACGTGCGTAGTGTCCTTGGGGAGGTGTAAGTAGTAGTGTCGGCCTAGGCCGAGGTAGTCCTGGCCGAGGGATGATATCGTGGGCCCTTACCCCTTATTAGGTCGATCAATGTCTCGGCCATTATCTCGGCCGAGGTAGGTATCCCTGAGCCGAGGTTATACTTGGGCATATCAATCACCCCCCAGCCCTTAGTCATTTGCGAGAGCAGGTGGCTAGGGGATTCTCACCTCCAAGGCCTGTTCATCCCAAGGCTAACACCTGCATGACACCTGTCCCAGGCTAAGGCGTGCCCACTTGGCTTGCGTGCGCTTTCAGTTGTCCCTTGGGTTTCCCAAGGCAATGATGGGCCTTGGGAAGCGTGCCTAAGTATTTAAGGGTTAAACCCTTTCTTTCTCTTTCTTCTTCCTCATTTCTCTCTTTTGCGCGCACTGTTTCTGCAAATTTTCTCTTCGAGGCCCCTTCGTTCCACTGCTCTTTCTGCAGAGGATTCGCCTAGTTTCTTGCGATATTTCTTCTTTTCCATCCATCAACTCATCTTCAGGTACCTCTCCCTCTCCATTTCCTTCATTTTTGGCATTTTATTTGAATTTTTGCGGCGAGGTTTTGAGTTTTTCGGCGAGGTTTAGAGTTTTCCAGTGAACTAGGTTTTCCAAAAAAACTCCTTAGTTTGATCTTTGGGCTCATTTAATTTTCAAGCCAAACTTGTTTGTAGTTTTAGGAGTTTTCCTCAAGTTTAGGGTCGATCAAAGTTTTGGGTCGTCCCCTGATGCTCAGACCCCTGTACCAACTTCTTGAGGACTTCCCTTCTCTTAGAGAAAAGACCTTAGAGAAAATTAGGCAAATAGAGAGAGCTCAAGAAGAAGCTCGTAGGTCACAGGAATTCCCTGTCAGACCCCTCTTTCCTCCACCTCTCAAGGTGGTATACCCTCGTCCACCTGAGAATTTCTATCAGACGGACGTCTCTGCCAATAACTTGCCGATGTCTGAGTCTGAGTCTTCCACCTCCGACCCAATGTCTGTGGACTCTTTCAAAGAGGCCATGGATTTTACTCCTCAGACTGGTCAGGACCCTGACCAGGCCGAGGTCTTTAGCCGAGCCTCGTCTCAAAACGGCACAGGTACCTTAGGTTCTTCTTCCGAGGTTGAACTTGTTGAGCCAAGTGTGTCTGTGCCACCCATTCTAGATGCTATCATCTGTCGGCCGTTACCGGGGCCGAGTTTTCTCAGAGGTTCCCTAGTAACCCGTCTACGTCTGCTCCAGCCGACGTTGAGCCTGACGATGATGAGGACGCCGACAGTGATGTTGACGTATCTGAGGCGGCCGAGTACGAGAGCACGGTCACTGAGGTGGATCTATTTCACTTCAGATACCTATACTCCATCAGTCCCTCAATCCAATTAAGGAGACCTCTGAGGTAAGAGAGGGCCTACCATGGTCAAGATGGAGAAGTCTTCTTGTACGAGCAGATGTTCAAACTAGGTTTTCGTCTTCCCTTTCACCCTGTCATAAGGTCCATTCTTTCCTTCATCAATTTGGCCCCCTCGCAGCTCTCTCCCAATGCTTGGAGAGTTATTATAGGGGCCATCATCTTGTGGAGGGCAGTCCACCACTCTGACTTCCCAGTTCAGGTCTTTACTGGGTGTTACGTTCCCACCTCGGCCAAGAATCATCCGAGATACTATCACTTCGTGGCTCGGAGGCCTGAGAAAAAGATGCTCTTGGTCACTCAGACCTCGAATCATAATTGGAAACCTCGGTACTTTTTCGCCTCAGGGCCGTGGGAATTTGGCCCATCTATTCCCTCTTCCATTTTTGAGCCGAGAATACCCCTCAAATGGGATAAAGTCACCATGTCTGCAAGGGCCGATCCTGGACTAAGTGTTCAAAATAGCAAAAAGGTGAAGGCCCTGCAAGACCAAGGGGCATATGGGCTATTTATCAAGTTCGAGCATCTGCTGACCCCTCAGTATCTCTCGGGGACGAGCTTAGGTGGAAGTCCCCTAGTTGACTTTGGTAAGGATTTTTCTTTTTAGTTCAAGTCTAACCTCTGATCATTCATATTTGATTCCTAACTCTTATCTTTTCACTTTTGCAGAGAGACCACCAGGCGTTTCGGACGAGTTGTGGGAGATGGCAGCTCCAAGTTTGGCTAGGCTCGTCAAGAAGAATGGTTTGAGCGCTCCTCCACCTGCTCCCTCAACATCCAAATCCAAGAAGAGGGCCTCTGAGGTCCATGCCTCTGAGGATCAGAGGCCGACCTCTAGGCAAAAGAAGACTTCAGATGTTGCGATCCCTATCACAGCCGACACATTATCAGCTCGTTTGGACCAGCTAAAGCTTACCGACAGCGTGGTCGGCAACAGTAGGCAGGCCATAGATGCCCTTGCCAACGTGATGACTGATGCCGACAAGCATTTTTACAGGGCCATGGACACTCATATGATGGTTGAGTTTGGCCTCCACAGACCCGTCCAGGTATGGCTTGCTCCTTTTGCCAATAATTTTGTAAGTGCAACGTCTGAATTTACTTCCCTCTAACCTCTTTATTGTCTGTGCAGGGTGTGACCGCCATGTACCAGCTATCTAACTGGGCCCTAAGGAAATTGCCTCTGATTCAGAAGGGGCAAGAGGCTGAGAAGGTTGAGAGCACCCTGAAGGCCGAGGTTGACCGTCTGAGGTCAGAGTTACTGAATGCCGAGACCAAGGCCCAGAACTCTGAAAATAAGGCCTAGGGTCTGGAAAAAAATATCTCTGCACTCGTCCAAAGCCACGCCAAGGCCCTGCAGGACAAGGACGATGCCCTGCAGAGGAAGGTCAATGCTGCTGTGAAGGTCTCTCTTGCAGATGCCTCAGAGAAAATAATTACTGATTACAAGGTCTCTGGGGAGTTCATAGGTTTTGGTCTGGAATACCTCGAAAGAGGTATCAAGGCCACCACCAAATGGGCCGAGGTCAGGGAAACCGAGGTTGGCACTATAAAGGCCTCCGACTTTGTGGGCCTCGGCCTCGCAGACCTTCAGTTTTCCCAGGCCTTTCAAGAGATAGAGGACGAGGCTGCTGCCCCTGGTCAGACTGTTACTCTGGAAGGGACTGATCTCAGAGGGACTGATCCTGCCGATGAAGCGTCTGAGGTGACCAATGCTGAACAGGCCAACCCAAACGAGACATTGAATGTTCCTCCCTCAGATGCTTAACTTGGCCTTGTATTTTGTATTTTTTGATTTGTAACTATGGACTTGTAATTTATCAGACACCTAAATGTTGTAATTTCTTCCTTTTATTGAATGCCAATGTCTTCCTTCATCTTGATCTCTAAATGTATTTGAATGCTATGCAATCTCTAAAGTCATTACTTAATACGATGTTGTCATAACCACTACTTAAGGGTCTGAGGTAATCTAAACCAGGTGTCTGAGCTCAGACCTCATCACCACCGAGTGATGTTATGAGGGTCTGAGGTCATCATCTAAGAGGTTAGCCTCATAAGGAATATCACCAAATTAATGATGTTAAGGGTCTGAGGTCATCTAACCCAGGTGTCTGAGCTCAGACCTCTTCACCATCGAGTTATGTTATGAGGGTCTGAGTTCATCACCTAAAAGGTTAGCCTCATAATAAGTATCACCAAATTAATGATGTTAAGGGTCTGAGGTCATCTAACCCAGGTGTCTGAGCTCAGACCTCGTCACCACCGAGTGATGCTATGAGGGTCTGAGGTCATCACCTAAGAGGTTAGCCTCATAATAAGTATCACCAAATTAATGATGTTAAGGGTCTGAGGTCATCTAACCCAGGTGTCTGATCTCAGACCTCGTCACCACCGAGTGATGTTATGAGGGTCTGAGGTCATCACCTAAGAGGTTAGCCTCATAATAAGTGTCACCAAATTAATGATGTTAAGAGTCTGAGGTCATCTAACCCAGGTGTCTGAGCTCAAACCTCGTCACCACCGAGTGATGTTATGAGGGTCTGAGGTCGTCACCTAAGAGGTTAGCCTCATAATAAGTGTCACCAAATTAATGATGTTAAGGGTCTGAGGTCATCTAACCCAGGTGTCTGAGCTCAGACCTCGTCACCACCGAGTGATGTTATGAGGGTCTGAGGTCGTCTAACCCAGGTGTCTGAGCTCAGACCTCGTCACCACCGAGTGATGTTATGAGGGTCTAAGGTCGTCACCTAAGAGGTTAGCCTCATAATAAGTGTCACAAAATTAATGATGTTAAGGGTCTGAGGTCATCTAACCCAGGTGTCTGAGCTCTGACCTCGTCACCACCGAGTGATGTTATGAGCGTCTGAGGTCGTCACCTAAAAGGTTAGCCTCATAATAAGTGTCACCAAATTAATGATGTTAAGGGTTTGAGGTCATCTAGCCCAGGTGTCTGAGCTCAGACCTCATCACCACCGAGTGATGTTATGAGGGTCTGAGGTCGTCACCTAAGAGGTTAGCCTCATAAATGAATATCACCAAATCAATGATGTTAAGAGTTTGAGGTCATCTAACCCAGGTGTCTGAGCTCAGACCTCGTCACCACCGAGTGATGTTATGAGGGTCTGAGGTCGTCACCTAAGAGGTTAGCCTCATAATAAGTGTCACCAAATTAATGATGTTAAGGGTCTGAGGTCATCTAACCCAGGTGTCTGAGCTCAGACCTCGTCACCACCGAGTGATGTTATGAGGGTCTGAGGTCGTCTAACCCAGGTGTCTGAGCTCAGACCTCGTCACCACTGAGTGATGTTATGAGGGTCTGAGGTCGTCACCTAAGAGGTTAGCCTCATAATAAGTGTCACCAAATTAATGATGCTAAGGGTCTGAGGTCATCTAACCCAGGTGTATGAGCTCAGACCTCGTCACCACCGAGTGATGTTATGAGGGTCTGAGGTCGTCTAACCCAGGTGTCTGAGCTCAGACCTCGTCACCACTGAGTGATGTTATGAGGGTTGAGGTCGTCACCTAAGAGGTTAGCCTCATAATAAGTGTCACCAAATTAATGATGTTAAGGGTCTGAGGTCATCTAACCCAGGTGTCTGAGCTCAGACCTCGTCACCACCGAGTGATGTTATGAGGGTCTGAGGTCGTCACCTAAGAGGTTAGCCTCATAATAAGTGTCACCAAATTAATGATGTTAAGGGTCTAAGGTCATCTAGCCCAGGTGTCTGAGCTCAGACCTCATCACCACCGAGTGATGTTATGAGGGTCTGAGGTCATCACCTAAGAGGTTAGCCTCATACATGAATATCACCAAATCAATGATGTTAAGAGTCTGAGGTCATCTAACCCAGGTGTCTGAGATCAGACCTCGTCACCACCGAGTGATGTTATGAGGGTCTGAGGACGTCACCTAAGAGGTTAGCCTCATAAATGAATATCACCAAATTAATGATGTTAAGGGTCTGAGGCCATCTAACCCATGTGTCTGAGCTCAGACCTCGTCACCACCGAGTGATGTTATGAGGGTCTGAGGTCGTCACCTAAGAGGTTAGCCTCATAAATGAATATCACCAAATCAATGATGTTAAGAGTCTGAGGTCATCTAACCCAGGTGTCTGAGCTCAGACGTCGTCACCACCGAGTGATGTTATGAGGGTCTGAGGTCGTCACCTAAGAGGTTAGCCTCATAAATGAATATCACCAAATTAATGATGTTATTTCCCTATAATATCTTTGCTCTAAGAATGAAATAAGAATTTGACACAGAAACTAATCTTTATTAACAACCTCTTCTCGATAAGATGATACATTTACAAATTACAAATCCTATGCAACATCATATAAAATCTCTCTTCAGGTGGTCAGCATTCCACGGGTTGGTGAAAGGTTCTCCCTCTAAGTTCTCTAGCCTATATGTGCCTGGCACAGCCTCTTCCGTTACTTTGTAGGGCCATGCCAGTTCGGATGTAGCTTGTTTGCCTTCTGTAGGGTCTTCTTAAGCACTAGGTCTCCCACCACAATGGGTCTTGACTTCACCCTTTGATTGTAGAATCTTGTTGCCCTCTGCTGATGGGCTGCTTTCCTGACCTCTGCGTCTTCTCTTCTCTCTTCAATGAGATCCAGGTCTAGCCTTCTCTTCTCCCCATTGCTGTCAGGGTCGTAGGTCTGAATCCAATGAGTCGGGAGTCCTGCCTCCGTTGGTATGACTGCCTCAGAGCCATGTGCCAGCATGAATGGGGTTTCTCCTGTGGGTTTCCTTGACGTAGTTCTGTAAGCCCATAGCACAGCGTAGACTTCTTCTATCCATCTCCACTTAGCGTCTTCTAGCCTCTTCTTGATTCCATCCAAGATAGTCCTATTTGTGACCTCGGTCTGGCCATTTTACCTGAGGTCGACCAGGAGATGAGAAGAACTGCTTAATCCCCACACTTTGGCAATACTTCTCCAAGGAGGAGTTCTTGAACTGGGTCCCATTATCCGAGATGAGCGTGTTTGGGAGGCCATACCTACATATGATGTTCTTCCAGATGAACTGAAAAGTCTTCTACTCCGTAATTGTTATCATTGGTTCAGCCTCTACCCATTTTGAAAAGTAGTCAATGGCAACTATCAAGAATCTATAGTTATTGACAGATCTTGGCAAAGGTCCTACCAAGACAATCCCCCATACCGCAAATGGCCATGGAGAAGAGATCGACGTCATAGGCTGATGGGGTTGGTGAGGGATAGTGGCGAACCTCTAACATTTGTCACACCTCTTCACATAGTCGGCAGCGTCCCTAGACAAGGTGGGCCACCAGTATCCCTGAGTGATAATCCTCTTGGCTAAGGGTCTTCCTCCTATGTGGCTGAAGCAGGAGCCTTCATGAACCTCCTGTAAGATCCGAGGTACCTCCACAGGATGCACACATCTGAGGAGGGGTAAGAGAAACCCATTTTTATACAAGACATCTCCTACCAATGAGAACTTTGCAGCTCTGTATCTCAACTTTTTTCTTTCCATCTTAGACTCAGGTAGCTCCCCCTCTCTTAGGTATCCGACAATCGGGTCAATCCACGAGTCTCCCAAGTTTACATTGTGACAAGGGTTACATACCTCGTCCTCCTCGATACTTGCCTTTCCTAAGACTTCGATTGGGATGGTTCTTCCTAAGTCTGTCTTCATTGCTGAGGCCATCCTTGCCAATGCATCAGCGTGATTATTGCTCAGTATAGGCACTCTCTTCAGTTTGGCCTATTCAAAGTACTCTAGCAACCCTTTTACCTTCTTTAGGTATTTGGCCATCCTTTCATCCTTGGCCTCGTATGCCCCCAGCACTTGATTGACAGCCAACCTCGAGTCGCTATGGAGTAGGAGCCGCTTTACTCGAAGAGCTGTTGCCAACAAGAGACCTGCTATCATGGCCTCATACTCAGACTCGTTATTGGAGGCCTTAAAGTTGAATCTCAAGGCGTACTCAATGTTGGCACCATCTGGAGCAGAGAGTACTAGCCCCGCGCCGCTTCCATGGTCACAAGAAGAGCCATCAACGAAGAGGCTCCACACGTCCGCATCGGATGAGAAGACCCCTTCACTCATAACCCCCTTCTTGAAGAGGTACCGATCCTCTTCGTTCTCTTCCACTCTGCTCCGAGATTTTCCTGGTACAACCTCTTCTCGGCCTTGGAAGACGTTAGGTGCCACCTCTTCCGAATTTCAGAAGACACTACGGTTTGTCTCTTCGCCGTCATCCAGTCCTTTCTCTGTCTCGGCCTCTTCCGAACCTCTATCTGCCTCTTCCCAGGTGAACTCTGCGACAAAATCTGCGAGGGCCTGCCCCTTGATGGCTGTCCTGGGCTGGTAGGTAAGATCATACTCTCCTAGATCGATGGCCCAGGTCATCAATCTTCTGAACTTTTCAGGCTTGTGCAGAACCTGCCGTAGTGGTGAGTCGATGAGGAATATCATAGAGTGAGCTTGAAAGTAAGGCTTCATCTTCCTTGAGGCATGTATCAGTGCATAAGCCAACTTCTCCATCAGGTGATAGTTTTGTTCAGACCCTTGAAGGGCCTTACTATTGAAGTACACGGGTCTCTGAACCCCATCCTCTTCTCGTATGATGGCCGCGCTAATGGCTGACTCAGAGACTGCCAGGTACACAAACAACCTCTCTCCCGCGATGGGACGGGACAGCAGCAAGGGAGACCCCAAGTAGGACTTAAGTTGATCAAAGGCCTTTTCACACTCTTCGTCCCACTGGAAGGCCTTTCTCAGAACTTTAAAGAACGAAAGACACTTGTCTGTGGCTCTGGAAACAAACCTATTAAGGGCCGCCACCCTTCCAGTGAGTCTCTGAACATCCTTGATACTCCTAGGCGTCTTCATGTCGAGTAACGCCTTGATTTTCTCCGGGTTTGCTTCAATCCCCCTCTGATTAACGATGAACCCCAGGAACTTCCCGGATCCTACCCCGAAGACACATTTCGCCGGGTTGAGCTTCATTCTATAGGAGTCCATGACATCAAAGGTCTTCTCAAGGTCCGCTACGTGAGTACATGCTTTCAGGCTCTTCGTTAGCATATCGTCCAAATACACCTCCATGGTCTTACCTATCTGCTGCTCGAACATCTTATTGATAAGACTTTGATACGTTGCCCCCGTATTTTTCAGACCAAAGGGCATCACCTTGTAACAGTACGTCCCCTTGTCAGTAATAAAGGCTGTCTTCTCAGAGTCTTCGGTATCCATGAAGATTTGGTTATAGCCTGAATAAGCATCCATGAAACTCATAAGCTCGTGCCCTACTATTGCATCCACCATCTGGTCTATCCTAGGCAAGGGATAGCTGTCTTTCGGGCAAGACCTGTTCAGGTCTGTGAAATCTACACACATCCGCCACTTTCCATTGGCCTTAGGCACGATGACTACATTTGAGAGCCACTCTGGATAAGTAACCTCTCTTATGAACTCGACCTCTTCCAACTTCTTCACCTCTTCCCGGATGACCTCATACTTCTCTCTGGAGTAGATCCTTCGCCTCTGTTTAATAGGCCTAGCATCTCCATCCACGTTGAGCTTGTGGGTCATGATCCCAGGGTCGATGCCAGGCATGTCTGCATGACTCCACGCGAAGACGCTCTGCCTCCTCCTAAGGAAGTTTATCAGCTCTTCCTTGATCCCTTGCTCCAGGGCCTTGCCGACCTGGACAGTTTTTTTCGGCTCGTCCTCATTGAGGACGATGGATTCTACCTCTTTTGCGGCCTCGCCCTTCTTTAATTTTGTTTCATCTCTGGGATCAAGTGTGTCAATACTGTAAGTGGCAGTTGCTTTCTTATGGGCCTCTTGCTCTTTGGCCGAGTTGAAATAACACTCCCGTGCCATGGTATGGTCCCCTTGCACTTCCCCTACCCCATAAGGAGTCGGGAATTTTAGCATCTGGTGGACCGTTGACGGCACGGCTTCAAACTCTTTGAGGGCCACTCTTCCGATGATGAGGTTGTAGGCCGAGAAGACATTTTCGTCCATGACAAAAAAGTTTATCTTCTTAGTCAGCCTCTTAGGCCACTCATCTCCCATCCGTACATCCATTTCATACATGCCCAATGGGTGTACCTTCTCACCACTGAATCCTATCAATGGGTGATGGTAGGGCACCAGCCTTGCCCTACTAAGACCCAAGCTCTTGAAACAAGGCCAGAACATCACATCTGCTGAGCTTCCCCCATCTATGAGGATTGTCCCTACATCGCACCCATGCACCCTTGTTGTTATGACTAGAGGGTCATCATGGGGGGATAATCTGCCCTTGAAGTCAAGTCTGGAGAATCCCACCACTAGGGTGTCCATGTCTACCTTCTTTCTCTTCTGTACTTCATCAGAAGAGGTCAGATTCACAACCTCAGTCTTGACCACTGACTTGGCCTCCGCTACATGAGCCTTCCTATCGGCTACCTCAGAGCCACCTCCCGCGAATCCCCCGCATATGGTGCTAACACCAAAGGAGATCATTTCTACCCTCTTCACTGGGGTATTGTCATCCTTAGGTGGGAGGTCCGGGTCATCACCATCATCACCCTCTGAATTATCATGACTTCTAGTCGGGATATCGCCGCGGCACCTGTCATCTCTTATCTTCCTAGGGTCTTATCTTCCACCCTTCGGGGCCTTGCCATCCACATACTTTCTCAGTTTCCCAGATTTCAGCATCTTCTCGATCTCGTCCTTCAGAGCAAAGCATTTTTCTGTGACATGTCCGTGATCCTGATGGAACTCACACCAGAGGTTTTTATTCCTTTTATGTGGTGGGGCCTTCAATTTTTTTGGCCACCTCAGAGCCCGATCAGTCTTGATCTCATTAAGGATGTGCTCATAGCTCACAGTCAGAGGAGTGTAATGAGCGAACTTGTCGTCTGCTGACCTCATCTTCCCCTCTTTCTTACCCTGGGACCTCCCAGTGCTACCACGGTTCTCCTCCTCATATTTGGCGGCCATTGCCTCTTTCGCATTCATCACTTTCCCTGCGATGGGCAAAAGCTCTTCCATAGACTTGGGGGGGTCTTCCGCCAGCTTCCACAATAACTTCCCCTTCTGGAGGCCTCCTATCAGGGTAGTCATGGCTATGCTCTCCTCGTAATCCTCTACCTCCAACTTCTCCTTGTTAAATCTTTCTATATAGTCTCTTAGGCTTTCTCCCTTAGCCTGTTTGACATATAAGAGGTGGGTAGTCTTCTTTTGTGGTCTTACCCCAAAGCAGAAGTTGTGGATGAATTGCTCTGCTAGGTTTTTAAAGTTTTCGATCGAGTTCTTCTGAAGAGAGGTGAACCAGCTATGCGCTACCCCTGTCAAGGTTACTGAGAAGGCCCTGCACTTCATCTCATCAGGTATCGAGTAAATATCTGCTGCCGATTGATACATCTCGATATGGTGCACTGGGTTAGTGCTGCCATCATACTTAGGAGTCACAGTAGGAGGCTTAAACTTAGCTGGGGTTGGGAATCCCACTATCCTAGCTACAAATGGGGACCCCTCCGAGTAGCCCCTCTGCAATGGGTCCCTGCTCTTAATGAGGTCCCCTATCTTCTCTTCAAGACGTTGGATTGAGTCGTTCCAGGGTCTTCTCTCTTCAGCCAGGCCGAGGTTATCCCCTGCCACCTCCCTACGATGGACCGAGGGTTCCCCAGCCACAACACGCTGACTATTGACCTCTTCCTGCTCCCTGGCTCTTCTCTCCAAGGGTCGGCCTTGATCTGGCCGAGCTGGCCTATTACCTCTTTGAGAGCCTGCCGCGCTCCTTGACCTCGATAGCCTTTGCTTCAGGTCATTGACTGGGCCCAGCCTCTCGAAGGCCGACCCTCTGCTCAACCTGTTAAAGGCCGACCCTCTCTGCTGGGCCTCATCTCTTCCTCGACCGACACATCCTTGGCTCTGCCTATCAAAGGCTGACCCCTTTGTTGGGCCTCGTCTCTTCTTTGGCCGACACATCATTGGCTCTGCCTAAGGGGTCGTACGGTGTTATCTGACACCTCATACGGCTCCCAGCAGTCTTCCGAGGCCTCTTCAGCTTCTAGGTCATCATACCTATCCTCTGGGCAAGGGTTTCCCTGCCTCCCCAGGCGCAAGCGCCTAGGGTCAGCAATGTCCCTCCTCCGCTGGGGTGCAGGTTGGTCCTTCATGGGCGCCTGGGGTGGTCCCCTGGCATCGGGATAGCGCTGAACTGCCTCCGGAGTTATCATGTCCGGGGAGACTCCAGGTGGTCTCATCATCATGGTTTGGCTGAGCTGGGCAAATTGCTCCTTCATGGCTTGTTGTGTTGCAGCCAAAGATTTCAAGGCCGCTGCCACCTCCGCCATTTCTGACTGGGGAGGATCCTGACTGGAGCTAGCCCCTCCACCTCCGGGCGGCGGAAGAGGCAGTGGTAATTCCGGTTCCATGTTTTAATAATAAAGATCTTGAACAGTAAATGAGCTTAATACCTTATAGGACCTCTTTCAATGGTGAAACATCTCCACACAAGGGGTGGTTCCTGGTTCACCACCAGAGTCTCCGGTGAGGTAAAGTAGAAAAAGAGGAAGAGATAGCCTCTGGAATTCCCACAGACGGCGCCAAAATGATGATGCTGGGAATCAGCACCACCAGGTAAGGTGTTTCTAAGCTCTATATGTATATAACAATGGCAGCACAACTATAAAAAGAGGTAAGAGAAGGAAGTGAGGATATGAGGAGATCAACACCGGAATATAGGTGGTTCAGCCGGTTTGTCCTACGCCCACAGTGAGTGTGTGAGTAATATCACTGAAAGATGGTACTAATGACCATGGGTACAATTCCCTCAAGCTCTCTCTCTCTCTCTCTCTCTACTGTATATTTTGACAGGGTTTCTGCTAGGGTTGCATGAATGAGATCCTTTTGCAAGGTAGGGGATGATCCCTATATATAGTGCCTAGAGGGTGTAATGTACCCCCCATGCATGCAGTGAGCATGTGTGTGATATCCTCACCAATGTGGGAATGCCACTTGTCCTAGTCACATGTAAGCAATGATGATGAAATATTTTCCCCCATGTGGAGAATAATCTTGTTACAACTGATTTGTGCCCAGGTGTCTTTATCCAAATGTCAACAGATGCTCGGCAGTCATGTTGGTAAATGACCTCGGCCTGGGAGAGGCCGAGCTGTAGAGGCTTGGTATCCGCTCAATCTGGGAAGCGTCATAAGGAGTCTCGACCTGATATTAGCCGAGACATATGCTTGGGTCGGCCCGATCCGAGGTTGGGCATGCAGCATGCTGATGATTATTAATGCCTATGGTAGCCTCGACCCAAGCCGAGGTAGGATCCACGTTGAAGATGAAGTGGCTTCTTGTCCTCTCGGCCTACTGATGGCCGAGGTTGCTATTCCTGGGTACTTTAGGATGCTGTTGATGTCTGCGACATGCGTAGTGTCCTTGGGGAGGTGTAAGTAGTAGTGTCGGCCTGGGCCGAGGTAGTCCTGGCCGAGGGATGATATCGTGGGCCCTTACCCCTTATTGGGTCGATCAATGTCTCCGCCATTATCTCGGCCGAGGTAGGTATCCCTGAGCCGAGATTATACTTGGGCATATCAGAGGTACCAGTCTAAATCCGGGAAACACAAGGATTAGAGGGCCCTAAGCGAACGTAAACCTCCCGTGATAGCAAGTATGGTAGGTATGTCATACACATAAAAGTAATACATATACTAAGTATGCACATATCTTAGTAATTACCATAATATATTGGTGGTACACTTCTCATTCTCATACCGACATATAAAGCTACACAATTTATATGTTCTCGGTTAATATAATAATTTAGGCCGTAAATGTTCTCGCATCGTAATAGACACTCACGTCCTACTCCATAATTCCCCTTAGGTTCAAACTAAACTTCTAGGTTTTACTCCTCATTATATCTCAATTGTCCCTACTATCTCAATTTATCATCAAGGGAAGGTTATTTCTACCATTGAATAAGGTTACGGAACACGCGAAATCAAAACAGGCTAAAAAGCCTAAACTGTCAACTCGTTAGAAGTCTCGTTCGAACGAGGCTGTTCGAACGAGAGTTTGTTCGAACGAACTGGGCCTTCTAATGAGATCTCATTCGAACGAAAGTCATCGAACGAACATCCCTCTCGTTAGAAGTCAAACTGTCAACTCTTTAGAAGCTCGTTCGAATGACCTGGGCAGGTCTTCTAACGAGTGGTCGGATTCGAGCCCAGAAATTCCTATCTCGTTTTTCCAACTTTTCTTCACCTCTAATCTCTTCTAAACATCAAACCAACAATATACATGGGTTCTAATCAATCCTAAATACACTTAGGTCATATATTAACGTATTTAGTGGGATTAATTCATCCTAAATCTCATCCAAATATTAAATCTCCACATCTTCTCCCCAATCTCAAGAACATGAACCCTAGAAATTAAATTCATCCATAGGCAATAATAAATCCGTTTTTATGGTATAAAAGATGTATCTTTCACTGACTAATCATCCTAACATTGTTCTACATGCAATCTCCTCATAAAATTATAAATCTCTACATCAAATTCAATGGGTTTTATCATTTTCCAAGAACAATGAAATTTTGTCAATTTCCTATGCATGGAAGAAGCATTCTTTGCAAAATATGTAATTAAACCACTTGCCTTATGTGTATCTCTGATTTTGATGACGAATTGATGTAGTGTTCTCTCTCTCTCTCTGCAGAATTCCTTCTCTCTCTCTCTCTCCAAGCTTTCTTCTCCAAGGTGCTAATGGTGGCTAGGGTTTGCCTTAGGAAATTTTGGAACAATTCTAATAGCCCCCGTAGCCCATTAAGTCCTAAGATGTGGTTAGTGGGTTTAGTGGTAAATTACCAAGTCATCTTTTTAATTCCCAATTTTCGTAGGTTTTAATTCCCAAAAATCCAAAATTACCAAACTACCCTTATACGTTACCGGTGTGGCCTAAAAATGTCCCGGGACCCAAACAAAACCCCCGGCTAGTGTTTTCTGACTATCTCGACCCTTCCAGACGCGTTGGCGCACTCAAAACGACCATACGGTTAATAGAAATAAAATTCACTTTTTAATTTAAAATAAATATATTCCGGACGCGACTGTCACACGCATCTCAACAAAATTCCCAAATTGCCGTATTTCAATCTCACGACAAGTTTCATAGTTCAATATTTATATATAGCCATATATACTCATTAATACCAAATACTAACTCGCATCTCGCTAGTATTTTAATCCAGATTAATTTCCAATTAATACGCATTTAATTCAATTAATCCCATAAATAAATATCACAAAAATACGGGGTATTACAGGTTGGTCGGTAAAATAAAACCCCCCAACTACGGTTGGTCGGAAATAAAAATCCACCAACTCCGATTGGTCGGAAATAATTGTTTAAGCAATATCATGGGATGGAAGTCGTTTCGTGGATTATAATTAAAACGTGATTAGTCACTATAATCAAAAAATAAAACAAATTTTTTTTACTTGTGACATTTTAAATTACCACCAACTCTAAGTTGGTCGGGAAACAAAATATCACCAACTCTGGTTGGTCGTCAGATAATTATCACCAATTCAATATAGTCAACAATAAATTTTCACCAACTCCGGTTGATCGGCAATTTAAAATAAACATTTTTGTCTTTTTTACATACACATTCTTCAGTAAATAAAATAGATGATAATCAAGATTACAAAGAAAACTAAATTTTTTTTCATTAAAATAAAAAAAAATTACATTGAGAATAAAATACATGTTACATGACGAATCATTACATTAGAAATCCTATTCTATTGGCTTTTTCCCTTCTGCCTTTGAAACAGGTTCTACTCCAGCAGGAGGATCATCTAAGGCGTAAGGGGAATTTATGAAGTTCAGGTCTCTAAGCATACTGACATTCATCACTGATGGCCGATCAAGTAAGTGCTCCGGGCAAGATATCTCAAAATTAGAATGAAAACTGTAATCGCCGAGATACTTAGAGATTAAGCACTGAGGAATTGCCCGAGCAGGAATCCAACTCATATCAAGTTTGAAGGGTGGAACGGGCAACTCGAGTAATCTAGGGTCATAGTAATCCCATAGATAATGGCCCTGCTCCAACTTTAACACCCCCTTGCGCATTCAGCCATCCTTGCTTGTAACCCTCATTATTTGAATTCTGGATCCGATCATCGAGGTGATAAAGGGCTTCATTATATCCAGCCATCCAAAACTCTCTGGGTTATTTGTGAAACTGATAGGTCAACCTCTCCAGTTGCTCGTGGAGGTTCTTACTAAAAGTTTTTTATTCTCCAAGGCAGAGCTTTGCGCAGAGAGTTGCTCGTTGAGGTTCAGAATCTTCTTGGACATCTCTAACAAAGCTTGATTCTTCGCCACTAACTGGAATGCTTGATTCTCCAAAGCTTCTTGAGTTCTTGCCTCTTCAATAGTAACCCGAGCAGCCCTTGCTCATCCTTGAGAAGCTCTTGCTCGTCCACGAGCAGAAGTAGAGGGCCCAGTCCTCTTTAAAGTTTCCAATTCATCTCTCAAGTTGGCACTCTCCACCTCCAAAAAAGAGAAACCTTCATCATTAACAGGGACAATGGCTCCCGAAGAAGACGCTGCCCATTTTAATTGGGATATCTCTTCTTGCAAAACATTATTTTCCTGCTCCAGCTGCTTTGCGATTTGCCTATGCTCCTCAACCTCGACCCTTAGAATTTTCTCTTTCTTCTCGTAAGCAACAATGAACTTATCATATCCTTTGTCAGCATTTAGTTGCTGATATTTTTCTCATACCCCTGATGCAAAAGGGCAGAAGATTCCTTGTATTGTTGTTGAAGTTCCTCGATGATACCCCAGAGATCTTCAATCATCTCATAATATGCCACATTGTTGGCAACTGCTCGGTCAAGCAGGCATTTCAAATACTGATATGCTTCAACTTCTTGTTTAGAAGAATGTGGACCAAGAATTTCAACAATTTGAGCCTCGTTTAGATCTGCATGGCTAGCCTTGAAGTAGTCATTGCATTTTCTCATCAGTTCAGTATCGTGAGCTGACAAGAGATCCATTCTAGCCATAAACTAGTAAAGGAAAGAGATAGAAAGAATCAATAAAGATGCAAACAGAGCAAGTAGAAGAAAAAGTCAATATGAACAACCGAAAGTTCGAATTTTATTATATCACAAAGAGAAGTACATAGCCCAGAATTACATTCAACAAAAAATTAAAAAGCAAAGAGAAAGGTCCGAACAAATCTACACCTTCTCCTTGCTTCCTAAGACTTCCTCGGGAGGCTTGAACAAAGAAGTAGGTTGCTCGGAGGGCAGAGAAAGCTGATCGGTAGATATGTTGGTTGGCTGGGGATGCTCGTAGCGAAGTTCAACAGTAGGGACCTGATCCCCAATCATCATTGAAGACTCTTCAGAGGCAGCTTTGTCCTCTTCTTCTTCTCCAGGAGAGAGAGGAGGACCATGAACATGGCATTGAAAAAGTTCAAAACTCTCAAAGACCTTTAACTCCTGCAGGGCAGCAATCCATCCATCCCTAAAGTATTTGAGGCTAGAAAATTCCATCTGAGAGGACATGGCAGCTAAGCCTTTGTTCCAACCTTTGTCCCAGCCAGCGCTAAAGGACTTCTTAACAATAAGTTTTTTCTTTGCCTTCTCTGAGGAAATCCTCTCAGTATGAAGTTCCTTGGGAGCCTTCATCTTCCCTTCTATCTCCTACCTTTGAAGATCAACGTCACGAAGTCTAACAACTTCCTCTTCAGTTTTCTTAAGCTTGTTCTCAAGCTCTTCAGTGTTCTTGAGCTTCTCCTCAAGCTCATTATTTTTCTTCTCAAATTGTTTCACTTTCCTCTCCAACTCCTGGGAGGCCTCCACAACTCGGTCTTTTTCTTGCTCGATGGACTTGAGTCGTGTCTCCCAGGCCTCCTTATCTTCATCATATTTCTGACGACAATCCTTTAAGGACCGAGTCAGTCCTACAAAATCTTCCTCCACACCTCCCGAGGAGCTCGAAGCTTTAATAGCTTCATCCTTTTTCAGAATAGTGTTGAAACAGGTTACTAGCTGGAAAAAGAAAATAATTGTAAGTCAGTGCAGGGACATAACATTTAAAAATGAAAGTTTAGATTAGTAATACTCACTGAAGCAATATGTTGAGCAGATAATGAAGTGACCCTATCACGAGAAAGACTGTCTTCAATACCTTAGATCTCTGGGATAATCCAAGACTTTACGGAGCTCATGGCAGAGCTCGGAGCAACAAAAGTTGGAACACCACTCCCAGTAGTTAAAGGCTGAGAGATAGATTCAGCCAGTTTATCCGAGGAACTTTTCTTCAACTTCCTCGTAGGAGCAGGAACATTCTCAACCAAGGATGTTGTCTTGGTTGGTGATATAACGATAACCTCATTGGGAGGAGAAACAACAACAATCTTGCTCGGAGCCACTGGGGGCTTCTCAACAACTTTCTTAGCAGCAACTGGAGGGGGTGCATCAATCTTTCTTATCCCTTCCTCTGGGAGACCCTTCTTGTTTTTCTTGGCCTCTATATTGGCAGAGTCTGATTTGTCAAAAAAGGCAGGAGATCGTCTTCTTTTCATTCTGGAACTGAGGGGAATATGTGATTCAGGGGAAGAACTCTTAGAAGCTGGTAATGGGTCGATGTCACCCACCACTGGGCGAGCAGTAAAGGAGGAAGTATATCTTTTGTACTGCAACAAATAAGAAGCTGATCTAATGTGTTCGTCAGCAACAGTTTGGTGCAAACTCCAGATAATTTTCAAGTGTCTCAAATTGACATCAGTTTCTTTGGGGGATTTTCTTTTGCTTTTAACTGCAAATAAACAAAAAATTAAATTGTCAATGACGCATTTTATCAAACACAAAGAAAACATAATTTCAAAAATAAAATAAAAATAAAAGAAACCTATCCCATTGCCATAAGGGGGACACTTAGGTCCATGATATACACCATCTCCATTTAATGGAGCATGTTGCCAATTTTTCATAACAACTCCATGCTCGAAGTAATCCCTGTTGGCATCTGGGAGATTGACAACTAAAGCCCTATTTAAAAACCTAGTTTTTAAATAAAAAGTACTATCGCTGACAACCCATCTATAACAAAACATAATTTATGGAATTCCTAAACGGGTTCCATGAATTTGATTTAACCTATGAACTCCATTAACTATTCTCCAAGTGTTTGGCACTATTTTTGCCGGAACAACATCAAAAAACTGCCAAAATCCAAAAATAAAGGATTTGGAGGAAAAGAAAAGCCGCATTCGTCCACAAAGAGACTGGGGAACCAATGTCCCTCAGCCAGACGAAAATAGTCAGAAGGTTCAGAAAGTTCTTCCAACATGACCCATGAAGGAATAGAAAAATCAGAGCGAAATTTATGAAGTGACTCAACAAGGTAAACCATGATGAACAGAGAAAATAAAAAAGAAGGAAGAAGATCTTACAGGAAAAGGGTGGATCAGTTGACAACGAACAATGGAAGAAATGAACACACAAGATAGAGAGGAAGTAAAGAAGTTCTAAGATGAATATTTGAAAAAGTAAAAGACGATCGAATTTTCTGAAGAGTTTAAGTACTTTACCTCGGGAATAAAGAAAAACAATGATTACCAGGATGGACGATTGCGTATCCGGTGGCTAAAAAGAAGAAAAGGGCACAAATAACGAAGCGGTTATGGAAATTCAAAATATTTATAAAGACTGATACTGTGCATTTATAAAGGATTTATATACAACGAATGCTTTTCTAGAAACCATACAAACCGAAAATCTAAGCAGCAGAATGTTCCATACTTTTCTTCAACATCTAACTACGAAACATTGGGGCTTCTATTGATACCAAATTTATTCTGCTGACGTGGACTAATTATGTGGAGACACGTGTCAATCTACATGGAACTCGCAAACACTTTTTGAACAACACCTTGACTTCGAAGAACTCAACCTCCCCGACCAACTCAGGCACTTCGAGCAACAAGTGTTCTCCGAGGAACTCCATTGTACCGAGCAACTCATGAATACCTAGCTACTTAGGCGGTCCGAGCAGCTTAGGCGGTCCGAGCTGCATCTCATACAGAGCATTCATATCTGGATAATTAAGAGAATGACTACGCATTAAATGCTCATTATTATCACACAGACGCAGACGCCTATTGGACAGTTATGTATTATTCTTTCATTTGTACCACCTCAAGGCTATAAATACATTGTAACCTTCTCATTAGCAGGGGACTTAGAATTTCTTGGTAAACCCATTATCGAGAATTCTGCAAACAGTCAGCAATAACACAAACAGTGGACGTAGGCCATTCTTTCAAGGCTGAACCATTTTAAAAATCTTTTGTCTTGTTTATTTTTATTGTGATTAAAGAATTAGGTCAAATCTAGTTTTTTACATCAACAAGAGATAAGGTTAGATCATAGTCAATCCCTTTATTTAAGAGTAAACCTTTTCCTAACAAGCCTTGATTTGAAGATTTCCTCACCATCTATATATATTTTTCTTATTTTAGATACACTAGCACCCGATGGGCTTTATGGTAATAGAAAGTATACAATATCCTAAAACTAATTTGAATATATAGAATTTATCACGTTATTAGTATTCTTAAGCCAAACATAAAAATCCTAGTCATGGAGGGCCTCGTTATAGTTATTGGGACTTTTTCATGTTCCCTTAGGATCTCACCGAAATATTCACCCAAAGCACTAACGTGTTAGGATGTCTTCTGACCCTACCACTATAAAGTCTCTGCACTTGTATTCCAGTAGAAGAGACACATGTTACATTATTATAGGTATTACTCCCACTATCATTAGGTAATGTATTATCAATATCAAGTTGTATTTTTTTCATTTACGGGAGGTCGAATATGTCCTAGAATGGGCTTGCACCCATTCCATTGTTCCATGGGAGTTGAAGAGACTAGTTTAGATGGAACTAAATTCAAAATGTATATAGCCGTGTCATATGTAAAATCCCGATAAGAAGGTTGTAATCATGAATAACTAACAATGTACCTTATCACATCCAAACTAGTATTATTATTTATTTTCATTACACTATTTCCTAATGAAATAGTGAATGCAGATAATTAGGATATAATACCCACCTTCGAAAATGATTTCTAAAATTTCCTTAAGAGGTATACGCTCCAATAATCTGATGGCATCGTTTAGATTAATTTACCAGAACTAGGCTCCCCTTAACCTTATACACTTTTAACTAATCATTAATGAAATTGATGAAGTAAATATTACCAACTCTTGACCGAATAGTCGTAGGACCAAAAATCAAAATGAACCATTTTTAACACATTTTTATTCTTTTGCTTTGTGGTTGTGAATGACATAGACTCCAATACGTGTTTTGCTTTGAAGGGCATACTAAGAAGTCACGCGTAGTTGGAAAGGTTTCATAAACTTTCATCTTTGAACTTTGGAAGTTACAAATGATTTGGATCTGACACAGAACCGGAAATATCACAATACTCTTGTGTGGTAAAAATACCTAAAGTATATATAAAGTTAATCTTTAAAAATGAGTTCTTGTTAAAATCTTCGTCCTTTTCAATATTAATCAACCTTAAGAAAAATAGATGATTAAATGCAAAAGAATAGAAGAGGAAAAATATGAATAACATTTGGAAAATGGGTTCCCTCTTTTTCACAGGTGTGTTCGTACGTTCTTATAAAAGAACAAGACAAAAATACACATAACAGCTCTCTAGGTATTTTTCTCTTGAAATGTTTTAGAGATATTTTGAAATGATCATCATTGATGATTTAATTAGAGAAAATAATCCAAGTAGGTTACCTCAATACCAATTCAAGCTAGAAGATCGCATATCTTATACAAGGCAAGTGTGAGAGAGTTATTGGGGGATATCATGTCCAATCAACACCTAAAAAGTGACTTTTCACACAAAGATATGAAAGATCCTCAAACATCTTAAAAGAAGATTTGCAAAGTTGTACGTATTGTTGTACCGAGGAAGATCTTCATTGTGGCAAACCTGCAGCAAAATGAAGTCATGAACAAAACTATATATTTATAACGGAGTTTTCACAGATCCTAGTGGCCGAAAAGGAAAGCTCTCTACAACGAAAAAAAGTTTATGCGACGAAGCTTCAACGATAATTCTACTCACGCCAAAAGCTAGAGAATTTGCCAACGGAAAAAAAATATATTTTTGCTTCAGCGAAAGAAATCTTCACTACAACGAAACTGACTGATTCAGTATATTTAACTTATCTTTTCATTTTTCAAAAGTTTTTTCACAAGAAATATCAATACATAAAATCCACAAGTTTTACACACAAAAAAAAAATTACCAAAATTTTGAAATGATTTGTAAAAACACGTGACGTGGGTGTAAAGAATCTCCAATGTACCTTTAATTCAAGATGTGATCTATGAGATATGAGGATGATAAATCGGCATCAATAACTTGAACTTTGATGAATCTTTTCAGGGAGATAAATCAATAAACTAAAGTGTTTTGGAAAATCGAAATAAAACAACTACCTATGAGGGAATAAATAACAAAGGGCGTCTTGGTAATTTTACTTTATAAACAAAATTCATAGACTGTAAATGCTTCCACTCCCAATGAATTTAATTTTCCATGTTATACCAGTCTTTGAATTCCTTTAAGACTAAAATGACCTAAACGTAAGCACCAAAATTGTGTTTGGTTCAACCAATAAGGAAACTTTATTTTTACTGATTTTAAATTAAAATTATATATCTTAATGTTCAACAATATTGGTGAGACATACCGTGTAATGTACATATTATTTTCACATGTACCGAAACAGATAAAATATTTTCCAATTGTGAAAAAATAATTTTATTAAAATAATATGATATATTTTAAAAGCCAACTTAGCTACCAAAAACAAATTTTCTTCTACATAAAATAATTTCCAACATTATTTATCTCAAAAATATATAAGAGCAAATTATTTAAGTGGTCCCTAAACTTTTGCTAGTGTAACGTTTTGACCCTCAAATATTTTTTGCGACAGTTAAGCCTCTGAATTATATTTTATTTTCACTAGTGGCCCTTCCTTCCATTTTTTTCAGTAAATATTAAGGAATTCATCAACAACAATTTTTTTTTATCAACCCATATAAAAAATAACTACAAACCATACACAAAACCGTTATTGTGTAGTAATAACACGCTATATCAATATTTTTTTTTTATCATTTGGGTATTATTTGGAGTTATTTTAGGTGTAGGATGGGTATGGGGTGATAAAGGATATTTATGCATTGATATACCAATCACATGGACTAATTCCATAAGATTTAAACGAAAAGTTGACGGGAGGCCCGTTGGAATAAACATAACATAGTTTAAGGTCTTAAATATTACAGAAAAAAGTTTGAGGGCCAAAACATTACATTAGCCAAAGCTTAGGGGCCACTAGTGTAATTTAATCAAAATTTAAAATAAATATCCAAATGCTAATATTTTTTGCTTATTCTTATTACCCATTATTGGGAAAATTTATCTTTTAAATAGTTGTTCAGTTACTTAGAACCTTTGTAAAGAGTTGCATACCTGATTTCTGGTTCAAGAATCTACATACCATGTTCATATTTATCGTACCATAACCCATTCTTATACTTTTAAAATAAATAGCCATTATCTTATCATTTTCCTTATATGGATGGGATTCGTGGGGGTAAATAAATTTATTAACGTTCGTAGTTAAAATAATGTCCATAATTATTTCCAGTCATTGAAATTTATTCCAATTAAAACTTTTTTACTTTTAAGACTAAAAATAGTGCGTGAAAAAGTTGAGCTCATTTTTTAAATTTGAGAATCATAGTTGAAAAAGTTAATCTTTAATTAAATATGTGAGAATTAAATTTTAACATTTATTCCCTCTACCACCAATTAGAATTAATCTCGGTGAGTCTCTTAATTCCCTTATGAAATGAGATTTCTCGTTGGGGGATTAAATCATGTCATCCGAAATAAGGCAAACTTTTACATATTTCAATTATGTTATTCAAATAGTCTATGAAACTTATGTCCAATATAATAAAATAGATTGTGACTTTTGATCCCACAAACAATGATAATGAATCTATTTTAGGAGCATAATATTATAGATTGTGACTTTTGATCCCGCAAACAATGATAATGAATCTGTTTTAGGAGGATATCATTACTTGTGTTTATGTGTATACCGTTGATCCATTCTATAAAATTAAATCCACTTATGTGGAACTCTCTCGCTGGATGGACCAAACTCACTCACATTTAGTTTTAAAGGATTATCGCCTGAGAATTTTAAAATAAATAATTTCGTGATTAATTTCTTCTATTGGGGAGGAAAGTCAATGCTAACATGAGTGTGGGGGAATTTTTTGACCTAATCGAAAGACCTGAAATGTGTCTGGTAGTCCAGATATACGATCATAGCTTGAAGATAAGAACAAAAGATAATCTGATCAGCAAAAATATCAGGCTCTAATCTATTCGACCTAATCATATCTACATCCTAAGGCCATAGTGTAATGACCCCACTTTTATATATAGTTTGTTTTTACACTCTTGTGTTACTTATTATCTTATAAATGCTGTATTATTAGATATGTGGTATTATTGGCTATCAATATAACAAACCCCATTTTTAATTACGAAGAATCAACTGTAAATTGGATCAAATCGAAGTCTTATCACATATCTTAAGGTAAATAATAAGTTTTGGGGTAGAAAATATAATTTTACGAAAATTTAAGGACTAAAATAAAAATATAAAATGGGCCATTTTGTAAATAAAATATTTTCAAGGACCTCTAAGAAATATTCAAAATATATAGTGTGAAATTACCAAAATACCCTTCATGTGTTAAATGACCCTTATACCCCTATCACCTTTCCACCACGTGCTGGTCACCTCCACCATACACGTGTCATAATTAGAAGAGAAGCCAAAACACGTGTCGTCGTTAGAAGATAAGCTAAAACACGTGTCGTAGTCTAGTGAAATAAGACTACAAGATACCTCCGTTACGCGACACGTCAACACTGACTCCCATTGTAAAAGCTTGGTCATCATGGACGCGTGTCAATGCCGTGATATCTTTGGAAAACTATAAATAGGGCCTTTGGGGATCATTTGAAACTCACACCAATTCCTTGAGAATTATAGAAAGAAATAGTGAGAGAAAGTGTGAGAAAGTTTAAGAAGAAGTTCTTAGGGATATTCATCTTAAGGTAATCTTAATGTTATAATGCACCTTTATAGTTTTAATTTATTGTTTTATAGATTTACTTAGTAGTTATGCTGGTAAAATACAATAAAGAATTCACTAATCAAAACTTAAAATTTAGAACAAATCCAAGTTGATTTTATAAACTTGTTTGAAATTATACGCTTTTAAAAAAATGATTCTTTTAAAGAAATTGCTCGTTATTATAGAATCCCATTTAAGTGATTCCAAAGTCAGGCCCGGTGAAATTCTGTCTAGACGAGATGGTATTTAAGTGGTGCCCCTGTGACCCTCCATCTCTACTGGGAATGAATCCGGAAATGTTCTATCTAGAGGAGATGGTATTTAAGCGGTGCCCCTGTGACCCTCCATCTCTACTGGGAACCGACTGATTAGGAAGAACTATGAATTGAATCCTTTAATTACGATCAATAAGTTTTAAAAGTTAAGAAAATAGTTTTTTAGTAATCCTTTGAAACAAGTTACTATTAAAATACAATATGTAGACTGGATCTTGTTTAGAACGTATACTTAAACCTTTATCGTTGTTGATACCAAAATTAATATGCTGATATGGACGAATAATATGAAGACACGTGTCAATCTACTTGGCACAATAGTAACAAGGAAGTTCATTTCCCCGACCAACTCATGTTCTCTCCGAGCAACGAGGATACACCGAGGAACTTCAGCATTCCGGGGTACTCTAGCGCTCTGAGGAACTCCTGAGCAACGAGCAACTAAGGCGGTCCGAGCTACATCTCGGCCGTAGCATTAATTGCCAGATAATCAACAGTTCAATTATTCATTGAATGTTTATCATCTTGACGCACACGCTGCATTAAATGTATTACCATTTTATATGTATATCATTTAATGTATCAACCCTTTCATGTACAGCCTAAGGGCAATAAATACCGTGTATCACCCTCATTCAAAGGGACCGAAATTTCTTGAGAGAATTTGTACTCGAGAATTTCCAAACATTCAGCAATAACATAACAGTGGATGTAGGCCATTCATATAAGGCTGAACCACTTTAAAATCTTTGTCTCATTTTATGAAGACACGTGCCAATCTACTTGGCACAATAGTAACAAGGAAGTTCATTTCCTCGACCAACTCATGTTCTCTCCGAGCAACGAGGATACATCGAGGAACTTCAGCATTCTGAGGTACTCTAGCGCTCCGAGGAACTCCTGAGCAACTAGCAACTAAGGCGGTCTGAGCTGCATCTCGGCCGTAGCATTAATTGCCAGATAATCAACAGTTCAATTATTCATTGAATGTTTATCATCTTGACGCACACGCTGCATTAAATGTATTACCATTTTATATGTATATCATTTAATGTATCAACCCTTTCATGTACAGCCTAAGGGCTATAAATACCTTGTATCACCCTCATTCAAAGGGACCGGAATTTCTTGAGAGAATTTGTACTCGAGAATTCCCAAGCATTCAGCAATAACATAACAGTGGATGTAGTCCATTCATATAAGGCTGAACCACTTTAAAATCTTTGTCTCATTTTATTTATCTGTGATTGAATAATTAGAGCTATATAATTTTTTACATCAACAGATTGGCGCCGTCTGTGGGAACGATTGTTACTATCGTTTTTCACCAAAAATCGTCCATCATCAATGGCGGATAATCCAAAATCTAGCAATCGAAACGCTGGAAATACTGGAAATCCTCAGAATCCCTCTGCACCTCCAGATCTAGCCGGGATTATGACGAATCTGGCTTAAGGACAAACCTCCATGCAAGAAATAATGAGGCAACTCATACAAACCCTTCATGGTGGTGCACCTGCACGTTCAGGATAGCAAAGTGGTCAGAGGCAAACTTATTTACTTTCTTCACGATCCAGGCGTACTGAGTCACGTCGTAATGAGGAGTCTGATGATTTCTCTTATCAACCGGGGTGAACTTCATCAATAAGGGCTACAGATACTGATCAACATATCACCCTCTCTCTAGAAAGACCCAGTGCTTTAGAAAGACTGAGTAGGGTGTCTTCTTTCAGTCGATTAGGCCCTAGGAGGAATAGGAGTCCACCTAAGACCATGTCGAGGAGTTTTCGACAACCATCAGATCTAAGAGAAGGATCAGCACAGTCACGACCGGCTGCTCGTCAAGATGGATCTCAAGAAGCTACCTCAGAATGATCAATTGCTCGAACCAATAGGCCCGAGGAAGGAAATGAAGCGTGGAAAGGATCTCTTCAACGGTTGGAGGATAAATTGGGAGAAATGGCCAAAGCAAAGAACCCCCTACAACGAACTTTTGTTCGAGGAACACCTTTTGTACAGGCCATTGTGAATTTTCCTACACCCTCAAAGTTCAAAGCACCTGTAGTGACCCCCAAATATGATGGAAAGACAGATCCTGTTCTTCACATAGAGCAATATCAAGCTGCTGCCGACATCTATGTCGTCCCCAACGAGATGAGATGCGGAGCGTTCTCAGGAACTCTTACTGGAGCTGCCCAGATATGGTACAACAATCTTCCTAGGGGTAAGATTTCAACTTTCTTTCAGTTGGCCGAGTTGTTTATTGGAAATTTCTATTTTGGAGCAAAGACAGTAAAACGAGTAGCACACTTGTTAAGTGTTAGACAAAAATCTGGTGAGAGTACTAGAGATTACATAACTCGTTTCAATAACGAGAAGCTGGAAGTCATAGATTACGAAGAAAAGACAGTAATCACCGCCTTGATGAGTGGGTTGTTGCCTAATAAATTGTATTACACCTTGGCGAAAGATCCACCTAAAACTATGTCATAGTTGATGGCAAAAGCGGCCAAAATCATGAATGCCGAGGAAGCTATGGCTGCAAAGAAGAATATGGATAAAGACACCAAGCTGGACGTCGACAAGTCTAAAAATAAAGAGCATAAGGGCAATGGCGGTGACAAACGTTCCAGAAATAATAAATCATCATGGGAAGTCCTGAAGAAATACGACAATTATACCCCTTTGAAAATGGGTATTCATCATGTCTTGGAAGAAATCAAGAACAACGAGGAGGTAAAATGGCCAAAGAAACTGAGGTCAGACCCTGATTCGAGGAGTAAGGATAAATATTGCGAGTTTCATAAAGATCATGGTCACATGACCAAAAATTGCATAGCTCTTCAGAACAAGATTTAAACACTCATCCGAAGAGGAAACTAGCAAAATATGTTGATCGGGGAGGTGAAAGAAAAAATAACGACCGAACTAGAGAGAGGTCTAGATCTCCTCGTTGAGCAGAAGAGAAAAAGAAGAGAAATCATGAAGATGATCCAGATGATGACCCCAAACTTCCCAAGAAACCAAGACAGCCAGAACGGGAGGTATTTTCTATACGTTTTGGGTCATTTGATTGTAATGTCATTACAGGAGGAGATGCAGGAGGAGGAGACCTTACTGCAGAAAGAAAGGCTTACCTTGGAGAGGCTCAAGCTTGTTCATATATTCAGCGAATAAATCTGGCCGAGGACGATCATCCGAGGAAGGTAAACAAAGAGAAGCTGGTCATCGGCTTTTAAAAAAATGACCTAGCAGGTGTTCTTTATCCTCATGACGATCATCTGGTGATTAAAATGAGGATGAAGGAAGTAGTGATTTCAAGGGTGTTGGTAGACAATGGAAGTTCGGCAGACATCATGTACTATTCATGCTTTGACAGTTTGAATCTGAAATTATCTCAATTGGAACCGTATCACAGACCCCTCCTGGGTTTTGCTGGCGAGAAAGTTTTTCCACTTGGGACGATCAAGTTGGACATATTCATTGGAACTTGGCCTGCTTGTCGAACAGAGAGAATACGCTTCTTTGTGATGGATAAGAATGTGCAGTCAGCCTACAACATCATCATGGGAAGAGTTGGTTTGAAGAAATTCGAAGAAGTTCCATCTACAGTGCATCAGTGCTTAAAATTGCCAACAAATTTTGGAGTAGGAGTTGTGAAAGGTGATCAGAAAGTAGCTCGGGAATTCTATTATTCGTCAGCCGAGCAAGAGGAACTTGAAGATTCAAGAAAAAAGACTACTACCTACCAGGTGGATGAAGGTACAAAAATTGAAAAACTGGATCCTCGAGATGAATCCCAACTTGTAAAAGGACAGGTGGTGGAATCTACATAAAATATTATTCTGGACGACGAGCACCCTGAACGGGTAACCCAGATAGGTTCTACGTTGGATGCTTCAATAAAACAGGAGTTGATAACTTTCTTGAGAAACAGGAAGAAAACTTTTGCGTGGAGTCATGAAGACATGCCAGGAATAGATCCAAACTTCTTATGTTATGAGCTCAATGTGAATAAGGAGATCAAGCCTATAAAGCAGAGAAGAAGGGTATTTAGCCCCGAGAAGAATCAGGCTATACAAGAGGAGGTCGAGAAGCTCTAGAAAGCCCAATTCATTGAAGACGTAAAGTATCCAGACTGGTTGGCAAACGTGGTGATGGTAAAAAAGAAAAACAATAAATGGAGAATGTGTGTTGATTTCATCGATCTTAACAAGGCATGCCCAAAGGATCATTTTCCATTGCCCAGAATTGATCAACTAGTGGATGCTACCTCGGGACATGAGCTGCTCAGCTTCATGGATGCTTACTCTGGCTACAACCAGATCAAAATGAAACCTGAAGACAGGGAAAATACTTCTTTTATTACCCCTAGGGGAACTTATTGCTATAATGTTATGCCTTTTGGTTTGAAAAATGCAGGAGCGACATACCAGCGGCTGATGAACAAGGTTTTCACCGAACAAATCAGTTGCAACATGGAAGTCTATGTCGATGATATGCTGACAAAAAGCAAGAAAGCTGCAGATCATCTAGTTGACTTAGCTCAGACATTTGATCAACTGGATAAATGCCAGATGAAGCTCAACCCGACGAAGTGTACATTTGGAGTACGAGAAGGAATGTTTCTCGGGTACCTTGTCAACCAGCGAGGCATTAAAGAAAATCCAGATAAAATCAAAGCTCTTTTAGGGTTGTGATCTCCAACAACAAAGAAAGAAGTGCAGAGTCTTACAGGACGAGTTGCAGCGCTCAATAGATTTGTGTCCCGAGCAACTGATAAATGCCTCCCATTCTTCAAAACACTTCGAAAAACTTTTGAGTGGACTGATGAATGTGAGAAGGCCTTTCAAGACTTGAAAAAGTATTTGGGAGCACCTCCATTGTTGTCTAGGCCAATAACAGGAGAGAAGTTGTACTTTTATCTGGTAGTATCAGAGAATGCAGTCAGTTCAGCATTAATCAGATTGGAGAATGGAGTCCAGAAACTAATCTATTACATAAGTAAGGCTTTTCGAGGTGCGAAAATCAGGTACCCAAAGCTAGAGAAATTGGCATTGGCATTAATTGAAGCAAGTAGAAGAATGAGGCCATATTTCCAGGCCCATACTATCGTCGTTTATACCGACATGCCACTGAGGCAAGCCCTTCATAAGCCAGAAAAGTCAGGGAGATTGATGTACTGGGAAATAGAGCTCGGTGAATATGATATTGTGTATGAGCCCAGATCATCACTGAAAGGGCAAGTTGTAGCAGATTTTATAGCAGAGTTTACATATCCTGATACCCCCGAGGAACAAAAATTGCTCGCTGACCAGCCTGTGGATGTTACAGGATCAACAGACATAAATCCAAACCAACTCCGGTTGGTAAAAGGGCTTATGGATGAAGAAAGATCATCAACTTCGAGCTCAGACCAGCTCCGGTTGGTAAAAGAGTGAGAAGAGATGGTCGACGAGGAGCGAAAAGTGTCAGGGGAGTTTGAAAAGAAGCAACAAATATTTCACCGAGGAACTCTGTCAGATAAGAAATTTGAAGACGAGTTACCCATATGGAGATTATATGTAGATGGCTCATCTTGCACAGCAGGTTGCGGGGCAGGAATTATTTTGAACACCCCAGAAGAGATTTACATGGAATATGCTTTGCGATTCCAATTCAAAGCCTCCAATAATGAGGATGAGTATGAGGCCATGATAGCAGGTCTTAATTTATCAAAGATTATGGAAGCGCAACAAGTGATGGTATTCAGTGATTCTCAATTGATTGTGAATCAGATGATGGGAACATATGCGGTTAAAGGAGAACTAATGGTCAAGTATCATGCAAAGGTGATGGAATTGTTAGCAGAATTTGATGCCATTCAGTTGATCAGAATACCCAGAATAGAAAATGCACAAGCAGACGCACTGGCCCGACTAGCATCAGCTACTCGTACCGAGCTGCGAAGAACGATACCAATTGAAGTACTGGAAAGTCGGAGCATAGATGAAAACCTGACGATGAATGTTATTACCCTTGATTTAGGACCATCTTGAATGGATCCCATCAGGGTATATATTGAAGAGGGAGAATTGCCAGAGGATAAGCTCGCTGCCAAGAAATTGAAGTATAAAGCTGCTCGGTATGTATTAACTAATGGTATTTTATATAGACGAGGAATTATGGCAGGTTTGCAGAGATGTGTACATCCCTCCGAGGTGAAAGAATTGATTGAAGAACTCCATGAAGGGTCTAGTGGAGCTCATGTAGCAGGTCAAACACTTTTACAAAGGGTAATGACTCAAGGATACTACTGGCAGACGATGAGGACTGATTGTATAGCCTATGATAAGAAATGTGACAAGTGCCAACATTTTCCCTCCATCCGACGAACTCCACAAGCATTGTTGACACCAATAACTTCCCCTTGGCCATTTTCCATATGGGGAATTGATTTGGTTGGACCACTGTCGATCACCCGAAGAAGATTCAAGTACCTCGTCGTTGCAGTGGACTATTTTACTAAGTGGGTAGAAGCTGAGCCGCTTATTGATATGACATACGAGAAGGTATACCAGTTCGTTTGGAAGAACATCATTTGTCGATATGGTCTCCCTCATGCCTTCATCACAGACCATGGAACCCAATTTGATAACGAGGGATTTGCTACCTATTGTCATCAGTCGAACATTTTGAAGGTTCATTCGGCACTAGGCCATCCTCAAAGCAATGGAAAGACTGAAGTGACGAACAGAACACTGCTGAATGGTTTGAAGAAAAGGCTCAGTGAAGCTAAAGCTAACTGGATTAATGAGCTACAATCAGTATTGTGGGCTTACCGAACAACTCCCCGAGCAGCGACTGGAGAATCACCATATATGCTGGCATTTGGAAGTGAGGCTGTAATACCTGCCGAGTTGGGTCTTCCAACACATAGAGTACTGAATTTCAATTCTCCTGTCAGTGACTTGATGAGAATACTGGATTTGGATATGCTCGAGGAGGTCAGAGAAGAGGCACCCATTAGGAATGCTGCTTATCAACAACGAACAACTCTGTTCTATAACAAAAGGGTGAGGAAATGCGATTTAAAAGAAGGAGATTATGTGCTAAAGAAGGTCATTCAAAAGCACAATAAATTGGAGGCAAACTAGCATGGACCTACCGAGTTACAGAAGTTATTCGACCAGGAACTTACCGAATAGCAACTCTAGAAGGAGAGGAATTCAAGAATGCTTGGAATGCTGAACACCTTCGCAAGTATTATCAATGATGTAAAATGTACAACGGTTCCATCAATATGAATAAAACGATGATGTTTTCACCATTTTTCTCTCCTTTGTTCGAAAGTTTTTCGGGGAATACTAGTGTTGTACACTACGCTGCTCGACAGTAAAAAGAAGACGATAGTTCAGACCCACAACCAACTCCGATTGGTAAAAGGGCGAGAACAAATTATATACTCCTTTGGTTAGGAGGCGTACACTTGTGTGATCAACTTCGGTTGGTAAAAGAGCTTGTGGACAAGATAGTTCGAAAGAACCTGATAGTTCGAGCGTGATCAACTTCGGTTGGTAAAATAGCGAAAACAAATTATACTCCTTTGGTTAGGAGGCGTACACTTGCGTGATCAACTTCGGTTGGTAAAAGAGCTTGTGGACAAGATAGTTCAAAAGAACCTGATAGTTCGAGCGTGATCAACTTCGATTGGTAAAATAGCGAGAACAAATTATACTCCTTTGGTTAGGAGGCGTACACTTGCGTGATCAACTTCGGTTGGTAAAAGAGCTTGTGGACAAGATAGTTCGAAAGAACCCGATAGTTCAAACTCATGACCTACTCCGGTTGGTAAGAGGGCAAGAACAACATTCTTAAAAATGCCAATTTTGGCTGGTTAAGAAACAAAATATGTCAATTTATGTTGGTCGGAAGGTAAAATCATTCCAGAAAATACAAGAATTCCAAAATGAACCAAGTATAGTTGGCCGGTGATCAAAACTGTAATTGGTCGACGAGGATAAATTATCAACTTTGGTTGGTCGGACACATTTTATGAAAAAAATTTACCAAGTATGGCTGATTGGAGATAAAAACCTATCAACTGTAATTGGTCGACAAACACAATTTAACAACCTTGGTTGGTTGGAAACATTTTAAACATTTTATACTCATTACTTTATTATTAAGTGATTGAGCAACATTGATACTTGTAACTGCTTATTACTAAGTTGGTTGATGAACAACACAAAATTGTTATCTTTTTAATAGATACATATGCACAAATGTAAAAATATTTGATAAACACCAAACAATAGCAATACAGATTTGCAAACAGAAAATGAAAGTCTTTCATTAAAATCAAAATAAATTACAAGCTACATATATGTGCTAACTGTTACATTGAAAAACCTATTCTATTGGTTTCTTTCCTTTAGCTTTTGAAACAGGCTCTTCGCCAGCAGGAGGATCCTCCAGGAAAAGAGGAGAATTAATGAAATTAACATCTCTGAGCATTCTGACGTTCATCACAGAAGGTGTATCCAGGAGATACTCGGGACGAGATAATTCAATCTGAGAATGAAGACTATAGTCACAAAGGTATTTTGAAATTAAGCTACGAGGAATGGCACGATCTGGGATCCATTCCATGTCTAGTTTATAAGGCGGTACAGGCAAGTCTAGTAGCCCAGGAGCATGATAATCCCATAAAAAATGGCCCTGCTCTAACTTTAACACACCCAGGGCGTTCAACCATCCTTGTTTATAACCTTCGTTATTGGCATTTTCAAGATGAGCATCCAAGTGACAAAGGGCTTCATTGTAGCCTGCCATCCAAAACTCACGAGGTTGTTTATGGAATTGGAAAGTTATTCTCTCTAGTTGCTCGCGAAGGCTCCTGGAAAAAACATCTTTGTCATTCAAAGAAGACTTCATCGCAGTAAGTTGATCTTCCAAAGATAGGTTTTTCTTGGACATTTCAGACAAAGCCCGATCTTTGGCGTTCAGTTGGTACGCTTGGGTTTCCAATGTTGATAGAGTACGAGATTCTTCAACATTACGGCTGAGAACTCTTGATCGACTCCGAGCAGGTGGAGAATTTTGCTCCTCGACAACATTTTGAACAGCTCTTCCTCGCCCACGAGACCCTCTTCCTCGTCCCCGAGCATTATTAGAGATACCAGACCTTCTCAGAGTATCCAATTCTTGCCTTAATTTGGCCTTTTCAACCTCTAAGAATGAGAATCCTTCATCAGTGATCGGTACCAAGGCAGTAGAGGATGAAGCTGCAGACTCATATTGTGCCAACTTCTTCTGCAAATTATTGTTCTCATGTTCCAGCATCTCGACGATCTATCTGCAGGCCTCAACTTCACCTTTTAGGGTTCTCTCCCTAACATCGTACCCAGCGATGATCTTTTTATGACCTGTCTCAGAGGAAAGCTGTTGATACCTATTCTCATATTCCTTGTGCAACAAGGCAGTTGATTCATTGTGCTGATCCTGAAGATCTTCTAAGGTATAATGAAGCTCATCGATCAATTCATAGTAGGTCACATTATTGGTCACAGCTCGGTTGAGTAAAGCTTTCAAGTACCGATAAGCCTCAATTGCCTGTTCTGAAGCATCATGGCCAAGGATGTCAGCAATTTCTGATACACTTAGCTCTGTGTGACCAGCCTTATAGTATTCGTGACATTACTGCATCCGTTTTGTATCATTGGCAGATAGCAATTCCATCCTGGCTATAAACTAATGAAGAGGAGACAACAGTCAACAAAAACAAATCATCAACAACAGAGAAGAACAAAGATGTATTTTGTTAGATCATAAAAAGATTACATTGTTTGATTACAAATGATAATGAAAGATAGAAATGATACCAAACAACTTCACACCTTTTCCTTGTCTCCCAAGACTTTCTCGGGAGGCTGGGATGAGGAGCTTGGTTGCTCGGTGGTAACAGCAGCTTGATCAGCAGGAGTTGAAATTTTCTCACGAGGAGGAAGCATGGAAGAAATGTCCTCGTTGGCAGAAGGCAGAGAGGCAGGGACTTGATCACCCATGGCCATGGAAGATTCATCAGAGATGGCCTCATCCTCTTCTTCTTCTATAATTGGTGGGGGAGGACTAGGGAGGTGTAGCTGAAATAGCTCAGAGTCGTCTTTGATCTTCAATTCCTATAGGGCAGCTACCCAGTTATCTCGAAAGTATTTCAACTTCCCGTATTGTACTTGGGATGTCATCGCAGCAATCCCTTTGTCCCATCCTTTATCCCAGCCAGCGCTGAAGGATTTTTTAACTGCGAGCTTTCTTTTCAGTTTCTCCGAGGAGAGCTTCTCGGATAGAAGATCCTCGGTAGTATTTAACTTCGCATCCAATTCTTCTTTTTGGTGCTTGGCATCTCGCAGGACGGACAACTCTTCCTCTGCCTTTTTCAGCTTATCTTCAAGCTCTCCAAAGTTCTTGAGCTTGTCGTCATATTTTTGATGCTCAACCTCTAAACTTTTCACCTTATTCTCCAAACTCTTGGAGATCTCAGCCAACTTCACCTTCTCAGCTTCAACTATAGACAACTTTTTCTCCCAGACAGCTTTGTCCTCACTATACTGCTAACGAGAATCCTTCAAGGATTGGGTCAAACCCAGCAGAGCATCCTCTACCCCCGACGAGGGGCTGGAAGATTTAATTGCTTCATCTTTCTTCACGATGTTGTTAAAACAATTCACCAGCTAAACAAAGGAAAAAGTGACAGGTCAGTACAAAAATACAAGTATTCAAAGAAAGAAAGGAAATTCAGAGTGTGAGAAATTTACTGAAGCAAGGTGACGGGTAGCTAGGGAGGTCATCATATCCCTAGAAATCTTTTCATCAATTCCTTGGACCTCGGGTATGATCCAAGTTTTTACCGAGCTCATGGCAGAGCTCGGAGGAATGATGGTTGGAACACCAACACCACCAGCTGGTAGAGAGGAGATGGTTTCAGCCAGATTGACAGTTTCAGCTAAAGTGACTGAGGACGATTTCCTCAATCTCCTCAAAGGGACTTCAGCAGTTTCAACCAAGGAAGAGCTCTTGGTCGGAGAGATAACAGTCATCTCCACAGGAGCAACCTTCTTGCTCGGAGCCACTGGGGGCTTCTCGGTAGCTCTGGAAGGCGCAACATCCACCTTCTTAGTCCCCTCTAGGACATCAATTTTGCTTTTCTTAGCCTCAGCAGCAAAAGTAGTGTCGTCAAATAGAGCAGGAGGAGCTCTTTTTCTGCCCATTCTCTGACTTAAAGGGATGTGAGAATCTGAAGAAGAATCCTATGGAGTTGAGGCTGGCTCAACAGATCTAATCACAGGATGAGCAGTATAAGAAGTCGTATAACTCCTATACTGCAACAAATATGATGCAGAACTGATGTGCTCGTCTGCAACGTTCTTATGCAAATCCCAGATAAGTTTCAGATGCTTAATATTAACCTTTGATTCTTTTGGAGTTTTTCTTTTACTATCAACTGCAAATAAATACATAATGAAATATCAGTCATACATTTTGTCAAATATGATAAAAGCATAATTTCATAAGTAAAGGAAAATGAGAATAAACCTATCCCATTGCCATATGGGGGACATTTAGGACCCTGGTATACTGCATCTCCAACCAAGGGGGCATATTGCTAATTTTTAATAACCACCCCATGTTCAAAATAATCTCTATTTGCATCAGGGAGGTTAACTACAAGATCCCTATTTAAAAACCTAGTTTTTAAGTAATAAACATTATCTAAAATAGCCCATCTATAGCAGTACATAATCTCAGGAATCCCTATACGAGTTCCATGAGTTAGATTTAATTTATACACCCCATTAATTATTCTCCATGAATTGGGGGCTATTTTTGCAGGAACAACATCAAAGTACTGACAGAACTCTAAGCATAAGGGGTTTGGCGAAAAAGAAAATCCACATTTAGCAATGAATAGACCGGGGAACCAATGTCCCTCAGCCAATCGAAAATAATCTAAAGGCTCTGAAAGAACCTCCAGAGTTACCCAGGACGGAATGGAAAAATCGGAACAAAATTTCTCAATAGACTCCACAATATAAACCATAGTGAATAAAAGAAATATAGAATAAAAGAAGAGAATCTTACAGGAAAAAGGAAGAGCTGACAACTAGCGAAGGAAAAGAGATCCAAAAGAGAGAACCGAGAGACACCATACACAAGATCCACACACCTTTTTCCCTCTCTCTACCACATTGTGCTATTGCAAACACTCAGCAATAACATAACAGTAGACGTAGGCCATTCTTACAAGGCTGAACCACTTTAAAAATCTTTGTCTCATTTATTTATCCGTGATTAAATTATTAGAGCTATTTATTTTTTTTCATCAACAGATTGGAAAAGGTAGAAGATGGTATGGTTACCTAAGAAGTTTAAATACTTTACCTTGGGAAGCTGCGAAGGAAATGATTACACAAAAGAAACTAATACGCCATCGGCGGCTAAAAGGACAAAAATGCACGAAAATTCAAAAAAGGCGGATTCTGTGAATTTGAAAGAAATTCAAATATGAAGAAAAGGCTCCTAAAACCCAGGAAAGTCATTTAATATCGCCATATACCGAGAAAGAATGTTCCATACTCCTCAAAGTTCGAAATATGAAACATTGGGGGCTTTTGTTGATACCAAAATTAATATGCTGATATGGACAAATAATATGAAGACACGTGTCAATCTACTTGGCACAATAGTAACAAGGAAGTTCATTTCCCCGACCAACTCATGTTCTCTCCGAGCAACGAGGATACACCGAGGAACTTCAGCATTCCGAGGTACTCTAGCGCTCTGAGGAACTCCTGAGCAACGAGCAACTAAGGCGGTCCGAGCTACATCTCGGCCGTAGCATTAATTGCCAGATAATCAACAGTTCAATTATTCATTGAATGTTTATCATCTTGACGCACACACTGCATTAAATGTATTACCATTTTATATGTATATCATTTAATGTATCAACCCTTTCATGTATAGCCTAAGGGCTATAAATACCTTGTATCACCCTTATTCAAAGGGACCGGAATTTCTTGAGAGAATTTGTACTCGAGAATTCCCAAACATTCAGCAATAACATAACAGTGGATGTAGGCCATTCATATAAGGCTGAACCACTTTAAAATCTTTGTCTCATTTTATGAAGACACGTGTCAATCTACTTGGCACAATAGTAACAAGGAAGTTCATTTCCTCGACCAACTCATCTTCTCTCCGAGCAACGAGGATACACCGAGGAACTTCAGCATTCTGAGGTACTCTAGCGCTCCGAGGAACTCCTGAGCAACTAGCAACTAAGGCGGTCTGAGCTGCATCTCGGCCGTAGCATTAATTGCCAGATAATCAACAGTTCAATTATTTATTGAATGTTTATCATCTTGACGCACACGCTGCATTAAATGTATTACCATTTTATATGTATATCATTTAATGTATCAACCCTTTAATGTATATAATTTTTTACATCAACAATCGTATTTGTTAGATTAACGTGAGATCGAAGACTCGTTATCTATAATTTCGACCTTTATTTTAGGTGAGTAGACTATGCAATTTCTTGCGCATTTTGACTATATTATATAATGCAAACTATGTATATTTTGTGAAATGCTTTTATTCTCAAAATGCATCTGATACCGATGATTTACGCCCTTTGTTATATGTTTATATCTCTCCATATAAACATCTGATTTGAATTCTGAAATTATTGATTCGGCCTATGGAAACTCTCTTACTATATTGGCCTTGACTACCGGGTGGAAATATTTGGGTGGTACCTTCCCAGCTGGTTTATCGCTGGTGTGCCCTAAATAAGGCATTGTTCTAGAAATCATGATTATCTGTCTGTGATGTTATCGGGTGGAAACATTTGATAACACTATCTGTCTGGGTATTAGAGTGTACATGGCCACAAAAACTGAATAATTGACACATGCTCAATTGTTTTATCTGTTCTGTTCTGAAATGTTTATTCTGAATATATATATATTGTCATTTACTTTATATATATTACTTGAAATTCCTATCTCTATGTGTATACCTTATGTTCTAAATTGAATAGGTATCTATTTTCTGAAAACCTTGGAATATTTGGAGATTGAATCTCATTCGACTTTTAGCTGACGTTGTATAAATAACCATTTTTCAGGAAATAATTAAGTTCGTGGATGGAACGAAAAAGGACTTTGTTGAAGATTTAGCTTTTAAAGCTCTTTTTGTTACCTTAAGTAGAAGTTTGTTTAATTAGATAGAGCATGTTTAGCTCTTTGTGTCAAGTTGTAACTCGTTGATATTTTAATACAAATGAAGTTCCCTTTAGAAAGCTCTGATGATGTAATTCCTTCACTTTCAGTATTTCACGATTCATAACCATGTGATTATACTTTCGCTACATATATTTTAAAACAAAAATTTTAAGGCCAGAATATTGGATGCCTTGGTGGCATGTTAAGACACCCGTTCCCTACTATTTTCGGGTCGGGGTCGTGACAGAGGTGGTATCAGAGCATAGGTTATGAACCCGTAGACTACTGAACATAGGTTTCAAACATTATAGATTTTATGTTTCCATCCTTAGGAGATAGTATTATGTGATAACCCTCCCTATGTGTTATATTATTTATAATTGGTCTTTTAGTTTTCAATATTGATATAGTATAGTAGATCTTACGTTTGTCCATGACTGTAGAAAATGACCAAGAGAAGATCATCAATGGGAACTAGTGATTTGAGTATAGAAGGACCGGAAGGTGCATACAAGGCAATTGAAAGTCTAGCAAAGATTGTGGAGCAGCAGGTGAACAATGGAGTACCAAAGAATCTTGAACTAAGTAGATGTACTATTGAATAGTTCAAGAAGTTGAATCCTCCATCTTTTAAAGGTACTCCTAATCCCACCGAGGCAGAAAGTTAGGTGATGCAGATGGAAAAGATACTCGATGTTCTTAAGTGTACCGACGAAGAAAGGGTGTCATTTGCAACATTTATGTTAGAAGGGGAGGCTGAACATTGGTGGAGAATGTCTAAGAGAATACATGGGGAAAGGACTACTTACATAGGTTGGAATGATTTCTTGGTAATCTTTTATGAGAAATATTTTCCAGAAACGGTGAAAGACGAAATGGCAGCTGACTTCATGAGTCTGGTGCAAGGGAATATGACGGTTAGTCAATATGAGGCAAAGTTTATTGAGTTTTCTCGTTTTGCACGTCATGTTGTAGCAACTGATGTTTTAAGAGCAAAGAAGTTTGAGCGTGGGTTAAGGTTGAATATTCGTAGTCGAATTTCCATCCTGAAATTAACATCATTTATTGATGTCGTGACTAGGGATACAATAGCTGAGAGGGATGGTGAGGAGTACAATTGAATTAGAGATGGCAAGAGGAAGTTTGGGGAACGAAAAGGAAAGAACCCAAATAATAGAAATTTCTTTAGGAACACATCCAATGTTTGGGGATTTAGTGATAATAAACAGTATAATAACCAGACATGTCAGCAATGTGGAAAGATGCATGGAGGACGACCTTGTTGTAAGGATTCAGGAGCTTGTTTTAGATGTGGACAAAAGGACATCAGATAAAAGACTGCCCAAACCCAGTAAGGGTTCCGATTAAGCCTTCAAGTGCAAAGAAGGATCAAGTTAAACAGGGTAGAGTTTTCGGACTTTCTGATACCCAAGCTTCTAATGCGGTAGTGTCAGGTACACTTTCTATATGTGCACAGCCTTTTAAATCTTTGATAGATCCTGGTTCTACCCATTCGTTCATATCTATACATGTATTAAATCGCTTTCATAAATTGCCTGAACCCTTGAATTATAACATACATGTTTCTACTCCTTCGGGTGAGTTATTGATGGGTAAATTAGTATACAAGGCTTGCCCCATAGATATTGATAGTCATAAACTATTTGTTGATTTGATAGTTTTAGACATTAAAGATTTTGAAGTCATTTTGGGGATGGATTGGTTAGCATCACATCATGCTAAGGTAGACTACTTTGAGAAGAGTGTTACTTTCCAAATTCCTCACCAACCAAAATTTAGTTTTGATGGAACTGGCATCATATCTCCGATGTGTATTATTTCTGCAATGTAAGCCTATAGTTTTCTTAAGAAGGGATGTTAAGGATTTCTTGCAACTGTTACCAGTTTGCAGACATTAGGGCCTAGCTTAGAAGATATTCCTATCGCTAAGAAATTTACGGATGTTTTTACAGATGATTTACCAGGCCTGCCTCCTAATAGAGAAATAGAATTTACGATTGACCTTGTTCCTGGAACTATACCAATCTCAAAACCACCATATCGTACGGCACCTTTAGAATTAAGAGAGTTAAAAGTTCAATTAGAAGACCTTTTAGACAAGGGTTTTATCAGACCAAGTATATCGCCTTGGTGTGCTCCAGTGTTATTTGTGAAAAAAAGGATGGGACAATGAGACTATGTATAGATTATCGTGAACTGAAAAAGGTAACCATTAAGAATAAATACCCCTTACCTCGTATAGATGACTTGTTTGATCAATTAGAAGGTGCACAAGCATTCTCTAAGATAGGCCTTAGGTCAGGCTATCATCAATTGAAGATTAAGGATGATGATATTTCAAAATCAGCTTTTCGTACTAGAAATGGTCACTATGAATTTCTTGTAATGCCATTTGGACTAAATAATGCACCAGCCGCTTTTATGGATATGATGAATAGGGTGTTTAGGAAATATTTGGATCAATGTGTGGTTGTTTTCATTGATGACATCCTTATTTATTCCAAAAGTATTGAAGAACACAAAAATCATTTACAGACGGTATTACAAATCCTTAGCAAAGAGAAATTATACGCAAAATTAAGGAAGTGTGAGTTTTGGATGCCTAGTGTTTCTTTTCTAGGACATGTCATATCTAAAGAGGGAGTGTCAGTTGACTCTCAAAAGATTGAGGCTATATTAGATTGGCCCAGACTAACTAATGTGAGTGAGATTCGTAGTTTCCTTGGATTAGCACGTTATTACCGAAGATTTGTTGAAGGATTTTCTAGAATTGACAAACCTCTATCTAGGTTAACACAAAAGAAGGTACAATATGAATGGTCTGAGGAAGCCGAGAAAAGTTTTCAAGAACTTAAGAATCGATTAGTAACTGCCCCAATTTTGACTATTCCTTCCGGGACAGGGGTTTTTGTGATTTATAGTGATGCTTCTAAAAATATTTTGGGATGTGTGCTAATGCAAAATGGAAAAGTAGTAGCTTACGCCTCGAGACAGTTGAAAACCCATGAGCAGAATTATCCAACCCATGACCTAGAATTAGCAGATGTAATTTTTGCTCTTAAGATTTGGAGGCACTATTTGTATGGTGAGACTTGTGAGATTTATACCGATCATAAGAGTTTGAAGTATATATTTACTCAGAAAGAGATGAATATGAGACAAAGGACGTGGTTAGAATTGATGAAGGATTATGATGTAAATATTCACTATCACCCGAGGAAAGCTAATGTAGTAGCCGATGCTTTAAGTAGGAAGTCTACACCAAATTTAGCATGTCTTATTACAATCCAGGAAGCACTGTTAAGGGATTTGAGAAGTATGGAAATATATGTACGTATCTATAGCAAAGGAGGAATAATTTCAAACTTACAAGTACAACCCATGTTGATGGAGATGATCAAAATTGCACAAGTAAATGACCCACAACTGAAGAAGATTAGAGAAGAAGTCATCGAGGGTAAGAGAACTGAATTTGTGATGCGAGATGGTATATTGAGGTTTGGAAATAGAGTGTGTGTGCCATGTGATTCCCAACTAAAGAGACAAATTTTGGAGGAAAGTCATTACTCAAGATTCACATTTCATCCCGGATGTACAAAAATGTATAGGGATATTTGAGAAGTATTTTGGTGGAATAACATGAAGAGGGAGATAACATAATTTATATCTCAGTGTTTGGTTTGCCAACAAGTAAAGGCAGATCATCAAAAACCATCAGGATTACTGCAACCCCTACCTATCCCTGAGTGGAAATGGGAACATATTACGATGGATTTTGTGACAGGGTTACCGAGGAGTTCAAATGGTAATGACTCTATTTGGGTAATTATTGATAAGTTAACTAAATCTTCTCATTTTCTTGTCATTAAGATTACCCATTCTTTAGAGAAGTTAGCTAAGTTGTATGTGCGGGAAATTATTAGGCTTCATTGAACCCCAATTTCAATTATTTCTGACCATGACCCTAGATTTGTGTCTCGCTTCTGGAAAAGCTTACAAGAAGCCATGGGAACAAAATTGAATTTTAGCACTGCTTTTCATCCTCAAACGGATGGATAATCAGAGAGAACTATTCAAACCTTGGAGGATATGCTTAGGGCATGTGCACTTGATTTAAAAGGGAATTGGGATGATCATTTACCGTTAGTGGAATTCGCATATAATAATAGCTATCAAGCAAGTATTCAAATGGCTCCGTATGAGGAACTCTATGGTAGAAGGTGTCGTTCCCCTACATGTTGGGTAAAAGTTGGGGAAAGAAAATTGTTGGGACCAGAATTGATTCAGATCACAACAGAGAAGGTGAAATTAATACAAGACCGACTTCGAACCGCTCAAGGCCGTCAAAAGAGTTATGTTGACAATCGACACTGACAATTAGAATTCCAAAGAGGAGATTATGTGTGCTTGCGAGTATCGCCTACAAAGGGAGTAATACGATTTGGGAAGAAAGGGAAATTGAGCCCAAGATACATAGGACCTTTTGAAATACTTGAAAGGATAGGAGCTGTTGCGTATAAAATAGCCTTACCACCAGAACTCTCTAGTGTACATAATGTGTTTCACGTATCAATGATAAAGAAATATGTCCCAGATCCAAAACATATCTTAAGTCATGAGCCTCTTCAAGTTAGAGAAGATTTGTCGTACATTGAGCATCCAGTGGAAATTTTGGATCATAAAGATCAAATATTACTAACCAAGGTTATTCCACTAGTGAAAGTATTATGGCGGAATCATTCTATTGAAGAAGCAACGTGGGAGCGGGAAGATGAGATAAATGAGCGATATCCATACCTTTTTGAAAATTAATGCAAGTAAAGTTTGGGGACCAAACTTTTTATAAGGAGGGTAGGATGTAATGACCCCACTTTTATATATAGTTTGTTTTTACACTCTTATGTTACTTATTATCTTATAAATGTTGTATTATTAGATATGTGGTATTATTGGCTATCAATATAACAAACCCCATTTTTAATTACGAAGAATCAACTGTAAATTGGATCAAATCGAAGTCTAATCACATATCTTAAGGTAAATAATAAGTTTTGGGGTAGAAAATATAATTTTATGAAAATTTAAGGACTAAAATAAAAATATAAAATGGGCCATTTTGTAAATAATATATTTTCAAGGACCTCTAAGAAATATTCAAAATATATAGTGTGAAATTACCAAAATACCCTTCATGTGTTAAATGACCCTTATACCCCTATCACCTTTCCACCACGTGCTGGTCACCTCCACCATACACGTGTCGTAATTAGAGGAGAAGCCAAAACACGTGTCGTCGTTAGAGGATAAGCTAAAACACGTGTCGTAGTCTAGTGAAATAAGACTGCAAGATACCTCCGTTACGCGACACGTCAACGCTGACTCCCATTATAAAAGCTTGGTCATCATGGACACGTGTCAATGCCGTGATATCTTTGGAAAACTATAAATAGGGCCTTTGGGGATCATTTGAAACTCACACCAATTCCTTGAGAATTATAGAAAGAAATAGTGAGAGAAAGTGTGAGAAAGTTTAAGAATAAGTTCTTAGGGATATTCATCTTAAGGTAATCTTAATGTTATAATGCATCTTTATAGTTTTAATTTATTATTTTATAGATTTACTTAGTAGTTATGCTGGTAAAATACAATAAAGAATTCACTAATCAAAACTTAAAATTTAGAACAAATCCAAGTTGATTTTATAAACTTGTTTGAAATTATACGCTTTTAAAAAATGATTCTTTTAAAGAAATTGCTCGTTATTATAGAATCCCATTTAACTGAATCCAAAGTCAGGCCCGGTGAAATTCTGTCTAGACGAGATGGTATTTAAGTGGTGCCCCTGTGACCCTCCATCTCTACTGGGAATGAATCCGGAAATGTTCTGTCTAGAGGAGATGGTATTTAAGCGTTGCCCCTGTGACCCTCCATCTCTACTGGGAACCGACTGATTAGGAAGAACTATGAATTGAATCCTTTAATTACGATCAATAAGTTTTAGAAGTTAAGAAAATAGTTTTTTAGTAATCCTTTGAAACAAGTTACTATTAAAATACAATATGTAGACTGGATCTTGTTTAGAACGTATACTTAAACCTTTATCGTATTTGTTAGATTAACGTGTGATCGAAGACTCGTTATCTATAATTTCAACCTCTATTTTAGGTGAGTACTCTATGCAATTTCTTACGCATTTTGACTATATTATATAATGCAAACTATGTATATTTTGTGAAATGCTTTTATTCTCAAAATGCATCTGATATCGATGATTTACGTCCTTTGTTATATGTTTATATCTCTCCATATAAACATCTGATTTGAATTCTGAAATTATTGATTCGGCCTATGGAAACTCTCTTACTATATTGGCCTAGACTACCGGGTGGAAATATTTGGGTGGTACCTTCCCAGCTGGTTTATCGCTGGTGTGCCCTAAACAAGGCGTTGTTCTAGAAATCATGATTATCTGTCTGTGATGTTATCGGGTGGAAACATTTGATAACACTATCTGTCTGGGTATTAGAGTGTACATGGCCACAAAAACTGAATAATTGACACATGCTCAATTGTTTTATCTGTTCTGTTCTGAACTGTTTATTCTGAATATATATATTGTCATTTACTTTATATATATTACTTGAAATTCCTATCTCTATGTGTATACCTTCTGTTCTAAATTGAATAGGTATCTATTTTCTGAAAACCTTGGAATATTTGGAGATTGAATCTCATTCGGCTTTTTGCTGACGTTGTATAAATAACCATTTTTCAGGAAATAATTAAGTTCGTGGATGGAACGAAAAAGGACTATGTTGAAGATTTAGCTTTTAAAGCTCTTTTTGTTACCTTAAGTAGAAGTTTGTTTAATTAGATAGAGCATGTTTATCTCTTTGTGTCAAGTTGTAACTCGTTGATAATTTAATACAAATGAAGTTCCCTTTAGAAAGCTCTGATGATGTAATTCCTTCACTTTCAGTATTTCACGATTCATAACCATGTGATTATACTTCCGCTACATATATTTTAAAAAAAAATTTAAGGGCAGAATATTGGATGCCTTGGTGGCATGTTAAGACACCCGTTCCCTACTATTTTCGGGTCGGGGTCGTGACACATAGAGTCCCATGCGAATCATTCTCTTTTCGTTCTCCATAAATGTATCCCTCACCTTGGAAAAAGAATAATGGAATCTTGGTTATTAAAGGTTGATCAATAAAGAGATAAAAACCACCCCATGGATGTAGGCACATTGTCGAACAACATATATCTTGTGTTGTGTGTTGTATGCTTTTCCTATAATGCTCATCTTTAATAAATTAGGAGAGACGTTGTAAAGGCTAAGTATATAAATCCTCATGTATCATGGAATAGCATTAACATCATAATCTATGTAAGCCTATGTAATCCCTTCCTAAAGTAATAAAAGATAACCTCCACCCCTTCACCCCGTAGACTTAAGTCAAGTTAGATCAAACCATGTGCACTTCATGTTATTACTATAAACTAATCGAAGTAGATGGCACCTAACACAATAATGATTGGTCAAATATGAGAAAGAACGGTGACACAGACATTACTTCCTAATAAGGGGGGAGAAAAATGGGGGGGGGGGGGGGGGGCCCAAGAGTAACGATAATATGGACCCCAAATAGAAATCGACATCATCTTCAAGTAACTAGTCATAATATCTTGATCAAGATCACAGATCAAAAGTTCTTCAAGGGGCTGAGGAAGATGATAAGGGACCTGTCAAAGATAAACACCTCCCTTAAGTGTTTGTATCACAAGGAGAGTGGGAACAAAATAGATTAATGTAAGTCACCCAAATCCCACTTAGAAGAGTTGGCCTAGGTAGGCCACATCGATGGCTATGGGGAAAAGAAGGGTGAAAAGCCCACTGTGGAGAATGATGAGAGTCTTGATAATGTCCTATATGGCGATGAGATAGCACAAGAGTTCGCAATCATCCACAGTGCATCAAGTCCTAACCATATCCAAGGTCATGTTATTTGAATGGAATTAAAGAAAGTCACGACTGTTGATACCAAAATTAATATGCTGATGTGGACGAATAATACGAAGACACGTGTCAGTCTACGTGGCACAATAGCAGCGAGGAAGATCATTTCCCGACCAACCATGCTTCTTTTCGAGCAACGAGAATACGCCGAGGAACTCTATCACACCGAGGAACTCTAACGTACCAAGGAATTCTATAGCACCGAGGTACTCTACGTTCCGAGGAACTCCTGATCAGCGAACAGCTATGGCGGTCCGAGCTGCATCTCGGTCTTATCATTAATTGCCAGATAATCAACAGTTCAGATATTCATTGAATGCTTATATTCTTGGCACGCACTCTGCATTAAACGTATTACCCTTTCATATGTATGTCATTTAATGTATCGAACCTTTCATGTACAGCCTCAAGGCTATAAATACCTTGTATCATCCTCATTCAAAGAGAAGGGAATTTCTTGAGAGAACTTGTAATCAAGAATTCCACAAACACTCAGCAATAACATAACAGTGGACGTAGGCTTTATTCCTAGCCGAACCACTTTAAAAATATTTGTCTTATTTATTTATCTGTGATTGAATAATTAGAGCGATCTAGTTTTTTACATCAACAGATTGGCGCCGTCTGTGGGAAACGACTGTTACTATCGTTTTTCATAAAAATCATTTACCATCAATGGCAGATAATCCAGAATCCAGTAATCGAAATGTTGGAAATACTGGAAATCTTCCAAATCCATCTGCATCCCCAGATCTGGCTGGAATTATGATGAATCTGGCTCAAGGACAAACCGCCATGCAAGAATCTATGAGGCAACTCATTCAAACTCTTCAGGGCGGTGCACCTACCTATTCAGGGCAAAGGAGTGATCATAGGCAATCGCAATCTAGACGTACTGGGTCATATCGCAATGAGGAGTCTAATGATTCTTCTTATTAACCTGGGCGAACTTCATCGATACGGGCTACGGATACAGATCAATGTGTCACACTCTCTCCGGAAAGAACCAGCGCTTTGGAAAGATTAAGCAGGGCATCTCCTTTCAGTCGGTTAGGACCAAGGAGGAACATGAGTCCACCTAGGGCTCCATCAAAAAGTTTTCGACCACCACCAGGTTTGAGAGAAGGATCTGCGCAATCACGACCAACTACTCGTCGAGATAAATCTCAGGAAGCTACGTCAGAGCAATCAGTTGCTCGGACTAAGCGGCCCGAGGAAGGGAATGAAGCATGGAAAGGTTCCATTCAACGGTTGGAGGATAGACTGGGAGAAATGGCTAAGGCGAGGAACCCCTTACAGAGAACTTTTGTTCAAGGAACACCTTTTGTGCAAGCCATTGTGGATTTCCCTACACCGTCGAAATTCAAAGCACCCGTAGTGACTCCCAAGTACGATGGAAAGACAGATCCCGTACTTCATATAGAACAATACCAAGCTGCTGCAGATATCTACGCTGTCCCCGACGAGATGAGGTGTAGAGCATTCTCGGGAACTCTTACCGGATCTGCATAGATATGGTACAATAATCTTCCTCGGGGTAAGATTTCGACTTTTGTTCAGTTAGCCGAGCTGTTTATTGGCAATTTTTGTTTTGGAGCAAAGCCGGTAAAGCGAGTAGCACACTTGCTAAGTGTTAGACAAAAATCAGGTGAAAGTACTAGAGATTACATAACTCGTTTCAATAACGAAAAGTTGGAAGTCATAGATTATGAAGAAAAGACAGCAATCACTGCTCTGATGAGTGGTTTGCTGCCTAACAAGCTGTACTACACTTTGGCCAAAGATCCACCTAAAAATATGTGGGAGTTGATGGCAAAGGCGGCCAAAATCATGAATGCCGAGGAGGCTATGGCTGCGAAGAAGAATATGGATAAAGAAGTTAAAGTGGAGGTCGACAATTCTAAGAAGAAAGAACAGAAAGGTAATGGTGGTGACAAACATTCCAAGAATAACAGGATGAAGTTGGAAGCCCTAAAGAAGTATGATAATTATACTCCATTGAAAGTGAGTATTAATCATGTTTTGGAAGAAATCAGGAATAACGAGGAAATTAAGTGGCCAGAAAAACTGAAGACAGATCCCGACCTGAGGAATAAGGCCAAATATTGCGAGTTTCACAAAGATCATGGCCATATGACCAAAAATTATATAGCCCTTCAGAACGAGATTGAAACACTCATCCGAAGAGGAAAATTATCAAAGTATGTAGATCGCAGGAGTGGGAGGAAGAATGATGATAGAATTAGAGAGAGATCTAGATCTCCTCGTCGTGCAGAGGAGAAAAAGAGGAGGGACCATGAAGAGGATCCAGATGATGACCCCGATCTTCCCAAGAAGCCAAGGAAACCTGAACGAGAGGTATTTTCCATACGTTTTGGGTCATTTGATTGTAATGTTATTACAGGAGGAGATGCAGGAGGAGGAGACCTTACTGCAGAAAGAAAAGCTTACCTCGGAGAGGCTCAAGCTTGTTCATACATTCAGCGAATAAACCTGGCCGAGGATGATCGTCCGAGGAAGGTAAACAAAGAGAAGCTAGTGATTGGTTTTTTAAAAAACGACCTGGCAGGTGTTCTTTACCCTCATGATGATCCTCTGGTGATCAAAATGAGGATGAAGGATGTGGTCATTTCAAAGGTGTTAGTAGACAATGGTAGTTCGGCAGACATCATGTACTATTCATGCTTTGATAGCTTGAATTTAAAATTATCTCAATTAGAACCTTATCACAGACCCCTTCTGGGTTTTGCTGGCGAGAAAGTTTTTCCACTTGGGACGATCAAGTTGGATATACTCATTGGAACTTGGCCTGCTTGTCGAACAGAAAGAATACGCTTTTTTGTGATGGATAAGAATGTGCAGTCCGCCTACAACATCATCATGGGAAGAGTTGGATTGAAGAAGTTCGAAGCAGTTCCATCTACAGTACATCAGTGTTTGAAATTCCCAACGAATTTTGGAGTAGGAATTATGAAAGGTGATCAAAAAGTAGCTCGGGAATGCTATTATTCGTCTGCCGAGCAAGAGGAACTTGAAGAATCAAAGAAAAAGACTACTACTTACCAAGTGGAGGAAGGCACAGAAATTGAAACTCTTGACCCTAGGGATGAATCTCAACTCGTAAAAGGGCAGGTTGTGGAATCTACAGAAATTGTTATCCTGGACGACGAGCATCCTGAACGAATAACTCAGATAGGATCGTCGTTGGATGTTTCAATAAAACATGAGTTGATAACTTTCTTGAGAAACAGGAAGAATACTTTTGCTTGGAGTCATGAAGACATGCCAGGAATAGATCCAAACTTCTTATGTCATGAACTCAATGTGAATAAGGAGATCAAGCCTGTGAAGCAAAGAAGAAGGGTGTTTAGTCCCGAGAAGAACCAGGCCATACAAGAAGAGGTCGAGAAACTCCAGAAAGCCCAATTCATTGAAGATGTGAAATATCCAGATTGGTTGGCGAATGTGGTGATGGTAAAGAAGAAGAACAACAAATGGAGAATGTGTGTTGATTTTACTGATCTCAACAAGGCATGTCCAAAAGATCATTTTCCATTGCCCAGAATTGATCAACTAGTGGATGCTACCTCGGGACACGAGCTACTCAGCTTCATGGATGCTTATTCTGGCTACAACCAAATCAAAATGAAACCTGAAGACAGGAAAAGTACTTCTTTTATTACCCCAAGGGGAACTTATTGTTATAATGTTATGCCTTTTGGTTTAAAAAATGCAGGTGCAACATATCAGCGGTTGATGAACAAGGTTTTCACCGAACAAATCAGCCGCAATATGGAGGTCTATGTCGACGACATGCTCACCAAAAGCAAGAGAGCTGCAGATCATTTGGTTGACTTGAGTCAAACTTTTGATCAACTGGATAAATACCAGATGAAGCTTAACCCGACGAAATGTACCTTTGGAGTACGAGAAGGAATGTTCCTCGGATACATCGTCAACCAACGAGGTATTGAGGCAAATCCAGAAAAGATCAAGGCTCTTTTAGGGCTGCGATCCCCGACGACAAAGAAAGAAGTGCAGAGTCTTACCGGAAGAGTTGCAGCACTCAACAGATTTGTATCCCGAGCAACTGATAAATGCCTCCCATTCTTCAAAACACTACGAAAAAGTTTTGAGTGGACTGATGAATGTGAAGAAGCATTTCAAGATTTGAAGAAGTATTTGGGAGCCCCACCATTGTTGTCTAGGCCAATAAATGGAGAGAAGCTGTACTTGTATTTGGCAGTATCAGAAAATGCAGTTAGCTCGGCGTTGATCAGATTGGAGAATGGAGTCCAGAAGCCAATTTATTACACAAGCAAGGCCTTCCGAGGTGCGGAAATCAGATACCCAAAGCTGGAAAAATTGGCACTGGCATTAATTGAAGCAAGTAGAAGAATGAGGCCATACTTCCAGGCCCATACCATCATTGTGTATACCGACATGCCGTTAAGACAAGCCCTTCACAAGCCAGAAAAATCAGGAAGATTGATGTACTGGGCAATAGAACTCGGTGAATATGATATTGTGTATGAACCCAGATCATCGTTGAAGGGGCAAGCCGTAGCAGATTTTATAGCAGAGTTCACATACCTTGATACCCTCGAGGAGCAAAAGGTGCTTGCTGACCTACCTGTGGATGATACAGGATCAACAGACACAGATCCAAACCAACCAAGGTTGGTAAAAGGACTTGTGGATGTAGAAAAATCATCATATTCAAACCCCGACCAACTCCGGTTGGTAGAAGGGCGCGAACAAATGACCGACGAGGAACGAAGGATACCCGGGGATGATGAAAGAAAACAGATGATATTTCACCGAGGAACTCTAACAGATAAGAAATTTGAAGACGAGTTACATACATGGAGATTATATGTAGATGGATCATCTTGCACGGCTGGTTGTGGAGCAGGGATTGTTTTAAACTCTCCAGATGATATTGACATGGAGTATGCCTTGAGATTCCAATTCAAAGCTTCCAATAATGAGGCTGAATATGAGGCTATGATAGCAGGTTTTCATTTGGCGAAAGTTATGGAGGCACGTCAAGTAATGGTTTTCAGTGATTCTCAATTAATTGTGAATCAAATAATGGGAATTTATGCAGTGAAGGGAGAGTTAATGGTGAAGTACCATGCAAAAGTGATGGAGTTATTGAAAGAATTTGATGCTATTCAATTGGTGAGGATACCGAGAATGGAGAATGCTAGAGCAGACGCATTGGCCCGACTAGCGTCAGCTACGCGCACCGAGCTGCGAAGAACAATACCAATTGAAGTACTAGAAAGTCGGAGCATAGAAGAAGATCTGACGGTGAAGATTATTACCCTTGATTTAGGACCATCTTGGATGGATCCTATCAGAGCATACATTGAAGAAGGAGTGCTACCGGAGGACAAACTAGCTGCCAAGAAATTGAAGTATAAAGTTGCTCGGTATGTGTTAACTAATGGTGTTTTGTATAGACGAGGAATTATGGCAGGTTTGCAGAGATGTGTGCATCCATCAGAAGTCAAAGAATTGATTGAAGAAATCCATGAAGGATCTTGTGGAGCTCATGTAGCAGGTCGGACTCTTCTGCAAAGGGTGATGACACAGGGATACTACTGGCCGACGATGATGGCTGATTGTATAGCCTATGCTAAGAAGTGTGACAAGTGCCAACGTTTTTCCTCCATCCGAAGAACTCCACAGGCATTGTTGACACCCATAACATCACCTTGGCCATTTGCCATGTGGGGGATTGATCTGGTTGGACCACTGCCGACGACCCGAGGAAGGTTCAAGTATCTCGTCGTGGCAGTAGACTATTTTACTAAGTGGGTGGAAGCTGAACCACTAATTGATATGACGTACGAGAAGGTGTATCAGTTCATATGGAAGAATATCATTTGTCGGTATGGTCTCCCCCAGGCTTTCATCACAGACCATGGAACGCAATTTGATAATGAAGAATTTGCTGCCTATTGTCATCAGTCAAACGTCTTGAAGTTTCATTCAGCACCAGGCCATCCCCAAAGCAATGGACAGACTGAAGTAACGAACAGAACATTACTAAATGGGTTGAAGAAGAGGTTAAGTGAGGCTAAAGAAAATTGGATTAATGAGCTACAGTCAGTTTTGTGGGCTTACCGAACAACTCCCCGAGCAGCAACAGGGAAATCACCATATATGCTAGCATTTGGAAGTGAGGCTGTGATACCTGCCGAGTTGGGCCTACCAACACACAGGGTGTTAAATTTTAATTCTCCGATCAGTGATTTGATGAGAAGACTGGATTTGGATATGCTCGAGGAAGTCAGAGAAGAGGCAGCCATTAGGAATGCTGCTTATCAACAACGAACAGCTCTGTTTTACAACAAAAGAGTAAAGAAATGTGATCTAAAAGAGGGGGATTATGTGCTAAAGAAGGTCATTCAGAAGCAGAATAAACTGGAAGCAAACTGGCATGGACCTTACCGAGTTACAGAGGTTGTTCGACCAGGAACTTACAGAATAGCAACTCTAGAAGGAGAGGAATTTAAGAACGCATGGAATGCTGAACACCTGCGCAAGTATTATCAGTGATGTCAAATGTAAAGCCTTTCTTTCATTATGAATAAAACGAGGATGTTTCGCCATTTTCTTTCTGGTTGAAAATTTTTCGGGGAATACTAGTGTAATACACTACACAACAAAAGTGCTCTAAGGAGCCAACCTCCTTTGGTTAGGAGGACAGCTCTACGGAGCAAAAGTGCTATAAGTAGCCAACCTCCTTTGGTTAGGAGGACAGCTCTACGGAGCAAAAGTGCTCTAAGGAGCCAACCTCCTTTGGTTAGGAGGACAGCTCTACGGAGCAAAAGTGCTATAAGTAGCCAACCTCCTTTGGTTAGGAGGACAGCTCTACGGAGCAAAAGTGCTCTAAGGAGCCAACCTCCTTTGGTTAGGAGGACAGCTCTACAGAGCAAAAGTGCTCTAAGGAGCCAAAAAATGCTCTAAGGAGCCAAAAGCTTTAAGGAGCCAGAAACTGTACACCAGCATGATCAACTACGATTAGTAAGATAAAAATATACTCTCATATTACAACTTATGTTGGTCGGGAGGTAATATTATTACAATGAGTTCTTTGAAGAACAAAATGTTCAAAAAATACACCAAGTATAGTTGGTCGGGGATAAAAACCCAATAACTGTAGTTGGTCGGCGAGGACAAATTATTGATCTTAGTTGGTCGGACGCAATTTTATAATTAAACCAAGTATAGCTGGTCGGGGATAAATTAGAGGTCAGCTGTAATTGGTCGACAAACATTATTCACCCACCTTGGTTGGTTGGAAACAATTTGAACATTTTTACTCATTACTTTATTATTAAGTGATCGAGAAACATTACTAATACATGTAACTTTTTATTAAGTTGCTTATTGAACAATATTATTGTTATCTTATACATGCAAATATAAAGCAAAATTGGCAAACAGAAAATGAAAATCTTTTCATTAATCTAGAATAAATTATAAGTTACAAGAATGTACTAAATTGTTACATGGATATTACTATTCTATTGGTTTTTTGCCCTGTGCTTTAGAAACAAGTTCCTCGCCGGCAGGAGGATCTTCTAGGCAAAGGGGAGAATTGATGAAATTAACATCTCTGAGCATTCTGACGTTCATAACAGAAGGTGTATCCAAAAGATGCTCAGGACGAGATAATTCAACTTGGGAATGAAGGCTATAATCACCCAGGTATTTTGAAATTAGGCTGCGAGGAATGGAACGAGCTGGGATCCATGCCATATCCAATTTGAAAGGTGGTACAGGCAGGTCTAATAATGATGGAGCATGATAGTCCCATAAAAAATGCCCTTGCTCCAACTTTAACACCCCCAGTGCATTTAACCATCCTTGCTTGTAACCTTCATTGTTGGCATGTTCAATACGAGCATCCAGGTGAACAAAGGCTTCATTGTATCCTGCCATCCAGAATTCCCTTGGCTGTTTATGGAATTGGAAGGTTAATCTATCCAATTGTTCATGAAGGCTTTTGGCAAAAAGATCCTTATTGTGTAAGGCAGATTTCATCGATGTAAGCTGATCTTCCAGAGACAGATTTTTATTGGACATCTCAGTCAGAGCACGGTCTTTTACTTTCAACTGGAGTGCTTGAGTTTCCAGAGTAGACTGAGTGCGAGCCTCTTCAACATTTTGTCTGAGGATTCTTCCTCGCCCCCGAGAACCTCTTCCTCGTCCCCGAGCAGTTCCAGAAATGGCAGATCTTCTTAAGTCCTCCAGCTCTTGCCTTAATCTGGCATTTTCAACTTCTAAGAACGAGACACCTTCATCAGTAGCTGGTACTAACGCAGTGGAAGATGAAGCATCAGATTCATATTGAGCCAACTTTTTCTGCAGATTATTATTTTCCTGTTCCAGGATCTCGGCAATCTGCCTACAAGCTTCAACTTCACCTTTTAGGGTTCTCTCCCTAACGTCATACCCAGCAATGATCTTCTTGTGGCCTGTTTCTGAAGAGAGCTGCTGGTATCTATTTTCATAATCCTTATGCAACGAAGCCATTGATTCGTTGTGTTGATTTTGAAGATCCTCTAAGGAACCATGAAGCTCTTCAATCAACTCATAGTAAGCGACATTGTTGGCCACTGCTCGGTCGAGTAAAGCTTTCAAGTACTGATAAGCTTCAATTGCCTGTTCTGAGGCACCATGACCTAAGATATCAGCAATTTCCGATGTACTAAGGTCTGTATGACCAGCCTTATAGTATTGATGACATTGCTTCATCAGCTCGGTATCATGTGAAGAGATCAATTCCATTCTAGCAACAAACTAAGGACGAGAAAAAGACAACAATCAACAAAAACAAGTTATCAACAACAGAGATGAGCAAAGATATATTTTATTAGATCATCAAAAAGTTACATTGTTCGATTACAAGGAAATACAGAAATGCTACCGAACAACTTCACACCTTTTCCTTGTCTCCCAAGACTTTCTCGGGAGGCTGGGACGAGGAGCTCGGTTGCTCGGAGGTAACAACAGCTTGATGGGTAGGAATCTTCTCGGGAGGTAGAGTCATGGAAGAAACGTCCTCGGTGGCAGAGGGTTGAGAGGCAGAAACTTGATCGCCCATAGCCATAGAAGACTCATCTGAGGCAGGTTCATCTTCTTCTTCTACAATTGGTGGAGGAGGACCAGGGAGATGCTGTTGGAATAGCTCAGAATCGTCTTGGACCTTTAGCTCTTGCAGAGCAGCTACCCAGCCATCATGGAAGTATTTTAACTCCCCATATTGAACTTGGGATGTCATTGCAGCTATCCCTCTCTCCCATCCTTTCTCCCAACCAACATTGAAATGTTTCTTGATTGCAACTTTTCTCCTCGACTTCTCCGAGGAGAGCTTCACCTCCAATTCCTCTTTCTTAACCTTGATATCTCGCAGAGTAGATAATTCTTCCTCTGCCTTTTTCAACTTATCATCAGAATCCTGATGTTTAACCTCCAAAACTTTAACTTTCTCCTCCAAGTTCTTGGAGGTTTCGGCCATTTTCGCCTTCTCAGCCTCAGCCACAGCCAGCTTTTTCTCCCAAACAGTTTTCTCCTCGATGTACTGTTGGCGAGATTCCTTCACAGATTGGGCTAAACCCAACAAAGCATCGTCAACATCGGACGAGGAACTAGAAGCTTTAATAACTTGATCTTTCTTCACGATGGTATTGAAGCAGTTCACCAGCTGAAAGATAAGAAAAACAATAAAGTCAACACAAATACAAGAATTCAAAAAAAAGAAAGAAAGACCAAAGGTATGAGAAATTTACTGAAGAAAGATGACGAGCAGCTAGGGATGTCAGTGTATCCCTAGGAATTTTTTCATCAACCCCGAGAACCTCGGGTATAACTGAGCTCATTGAAGAACTCGGAAGAAGGATGTTTGAAACACTACTACCACCAGCGGGTAGAGAAGATGCAGTTCCAGCAAGATTAACTGAGGATGATTTCCTCAATCTCTTCAAAGGACGATCAGCAGCATCAACCAAGGAAGAAGTCTTGGTCGGAGAGATGGCAATTACATCAGCAGGAGCATTTTTCTTGCTCGAGGCCACTGGGGGCTTCTCGGCAGCTTTGGAGGACCCAGCATCTACTTTTTTAGTCCCTCTGGGACATCAATTTTGCCTTTCTGGGCTTCAACAGCAGAAGAAATTTCACCAAATAGAGCAGGAGGAGCTCTTTTCTTGCCCATTCTCTGAGATAGGGGGATATGAGAATCTGAAGATGAACTTTCTGGTGTTGAAGCTGGTTCAACAGGGCGAGCAGTATAAGAGGTTGTGTAACTCTTATACTGTAGTAAATATGAAGCAGATCTAATATGCTCGTCAGCAATGGTCTTATGCAAATTCCAGATAAGTTTCAAATGCTTGATATTCACTTCTGACTCTTTTGGAGTTTTTCTTTTGCTATCAACTGCAAATAAATACATAATAGAATATCAGTCATACATTTTGTCAAACATGATGAAAGCATAATTTCATAAGTAAAATAAAATGAAAAATAAACCTATCCCATTGCCGTATGGGGGACATCTGGGACCGTTGTATACTTCATTCCCAGATAAAGGCGCATGTTGCCAATTTTTTATGACCAACCCATGCTCAAAATAATCCCTATTTGAATCAGGGAGATTAACTACAAGAGCCCTATTCAAATACCTAGTTTTTAAATAATAAATATTATCTAGAACAGCCCATTTATAACAAAACATAATTTCAGGGATCCCAATACGAGTCCCATGAGTTAGATTTAATTTGTGCACCCCGTTAATTATTCTCCATGAATTGGGGGCTATTTTTGCAGGAACAAGATCAAAATATTGACAAAACTCAAGACATAATGGGTTTAGTGGAAAGGAAAAACCGCATTCAGCAACAAAAAGACTGGGGAACCAATGTCCCTCAGCCAATCGAAAGTAATCTAAAGGCTTAGAAAGAACCTCTAGAGTTACCCACGAAGGAATGGAAAAATCAGAACGGAATTTCTCAATAGACTCCACAATATAAACCATATTGAATAAAAGAGATACAGAAGAAAGAAAGGAGATCTTACAGAAAGAAAGGAGATGTGTTGACAACGAACGGAAACAAGGATGAACGCACAAGAGAAGAAGAGAATAGAAAGCTTGAATGAAGAGAATGAAAAACGTAGACGACGGTATGGTTACCAAAGAAGTTTAAATACTTTGCATTGGGAAGCGGCGAAAGAAATGATTACCAAAAAGAAACTACTGAACTTCCGGCGGCTAAAAGGACAAAAATTGCACGAAGATCGAAGCGTTTATAAAAAAGGGCGGAAACTGCGAAATAAGAAGGAAATTTGAATACAATGTTCCTGAAACCCAGGAAGGACATTTAATATTGCCATATACCGAGAAAGAATGTTCCATACTTTTCAAAGTCGAAATATGAAACATTGGGGGCTTCTGTTGATACCAAAATTAATATGCTGATGTGGACGAATAATACGAAGACACGTGTTAGTCTACGTGGCACAATAGCAGCGAGGAAGATCATTTCCCGACCAACCATGCTTCTTTCCGAGCAACGAGAATATGCCGAGGAACTCTATCACACCGAGGAACTCTAACGTACCAAGGAATTCTATAGCACCGAGGTACTCTACGTTCCGAGGAACTCCTGATCAGCGAACAGCTATGGCGGTCCGAGCTGCATCTCGGTCGTATCATTAATTGCCAGATAATCAACAGTTCAGATATTCATTGAATGCTTATATTCTTGGCACGCACTCTGCATTAAACGTATTACCCTTTCATATGTATGTCATTTAATGTATCGAACCTTTCATGTACAGCCTCAAGGCTATAAATACCTTGTATCATCCTCATTCAAAGAGAAGGGAATTTCTTGAGAGAACTTGTAATCAAGAATTCCACAAACACTCAGCAATAACATAACAGTGGACGTAGGCTTTATTCCTAGCCGAACCACTGTAAAAATATTTGTCTTATTTATTTATCTGTGATTGAATAATTAGAGCGATCTAGTTTTTTACATCAACAACGACATTTACATAATCTTTTCAGATTAACCCTACCAAAACCTCAGCAGGCAAGCACCATCGACAGAAATATGTGGAATATGATAATCACATAGTCTTCATCGAAGAAAACCTAGTCGGAGTAAGAATTTCACATCATGATGCACTAATAATCTCTCTCAAAATTACAAACTGGGATGTGGATAAGCTACTAGTTGACAAGAGGATCTCTTAAGAGATCATGTGCCTAAAGTGGTTCAAAAATACCAACCTCGAGATGGAGGATCTGAAGGAAGTAACCATTCCATTGGTCGTCATCATAGGATAGATTATTATGCCTCTAGGGAAAGTCGTACTCCCAGTATGAACTAGGAATATCTTAAAATTGATTGAGTTCCTAGTTGTGAATATTGAATCCCCTTACAACTCTATCCTCAGATGAGGATAGATTAATGCCACAATGGTTGTTCCTTACACGTATCACCATAAGCTCAAATGTGTCACTAATAGGGGTATAATGGAAATCAAGGGAAACCAGGTTGTCTCTCGACAATGATTTATCATTTTCATCAGGTATGGCAAGAAAAGAATAAGGAAAAAGTGGTGGCATGTGAGGCAGTAAAGGACAAGGATACTTCGTCAAATTAGTAATTAAAGTATAGAAGACTAGGGGTTGAAGAAACCAAGGGTGTCCCCCGTAGATAGAGTAATAAAACCACTGCAATAAGTAATGTGTGATGACTCACACCCGAAGGAGAAATTTTTTATCGAAAGCTCATTCACAGATAACGAAAAGGAAGAATATATCTCTCTGCTAAAAGAGAATTAAGATGTATTTCCTTAGTAAACTTACGATATTCTTGATATTTATCCAAAAGTTATGTGCGATCAATTTCACGTGGACCCAGCATTCCCTCTTATCACACAAAAGCCGCACCCAATAGCCTCGGAGAAGGAAAAGATTGTGGAAGAAGTGGGCGGACTTCTAAAGGTAAAGTTCATTAAATAAGTTTAATTCCCCAAATGGATTTCTAACCTAGTAGTTGTCAAGAAAAGTAATGTGAAGTTGAGAATATGCATAGATTTTATCGACCTCGATAAAGTGTGTCCCAAAGAAAACTTTCCTCTTCCAAAGATTGAGCAATTGGTCGATGCTATAGCCATCTACGAGAGGATGATTTTCCTAAATGCATACTCGGGGTATGATTAGATTCCTCTAGTCGGTCCTAAATAGGAAAATACCTCATTCATCCCCACTCTTAGTTTGTATTGCTACACGATCATGCCATTTGGACTCAAGAACGTAGGAGCAACATACAATCGGATGGTAACAAAGATGTTCAAACATGAACTAGGTGATACCATGGAGGTTTATATAGATGATATGCTCGTGAAGAGAAAGCATAAATTTGACCATTTGTATGCTCGTGAAGAGAAAGAAAAGATCTTTGAGGTCCTAAAATACTACACGATGAAGATTAATGCACCCAAATTCTCTTTTGGTGTTCAATCTCGGAAGTTCCTGATTAGTCAGAGGAGAAATGAGGCAAACCCTGACCAAATTATGGCTATTAGTAATGTTCAACCACAAAATAAATTTGGAGATGTTCAAAAGTTTATCAAAATGTTGGTAGCGCTCATCCTCTTCATTATTAAATCCCCCCGAAAAGTGTCAATCGTTCTTTTTGTTCTTGAAGAAAGAGAAGGGCTTGGTCTATAAGGAAGAATTCTTAAAGGAACTTAAAGAAATCAAGTCTTACTTGAGCCGACCAACTTTACTTATGATCCCAGATATGGGAGATCCAGTACATCTATATCTCGCGGTGTTCGACCACACAGTTAGCTTGAGCTTGATGTGAGAAAAGGATGAGTTCCAAGTCTTAATTAATTATGTTAGCAATATGCTACTCAATGCTGAGTTATGCTACCTACCTCTAGAAAAGATAACATACAAATGCTACCTCCCTCTAGAAAACTAAGATTACTCTCTAGTAATCACCTCGTGGAAGTTAAGTCACTTCTTAGAATCCCATTTGGACATAGTCATTGCTTTATTTCCATGCAAGGTAGTCTTCAGAAAGGCCGACCTCTGTGGAAGGATGTCCAAATAGTCGGTGGAACTAGAGAGGTTTGATATTCATTATTAGGCAAGAACTGAAATCAAAGGGAAAGTATTAGTATATTTTATCGATGAATTCACTTGAGGGTGTAACACACTGTGTTTTTTATTAATTAATTTAATTAAATAAATAACTGGAATATTTGAGAAAAATAAAATTTTGGATTTAATAGTATTTAATAATTTAACATGTTGATTTTTATATTTGAGTAGTAAAATTTAAACCGGAATTAAATCAGAGTTATAATAAAATGTTGAAATGATTTTTTGAAATAATTTAACAAGTAGGTACGCTTTTGTTGAGTTAAAGAATATTTTTCTAAGTGTAAAGGCGGTGTTTTAAAAATTTTGTTTTCATTTTGGGGTCATTCAAACGACATCATATATTATTCGAACGACATCTTATGTCATTCGAGCGACATGGGTGGTGGACGGATTAGAGTCTTAATTAGATTTTAACACTTAAACATTTTATATACCAAAACTGATATGGGCTGGGACTTTCAAAAAACTATTCTCTCAAACTTTTCTCCAGTAAGGTTTTCCAAACATATTTCCTCTCATCTCCAACCCCTAGACCCAACTTTTAACAAGTTTTAACTCAAGGATTGAAGATTCAATAGGTGTTTTGTCAAGAGGAGTCCAACCAGATTTTTATCCAATTAATTCCAAGCATGAATACTCTATTCATTTCCTTTAGTATTATGGATTTTAAGTGTCACCTAAATTCTTAATCATGTGTTTTTTATAAAATAAAATCAACTAGCAACCTAATTAGAGAAAGTGGACACTAAGTTTTGGTGTTGTTTTGATAAAACTTTTTAATATGATTTAATTCTTGAAACCCTTGGGTATATAAGTTAGATTGTTGGGTTTTTGGGGGTGTAGGTTTGCATGTAGAAGTTATGGGTTTATTTATATGTTATGTGGGACGCGAACACAGTTATAAATTAGAAGATTTATAAAGCAGAACTATTATGTCATATTGAATATCATCGCATGTTAAATGAATTCATATAATTGAATAGAAGGAATTATGTTGAAAACAATGACGGTGCTCTAAATTGAATTAAATTAAAATTTAGGACCTTTGTGATTATAGTGTCATGTTGTGTTTATGATTTATGATATGGTGTAGATTATTATTATTATTCACTTTGGCCATAGTGGAGACAAGGGTCTTTTGGCTGGTATACTGCTCACCTTAATTATAGGATGCTTACTATGTATGGGACTAGTGGGTAGGCCTTGGTTATAATTTATTCTTGCTAGGTATGAGACTATTTAGTGTAAATTCGTGGGGATTTTATATTCCGGAGGGGCTGGTTTTTATGTTTTATCATCGTCATGCTAGCCTAGGCAGGAGACTAGGATGAGTAAATGTTGGAAATTCATCGTATACATAAGATAGATGTATATCTACTTTGGGGACCCTTAGGTATGGGATTAAGGGGTATTTTGAGGATCTCACATAAATAAAGAGGGTGGGTCAATTATTATAATTGAGAAATGGAGAATTTAATACATAATATAATAAAACGGGTATTAAAATATATTGGCGACATAATCAGCGAGGGCGGACTGTTTAAACAAGTCAGCTGGCATTTTATGCCGTGTCGTGTGTGGAACCTCATCATGTAACAGGGGTCAACAGTTTAAACAGACCAGCTGGCGTTTTGGCAAGGGGATGTGTATTTTGGTGGAGAAATCACTCGTGATGGGACGACCGCTATAATAATGTATTTTGGTGGGAGAACCACTATACCTAATAATAAAGTGAGAATAATGACATATTGGGTTAATTTAATTAAATTAACGCTTTGGGGCTGTGGGATAATTAAAATGATATTGGTGTGTTTTTATAAAGAATCTTTGGGGGTGAGTAGTAATTTACCCTTCTTGCGTTTAATTATTTCGTAGTAATTTAAAATACTCTATTGTGATATTTATTACGTATAATTATACTGTCTGGGTTCACGAACCCTATTTGAGGAGAGTAGTGTGTATCCATGCTTGGGGCTCTGACCTCGTGCATTGAATAACATTTTCAGGTATTAGTACTAGAGTAGCTGCATAGGATTTATTGGATATTTTTTAGAGGTGCAGTTGGAGTTTATTCTTTTATCGCTTTATTTAGTTAGACTTTTTTTTCAGTCGTATTTCATAATGAGAGTTCATTTGGATTTCATTTATCCATTCAGTTCTAAAGTTGCTAGAGGATTTCAGATGCATTATTCACAGTTGATTATTACTCAGTTTTAATTAAATCATTTTGGAGATTCGATTTATTTGAAGTTTTAGCATGTGATGGATCTTTTATCGTTCAGTTGTTATTATCATTTTGGATTAATTCAAATATTTATCTTGGATTGATTTTCTTATGTCTCTTACTAAGAGTGGTATTTTATTTAGTTCACTCCCGGAATAGTTTTGGTGGCGGTCGATGCCAGAATTACACGGGGTGTGATAGAGGGCAAAGCCGTAAGAAGAGGGAGTAACCAGCCAAATTGCTAGTGAAGAATTTGACCAACTCAACAAAGAGGATGCTCTATGTTGATGAGTTCTACAATTCAAAAGGGAATAGAGTAGGAACTGTTTTGATAACTCCAAAATAAATGATGATCAAGCATGGGATAACACTTAGCTTCAAATCATCCAACAATGAGGTCAAATATGAAGATCTTAACGCCAAATTAAAGAAGGCATTATATCTTGGATAAAGTCATCTAAATGTCGTTTGTGACTCAAGGATGATATCTAATAAAATTTAAGGAGACTATAACTCCAAATATGAATGAATGTCAGCATGCTTATAAGTCATCCAGTACCTGGTCGCCCAATTTGAGAATTTTTATATTCAATAGTTTCTCTAGGAAATAATAGTCTTGTAGATGATTTGGCCATTCTGATTTTAGTTGTCAATCCTGACCTCAAAAGAAAAATTGAGGTGGGATTCCTTGTCCAACCAAACATCATGAAAACAATGATTGTCGAACAAGTCCTCGTCACCTAAAAAGATCCAAGTTGGATGGAACCAATCATAGCACACCTACAAGAAGATATTTGCCTAGTGATATGAAGAAAGACCATCATATTAGGGTAAAAGATGATCGATTTTCCCTATCACCTGAAGGTAAGCTCTACAATAGATCCTTCATGAGTTCATACCTCCAATGTGTGCATCCAAATGATGTCAACTAAGTTCTATACAATATGAAATAGGGAGTTTATGGATGGCATATCGAAGAAAGGTCTTTGATATTCAGAGCCATCAAAGAAGGCTACATGTGGCCTTACGTGCTGAAGGGCTATGGTTTTTATATTGAAAAATTCACGAAGTATAAAGATTTCTCACCCATGTATCATCATCCATCCAACGACCTAAGATCATTGACTAGTCCATGGCCCTTCGCTCAATGGGTACAAGATATTTTGGGTTCCTTACTTACTATACCATGGAATCAAAAGTATATCCGGGTCAGCGCGGACTATTTCACCAAGTGGATATAGGTTGAACCTCTGGTGAATATAAGGGACACTTACATGATCAAATTTAGCTTGAGGAACATTGTGGCCCATTTTAGCATACTACGAATGATTACCACTAATAATGGGAAGCAATTTAATAACGAATGATTTCAATACATTTGTCGTAGCTAGAACATCAAGCATTAGTATAGTTCGATAGCCTAACCTCAAAGCAATCGTCAGGCTGAGGCATTCAACAAAATGGTGCACAATGGATTAAGAAAGAGTCTAGAGAAAGCCAAAGGTTCTTTGGTGGATGATCTTATCGATCTGCTCTTGTCTTATCTAAAAACTCCCAGGAGGTTGACCAAAGAAATTCCCATTGCCTTAGCTTATGGGATTGAAGTCGTAATTCCATTAGAAGCTGGATCACCAACCATGAAGACAATTTTTGCTAATCAAAGCCTAAACAAAGAGATTATAAGGACTAAGATCAACCTATCCAATGAAATGAGAGAACAACCCTTGATTAAACTGACATTTTATCAGTAATAGCTAGCTAAGTAGTACAATAAAGGCGTTAATGCAATAAAATTCTAGGTCGTATATTACATCCTTATAAAAGTGATCGATAGCGTGAGAAATCCATTAGATGTAAACTTAGGTCCTAATTAGAAAGGACCCTCAGATTTAATAGAGAATACCTCCAAGGGTCCTACCATTCATAAACAATAGGGGCAGTGAGATACAATGGTCCTAGAATGTGGCCAACCATATGAGACTTTATTTATAATAAAAAATATCTTTTTTTAATTTTAAGTTTCTATTTATTGGATGATTTAAAGTTAAATCAATACAATTATCTTTCTTATTGTTCCAAATAGTAGGCCAACTTTGTTTATTACAATTTTTTAGTACAATATGTTTATCATCATAATAATTTTTTTCAAGTTTATCCATCAAGGTTTGGTCGCCAATTTCAATGCCTTAGTAAGGTTACACTTAATCAAAGCTCAAGGTTATATGTTTTCATCATTAAATAACATGATATCATCAAGAATTTCCTGAGCAAGAAGAAGACCTACGGGGGATCCATAGGTACTAAGATTTTATTACTTTGGTCGATTAAAAACTTGAATGGGTGGACTACCCTACCACCAAGTACATCTTTACTATAATTTGTCCTAGGCCTATGGTCGTGTGATGACACTTTTGGATAGGTAAAGCAAACATCAAATACATGCTCGACATATATGATGGTAAAATGTAAAGTATGTTATTAATTACATATTTTCATTCATAATAAAAAAAATTACAAAGTGGACTGATCACCACATTTGAAAAAAAATAGATCTTTCACCATCACTTCATCTTCGATGCTCCAACTCAACAATCATTCTATCACGGTAATCATCATCATCTAGAATAGTATGGAACACATCGTCACTATCATGATCGAGAATATATGTATTTATCAATTGGATAGGAATGACATCAGTCGAGATCGAAGATTCTTCACTCCTAAGGAGAGGAAGCCAAATAATAGGGAAATCTACCCCATAACAATGCCAAAAATTGAGAATCACGAGGCACTTTTATGACTACCGTGGCATTAAACTACCCATGTATGTAGGTGACCTTCTTGGCTTCGTCCAAGTGCGATAGGGAATGTGTCCAACCTTCATCATATCTAGATGCCCAAACATCAAGGCAAAAATTGGGGAACTGGTATCTCAACCTCATTATTTTTTATTGGATTCTCTACTTGACCGTATGGTCCTCATGATAGGTTTATCGGCATGTATGGTCTTTTTCTGTAACAAATCGTTCTCCCTCTCCAGCACCTAGGCAACATTTGTAACATTTTTTACTTCAGTCTTGAGCAAAGAATTGCACTAGCCTTATCGTTATATTCACTTGTCATTTTTTAACTGCCCACCGAACAGATACAAATCCTTCATGAGCTCGATTGGAATCTTCCCAACCAAGGATCTCATCCATTTCTTCATTTTCTGAAGTCATTGACACTAACAATAAGTTATTATCACACTACAAATATAAAAAGGAATACATTCATAAATGAAAGAATAACTAAAGAAGTCGTAGGTAGCCAATAATTATTCAAGTAATGACAGGGAAAAAATAAAATTTCTCATTAAGAATCAAAGGATGGGCAAGCCCTTTCAGCGTACATATCAAAACATAGGAAAATGTAAATAATGAAGAAGCCTAGGCTAAATCAAACTAGCACATCCTTCCTTTTCTTAATTGTCTAAATCCTTATTTATGTCAGTGGCCTCCTTCTCTTACTCTGTCCCATTCTTATCTCGGCCACTTCCTAAGGCCTCACCCTTATCCTCATATAGCTTTGTAGGGGATCTTAGATCATACTCACTATAGAGTTCATATTCAAAGGGGGCATTAACCTCAGCTAACGCTAAGTCCTAAATTTTCTTGAAACTGGTCTTATAAATGAAATATATTTACTTATTCGTCGAACCCTTTGTCATAGAACTTGTCCTTAGCCACTAAAGCTGCAAACGGGCTCGGGGTGTTCTCGTCGATAGATTTCACCAGTTTCTTGTTGTTCGACTTTAACATGGACTCATTGGGGTTATTCTCGATCCCATAGTCCCTCTTAGTGGACTAGTGGGCCTTTTAAGACTGTTAAAGATCACGACCAAGTACAACGATGCCCTTCGCCTGATCGTCCCTTATATCAATAATAATAATGAAGTTCAACAAGTGCTGGAAGAAAAGGTCTCATTAGGAATTAATACTACATAAAAAATTCTAAGTTAAAGACCCGACATAATTAATAAGACTTATCAAATATATGCCTGAGTGGCATGGAAGACCACCTGGTCGGTGGTCAACCTGCTGACAAGATCCCTATCAAAGTTTTAATATAGCCCCTTAAAAGTGAGGGGGGCAACTCAAGGTTCTTGAGCACTGACATCGCGATGTATCCCCTCCCCTTATTAGAGGCATCCACATTCTTGGTGGGTAGAGTAGTAGCAACAAGAAAAAAATAACTAGAGCTAGTCTTGTTCTTCTTTCGATATTGTATTTTATCGAAAGAATCCAACAAGGTAACAAGGTTGGACGTTCCCCCAATATCCTTCTCCTTAGAAGGTTGGGATTTTGTTGGAGTGGGGAGGTTGTACTCATCCATTGAACTAGGGATCTTCTTTTTGGTTTCATCTATTCTTCTTAGGTAGCAGGGATTATGACAAGAATAGACCCAACATCCACTGATTTAAAGGAACCTAAACTGGACCCATTCATAAACTCCTTATTGCTGGATAGAATAGGGATTTTAGATAATATATTTGTTGGTCTGGTAATGAAAGACGTGGCAGTATTGGTATATTCTAGTAATAAGGTTGCCAATGTAGGATGTTCACCACTAGCAGTCAGGGGTATCCTCAGATTCCAACACTTTCTTAGCTTAACAAAGTTGATGTGAGTAGCATCAGGCGCTTTTTTCTTGAAAACTTATCCATAGAGCGAAGAAAGAATTTTTTTTGCAAAAATTCATAAAAAAAATTGGTCGAACTGAACAAAAAATAATGGAAAGCAATAATTGACTTATTTTGTGCCCTCTACTAGGGCATCTGAAACCCTTATATGACTCACCACCCTAAGGAATTGGTGTATGCTCCCACTTCCTTACTATAAATCAATTGGAGCAATAACCCTTATTAGAATTGAGGAGGTTTATTACCAACACTCTATCTTCCCTCCTTAATTTCAAATAGAAGGTGTTATCTTTATTTTCACCTCCTGTGTAATAATACTTAATCTTTGGGATTCATATCTAAATTTGGTATAACTCCTTAATCCTATGAACCCTATTCACAATCCTCTAAGTATTTGGAGTGCATTGGGTATGGAATACTCTTAAATATTCACAAATTTCAAAAAATAGTTAATTTGGGGGGAAAGTAATTCCGCCCTCGGCAATGGATTGAGTGTGCAAGCAATGACTCCCTCAATATTGTAACAATTATCATGCCCCTCAAAGAACTCTATCAGAACCCAATGAGGAATGGAAACCCTCTTCCTAAAACCTCCAATAGACCTCTCACTTATCGCATAACCATTTTTCTGAACTCGAGAAGATGAAATGATAAAAATGCGAAGAATATTGACTAAAATAGTTGAGGAAATATAAGGAACGAGAGAGAAATGGGAAATTTAGAGTTGAAGAAGAAGGAAAAAGGATCTTAATGTACTTGAATAATGGATAAGTGAGAGTTAAGAATGGGGGTAGGGAATCCATTTGAACTTCCTGGTTAAACTTCTAAGAAGTTTTATTATTTGAATAATCTGATAGCTGACCCACACGTCCTTAACTTTAACCTCCTCAACCCAAAATTACTAGTGTATCCCTGAAAAGTGAGGGCAAGTTACACGCATGCCCTCTAAAATTAACAGGACGAGAAAAGTTTATTCTCATTGTAAGGACATAATTTTATAAATGTCAATTATCAATTGAGTATGTCGTATACCGCTACAAATGTCAAAGGATGTTCAAGATCACATATGCAACAAGATGATTCTGAATATCAAGTTCTTCAACATTCAAGCCTCCCTAAGTTTAACTTTGGTAAGGTTGTGTTTTAGTTCCTTAGCATTTCACTTAGAATATTGGGATATTTTTTATGAAATTTTTTTGAAGTGTTGGTGCGAACTTTTTATGTTTTTCGCCAAAAAATATTTTTCGAAGTTTCAAGGCGAAACATTTACTAGCAAAAGAAAAAGGAAAAAATTATTTTTTAATTTTCTCGTTCGAGCGATAGAAGATTTTGTTCGAGTGACATCCCTATGTCGCGCGAAGCTCGTTCGAGTGACAGGTGTCCTTGTTTAAGCGACGTGCCGCCTTAGATTTTTTATAAAAAGGTTTTTCCAACTTCATTTTTAATTAGAAGACCTGCGATTTTGAATAGAGACAAAAAAAATTTGGCTGAATTCTTTGTCTTCTCCCTTTTTGGATTTTAATCCTTTTTGTTTTCAATTCACAAGATCCCAATAATTTGTGTGAATTGTTTTGGAACCCAAGAACACATCTTGTGTCAAGTTTCTCTTGTAGAGAGGATCTCTACTGCTGATCTAGGTGCTCTTAAGGGGAGTACTGGGCTATTGATTGCGCGTCATTGAGGATTACTTGAGGTTGTTCCTATGATGAAGATTGGAGCTGCAGTTCTGGCTGACTCTAGGTTCGTGCCTATGTAGGTTTGATGAGGTAAACTTATTTCAGATTTCATTGTGATTGTAAATTGTGATTTAATTCATGGAGAAATAAAAGGTTTTTCCCTTCGGGGATTTTTCCTAAAATTTGTGAGTTAGCATATTTGTGTTTATATGGTTTGACACACGCACACACATAGTTGTATGTTTAGAGGTTGATTTAACTTGGTTTAAAATTGATTCTATTTAAATAAGTTTGTAATTGGGAATTTACGAATTTAGTTTGAATCAGTAACGCACACGGCGCATGACCTTTTTACACTCATCTTAAAATTATAAGTGTTGAAACTCTCTAAACTCATCTTCAGTTGACAATAAAAAATCACTGCAAACCAGCTTCTAAATCAACTAGAAATCAGACCTCTACATCTGATCTAGTCTTCAAATCTTTGGGGGAAATTGTGGGTAATTATCTGACCTAATCGTAAGAGGAGACATGTTCGATAGTCCAGATATATGATCAGGGCTTGAAGATAAAAGAAGATTCGATTATACAAAATCTTGGGCTCTAATATATTCGATCATATCATAACTATATCCCAAGGCTATAGAGTCCCACATAACTCATTCACTTTTTGTTCTCTATAAATGTAACCGCCACATGTGGAAAAAGGGGCATACAATCTCTATTGTTAAAAGTTGATCAATAAAAAGAGAAAAAGCACCCCGTAGACATAGGCATATTATCGAACCACATATATGTTATATTGTGTGTTGTGTGATTTTACCTTACTACTCATCTTTAATTATTATGAATTAATATAAGTAGGATATCACTACCTACATTGACAAATTAATCACATCAAAAATTTTAATATCCCAATGAGACTGTGGATCTTATATTGAAGAACCTCTCCCACTTAGTATTTTGAACTTGAAGATTTTGATAAATATATATTTGATTCTAAATTCCTAAATAAAATCATCAATAATTTCCTATTTTCTTGTACAAATTAAGCTACATGGTGTCATTATTTTTATTCTTCAAAATAAAAATATTTCTAATTAAATAAAAATCCAAAAACCAAAATTTAATTTATATGTTAAATTGATTGCTTAAATTAATTCAATTTTAGAAAACAACAAATAAATTTTAATTTTCTAAAAAAATTATGATTTTAGTCGATCACATTAATAAATTTGTGTTGTCCATAAGGATGTTGGTCTTTAATTAATTTAATAATCATCTAAAAAAATTACCAACATATAAATAAGAGTTGATAGAAAAATAACCGATCACTGATAAGTGCAATTATATATCAAAAAGGAAACAAAATCCCCTTTCCATCATGGTCAAGACTTCTTCCTTGAGTAGAGTCCTTTTTGGTCAATAATTCCATGTAGAATAGTCCATCACGCCTCTATGACCATTGTGGAGAGTAATAAGAATCCTATATAACCATCTTAGTACAAAAGATATACATCCATGCATATATTTACTCATATGAAAACCTACGGTTTCAATTGTCGAAAACATTGACCTTTCTAGGACATGATAAATCTATAACTAGGGATCTAATACTAATTGACGAGGATTGATATTATAAAAATGCTTTAATGCCCCAAAATTTTGATTAATTATGTTTTAAAGAGTAAACAAAAATATCCATATATACAGAATAGGTCAAGGGTTCTAATGAATAATGCTTTGCACATCTTATAGTTGATTTAATGTAGAAGTGTAGTATGCCTTAAATCTTCTAGTAGGCCTTTAGAGAAGAAAAATGGATGAAATATGAGAGAAAACATTTTCTCTCTCCTTTCCCCTTCACAAAAACATGAAGACTGTTTTCCTATCTCTCCATACCTCTCTAACATTTGAGTGTGATAATACTACTTACTCCATTCCTTATACCCATATATATCAATATTTGAAGTGCGCTTTAGTTGTAACAACCTATATAATTTTCCAATGAGGTTGATCGAGTCTCGATGTTAAGATATATCAGTTATTAATGTAATAACACATACTACTAAGGCATTTATTTAATTGTTAGGTTGATTATTGTCTATTGGTGAGTTATTATTTCATATGACATTCGGTATGTCATATTGTGAATTTAGATGTTAAACATTTGATATGTCATTTAGTAGATTGAAGTTTTACATATGATGTAGTTACATAATTGAGTTATGTGTTAATTAGATTGGTATTACTATAAATATTGGGAAACTCATAATAAACATTAAGATGAATATTTAAGTAACCTAGTATTATGGGACTTTATGAAATGGTCAATAGCTAGGTGTCGGGGGTTTCCTTGTCTATATTATTCCCTTGGCATCATGTCACAATAATCGTGAAATAAGTTCTTATAATATCGAGTCATAATTTAATAATTAAGTTTTGAAGTTAAACTAAACGTATCGGCTAATTAATTAATTTAACAAGATAATTGACTTGTAGCATATGTTCATTTTTATTGGTTCTTCAAACGTTTAGAAAGTCTGGTTTGGGTTTAAAATAGTAAATTTTTTGTACATTGGGTTAGTATATTAGTTAGGCTAAGTTTTAGGCCATTTGGGGCATGTTTTGGATTTTTTGGGTTGAGGATATCTAGGGTCCTATGCCTAATTTTGGGTTTTCAATCTATATTAGTCTAATTTTTTTTAATCTAATTCACATAAAACAAGTTGAGAGAACTTAATCTAGTAAGGAGGAAGATGACGACCCTAGATTTGAAGATTTGGGGCTTGGTTTCATATAATCATCCTAAGCGAAGTTTACTTTGTATAATATAATATAATTAGGTTTGTGTTGTGTTGTGTTGTGTTGTGATAATACTAACATTTTGGAATCTGCTAATTTGATATGTGTTCATTATTGTTAATGTCGAAAACTGGTATAAGGATTTAGTATTAGTATATATACATCATCTATAAAAAATAATAGATAAACAGATATAATCACAAAAATACTAATTTAAGCGAACAGTAGATACCGGTGAGAGAGAGAATGAAAGAAGACTTACGTGGTTCGTCCCAAAGAGATGCTTTCTCCACAAGTGTAAGTGTTTAATGTATTAATTCAGATGTAAAATTCCAAGGATGAATAGAGGTTATAAGATCTCACACTCCCTCTAGCAATGGATAGCATAACAATATGAAAATAATATCTTGATCCCTACCCATGAGGGTATAGTGGGCTATTTATAAGTTGTTAGAAGAAAGAGAACAGAGAGGGATAAGTGGCATGCCTTTAGTGGTCAAATGGGTATACCATTACATGAAAGTGGGAGAATAATCATGAGTTAGTTATAAAGCACATTGGGGAATATTTGCATATATCCCCCACGTGGGGTGTGCTACTGACATCACTCAATCACATAATACAAGTTTACTTTGCTAGTGTTATATAATAATGTTAACTACTATCAACTGGCTGGTTTAACTTTAATGTTTGTGATATTGGGAATGATTAATATGTCCCTGGCCAGCTAGTTTGGTAGCTGACAGACCTCCTTTTTAATGGAGATAAGTCTATTTGTCATCTTCTAATTGGTCCATGGTCCATGCCATATTCATTCTAAAACAAAAGCCCCCAAGAATTTTTCTCACGATTGAGGATTGTAGTGGATTCTCTAAAGTGTTGTGTCTTCTAAATATTTACTGAGCAGATTGAGTGAGTTAAGTGTAATAAGTGAAAAGTCATCGGCCTCCCTAATCTTCTCGGCTCACACCAAGTAGAATGACGTGTGGAATTTTTTCTTTAAAGTTGAACTTGACATATGTCAAATGCTATAGATGGCGTCTGGTTCAATTATGATGCATATTCATAGGGCAGTATATGTCAGTCTACAAAGAATCAATGTTATTTCCCAGGCGTGATGGCATGTTATTCTATAATAGGGGTAATGATTACTGCCTAAAATTATAAAGCGTGTTTTTAAAATCATTTGAAACTTTCCAAATCCATATCCTTTGCATGATTGCTTTAGAGAGATATAAAAAGTACTTCATTTTCAAACCCTTTCTTCTCCATCATAATTCTGATTAGTTCCTTTCTTGAAAATCCTTTTCGGTGATTTTTTTCTATTTCCTTTTGTTTATTAACAGATCTTTTTTGGTTTCCTTTCATCTTCAATATTTTTAAGGTTTCGAGTATGACGCTTCCCCCTTTGTACCTTCTTAGGGTTTTTTTCCTAAGAATTTCTGTAATTTCTTGCATTCTAGTTGTGATTTGTTGTTGTTATCGACAGTTGGTGTTGGATTTTATATCTGGTTAGAGTTTAAATGTATTTGGTGGCCATTGATTTGGTTGACCTAGGGTTTGCTAAATTTTGTGCTTTTTTGGTGTTCTGGGGTTTTGTTTTTCCCAAATTGTTGTTTTCTGAAACCACAAAGCACCCAAGCCTTTATTTAACAATAAATTACATTTTTTTCCTTCACTAATCAAACCCCCAAATCCAATTTAACCTTATTAATGAGAACTCTTTGGTCAACTGGTGGTTAGATCACGTTAGGAGGTTGGATAGTGTTTTCCCTAGGGTTCTAGTATAAAGATTTCATGTTACTCTCTATGTGTAGTATGTCCTAAGGATAGTCCTTCCCATCCTAAATATACCCGTAAAGCTTAAACTTCTACTGGGTTTTCTCCATATCCTCCATACGTGGATCATCATGATCCTGAGTTCGTGGGGCCAGGTGTAGTTGAGGAGGGTGAGCACTAACCTAGTGGTGGAAATTTTACCAACACGATTCCAATCATATTCATTATTGACTTTGAGGCTTTGACTAAATTAGTCATGCTGATAGGCATGCGCCTTTCATCTCTTCTATTCATGTATCTTTTACCAAGGATAGAATCTCTAGGAGTTCCACTGAATACTATGACCCTTATACACTTATGGTAGATGGCATGCTTATGATGTCCCTGGGGATGAGTTGGACCACCTCAAAAAGAAGTATGGTATCCCTATCAGTTGTGATGAGAAGTTTTATGAGCATCCCAATGCAAATGCAATTTACTTCCCCTTGTAAGAACTTCAGGTCGGGGTTCATCTGCCTTTACACCTTGTTATAAGGTCCATCCTAAGAGGTTATGGGGTTGATCTAACCCAACTCCCCCCAATGTCTACCGAATAATTCTCGGGTCAATGGATTTTTGATAATCACCAACTTATTTTGATCCCAAGAAATATATTTTTAGGTTCGTACATGGCATAAACGACAATGCCAAGGGTCCTGAGTACTATTACTTTGGACCTAGGAAGTCAAATCTGAGAATTATCAATGTTGTTAAAATGATCAACCATAGTTGGAAAGCCCAGTTTTTGTTTATGAATGGTGATTATGAGTTTAGATCACATGAGAAGAGTTGTTGTTGTAGTGTTCCTAGCGATTAGGGTGGGCTGAACAAAACTAGTAATATTTTTTCTTCATTTTCGTTCCGATTTCTTTGTTAATGATATTGCGCTAATATCCTTGTTCATATTTTCAGTGAAGAAATCTCCCATACTTCCCTATGTGTTTCATAATGTGGTTGAAAGTTTCTGTGTGTTTAATCCCTTAATATTTTAGGTACGCTTATTACTGCTTTGTAGTGAACTCTTCTTGCCTCCTTTGGATCACTGGTACTACGTCAATTTCTAAGTACACATGGATTAGATCCATCCAAGATGTCCCCAAATCTAACTCAATTATCATCACAAATTCTTCTTCAATGTTGCATTGGAAAAAGATCTCAACTAGTAATATTCTTCGAAGCTCAGTTCGAGTCGCTAATGCCAAATGAGCAATTGCAACTGTTTGGGCATTCTCGGTCCTTGGGATTTTGACCATCTGTATGGTCGATAACCTTATCATCAGTGTCTTCACCTTTTTAGATACTTTTCCATAGACTCATCTCTATATTCATAAATTCCCAATACTTAGTTGACTACTGACTGAGGGTCATTGTGTGCCGATAGCTACTTTACACCTAGTGATAGCATTAAACCTAACCCTATAACCCTTCCTTCATACTCGGCCTCATTGTTGGAGGCCTTAAAGTTGAACCTAAGGATATATTCAACGTCTGACATGTCATATGTGCTAATGGTTGGTCATGACCTACTGTCGCTGGAACAAAAACAACTTCCTTCGTCTTCAAAACTTCCTTCGACTAAACACCCATCTTTGAATAACCATTTCATTTGATCCAAATCTTGGGTCCTTTCTTCCTGTCGAGCTGATGACTCTAGTGTGTCATTTCTCTAGTTGGTTATCTTTGTTATTGAGATCTTTTTCAAGGAAGTCTTCTCATTTGGCTGAATTTTTGAGTTCTCTTTCGTAGAAGTCTGCTCTGTTATTTTTCTATTGAGCTCTCTTCCATAGAATTATTCTCGGCAGTTTTCTCTTTATATGTAAACTATGTTATAAAGTCATCCATTATTTGGCCTTTGATTTTCGTTATGGGTTCTTACAATATATCATACTCTTTTAGTTCTAAATCCAAACCATCATTTTGCCTGATTTCTCAAGTTTATAAAAAGCTTGTTATAAAGAAAGGTCTGTATAGACGATCATTGTATGTGGTTGAAAATATGACTTCACTCTAAAAGAATCTTCAATCAAAGCCAAGGACAACTTTTACACCCTAGGTTATCGAATTTTAGCTCCATTGTATGCCTTACTAGTATAGCAGACAAACTTATTCACTCCATATTATCAGACTAACATCGAACTAACTACTGAATCTGATACTGCCAAATATAAATAGAGCTTCTTATATAGGACTATCCTTGATAGCAAAGCGTAGATCCGAAGTACATCTTTAATTCTAGGAAGGCTACCTCACACTTAAGTTCCACTCAAATGTATTTCTAAGAACCTTAAAGAATGGAAGACATCTATTAGTGGCTCTTAAAATAAAACGGTTCAGTGTTGTTACTCATCCCATCAACCTTTGGATTTCATTTTTGTTCTTGGTAGATTGCATATTGGTCAATTGTTAGATCCTATTCGGATTAGCCTCTATACTCCTCTAGTTGACTATAAATCCCAATAACTTCCCTTTCTTGACTTCAAAAATACAATTCTCAGGTTTCAGCTTCATTTGATACATTTCCAGTTGGTCAAAATTTTACCCGAGGTCACTTATATGATCGATAACTTTCTTGCTCTTGGTGAGCATACCGTTGATGTAGAATTCCATAGTTTTATTGATTTTACCTTCAAAAACTTTTTTACTAGACTTTGATATGTTGCTCTACCATTTTTTAGTCCAAAAGGCATAATATTGTAATAGTAAGTACCTCGAATAGTGATAAATGAGGTTTTCTGCATGTCTTTTGTCTTCTTCTATATCTGGTTGTACTTGAGTAGGCATCTTTAAAACTGACCAGTTTATGCCCAGAAGTTGTATCGACCTATTTATCAATCCAAGGCAGAGGATAATGCCCCTTAGGATAGGCTATATTAAGATCTATGAAGACGATGAACATACGACGGTTATTATTCTTCTTTTTCACCATAACCACATTTGAAAGCGACTCTGGATACTTGATGTCTTCAACGAAATATATATTTTATAATTTTTCAATCTCCTGTTGGATGTCCATGTTCTTCTCCTAGATAAACACATTTGATCCTATTTGATAGGCTTCACGTCCTTTACTATACTGAGCTCATTGCAATGGAATTATGGACTTATCCTAGGTATATCTTCATGGATCTATGCAAACACATTCTTCCATTGCCTTAGAAAATCATCCAGTTCTTTCTTGAAGGTAGGATCTAGTGATGAGCAAATCTGAACCGTCCTTTATGGGTGTTTGTCGTCTGGAATCACCGATTTAATCTACTCCATAACCTCGCCACTGACCAACTTATCTTCATCTCGAGGATCAAAAGTCTTAAACTGATAAGTGGTGCTTATATTCTTCTGTTCATATTATTTTACAAAAGTATCATCGCATTCGCGTGCTTCAACTTGGTTACCTTGACTACACTAACTCTGTAATGTGTAGGGAATTTTAAACACTGATGTATAGTGGAAGGTACGACTTCAGATCGACCCTACTGAAGATAACGTTGTACACCGAATGAACATTCTCCTCCATGATAAAGAAAATGTATTATCTTTTCTCGAAAAGTGGGACATGTACAGGTGATAACTTCAAGATCAATGTTTCTTAAGGGAAACACCTACCCCCTGAAAAAATGATAAATGGCATGTGATATGCCTCCAACTTTCTATATATCAATCTTAACTTCTTAAAATAATTGTAGAATACAGCATCCATTAAAATGCCATTATTGACCAAAATCCTCATTGCACTACGTTCATACACCATCATTGTGATGACCAAAGGATTGTTGTGTTGATAAAGTAAACCTGATAAGTTATCTTTAAAAAAATCAAGAGCGAGACAATCTTTATTCACCTTATAAGGAAGATTCTCCACCACTAGTGTCACCTCTTTATTCACCTTTCCTCTTTACTAATTCATCTCCACCACTAGTGTCACCTCCCTCTATAAGATAACACATAAAAAAGATTTTGGTAATGCCATCCATAGGCTCCTTGGGCTTCTTGGGAAGATTTGGATGATCCTTTGAATCTTTATCTCGACCCCTTTTCTTCTAGTCCTCATTTTTACAAGAGGACTTTGATCGTCTCCTGAGTTTATTTTCGTCCTACCTGCTTGGTCGGGCGCCTTTAATAACATACTTCGTTAGTTTGCCTTGTCTGATGAGATTTTAAATCTTGTTATTCAAGGCCAAGTAATTATCAGTTTTGTGGCCATGATCTTTGTGGAATTCACAGTATTTACTCTTATCCCTTCGATTTGGTGGAGCTTTCAATTTATCCAACCATTTCAGGTCGTTGTTTACTCGAATCTCATTAAGGATGTGATGAACATTTATGGTAAAAGTGAAGCCTTTTTATTATCCTTAGACCCTTTCTTCTTTTTTGACCTCTTTCGAGAGTCGAATTTAGTATGGATCAATTCTTTTAATATCAATTCCTTTTTGACATTCATAGTTTTTCACCCTCATCCAAAAGCTCTGATGTTGTGTTCGGAGATTCCTTGGACAGTGCCCAATAAACCTCTCATGATTATAGTAATTGTTATCGTCTCATTATAGTCAATTACATTAAGCTTCTCGATACTAAAGTGTGTGATAAAATCCGTAGTAATTTCATTCATTTTTATGGACGCTTAAAAAGTGAGCGACCCTCTTGCTTGTCTTTGTACCGAAGTAGAAATTGATAATGAAGAGATCGACAAGATGCCAAAAGTTTGAGATTTTCCCTCTTGGTAAGCCACTGGACCAAATTTGAGTCCATCTAGTGATGGAAGTGGAGAATGCTTCACAATGCATTTCGTCAAGAATGGAATAAATATTGATAGTATCTTGTTACTACTCCACATACATCATAGCCTCAGACTTGCCATCATATTTACGGGTGATGATAGGCCATTTGAATTTTAGGGGAATCGGATAACCCAAAATTGATGCTACAAATGGTGATCCCTTAACAAAACCCCGATGAAAAGGTTTCTTCATCTTTATAATTTATCCGAGATGATCCTCTACGAATTAGATAAACTACTACCATGGTTGTTCATCCTTTTTGACCTTAATCTACACAGTCTTTCTTGTTCAACCTCGACTTCTAGCTAATCTCTCTTCCTGAGAAGTCTGTTTGGATTTGGTTAACCCTCACATACTTTTGAGCATCAACCCTGTTGATATAAGTTCTTCTTGGTTGCTCCTTATGCTCCCTAGTCTCCCTCGAATCTCTGTACTGGCGAGCCCTTATAGATTTTAGGCCTATTCAATCAAAGGAAGAACGACTAATGAGCCTCTTCGAAATGCCTGGGCATTCTAGGGAGTAAGTTTATTCAATATCTTATCCACCTAATCTAATGGTGAATGTTTACCCGGGGCAATAGGATATATCATCGAACATTAATCCATAAAATATGGACCTGCTACCTTCCCCTTTCGAACCTAACTCTAATCGTCTAGGATTTTCCACAATTCTCTCATGGTGCGCCTGCCTCCTATCCTTGGATGGGGATATAAGAGGTATACCTTGCCTCCTATTATAGCTTTCACCCCCTACTAGGGTAACTGGGCTCCCTTTGGGCCTATTCTCCCCTGCCAGAATACTCTGCGTCATCTGCTTGACGCTCTAATACATAGCCTCTTGGACTCTGGCCAGGAACTATTATATTCCCTGTAGATCTCCCATAGGGATACCCTCAGCGGCTTTACTACTTTCTGTGTTTTCGCCCATGTTCACAAAATTTTTAGAAAAATAGAGTACCATAATACAAAAAACAAACAACAATTCTTGTTGCAAAAAAAGTTGATTTAAGGCAAGAAAAACTAGATTCGAAGGTAGATTCAAGGAATCAAAGATAATTAAAAGAAATGTGTAGATTAGTATACTTTAACACATCTAAAAGGAGATGAATCAGATTGAGATTCACTGTTTTCTTAGAGTTAGTAGCCTCAAGTTTTTGAAATCAACAATTGTGTAAAGGAACAAACGGCTTGTCGAATTCCCAAAGACGGTGTCAATCTGCTAATATCTAACACTAGTATTTTGATTTAGTCTTAGAAAATATACACCAACTATACAATAAAAGATAAAGAGATATAATCACATAAATACACTCTAAAAAACTTATTTTTGAGATAGTACTCCATCCCTCTTAGAATGTACTCTATGTATCCCAAATACTTTTTGGAACGCTATTTGGGAAGGCTCAAGGGGTTCTTATTTAACCACCATTTTAAATACTTTTTTATATGGAGACAACGGATTCAATAGGGTATTTTGATACGTGAACTAATACATCTCAAGAGGTCATCATTTATGGGATCCTTTTGAGATGGCAAGGTAGTCGTCTTTAATAACTGTGTTTTGAGACAAAAATAATAGTCCCAAAAGGGTTTTTTGAGATGGGAACTAACCATCTCAAAAGGTCATCATTTATAGAATCCTTTGGATACAACAAGGAAGACGTCCTTAATAAGTTTGGTGTCAAAGTTAGAGTTACATCCATTCCAGCATACAACACATTCCAGAATACACTAAAAAATAGAATACATTCCATACTAAAGATCCATTCCAGCATATTTTCTATATAATCATAAATAAAACATGTTAAAGATAATATATAACATCTTTGTCACCCATTTCAACATATATAATATACAATTTTTCATTTAACTATAATTAGAGTTCATATAAGTAAATTCTCTCAAAAATAGCTATATCAATAGTCACAACATTGTAAATAAGTAATCACGTTAATTGTATATGAAATAAACATTAATTTGCAATTCGGTTATCGATCCATGTCTCTCTAAATCGTCTTCCTATAGGGTTGTGAGTGGTTGTTTCTCAACTAATCTTTCCTCGGCTATGATATCAGACATATTTAAATGACATCGATGCTTCTCTGCCATCGATTTATATATGTACATAATAGGTGTAATAAGACACGAGCATTACAAATTATAATACAGAAGTAAAGTGCAACCAATATGCTACAGATTATTGAGGAAGGAAAATAGACGACAAAGAAAGGGAGATAATTATAATGGCTAAGTGTATTACAGATCAACATTCGATTATATATAATGGGCAAGCAAAATTGAAATTAAATTTAAATCGTGAAACAGAACTGCTATGAAATTCTTCTAAAGACAAACTTTATTGAGTCTTCTTTTAGCCATATAGAGAGTACATCTATTTGACTCATATGGACTAGTATCAAAATCTTATACTTCTGGACCATAATGTAGTGAAACTATGTGATCAAGGATTAGCAAACATGGATGATTTCCATAGATAGTTGCTAGATCTGAATTTCAGCAATGCATTAGCGGAGCACATATACTATTGGTCAACACACTTAAGTGTGTGTATATATATATATATAGGGAGAGGTTCACAAGTGGACCAAAAGAATGGACTTTTTAATGGACCTTAACAAAAAACACATAATAACACATTAATTTTAATTTCTATAGTGTAATTGGTCCGCACCAGCGGCACCCGAGACCACACATTCACCCCACTAACCCCCCCCCCCCACCCCCCACCCACCCCCTCCTAGGGGTGGGGTGGGGCGTGTGGGGGGTGGGGGATCGATCGAAACGCGTATTTGGTGCCGCTGACGCGGACCAATTACACTATAGGAATTAAAATTAATGTGTTATTATGTGTTTTTTGTTAAGGTCCATTGAAAAGTCCATTCTTTTGGTCCACTTGTGAACCTCTCCACATATATATATATATATATATATATATATATTTGGTTACCATAATAGAGGAAAATCAAAAACTGCATATGATGATCTGATGATACTTCCTGTGTTAACAGTAGTATTAGAATAGTCACGATACCATAGACGAAAGATGGTTCAAAGTGATGAACATGTTGCATTTGGAATTATTTGTGTCCTAAATTGTAAACAAAATATAGGTTAACATCACATTAACTTTATGTGCTCAAAATCAGTATCTAAATAATCTAGTTATCTTACTCATCAACAAGTTTATTAATACAAATAGATAAACACTTATTCAAAATATTTTGTAAAAAATTATACTATTCTTAGAAATACGAATCTTAATCTGGGGACATGTGTACAATATTTTTGCAAGAAATTTTCTGATGATGCCACTTACCCCTGATGATATATACTTTCGCTCAGTAAATATGCAAAAACTATCTTTTAGGATATGACACAAAAATTAGCATCTATAAATCCACATGTACACAATAAACAAGCACAATTTCGTAGCATAACATCCACATGCCACAAAAACACACACACAGTTTTATAACAGAATAAACATGTACGACACACCCGGGTTGTCACTATGTTTCCAAGCATATGCACACATAAATATGAATCATGTGATATTTATATAGAGGAGAAGAGTATGAATCTGCAGAAAAGAATAAGGAATGAGTAGTTAGTGAGCCTTTTTTAGTTTACTTTTATTTTTTTGATTGAAAATACAAAAAAAAATATGTTCATTTTGTTTAGGAGAAGTAAATCAAGTTGTGAGATTAAGGTTTAATGATAAGGCAGATTGGTAGCATTGGTTTTTACCACATAAATCAAATACTGCCTTTGTATATTCTTATGTAAACATATACATAGAGCACTTATAGAAGAACAAATTAAAGTAAGGTAAAACATAATAGAAATTTCCAATATTAAAACATTAATAATCAACTAACCAAATCTGGAAACCTTAATTGTGTTCAACCATAAAATAAAGTTCAAGACCTAACACATAAAAATTTCAATTTAGTACGATTGGGATAAAATATCATGTGAGTGGAAACTAAGACCCATCCAGCTTTCAATTGATCTTGTTCTTGATTCAAATGATTGAAGCAATGAGTGGCAATAAATTTCTCATCATGCTAACGGGAACATAAAGCGTGGTAACTTCCCCCAAATCAATATTGATAACGGTTTATATGAAGTTAACAATGATGGCTATTATTATTCATTTGTGACCAAACCATAAGCAATTAGATTACATATGACCATCATAAGTCAATACAATTGAAAAGAGAACCATGTACATTTTATTGTAAAAATAAATTAAACACAGCAACAGTGTAAATTGTTTAAAATAGAGTAAAATGTTACATGTTATCATCAAACATTGACAGTGTAAAATAATATTGAAACAAAAATGATAAAACGTTATCGCTTTTTCTTGTACAAGTATTTTGGGTGTAGACCATTTAATAAATTATACATACCTATTTAGAGCTATAGACAAAAAGCAGAATAACATTAGAGAGACTGAAAAGTACCAAAAGATCAAAAGAAAAAAGCTAATTTTAGAGATATAATGCAAATCTCACAACGTCTCACTTAGTACCTCAAAAAAGACATAAAAGGGCAGTTTACCATAGACTTTGCCTCCCATACACGGACTAAAAATGAACTCACTTTTGACACTTTCCATCTCATCATATCCTTACTCCCTACCGTTAGTTTCATACAACTAACCACCAAATTCCCAAGTTCCTTGTTATCTAATGCAAACACGAAAAACCTAATAACATTAAGAAAGCCGTATAAGATACTTTAGGACAAGACTTTTTTCAACACATGTACAAACTTACACGCTTGATAACACTACTACATACTAGGTGAAAACTAGGTTGGAAGATTGAATACTTATCCGTGTTTGCAAAATAAATATATAATTAAAATTGAAACATACTTGAAAGATTACAAAATAAGATATGGTTATACTAATATATGTCCAAGGTAAACCTGATGATTGTGTACATATTCCAAAAAACAAGGAACTTCATAGTAATGGCACTGGTTATTACTTTCAACTTCAAGCGATTTGTGAAAGAAAGTGATTTCCCCGTCTTCAACCTACAAAAACGGGGGAGAAAAGAAAAAGAATATATCTTGCAGTCATCCACGTCTAATATTAACGTAATAAAATACGGCTAATTCATTCTATTGAGCTTATTTTCACTGTGTTCACATATGACGTTAGGATTAAATTTATTTTATAGATATCGAAAGGGATAGGAAAGACAGCTGCCTAAGTAAAATTACAACATATCGGACTATATTAGGGAGCTCGAAACATTTTTTAAATGCATAGTAATTAGAAGGCAGACCACGATGAGTTCAATTTCTTCATCGGAATCAAAGAAAAATCATCCAATTCAGAAGCACACTAGATTAGTCAAATAATTAATAGACTTGTGAGTTCTAAAGAAGACCTAGACGATTGTCATAGATTATTGAAAATAATGTAATATAAGAATTCTAAGAAAAGATAATGATTTATATTTTCACTATAAGCATTTATATAAAGATTGATAGACACACAAATATAAAACAATTACGTTGATCTTGAAAGAGAGATCCCAGAAAATGGAAAAAAAACATTATACACATATTGAAAGACTTTTCATTTCCCTAAGTAACTTGTTTGGCAAAATAATTGTAGAAGTTATATAGAACTAAACTACTCAAAAAATTAATTGCTGAAAAAACTCGTGCTACTATCTAAAACATTTCAAAGGTATTTTGTACCGTACATTCCATAGGTTTTAGTTAAACAAAGAAAGAAAATAGAAGAGTTCATTCATCCATGTTCAATCAAAAGATATTGTATTCTCAAGGACTCAAGTTTAGTTCTTTACAAAGTTAACAGGAAGTAAACAGAGAAAATAAAATATTGAACAATTAATCCATGTTCAATAAAAAAAAGAACGAGTTTTGAAAAATACCAGTTAGTTTCATGTTGAGCTAACACAAATTAAATTAAACTACACCTCAACCAGTGAGGTTAACTTGAAAATTGAACATGCCATGAAGGAAATGTTTATAGAAAAAGATATGCCATTTCTAGAGTAATAAGGTGATAAATAATTTCCATCCTTCATTAAGAATAAGCTTATTGGACAACATGAAACCAAGACCATAATAAGTTGTTTAACATAAACATAATTTAAACTGTCTCAAATTCTCTAGAGATGACTCATTCTACATAAAAACAAGAGGAAATTTAATCTAATATTTTTCATGTAGAAAGTTCCTTTATCTTAGTAAATGGTGTGGCATAAGCCAGTGCTAAAATTGTTTAGATAATATGAATTTTTGCACAAGGGGGATTACGGTCCTAGTGGATATGTGATGAGTGGTGACCATGGGAGATTTGTTTGGGAATTTTCTGCCTTTGTAGAAATGTGACTAATGATGGAGACAGTTCTTAAAGCTCAGAAATTGTAATAGATAGAAGGACATGCCATATCATACTAGAGTTGGATTCATCGATGATTGTTGATATTTGGGCTAATGGGGATTTTAACCCTTATAATATTGTTTCTCAGTATGCTAGTATTTGAGATATATATTTGCACAGGCGTGCTTAGTTTATTCATTGCTTTTGAGAGGACAACTTTGTTATTGATATCATGGATAACCATGACTGTGATTTACACATTGATACTTTCATGGTGGCTTTCACTCTCTATTAGTCAAAAATAAAATAGTTAATTTTAGATGGTAATTGGAAGCATTGTCCTATGTCGTCACAAATTACCCCAACTCATTAGTGTAAGCCTATATTTCAAATTAAAACATCTTGAATTCATAAGTATCAGCCCAAATATTCTCAATAAATTAAGTAAGATTAGATTGAAATCTAGACTGTATATTATAGAACATTATGGTTTGAATAGGCACTTGAAACATCGAACTATAAATTAAGGAACATCATGGTTTGAATATGAACCTGAAGCATCTAAAGATATTATTTGATAACCATGAGCATATTTCTGTGACTACCTTCGTCAGAGGGTACGACATTTTGATAATCTTAGATTTTTTTTTTTATTTGTTAAGGAAGAAGAAGAATTTGAAGTACCCGAGAAACAAAATTATGTTTCCAATTAGTTATATATGCAATTGGTCATGGCGTTCATAGACGTCATATGTATACAATTACAATATAGCTATATTTAAGAAAATGATAGTGAGACCGACCATCTAACTAAAACTATATTCTAATTTCTTCTTTTTTATTTTTTATTTTTCAATTCGTATCTACTTAAATATCCAGGTGACTTTCCTCGCCTAGATATCTATAATTCAATGAGTTTCCCAACCTTTTAGTTGTCAACATTAAGGCTTGCAATTAACATAAGTCGACATCAATTGCACATGTCATGACAGCGGGGAATGGATAACTCGAAGCTCTTTCTAGAGATCCTAGGCCTACTACAACTATTATATATATATATATATATATATATATATATATATATATATATATATATATATATAATGTTGCATTGATAATATTTGATGTAAACTTGTGAAAACGTATTACACTATATCGAGTCAACAACACACAAGATTTAGGATTCTCAATTCTCTATCTATTTGATCAAAGCATTGTTCCCCAAAACAAAAAATAAGATATTTATAGTAACTAATGGGGTTAAACTAAGAAATATAAACTACCACTACACTAATTTACAAATATCCCAAATTAATGTTATCATTTTTTAAGTAATTAGGGGATAAATCACATTTTAACAATTTAGCTAATGCGTCCAGTGCATGCTACAGAGATAAATATATAGTTTAGTGCTAAATTTTATCCTATATTAATGCACATCCAAGTATTAAGACCAAATTTTACAATTAAGTATACTTAAAAAACAGAGCATAAATGTTTTATGTATCTCAAAAACAACCTGACAAAGAACGTCCATCGCTATCCATAAAATTCTTTCACGATCCATATTGGGCTCCAAATGTATAAAAGAACTCCGCACTATAGTGTGACACCCCGACTAATTAAATACCGGGTAGCTACTCCTTTATTCAAATTAATACAAAATGTTAAGTTGGTTAAGTTCATAGCATCACTGTTGAAAAATATTTTAACAATTACTAGCCACCTAATATTTAAAAAGTGAGTTGTCAATTTGAATTAAATCCGATTTACATTCAACTAAAGTAAATTAAGAAATACTGATACCACAACCACATCACAGTCACAATAGGATAACAATGTAATAGACTAAATCTGGAGGGATACACCTCACAACAATCCGAATACTAAAATAAACAAAATACAAAGCCTGAACCATTAATTAATTACAACCCAAAATCTGAAATAGAACTGAATAAGTAAGATGTCTCTAAAAGAAAAGGGGCGACATGAGTAAGTCTGAAGTATAGTCAAGATAGAAAGTGGAGGCGTCTACTATCGAGGTCCTGTAACTGCCACAGCAGCTACAGCACGTCACTAGGATGGAACTCCTATGCTTGGTGTCCTTGTGGCTAGGCACCTAAAAAGGTTTTTACAAAAAAAATAGATTTGAAAGCAAATGGGTCAGAGCCCGATTGTGAAAATAGTTTAAAATACAACAAGTGTTTAATATCATTAAACAGCGAATATAAAATACATGATAGTGCGTGCACTCACATGAATTCCTCACCTCTCAACTAAGTGTGCACTCCTATCGTATCCGTACCCGTTCCAGTTATTCCCATATCTAACTAGTCCAATACAAAATTTAACATTACTATGCGATTACCGATTCAATTCCCGACATCTTAAATTAAATAGAGAGTTGTACTTTTCTTCTTAGTTCTCAAAATTAGTAATACTCGTCACTCGGAATTTTTCCATTTTTAACTCTATAAAAATGTTGCTATTATTCACTTACATTTATACATGAGAGTTCATTTCAATTAACAGTATATTATTCTCATCATAAATATACAATACTGGCACCCCGAGGCTAAGCTACGGTGCACACATACTCTGCTATCGAATCTCGGTACATCACGTACATAAGGATCACGTATTCTGAATCTTTCAGGAATCATTCCGACAAGTAACAAACACACACAATGGAGGCGAACATAGTTCACATCACATGGGTCACGCACATACCTACGCTCGCATGATCAGAAGACTTATTAACTTCTCAATAAGTCCTTCTCTGACATATGTCCTCGAGGTACCAATCTAAATCCCCCCGTAAGCACACAAAGATTAGATGGCCCTGACCGAACGCCGACCTCCCGTGATAGCAAGTATGGTAGGTATGTTATACACAATTGGCTACATATACCAAGCATTCACACATCTTAGATATTCCATAATATTAATAGAGGTATATTTCTCGTCTTTGTACCGTCATTAAATGTTACACGTTTACAAGTCCCCGAATATAATACATAAAGTTATCAACCCTTCTCACGTCGTAAATTTTAGGTTTTTATTTTCTAACCCATAATTTTCATCCGGTTTACTACAAAATTCTATGTTTTACTCCTCAACGTACTCAACTCTTCACAACTATACCCACTGGTCAACAAGGGAAGGTTAGTACTCCATTAAATAAGTCTACGGGAAGTTTGAAATAAAATTAGGCCTAAAAAGGCCATTCTGTCAACTCATTAGAAGTCTCGTTCGAACGAGGTCGTTCGAACGAATGGCTTCGAACGACCTACCAACTCGTTAGAAGGGGTACTTTCATCTCGTTAGAAATCTCATTTGAACGAGGTCGTTCTAACGACTTGGGCAGGTCTTCTAACGAGATGGCAGTAAACGCCCAAAAATTTTCCAATTCGTTTTTCTTCATTTTTCTCTTCTCTAAATTCATCCTAAGGTCATCCCAACAGCATTTTAATGTTCTTAAACTATTCTAAATCCTCTTAGGTCGTTTCTTAACATATTTTGGGGTCAAACCCTCCGAATCAACATGCAATTATCATTAATCCCCAAATTTTACCCCAAACCCTATGAACAGGAACCCATAATTTTATTGTGCCTAATTACTCAACATAAAGCCGTTTTTAAATCATCAAAGTTAAGTCTTCGGATACCAAATTCGTCCATAACCATTCTACATGCAATTCCTAACCCAACTTTAGAGTTTCTATAGCAATTTCATTAGGTTTTCCTCAAAACTTTCAAGACAAAACAGTTCCTACACTAACCATGGAAGAAATATTCAATGAACTAAAAATATCAAATCACTTGTCTTAGATTCATTTTTCAGATTTGTTGTCGTTGATTCTAGGCTGAATTTCCCTTCTTTCTGTCACAAATCCTTCCAGAATGGTGGTGATGGGTGATGGCTTTGGTTTGGCTCTTGTAACCTCTCTCCAACTTCTCTCAAAACTCCCGTAGCCCACTCTCTTATCTTTTGCTAGTAATGGCCTTAGTGGTCTCCCAAATAATATATAATTAACCTATAAAATTCGTGGGTTTTAATTTCTCAATTTTTAAAATTACCAAAATACCTCTCTAGGTTGCTGGTTTGGCCTAAAAGTGCCCCGGGACCCAAACTAAACCCCCGGCTAATGTTTTCTGACTATTTCAACCCTTCCGGACACGTTGGCGCAGTTAAAATGATCATTCGGTTGATAAAAATATAATTTAATTTTTAATTTAAATAAATTCATTCCTGACGCGACTGACACGCGCGTTCCAACTAAATTTCCCAAATTATCGTATTTCTGCTTCGTGACAATTTAAATATATTCAATACTCATATATTACCATATATACTCAGAAATATTCAATTTTAACATCATAATCAAATACTAACTCATATCTCGCTAGTATTTATATCCGGATTAATTCTCAATTAATTCTCATTTAATTCAATTAATCCTTTAAATAAAAATCAATAAAATTACGGCGTATTACATACTCCCCCCCTAATAACAGAATTTCTTCCCGAAATTCGGAACTAATGAATTCCTGGTAAAAATAGCTCTGGATAACGTTCGCGCATCTCATCCTCGCGCTCCCATGTGGACTCCTCGGCATTATGATGCCGCCACTGCACGCGTACTAATGGTACTATCTTCGACCTCAGTTTCCTCTCGCTGTGGTCCAGAATAGCAATCGGCCCCTCCTCGTAGGAACTATCGGGCTGAAGATCGATATCCTCTAAAGCAATGTGAGTATGGTCCAAATCGTCCCTAAGATATTTCCTTAGCGAGGAAATATGGAACACATCATGAATCCTATGCAAGTGCTCCGTTAACCCGAGTCTATACGCAACTGGCCCAATTCGCTCGATAATAGGAAATGGCCCCACGTATCTTGGTGCCAGTTTCCCCTTCTTCCAAAAACGCATAATCCCCTTTATTGGAGATACTCTGAGTAACACCTGGTCCCCCACCTTAAATTCTCTGAAGAACCTCTTGGCATCAACATAGCTCTTCTGCCGGTCCTAAGCTACCCGAATACGGCTCCGTATCATCTCTATCCTTGCCAAAGTGTCCTGAATCACTTCCGGTCCAAGGAGTTTGTTATCCCCCACCTCTAACCAACATGCTGGAGAACGATAAGGTCTACCATTCAACGCCTCAAATGGAGCTATGCCAATGGTGAACTGGTAGGAGTTATTATAAGCAAACTCCACCAGTGGAAGATACTGCTCCCAACCACCTCCAAAATCTAGGATGCACATACACAACATGTCCTCCAACATCTGATTTGTCCGCTCTGTTTTCCCATCAGTCTGCGGGTGATAAGCCGCACTCAGCCGCAACTCCGTGCCCATGGCCTCCTGGAAACTCTCCCAAAATCGTGAAACAAATATCTTGTCTCGGTCAGACATGATATTTAGAGGGACACCGTGAAGTCTCACTATTTCCGCAATGAAAATCTGGGCATACTGTCCCGTGGTGTAGTCTGTCCTCACGGGCAAAAAATGAGCAACTTTGGTCAACCTATCCACAATTACCCATATGGAGTCGTGACCCCTCTGCGATGTAGGTAACCCCATGATAAAATCCATGGATATGTTCTCCCATATCCACATCGGAACCTCTAACGGCAGTAGAAGTCCTGCTGGTTTCTGGTGATCCACCTTTACTAGCTGACAAGTGGCGAATTTAGAAATGAACACGACGATATCTCTCTTCATACCTCTCCACCAGTACTGTCGTCTTATGTCTTGGTACATCTTATCCCCACTAGGGTGTACCGCAAACCGTGAGCCGTGCGACTCTGCCATTACCTCGTGTCTTAAGTCTTCCCCTTTCGGAACGACCAGTCTCCCATTGAAGCGTAATCCCCCGTATGAACTAACGGTATAGGACTTGGCTCCCTCTGCTAGTAATTGAACTATATGCTCCTGACAGAACGAGTCATTTGCCTGGGCTTTTATCACTCTCATAACAATCTGAGGTGTAACAGTCATCACAGACATGAATGATCGGGCCACTGCATCCTGGTGTCCCAACTCCTTCCACTTAGCTTTCCACACCTCGGCCACCTCATTTACTGGCCTACGGCTCAATGCGTCTGCTACCACGTTAGCCTTCCCTGGGTGATATTGGATATCGAACTGATAATCCTTCACAAACTCAAGCCAATGACGTTGACGCATATTCAGTTCCTTTTGTGTGAAGAGGTATTGTAGAGACTTGTGGTCTGTGAACAACCGAAATTTCTCCCCCAAGAGATAGTATCTCCAAATCCGAAGAGCGAATACGACTGTCACTAACTCCAAGTCGTGTGTGGGGTAATTCTTCTCGTGAGGCTTAAGCTTACGGGAAGAATAAGCTATGGCCTAACTCTCCTGTTGTAGCACACCTCCAAGTCCTTGTAAGGACGCATCGGTGTAGACTAAATACTCAACTCCCGATTTGGGCAATGCTAACAAAGGCGCTGAGGTCAACTTGTCCTTCAACTCATCAAATGCCAACTGACAGGCATCACTCCAGATGAATGGCACACCTTTGCGAGTCAGATGTGTCAAAGCACTCGCTATCTTTGAGAAACCCAGAATAAACCTCATGTACTATCCTGCTAGGCCCAAGAAACTACGGATCTCAGTCGGTGTCGTGGGTTGTCCCCACCCCCTCACCGTGGATACCTTCCCCGGATTAACGGATATCCCCCGGTCTGAAATGATATGCCCTAAAAACTGAACCTCCTTCAGCCAAAATCCACATTTCTCGTACTTTGCATATAGCTCGTTCTGACATAGCATCTGCAAAACTAGTCTCAAATGTTCAGCGTGCTCCTCTTCTGTCTGGGAGTAAACTAGAATGTCATCAATAAAGACAATGACGAACTGGTCTAGGAACTCTCTGAATACCCTATTCATTAAGTCCATAAACACGGCTGGAGCGTTGGTCAAGCCAAAAGGCATAATCCGAAACTCGTAGGAACCATATCTCATCAAGAAAGTAGTCTTCGAGACGTCTTGTTCCCTGATACGCAACTGATGGTATCCCGATCACAAGTCAATCTTTGAGAAGAAGGAAGCTCCTCTCAGCTGGTCGAATAAGTCATCGATTCGGGGTAACGGATACTTATTCCGTATCATGACTTTATTCAACTCTCGGTAATCTACACACAACCTCAACGATCCATCCCTCTTCTTTACGAACAACACAGGGGCACCCCACGACGAAGTAATCCTTAGGATAAACCCCTGACCCAACAACTGCTCTATCTGATCCCTTAGCTCTCTCATCTCTGTTGGAGCCATACGGTAAGGTGCGTGGGAAATTGGCCGAGTTCTCGGCGTTTAATCGATCACAAAATCTATCTCTCTACTCGGAGGTAGTACAGGTATATCTTGAAATACATTAGCAAACTCCCTAACAACTGGAATTGAATCGAGTGGTAATACCACTTCCTTAGAGGTCTCTTCCTCTAAATAGTACAAGTGGGTGGACGATCCTCCCTCAGGGCGAGGCATCGCCACTAAAAACATCTCCTGCCTGGGAATGACAAAAATTATACTCCTACTCAAACAATCAAATATGGGTTGGTACGCAACTAGCCAATCCTTACAAACAATCGCATCGTACTCAGTCATCTCTAATACTAACATATCAGTAGGTAAAGTAAATCTCCCGATCTCTATACCCACACCTCTACAAATAAGGGAAATCACGGAACCCTAATTCAACGGTGAATCTACTCAAGTAATTGTTCTCTCTGCAGTGTCTAACAACCCCAACGTGCGTGCAAATCTCGTGGCAATGAAACAGTATATGGCCCCCGTATCAAATAAAATATGCCCCATAGTTCCCTGAATAGAGAACATACCCTCAATGGCAGGTGGATCCTGTGGGACTCTGGCATGCTGGAGTTGATAAACTCTCTTGTACAGAAGCTGTCCCTACTGGATTGGGACTGCTGGGATGGTGGCAAAGTTGGCATCTGTGGTGATGCTGGGAGGGCGGCGGAAAACGTAGGTCTCTGGGGCTCTTGTCGAGCACCCTACTGCTGCTGCTGTGGGGCCCTGCCCCTATCAGGACACTCCTGGCGCTTGTGGCCAATCTTGCCATAAATGAAACATTTCCCCCAAAAATTCCCCCCCTCTCTTCCCCTGCTGCCCACGGCCCTAGTGGTCGTTGCCATTCCTCCCCTAGTCGTGCTGGCCCTGCTGGCCGTGCTGTCCATGATGGCCGTGCTGACCTTGCTGGCCCTGATGAAAACCTCCCTGACCATTTCTGAAACCCCCAGATCTGAACCTCTTAAAATCCCCTTGCTGGGAACCCTGATCTCCCTGCCTATGCTGACCCTGAGCAGATTGTGCCCCACTGGCACCATTTCCCCTTGTCCTGCTCTGATGGCTAGACTCTCCTGATCGCTTACTCTCTGACATGTGAAAGCGGTGGTCCTGTAAGTGAAGTAGTGATGCGTTAACCACATCAGAATAAGTGGCCAACGAGAGATTACCCAAAAAGTGCTAATGGATCCTCCAAGTTAATCCATCCATGAACTTATGAATCTTTTTCTCCTCGGTTGGAATATCATTGGGAACGATGTTCAAGAGATTAGTGAATTCGGCCTCATACTCAACTACGGTCTTCCCCTCTTGCTTGAGGTTCATTAACTTCCTCCTCATTTCGGTGTGAACGGTTGATGGAAAATATTTGCCGTCGAACCGCACCCAGAACTCTTGTATAGAAAGGACATCTCTCTCCTTCGGGGTGGTAATGGACTCCCACCACTGCAACGCTGATCCTACTAGCTTAAAAGTAGCCAGTATCTGTTTCTGTATCTTCGTGCACTCATACATCCTCAAATGCCTTTGAATGTCCTTCTTACACTGGCTGGACATAATGACATCGAAGCTACCTGCAAACTTCAGAGGGTGTGCTTTCTTAAAAGCTTCCCGAACACGTTCCCAAGCATACGGGAACGCATGAGCCTGAATTGGCGCTACTGCCGGCGCCTGGGGTGGTGCCTGCTGCACAACTGTTAGGGCGGCATTTACCGCTTGGGCTACAATGGAGGCAACCTCTGAGGGCATTCAAGGAGCCCTGAACTGGGGCAGGTTGTGGCTCGGGCTGAGCATCCCTAGGAACTCGCTGTACACGTCGTGGAGGCATCTGAAATGAGAGTAAAGTCTAATAAGTTCGCAATTATTATCTCGAAATAGTTGAAGAGCGAAACATACACAAAAGAATACAACAATCCTAAAATATAGGGCTCTATATCAAAGAAAGCTATGCGAAAACATAACAAGTCGTACAGATCCTAAGGACACTAGAACCTGATGCTCTGATACCACCTGTGACACCCCGACTAATTAAATACCGGGTAGCTACTCCTTTATTCAAATTAATACAAAATGTCAAGTTGGTTCAGCTCATAGCATCACTGTCGAAAAACATTTTAACAATTACTAGCCACCTAATATTTAAAAAGTGAGTTGTCAATTTTAATTAAATCCGATTTACATACAACTAAAGTAAATTAAGAAATACTGATACCACAACCACATCACAGTCACAATAAGATAGCAATGTAATAGACTAAATCTGGAGGTATACACCTCACAACAATCTGAATACTAAAATAAATAAAATACAAAGCCTGAACCATTAATTAATTACAACCCAAAATCTGAAATAGAACTGAATAAGTAAGATGTCTCTAAAAGAAAAGGGGCGACATGAGTAAGTCTGAAGTAGAGTCAAGATAGAAAGTGGAGGCGTCTACTATCGAGGTCCTGTAACTGCCACAGCAGCTACAACACGTCACTGGGATGGAACTCCTATGCTTGGTGTCCTTGTGGCTAGGCACCTAAAAAGGTTTTTACAAAAAAATAGATTTGAATGCAAACGGGTCAGAGCCCGATTGTGAAAATAGTTTAAAATACATCAAGTGTTTAATATCATTAAACAGTGAATATAAAATACATGATAGTGCGTTAACTCACATGAATTCCTCACCTCTCAACTAAGTGTGCACTCCTATCGTACCCGTACCCGTTCCAGTTATTCCCATATCTAACTAGTCCAATACACAATTTAACATTACTATGTGATTACCGATTCAATTCCCGACATCTTAATTTAAATAGAGAGTTGTACTTTTCTTCTTAGTTCTCAAAATTAGTAATACTCGTCACTAGGGATTTTTCCATTTTTAAGTCTACAAAAATGTTGATATTATTCACTTACATTTATACATGACAGTTCATTTCAATTGACAGTATATTATTCTCATCATAAATATACAATAATGGCACCCCGAGGCTAACCTGCGGTGCACACATACTCTGCTATCGAATCTCGGTACATCACGTACATAAGGACCACGTATTCCGAATCTCTCAGGAATCGTTCCGACAAGTAACAAACACACACAATGGAGGCGAACATAGTTCACATCACATGGGTCACGCACATACCGCTCCCATGATCGGCAGATTTATTAACTTCTCAATCAGTCCTTCTCTGATCTATGTCCTCGAGGTACCAATCTAAATCCCCTCGTAGGCACACAAAGATTAGATGGCCCTGACCGAACGCCGACCTCCCGTGATAGCAAGTATGGTAGGTATGTTATACATAATTGACTACATATACCAAGCATTCACACATCTTAGATATTCCATAATATTAATAGAGGTATATTTCTCGTCTTTATACCGTCATTAAATGTTACACGTTTACAAGTCCCCGAATATAATACATAAAAGTTATCAACCCTTCTCACGTCGTAAATTTTAGGTACTTATTTCCTAACCCATAATTGTCATCCGGTTTACTACAAAATTCTATGTTTTACTCCTCAACGTACTCAAATCTTCACAACTATACCCACTGGTCAACAAGGGAAGGTTAATACTCCATTAAATAAGTCTACAGGAAGTTTGAAACAAAATCAGGCCTAAAAAGGCTATTATGTCAACTCGTTAGAAGTCTCGTTCGAACGAGGTCATTCGAACGAGTGTCATTCGAATGAATGGCTTCGAACGAACTACCAACTCATTAGAAGCGTACTGTCATCTCGTTAGAAATCTCGTTCGAACGGGGTCGTTCGAATGACCTCGTTTTTATCCCAAACCCTATGAACAGGAACCCAGAATTTTATTGTGCCTAATTACTCATCATAAATCCGTTTTTAAATCATCAAAATTAAGTCTTCGGATACCAAATTCGTCCATAACCATTCTACATGCAATTCCTAACCCAACTTTAGAGTTTCTATAGCAATTTCATTAGGTTTTCCTCAAAACATTCAAGACAAAATAGTTCCTACACTAAACATGAAAGAAATATTCAATGAACTAAAAATATCAAATCACTTGCCTTAGATTCGTTTTTCAGGTTTGTTGTCATTGATTCTAGGTTGAATTTCCCTTCTTTCTGTCACAAATCCTTCCAGAATGGTGGTTATGGGTGATGGCTTTAGTTTGGCTCTTTTAACTTCTCTCCAACTTCTCTCAAAACTCCCGTAGACCACTCTCTTATCTTTTGCTGGTAATGGCCTTAGTGGTCTCCCAAATAATATATAATTAACCTCTAAAATTCGTGGGTTTTAATTTCTCAATTTTTAAAATTATCAAAATACCCCTCTAGGTTGCCGGTTTGGCCTAAAAGTGCCCTGGGACCCAAACTAAACCCCGGTTAGTATTTTCTGACTATTTCGACCCTTCCGAACACGTTGGCGCACTCAAAATGACCATTCAGTTGATAAAAATATAATTCACTTTTTAATTTAAATAAATTCATTCTTGACGTGACTGACACGTGCGTGCCAACTAAATTTCCCAAATTGTCGTATTTCTGCCTCGTGACAATTTAAATATATTCAATACTCATATATTACCATATATACTCAGAATATTCAATTTTAACATCATAATAAAATACTAACTCATATCTCGCTAGTATTTATATCCGGATTATTTCCCAATTAATTCTCATTTAATTCAATTAATCCCTTAAATAAAAATCAATAAAATTACGGGGTATTACGTGTAGGACACACTACTCCATATTCATCATATGTGTTTAAAATAATTTTCTATATTTTTTGAAATTTTTTAAAATATATTTTTGAAATTATTTGAGATTCAAATCATTTTTAATCATTTAAATGAACATTTTTAAAATTGATGTTTTAAAATATTTGGGAAGGAAATTACATATACATAAGTTAGCAATTGCTTATTATTGGGGTGTGTGTGTGAAACACCTATATGCTACCTGTCATTATCTTATTAGTTGTATTTGTGTTTCTTCACACTCAAGAATGCATTACACAACACACACCGTTGGATCTTATTTCATCTGAGGTTGTTGTTCAATCTTATGCAATCCTTGTGCTGAGCTTTATAACCAATCAACTATTATGACCTTTAACTGGTTATAACCCTTATGACTTACCTTTGACACTCCATTACTAACCATTAGATCTACGTCAAACTAGTACTTTTCATCACAACCGTTCATTTGCAAGTCGATTTCTAGAACTTTCCTTCCTTACTATATAATCCATCTTTGTCTCAACATTTCTCGATTTTTTTTAGAGAGAGAGAGAGAGAGAGAGAGAGAGATCTGAGAGAAGAAATTTTTGTTAAAAACTCAGAGAGCTTACTTCTGTCAAATCAGCTAGGGTTTTCAAAATATGAGAGTTTAGTTTTGAGAGTTTGAGTTTAGATTATATTAAACTCCTCTGGATCTATTTCCCCTCAAAACATCCCTCATGGTTATTAAAGACGTGATTTTTACATAAAATCGGGAATTTAACTAATGTGATACATTTCACATTTTTATTCATTATATCTCCTTTTATATCAGTTATATTTTGTTTCACAAACAATTTTTTAAAAATTGATTTCTATACATGTTTCAAAATATTTTTAGATCTACAAACTTTCTAGATCTGAAACTTTAAATATCATAAAATCATTTATACTTTAAGATCTTACTTGGTTTTTAAAAATCTGCGATCCTAGTTGGCAAGGATGATCCGAATAAACAAGTCTATTTTTTTTATATCTTTCGAGTTTTAAATATTGAAACTTAAAACTAAATTAACCCAATTAAACTAAGAACTGATTTTAAATCTTTCTTATGGACAACTGATTAACCAAATTTTATCTTCTTACTCTAAAGCATGCATTTAAGGTGATAGCAAATAAAATAAAGAAAAAACCACACGACGTCGATCTACGAGGAAAACCACAAAGTATAAAATCTCGGATGGCCTAGACAAAGGCATCATTATGATGCGGAATTATAAAATATGATAGTACACTTACACGGTGACTCAACCCCCCCCCCCCCCACACACACACAAGACTTGGCAGTCTTTAATCTTTGATCGCTCCACGATAGTGTAATGCATAAGTCCACCTAACCCAACTGCCATAATGCACGAGTCCACACATGTCTCGGTATCCATTGATGAGGCTCTGTGATCGTCAAACACCCCAAATGATATGCATGAAGTCCACCACACGAAACAAGTTATCTCCATATGAGAGAAACAAACTTTGGTTCCCAATTTCAAGATCTCAAAGCATATGAGTTATGAATCTTAGATCTTTCATTATGTAGCGTGAAACAAAGGGTTTGGGTCTTTGGTAAACAGGTAGGAAAATATTGTTTGTCAAAAGTTCTTAAAAAATATAAGTCCTACAAGCCTTAAATTCTGAAAGCACAAATTTTAAGAAGGCAAACTCGTTCAAATGAAAACTAGGGTCGTTCGAATGAGATTATCATTTTCGTTCTAACAACATTGAATGTCATTTAAACGAAACTACTTTTTCATTAAAAAAACTTCCACGTGTTTTAAAAGAGGCGTGGAATCTTTTGACAAAGAATTCTCGTTTGAAGTACATTAGTAGGTCATTCTAACGAGATGTTGATTTCGTTCTAACAAGATATACTTTGTTATAACGATATTAACATCGAAAAAATATTTTTCTTTAAAAAATATTTTAAACAATTCCAATTTATTTAAGTATGAAAATAAAAACCCTTAAATTTCCAAGGACTCATAATCAATACGCATTCAAAGCTGTGAGATCCTTGATAAACGTGAAGACAAACTTAGCATGATAAACACAGTGCATCCAATCTTTAAATCTTGGTCTCTACGTCTTCATCAAACACGTCATAGGCTTCTGGGATCATCAACGCAAAGTCTATCATATGACTCAAACATTTTGTCTGCAATAATGCTAATTACATACAAATTGACTCGATTTAAAATTTGTCCTTACAAATCTACCCCTTTGGTTATTAGAGGACAAAACCAAGACAAAAATTATATGGTCCATCAAGTTATCAAAAATGATTCATTCCCTAACCCCAAAAAGGAAAAAGAGTTCAAATGCTTGGCAGACGCGCAAACTTAAGTAACTTTGCTTTTCTTAAAAACTTTGTCGCATGTTGTAAACCTGTAGACCTGCACACTTGAACACACTTTCAAATGCAAAGAGAATATAAAAAGTATAAATGAATAAACATTTAATAATGTCTAAAACAATCTCAACCTCGGTAAGATGTCTCCCCCTAAGATAAAGATGTCTTAATCATACAAAGGAAAGATACAATTTCTCCCCCTTTTTGTTCAGGAATAGGCAAATTAAGATAGCATAAAACAGTTACTCCCCTGAAAACTAAATCTCCCCCTAAAAACGTGATCACAAGATACCAGTTTAATACCAAAATTTTAAACATATGGAGGAGGGAATAAAGTGTGTGATAGTGTAAAGTGCAACAAACACACAACATGGAAACTCCAGCACAAATAGTCCACACTATGATCTACCAATACCAATATCAATGCAAAACAACACCAATATGAATAAGATATGTATGATACTAGTTCTTGAAATTACTAATTTGAGAAAAGATACCAAACAGGAATTTCGATGCACATAAAGAGAAATACCAACATGACCATATATCATGCCAAATAAGATCCAATGATAAAGCATATGGAAAACATGGACTAAATGTAAACTGCAAAGACTCAAAAAACACATTATCATATATATTATATGAAAAATATACCAATGAAAAACTTTCACATATATATAGGTATAAACATCCACAAAAACTTGACACTATGCACATAAGCTTTACACACTAGCATACAATTGATGTGTCTAAACATGTGGAATGGAATGGATGGGCGTGAACTAGATACAAATGAATTATGACCCAAACACTCGAATACATCAAGAAGTTCTAATTAATCGCAAAACTTTATCAAACTAAGATTTAGCCTCAAATGATAAGATAAACTGAATTTTATGAACAAGCAAATATTTATAATTGCTCATAGATTAGGCTTTATTTTATTTTCGATTTCTCTCATTACAAACTGACTCATCGAAATAAACTCTGACATCTCCAAGATCGAAGACACCCATACAAGATATGAAGGTATAAAATGGGTGTTCATAGAATTTTATAAATCATATGTTGGGATGTCACTTTACAGAAAAATTGGGGAATTTTTGTCGAACACTTTTATAATAAAAATTGTTTTTGAGCCTCAATCAAACGAGAAACGAGAACTGAGATCTTGTTAGAGCGTACTTCTTATGTCTTTCAAATGAAGTTCATTCTGCTTGCCAGAGAAATGTCGTTAGAAGCACATGAGATGGTCGTTCAAATGAAATCAGGATGTCGTTAGAACAAGAAGTATCTAGGTTCGAGTGAAACTATTGTTTTCATTTGAATGAAGTCCAGTTTCGTTTGAACGAAGTCTAGTTTTGTTCGAACGACATGTGTCGCCTCAAAATTTGTGAAAACCTTATAAATACCTCTTTAGAGCAATTTTTCAAGGTGCTTTGGATAAAATGATTTTTGCATATATAGTCCAAGAGTTTTCATATTTGTTTTCACAAAAGTATTTTTTGATACACAAATATTCCGTCCCCTTACGTGATTTGTGAACTTTGTGAAACCCTAGTTCCAATTACCATTCACATACTTTCTAGAGATCATTCTCTATAACTGACTTGTGAACCAAGGATTCACTACTGAAAAAGAAGAATGGTTGATCGGTGGATACCAAAGGTAGATTGATACATGTGGACGACTCTGGATTGAGTAGTATTATTTATAAGGTTTTGAAGACTCTGTGTGTCTTACTTAGTTTTTCTAAGTCAATTGTAATTCGGCTGTCTATAAAATCATTCTAAAGTGTTGAATATAGGTTTTTCCCCTTTTAGGGATTTTTCCTCATCTTTGTGTGTTGATTGTATGCTTGGTTTGTTAATTTAAAATTGGACTACATCTCGTATGCACATTTAATTTAATGAAAAGTAAAATTTAGTAAAAATTTGATTTTTGTGTGGGAACCTAAAATACAAATGAATCCATTTATTCACTTGCATTCTCATATTAGTATCAGAACCAGTTACAATAAATTACTATGTGATCTTTTTATAAAAAAAATTACATCAATTTTTCTCTGAATTTTTTATCTTTAAAAAAATTGGATTCAATGGATAATCTGTATAATAGGATGCCTATTTTTTATGGTTTAAACTATTCATATTAGAAAGTAAAAATGCGATCCACTTTAAAGTCTATAGATGAACATGCTTGTTTTGTATGTGAAACATGGTGGACACCACCCACTGTGATAATTGATAATGTCGTTAGTCCAAAACCTGACTCTACTTAGACACAGGAAAATTTTAGATGTAGCAACTTTAACTAGGGCGGTCTGAGTGCCATATTGGGAGTCGTCACCCCCAATGAGTTCGACTGCATTATGATGTGCACAACATATAAAGAAGCTTGAGATACTCTCCAACTCACTCATAATGGAACTAACGGTGTAAAAGCTTCTAAACTGCAAAATCTCACTACAAAATTTGAAACAATCTCTATCTTTGAGCCTAAAGCTTTTGATGAGCTTTACGCATGACTGTTTGATATAGTAAAGTCGAGTTTCAATTTAGGTGAGAAAATCCTTGAGATGTGTGTAGTTAAGAGAATTTTGGGATCACTTCCTGCCCACTTTATTCCCAACCACCTTACTAAATTCGTTAGGGATACTATATACTCTTAGGTTAGAAGAACTCATAGGAGACCTTCAAACGTATGAGATAGATATGTTTTCCAAAATAGTTAAACCTAATGAAAAGGGAATTGCGTTGAAAGTATAACCTAAAAACAAAAAGGAAGCGTTATCTGACTCTGGGCATGATTTTGACTTGGATGATTTCGCCCTTTGGTAAAAAAATTCAAAAAGTTTCTCAAACTCAAAAAAATACTTTCTACGAAAAGAAAAGTTTTGATAAAGATAAAAAATATAAATCGGGAAAGAAAAATGTTTAAAAAAAAAGAAACATTTACCAAAGAAAGATGAAGAGAGGTTCTATGAGTGTGAGGATAAGGTTCATAAATCTCATGTGTGTCCAACAATGTTAAAGAGACAAGGCAAAGGAAAATTTTCCCTTAATGCCATGCTTAGCCATAGCGATTTCGGGTTAGTGGATTATAAGGATGAATCATCGCATGGACGTAAATTTACCGCATTCATTGCTAGTCATGTTAGTATATCTAGTGAACCTCACTCCTATCGGGAAGCAAGTCATCGCATTGGAAAACCTCGATTGTGAATCTAGTCATTCCAAAGAGAAAGAGGGAGAGGATGTTTTAAGTGAGAATGAGAGTGACTTTAAGCGCACTTACGTCGATATTTATGTTGAGTACTTTAAAACGAAGAAACAGAATAATGGGTTAGTGATGAGAGTTTTATCCTTATAGATGGAGGTGAGAGGGAAGAGAGAGAAGTTTTGGGAGAGAGGGTTATTTTAGTTGAGATGAAAATTATGACTTGACCCACAGGGTAGCTAGTCTTATGAGTGTTCTTCAAGCATCCATAGAGAGTCGTGAGAAAATTGAAGCCCTTGTATTCCAACTCGAGAAAGATCTAAATTGTTCTTGGGAGGTCAAGTTTACATTAAAGGATACATCAAAGAAGGTACGAAAGACGCTCCTCGATCCCGCTTTAGGTTTCGGTGAGAGGCAAAGAATAGGTTACGATGGTACATCCACTTCCCTTATCGTACCAAAATTGGTTCCTAAATATATGGTTAATACTTATTATAGAAACCACATTATAGGACCCCCTAAGTCTCTTCTTAGGCCCCTATTGCCTCCCCATTTCACTACAAAACCTAGGTCATACTCCAAGTATCGATCTACAAAACCTAGGCAATCCTACGCCCTATTTGACTCGGTCAACTCTATCGTCAGAGTAAAATCTCAATGAATCCTAGAAGGGCACTGAAATCCCTTTCCAACGGTATGCCTCATGAACAAATTGGCATAACAGTTCGAACGAACAGATCATTTTACTACCCAAAATCGATTTATGGGACACCGGCGCTCTCGGGCCCGGATTTGATCCCAATCAGCTTCATCATCAGAGTAAAAGCACTTTGGATATTCGCATGGGCACTGAAACCCTTTCCAACCCAAAAATTAATTCGAAGGCCATCGAGCACTCCCGAGCTCCATCACCCCATGTGCGAATTAGCCTTATAGTACGGACGAATAACTTGCTTTACTTCGAAAGGTCACCGGGCAATTTTGGGCCCCGATTGACCAAAGTAAACTCTTTGAACCAAGAGAAGATCTTTGGAATGCCTAAATATATTCCATAAACTTTCAAAAGTTCTACCTCGTGCGCAATTCTGACTTACGATTTGGATGAACGATCCATTACCTTCCAATTATCCCCCGTCCAAAGGACTGACGAACGCTTTCAAGACCCATTCCACCCAAAGTTAACTCCTGAAATTGGGATCAGCCTAAAGGATCTTAAAAGCCTCTAAATTACCTTTCTAACTATATGCCTCATGTACGATTTATATTTACAGATTGCATTCTACAACCATTTTTTTGGAAAAATCTGCACGAGACTATAGATTAGCAGGTCCATTTCCTTGCCTATTGGCAATGTGTTTTGGGTTACATCCCAATTGGAAAGGTCAGGGCTATGTCGATTGGCATTCCCTTACCATATAAATAAATGGCATGAGCTCACTCTCAAGACACCTAAAACCCATCAATATTAGTGATCTCAGCAACATTCTCTTGCAATTAGCGAAGTTTCCTTGTGTGAAATTCCTTTCCATTTTTCATTCCCATCATTTTCATACCTAATTTAACAAAATCTCATTCTTTCTCATCCAACATTGATTTCAACATTCAAGAGAGTTCATCAAGGATCAAGCCTCAATTCTCCAAATAAGGTCCAAAATACCTTCCCTCTCATTAAATTCTTTATTTTCGTATTAATTGTATGAATTCTTAATTTATCCTTTACTTTAGTTCATACACGTTAATATCTCATATGTTATAAAGTTATATTTCACATGCGTTATTTTCTATAAAAAATCAACAAAAAGAGGGTTACACCCATAAAATCCAATGGGATTATTCGCCACATTTTTTTCAAAACTAAAAATACATTTTCTACACACACACATATAATATATTCTCGTTCTAATCTATGGGATAAACCCCACCGTTATGTAACATGCAAACTACATGGACTTTGATGCCTTTATAGGCTACGTAGGTGTCTCAGGCTAAAACCCTAGGCTCGAGTCCAATTTCCCAATATTTTAATTTTCTCATTTTCGCATTTGCATCCTTTTCATCTATACATTATTTAATATATATTATATTTGTGATCCATATTGGCACTTTATCTAACATATATTATTGTTTCATCATAACGATCAATATCTTGATAAATGCATACATCGTATTTTTTAGGTATTATTTTGGGAACATTCCTATGGATGACCTCACTTTATCTTTTCCATGATATGAGTTGGGCGATTCCCATCTCCATTTATATATACATGCACACACACTTCATGAAGAAATTAAGGAAAATAGTAACACAAGACCGTGAGAGACCAAAACGACGGGATGGGTGCCTAACACCTTCCCATTCCGTAACTTGCCCCCAAACCTCTGGACTATTGGTTTCATAAGCATCAGTTTGTCTTTGATGCCACTCTCTCGAGGCGATGACGTGTTCTTTTACCTATTTTACGCAAAATAGGAGTCGAATCCATCTTTTACATCACCCCATATCGACGACGGCCGAAGCGCTCCTAGAGAAAGAGGGCGCGAGACCTTATACCCTCCCCCCCCCCCCCCACGCACACACCACCACCACCACCACCGGGAAAGGGAGATGGGATGGCCACAGTGATGAATCCACTAGGGACCTTGTTTATTATAAAATGGCCGGAGTCTATTTGCATGGGTGTTATCATTCTCTGCTTGTTTGCATATGCACCTACCTGTATGTTCCCCTTTTCACCTCTAATATTTCTTGCATATATCTAACTCATACTTATATCATCCCTCACTGACACCATTTAGAATATCCATACTTAGGTGTCACTAACACACACCTCCACTTTATCACACTTGCATATATCCATGCTCACTCACACTTGTCACACACCACGTGTAGTTGATCTATGTTTAGGTTCACCACCACACACTCACTTATAGATTTTCACACATTACTCACTCTTAAATATCCATGCTTAATATAATCTTCATGTTCCATGATAGATTCACTTTTTATAATACTTGTACATTCTTCCCTATTAGTATAGTGCTCATCATGCTAAATAAAATACTCTCTCCATAATATACTAATCAAGAATCATTCCTTTTGCACACTACATCACTAAAGAGCATGGTTATTGACCAAATTTTGTTACTTAATTAGGCTGTCACTTTGTGATGGATGCTAGTCCGGAAGGTCGCAGTTAGCCTAAGTAATAAGACTCTCACCTTACATTGGCAAAGTACCTTCGACATATATCGAACAGTTCCCCCCACATCGTACCGCTTGACCGAAGTCATGATAGGAGGCATATTGTAAGGAACTCGTTCACATACATCGAGTATATCGAATTTAATCTCACACGTACTATCCCTATGAGGTATATAGTGAGGTAATTCACATACACTCAAGTATATCAAATGGCTTGTCCACACATATCGATTGCCTTCAAAAGCAAGACGTATATTGTGGAAGTCATTCCAAAGGAGGGAACCCTTCCAATTAACCCAACAACTGGATACCCTCATATAGGCGTCAAACCTAGGGCACCCATAATTTATTTTTCTGGTTACTATACGAAGCCCTGCCAAAATAATGGGTCGGCGTGCGACCCAAATTTTCACGCGATTTTGCCTTTTTCAAACGGGACCCTATCCATGAGCTTGGTAACAAGTCCGTGTTTTACATATTTTTCAAACCCAGCTTTCCCAGGATCGGGTCCCATTCGACATTTTTTCTGCATTTAAGTAAACCTAATACAAGTTAGAACATAATAATAATAATAATAATAATAATAATAATAATAATAATAATAATAATAATAATAATAATAATAATAATAATAATAATAATAATGATGATGATGATGATGATGATGATGATGATGATGATGATGATGATGATGATGATGATGATGATGATGATGATGATGATGATGATGATGATGATGATGATGATGATGATAACCTTTTCTCTCCTTTCCACTTTATTTGCCAAAAGTGTCGAAAATATTTTTCCCCTCTTTTGTCAAAATACCAAAAGCATTTTCCTTCCTTTTCTCATAAATGTCAAAAACATTTTTCTTCCTTTTTACCTAAAAACATTTTGCCCTTATCATTTTCAAAAATGTCAAAAACATTTTATTCTTATAATAAAAGACTTTCCTCTTCTCTTTCAAAAATAATAAATTCTAATATTTCTCCTTCTAAGGTCGATCGCATACCAGACCCTTGGCCTAGCTCCTATTGGCTTCGGTCTTCCGTCAAACTTCACCAAGGCTCCGTCAGCTCCCTCGATACTTCCTCCATGTTCAAAATTCACCTTCACTCACTTTCCATGGAGAATGTAGACCAAGTACCGAATGTGCATCCTGATTTGATGACGATTCTAGCCTAACTTACTTTCAAGATTGAAAACCTTCAAATCTAGCCTATGCTATAGGTTCGCCCGCACCTTAGCTTATTCGAGTCCCGAAAGAATATCAGCACGCTCCACGCGTCCCTCCTGCCAATGGGCCACCGTTAGCCCAGCTCCCTATGCCAAATCTTGCCCAAACAAGGGCTAACCAACCCGTGACCATTGATCCAAAGGAAGAAAAGTTGAACAAGGTCAAGGAAGACCTTAAATTGTTGACCAAGAAGTTTGACTAAGTTTGAATCTCTGGGAATTACAACGATCACGCCCATGTATCTCCCCATCCTAAACAAAGGCTGTTGAAAAAGTTCAAGATGCCTAACATTGAGAAGTTTGGGGTAATGGGCCCCAAATTATTCAACTTCGAAGTTATCACAAAGCTATGACTCTCCTAGATGCCTCTGAGGAAATAATGGCCCAAATGTTCCAACAGACTTTGAAGGATAGTCACTACAAGAAAAATGATCATTTATGTCAGTCAAAAACTGACATAAATGACCATTTATGTCAGTTTTAGAAATTTTCAAAACTGACATATAAAGCCCTGACATAAATGTTCGTAAAACTGACATAAATAAGATCACATTTATTTCAGTTTTTAAGAACATACATAAAAACTACGGTATTCACCATGTTTTTAATCACATTTTCACAAAAACTGATATAAATAACATCACATTTATGTCAATTTTAGTAATTTTTATGAGAGTTTTATCAAAACTGACATAAATGTTGATATAAAAATTAAAAAAAAAATCATTACTCCATCAATAAACAACTATTATTTATAGTTAAATCAACCCTTGTAAATAGATAATAAATAGTCGAACAATATTCAAATAGTCTAGATTTCATCAAACAAATTCATATATAACTTGAAATATACAATATTCATTAAAGAAAATTACATTGTGCCTCAAATAAAAAAAGTCTCAATTTAAAAAAAAAAATGGACAGAATCTCCTTTATTTATTGGACTATCCACCCAAAGGGTAACAACCAATCCAACAAAATGTAAAATTGAAATACAGGGCAACCTTTTAAAAATTCTCCTACAAAATGTAGTTGCGGCCATCTTTGAATCAACACTTGGCAGTGCTTGGTCCCTTTTCACTTGGCAGTGCTAGGTCAATTTTCACTTCGCAGTTCTTGGTCCATTTGGTTTCACTTGGTAGTGCTTGGTTTTGCTGCTGTTGGTCTGATTTCAGTCATTGGGTTGCTGGTTCATTCTGCCCCATTTGTTATCTGGCCCGTTCTTCCCCATTTGTTATCGGGTTAATCTTGAGTCGATAAAATCGAACAAATAAAAAAATGGGTAAAAATGGAATACACAAACTGCAGAATCCTTACCTGAGAAAAAAATTAAACATATAAGTAAGCATTAGAAGATGAATACATAAACTATGCATTTAAAAGTAAAAGAGGGTAACCGAGAGTATACATGATGGTGTTGATGAAAGCATGATCCATAAACTGTGTAATTGAAAGTTTAAACTTGAACAGGTATTGTTTAATTAACAGAGAATACACTTTGTAATTGGAAAGAGCATACATTGTGTACATTGTGTAATCAACTGGTGAACCATTAAGATTAGAGTGAAGGCTACACATTGTATGCCTCAATTATAATGAAGGTTGCATAGTGTTTGCCTCATTCAAAGCCTCTATGAACCTCTGCTTAGAATGAAGGTAGATATATGCCTCAAATATGAAATCAAATATGCCTAGGTAGATGTAAAGTGGTGCAATCAAATATACACTAAATATAAGGATAATGCAAACAATGTGGCCTTCAAATTCAGACTTCAACTGATTGAGGGGGCTCTTAAATATAAGGATAATGCTAAGAAGCTTTTTACAGGTGGAAAGAATAATGTTTTAAAGGCCCAAACATTTTTCCCTGAAGTAGTCCCAAACACTCCAATATGCATCTAATACATGTCGAAGAATCTACTTTCAAAATAGAGTACAGATTGATGAAATGTAATTTAATGTAATGTAATGTAACCACTTCTGTATAATTAAAATCTTACCGATTGGAACTTAAATTTTGTGTCGTATGCTTCTTGAAGTGATTGTGGGATCAACTAAGCATTGAATCTCGGATCCTGTGACTTATTTTTTTGAATTTCTACATTGATGCTTTTCACTCTTATCTTCAACCCGTCTCACCCTTTCTTCATAGCTACATTTACAACATTAAAAATAGAATAAGTATTGGAAGATATGGTAAAGATCTTATCGAAAGAAAGGGACAAATACCAAGCTCAACAAAATAATGACTCAACGTCGCATGCTCAATAAACATAAGTACATTTAACTGTTTAACACAAATAAAATTTTGAGCTAGATTATGTTATTTAAAATAACCCGAAAATTCATGAACTTAAACATAAAAACATAATGTGTCTATGATATGTATGTGTTGTGTCAGATACACGCGATTGATAAGTCTGTTATGAACTCATTCAAATGCTTTTGTACCTGTCTTCCACCATATAATGTTGGGCATATTATCTTCATGACCAAAAGATGGATGTTTTCTAGACATGTATGTTTATGCAAATTTAAAGTCCCCGCGGACACATTTGTAGCCCGGATAGGGCATCCCTGCAAACTTGGCTACCACGCAATAATAGTCATCGAGCTGCCCTTTGTAGTGTTCATGTAACATCCAACATGATACATCACAACTTTGATAATATAGACATTTAGAAAAGAAATCTTCACACTTCCTGATCATTTAGAACTTTTGGATTTGGAGTTTGAGAAGCCTTTAGAGCTAGATCTGGTAGTCCTTTTACTTTTGTTGAGCCTATAGTTAGTTATTGCCTTGGTCGTTTCTTAAAGCCCTTGGGACTTAATTTTTCTTTGGATTTATGCTTTTTTTTTTCTTATGTTTTTAAATGTTTTACTCCAGGCTTATTGAGACGATTAGATCCATTTAAATACTACAAAAAATAAAGGAATACCTGAGATTGCGACGCCTTACACTGAAGCTTTAAAGACGGATTCTTAAAAGCTCTTAGTTACAAACTCTTCTAAGCACGCAATTTAGTAAAACAACTCGACCGCTTGCAATACTATTGACCTTTACCTGTACATATTAAATGGATGATGACTACAAATTCACATCAAAACAAGACTATATATAAAGTCCCAAGAATTGGTGCCCAACATAGACAAAATGTGACCACTACTAAAACACACCTAAATAATGGGAGAATATTCTTAAGGAGTATTCCCTTATTATACTAACACTAGACAAAAATTAGGGAAAACATAATTTTCAAAATGATGTCCGATTCAATTTTTTTCCTTGGAGTTTTGGAAATTGAAAAGTGTATATATTGTTCCAAAATTGGGAAATCAGATCCGATTTTGAACAGCTCAGAAGTTTTGAAATAAGTTGCAGGCCTAACACCTTTGGGGGGGGGGGGTTAGCCCAAAAAAAAGCTCAATGGGGGGTTTTTATCCCAAAAAAAGTTTGATGAATAAAGTATACAAAACATCTTTCATTTTTTTTGCAATAAAACTCATGAAGTAATGCTCTGATGCATGTTTTCTTGATCCAACTGCTCGAACAGGAGGCTAGGTGCATGACAAAGGCTAGATGATTTGGTGTTTGTACTTCGGTGCTCTATGTAGTAGACCCTGTGCTACATCCCTAATGCTCAAGTATGTATTGGGTCCCTCTGTCGACATTTTCCTCGACTTTAGATCCAAGGGTGTTGAAGAATGAATGAATGATATTGCAATTCAAATTTGTGATGCGATTGGAAAACTACATGATGGTCAACTTGTCCATGGTGACTTGTTAATTCATAGTGATACTAATCAGCTGGTGGGATGCTCTAACTTTAATATAGTTTTAGAATTTTTTTGATCCATTAAAGTTCTAACTTTAATATAGTTTTAGAACTTTTCGTTTTCAATGCAGTAGATACAATATCCAGTAACTTACCATTCTATACGGCTAAGGCCCAGTAGTGAGCAATCCAACACCTCTTCAGAACGACCTCCTCCTAAAATGTAGGAAAAAGGACAATTTCAGTATAAAAAAGTACTGTTTAAACAGCTACTCACAAATCATGCCAACTTTAAAGGACGCCTATCTCTTCATGAGTCAAAATCATTCTCTACGTCATTGTGCGAAGAGCTTTTGCTTCAGATTCAGCTTCATGAAGTTGGTCTACAGCACTTGCAGTCTCATCTTTAACCGTCTGATTATAACAAATAATCATCAGAAGAATATTATTAGAATACAATGGAACCTAAAAGTGAACCAGAATTAGTATAAACTACTCAATTTCTTATTGAAGAGTAGCTACTTCCTCATCTCTCCCATCCTTCATCTGTTTACAGCTTTAAGAGTTGCCTGTGATAGAAAATGATTAGTAGACTCCCACAAATAATCATAAAGCAACTTTCTTATGTAGTGCTTTATGTCTTAGCCTATCAATCGAAGTGTGTATTCTGTCAATGGAGATCCATGTATCCACATAACATGTTAGTAGTCCCTCAGTAGCAATAAAGATCTCAAAAGATAAAGGATTTTTTTTAAAACAAAACAAATGAAAAAAAAGTCAAGATAAAAATCATATACAAACTAGCATCTCCAAACGTGTGCAAATTTATGCACTTTGGAAATGTAAAAAGCAGATGTCCTCCACATCCCTAACTCGGACGAGCAGATTTTAATTTTGCGATATACAATAAACACATCAGATTCATTAATGTAAGAAAGTATGTACAAGTTGAATTTTTCTATCAACTAGGAAAAGTTTAGATGTCACAAACCTCCAACTGAATGAGCCAATTATTGTGCCCTGAACCATACCAACAAGGATATATATTAGCAAAGAAAACATTATATCATGTTAGTAAACACAAATAACAAAAAATTAAAGAAAAATTTAATTAAAAGTAGAAAATGAATCCAAAGAGTTAAAACATCAAGTGAACAGATTTGGGAAAATATACCTTCAAACATAAAGATAAAATCACACCTTTTATGTACTGAGAGCATAGCAAATTTTGTTTTACCTAAAAAAATTTGTGAAGTGATGGGTGCCGTAATGGGGGTGATCCTCAAACATCAAGTTGTCGATGTGATAGGAGCTGGGACTGGGTTTTGGTAAATAACTGAACTGTGATAAAGTTAGGTTTGACAAATAAATCAACATATTATATTTTAAGTTTTACAACCTTAAGAACACCATATCTACAACTAGAGCAATAAATATTAAAAAAGGCCCTCTAATTATTATACCCCAAAAACTCTGCAGTCAAGCAATCGTTAGCTTCTACCGAACGAAAAATAAAAAGAATCCTTGTGCATATATACACTTCGCAACAGCTAATTGATGCAATATGACAAACATAGTTTGAATAAGCATAAGAGCAGAGAAATTTACATTGTTGCAGAGTGACAAATGCAGGTACATCATTCGTTTCAAATGCAATCTAAAATTTGGGACTTTCCATTGTACCTTTGAAGACCCTCTTTGATTCCTTATGGATTGAAATCCTTGTAGAAAACATCCCAAGGGCACCATCTAAACCAGTCTAGCTTTCCTTGTATCTATTAATGGAAAATTTATAAACCAATTAAAATAACATTCCAGTTAACTATTATAGTGTATAAGAACTTAGAATTTTTTTTTTCAAAACAAGAAGATTTTATTGAAACAAAACAAGAAGAGTACAAGGAGGGATTATAGTGTATAAGAACTAGAATGAAGGTTTATGAGAGGCATCAGGTCCAGCAGTTCTTCTCTGATGATTTAAAGCAGGAGAAAAGGAGGGCCGAGTGGTCAGATTATTTTTTGTTGCACTGTCCAGCCTCAATGGTGTTCCTACCCCTCTAGCGATTTCCATGAGATTTTGGGGATGCCAGAATTCTTGGCCAAGACCGTAAAGCCTAATCCATATCTGAGCATGAGAGGATGGGGACACTGTTTGTGGATTGAAATTAGGGGTCCATTGCGTGAGTCTAATCGATCCATATGGGAGGGAACACGCACCAGATGCCCAAATTCTGCTTCTTTCATCATCGCTATCAAAATGGAAATCAAAGTAACCCTTTCCAATTGGTGTCAATATCCAATTTAATTTCGATTTCCAAATTTGTTAAAGGTGGTTCTTGAGAATTTGAAGAGGCGGGAATGAAGATTGCTTTCCCAGAGTCAATTTCTCAATAAGATTTTTCTTGCAATCTTGAAGTTGTTGATATAGAGCTTCAGTAATTTGAACATAGGATTTGTCACCATGAATTTCTGGAGGTTTAAGGGAGATGGAGGTAGATTGTTCAGTAATCGCTGCATATGACTTCGCAATAGGAAGGCTTGAATTTACGATGGTAGGTTTGGAATTAGGGCTATCATTAGATTTAGCAATCAAAATGGCTTGTTCGTTGAGTGTAACACCCCAAGACTTGGAGACTGAGAAATTAAATTTTGGGAGAATAAAAATTTAATTAAATTGGAGAATTTTAAAATTTGGGAATTTAAGTCCAAAAATAGAGGACGTTTCAAAGTATTCCGGATGATATTTTTGAGGGTACCATCGATCCCGGAAGGGTCGAGATAGTCAAAATGACTGTCATTGGGTCTTATTTCGGCTCCGAAATGTTTTAAGTTATTTTGGCTCGAATTGGAGTAAACGAGTCATTTAAAGTGTGTATTAACATTTAAAATTGGGATTTTGTTTTAAAGGTTTATGAGGCTTACGGATGAAGCCATTTCTCATTTGAGAGAAAGAGAGAAAAAGCCCTAGAGGGAGAAAGAGAAGGGAAGAAGAAGAAAAGAAGAGAGAGAGGAAGAAATCTTGGAGATTTCCGGCCCAACCGCGTCAACAAGGACGATCCAACCTCTACAAATCTGAGGCAAGTGTTTAATCTTGCTAAATAGCTATTTGTGTATTTCATTTCATAAATTGTGGGGTAAAGAAATGGATTTTTGGGTATAAATACCAAAACCTAGATTTTTAGGTTTAATCTTGAAATCAATGATTAAATATGGATTTAATGGAATAGAAAAGTTTGGGATCAACTTTGGGTTGACTTATGGGGTTAAAATCATGATTTGATGAAGGATTGGGGGTTGGAATGAGAAATTTAGGGTTTAGAATTCGTGGGTTTTGAAGAAACAGATGAACCCTTCAAAAATTGCAGGTCCGAATCGATTCGCCCCCTCAAGCGAATCGATTCGGTTAGGAAAAATTGGCAGGTCTGCATTGACCGAATCGATTCGGACCCCAAGCCGAATCGATTCGGCCTATTGCAGAAACCCAGGTCTTTGGACCCGAATCGATTCGCCTGGGAGGCCGAATCGATTCGGAAACAGGGCATTTTGAAGTATTTTCTCCATAGTGATTTCAAACCCTTTTTGGTTGGGTTTATTGATTTGGGGGCTTTCTCTTAGGATGTAAAAGATATATTCTTGGAGTCATATAAGGAGTTTCTCACATATTGGGATTTGGGGACCCTTAGGGTAACTTGGGAGAAATGTACCCATGTACGTATTGGAGTTACATATGGATATCGGGGAAACCTCTTTGAGGTTGGAATTTACCAATTATAGATAAAGGTATATATATATATATATATATATATATATATATGTTTGAGGTTGAGAACTCTTAGAGAGTGAGAGGTCTCCTATCCTTAGAAATATTTAGACTAAGGAATAAATGATAACTCGATAGGGGTAAGGATTCATAAAATACAATTGAACCATAAGTAAAAAAAAATGGGAAACAACTTGGTGGTGTACTATCGACTAGGATAAGCGGTAGCGTAAATTCTAGTTAGGATAGTTTATACGCAATTATGGGGATATGGCCATTGAGATTCCAATACTTGAAATGAGGTTAGAATAAATTGAGGTTTTAGACTATTAAGTCCTGTTAATGCCTATGGTTAGATAGTACTAAAGATAATTATGTACTTTCACATTTAGAGGTGAAAGGTGTAGTGATGGATTTCTACACAAATTCTTGGGTGATAACCCTAATGTTGAATGTATATGTATAGACATAAACATATGGTTTTGGGAGACTACTCATCATAGGAAGATGATTGAATATGTTTCAAGTATGGAATTATATTCACATATCAAGGTAAATTTAATTGGAAATGGTAGTGACGGCTTGTATATCGAGGACTATGTATACTTATAGCCAGTTATATATATCTTATACATATGAACGAGAATTAGTTTATATATATAGATAAGGATATGTGAATATGTGTTGATATATATATATATATATATATATAGATATATAGATATATAGATATTTGCATGTTGTAGACATACATGGTATGTATATTTAAACCGTATACGATGGTTTATTATTTGATCATATGATTGGATCATATGGATTATATATATTATGCATGTAAATGATATATATACTTAATTGGTTAAGCATACCCCGCTCATGCTATCATTGGGAAGTTGCGCGCGTAGAGGGTGAGCATCCTGGCTAGAAAAGCAGGGTGTGGATATTCCCCAGGTCATAGTCGTCCTGTGTGTTATTATATGATATATATATATATTTATTTTGGGATGAGACGTGATGGGTATGTTTCGTCTCATTTCCGGTTTGGAGCTATGACCGCTTCCCGGGACGTCATGTGCGTGAGTTTACCACGAGATGGGTGTCGTTTAGTCCCACCATGGTGGCCCCAGTTTTGCTACGTGAGCCGGGCACTGGGAAGATGATAGCATTGATGCAGTTTATCGGCGATATATATATAGCCGGGTATATTATGTGCATGGCCTTGTACGTCATATGTAGTATGTACACTTGGCTATTGGATTGATGATGATATATATATACGGTTAGAAATATATATATATATATATATATCCGATAGATGAAAGGATATGGACTTTTATGAAGTACATCTTAGATGATTATGGTGTACTAGATTGATGGGGGTTGATGTATCGCACATAAGGTATTATTCGGTTACATCATCCCAAAGATATTATTGGAGGTTCTTCTATTTTATTTTATCTGTTTTATTTTCTTTTCTTCTTTCTTTCTTTAGTAGTTATAGTTAGTAATTATGGTAGTATTTACTTGTATGTTGAGGATTATGGATCTCTAGGATCGGCATTGCCCAGGAGTAGTGTAACGAGGTGGTTCCTTGTTTGGATTTCGCTTTGCGAGACACCTCACGCACGAAACGCAGTGCCATGTCGAGATTTGAGAGAAGTAATTCCATAGGTGGGATCTCGGATCTCTGGTCTTGACCTTGTCAGGAGTAGTGTAACGGGGCGGTTCCTTGTTTGGATTTCGCTTTGCGAGACTCCCCACGCACGAAACGTAGTACAATTTTGGGATTAGAGAGAAGTCTTGCCAATATTCCATGTGCATGTTATTAAGTATATTAATTCTTACGTTTTTAGCCTATATATGTATATACATATGTATATGTATAGGAGTGATGTTTTAAGAATTATGATGATTATAATTCATAAGATTATTAATCGGAATTCATTAAGCCTTTTATGGCATAATTGTGTAATCATAATCTAATAGGATTAGAAATGGGTGGATCCTTAGATTATGACGGGATGGTAGCTCTCGTGGATATAGGCTAGGCCTGATAAGTTAGGTTGTCCTAAAATCAACCGGGGTAATTTAACTAAAATTCGAGGACGCGAATAGGTGCACGCCTTTAGATGAGAGGTGAGTTGGGGTTCCACGAGAGTACGGTCTCACTTATTTATGAAATTAAGTACACCGGTATTTATTATGCACGGTTAACACACTTGCTAAATATTTTACACATTCGGGGCTCTGACCCGTTTACTTTTCCCTCCTTCTTGTATATACATATATATTTTCCACAGGTATCCTACCGCAGGGATGCCGGATGACTTTCTATCCAGAGTATTGGGAGCCGTGACAGGTGCGGACTGTTGCGGGATGTTTCATGTAGCCGCTTCCTACTTCTTTAAAATTCTAGGTAGGATTCGTGTTGTATATCGGGTTTGTACCCAAGGGATATTTACATACATGTTTATATTTATTCCATTCAGTTATTGTATTTGCTGTGATCCGACAGCTTATTCGGGTCTACTTTTTGTAGTACATTCGGTTGTATTTAATTGGTTCATTTTATTTATTATAGTTCTCTCCTGCATCTCTCATATTCATTAGTAGTTTTATAGTGTTGGGTTGTGTATGTTGCATGTTTTAAATTTTTTTAACATCTTGCTTATATGATTTCGGGTAGTTAGTCTTATATTATATAGTACTGTTAGTTGATGTTGAGACTGGATTATCTGGAATTCCTGATTTAATATAGTATAGGGCTGGCCACCCGTTATTATTTTAGGCGGGTTGTTACAGAAGGTATCAGAGCATCAGGTTCTAGAGTCCTTAGGATCTGTGCGAGCTCTATGCATTCTTCCGTTAATGTTCTTGACATAAAGCCCTACAAATAGGACTGTTGTGTTCATTGCGTTGTTTTCTTCTGTGAAGTATATTCACTTGATTGGCGCTCTGATAACAGTTGCTTTTGTTTCGTTTCAGACGTCGCCTAGATTTTTGTCGTCTAGGAAAGAATAGGTTTAGAAATACGGAACCCATAGTATATTTTGGGTACACTTTAATCGGGGGCATTTGTTTTTCCCCGATTTAGGAGGAAATATTGAGGATATTTCTAACAGTGGTTCGAGGTGATTTATCGACGGTTGAGTAAGAAAGGAAAATTTACTCGAATGACAAACCTTGGACTTAATAAAGTAAGTCTGAGGAGAGGTTATTGTAGTCTTTGGGAGGTTTGGATTTAGAAACCCGTCAACCTTCGCTAGGAAGTATTTTGAGGAAGATGTTTCTCTTATGGAGTAATAGGTTTAGGAGTAATGATTGTCCTGGAAGTAGTAGAGGGTCTTGAATTGAGATCCTTGGATGAGGTGAAACCATTAGATTATGGAAGTATAAGGTAGAATACCTTTCTTTGGGTTTAAGTCATACTTTGTGCGATACCGGGAACGTCGAGAGTTATAACATTGAATTCCGGAGGTGAGGAATGTTAAGGTTCGCTGAATAGTGACTATAAGACTATTGTCTTATGGGTAGGTAGGGCATGTGATTATAGTGCGCCTAAGAGGGGAGACTTATATTGTGGAAAGACGTTAATGTATGTAAAGAAGTTTTAGAGTTGTAAGATTTAAGGTTTAGTAGGGGTATGTTGAGCGGATAATCTAGCTCATAGTTGTGCTAGTTTTGAGAACTAGATATTGGCTAGAGTATTGTATTTGTTGAGGCCTTGTGTCTTAAACATAAGGTGTTTGTTTGGCGTGTCGAAAGACGCGAAATATATTTATATTGTAGGCCCTCGGACAATATCTAAAATATGAAAATCTTTTATAAAACCTTAACCCTGGTTCAACTAATCTCAATCCCCGACCTAGCTACACAGTAGTGTATTGGGAGGGTTCCTTGTTTGGATTTCGCTTGCGAGACCTCCCCCGCACGAAGGTGGCTAGCGTCAGGAATTGAGGAGAGTTCAACCAGTGGAAATTTTCAAACTTTTATATATTTAGTATGTTGTTATAGATTATGTTACCGAGGGTTATCTTACAATTTTGAGGCTAATGGAGCCTGATTAAAATTCTACGAGTGAAGACTCAGGTACGGGGTGTATGGGCGCCTTGAGTAGTTAGTTTGTTTTAAAGGCTATACGGTTCGACGTGAGAACTAGAAAAGGATCGGCATAATGATCTTGAGGATTGATGTAAGGACTAGATGATATTGAGGTCCTAGGCTTATCTTAAATTTCGCGGACGAAATTCTTGTAAGGGGGGAAGATTGTAACACCCCAAGACTTTGGAGACTGAGAAATTAAATTTTGGGAGAATAAAAATTTAATTAAATTGGAGAATTTTAAAATTTGGGAATTTAAGTCCAAAAATAGAGGACGTTTCAAAGTATTCCGGATGATATTTTTGAGGGTACCATCGATCCCGGAAGGGTCGAGATAGTCAAAATGACTGTCATTGGGTCTTATTTCGGCTCCGGAATGTTTTAAGTTATTTTGGCTCGAATTGGAGTAAACGAGTCGTTTAAATTGTGTATTAACATTTAAAATTGGGATTTTGTTTTAAAGGTTTATGAGGCTTACGGATGAAGCCATTTCTCATTTGAGAGAAAGAGAGAAAAAGCCCTAAAGGGAGAAAGAGAAGGGAAGAAGAAGAAGAAAAGAAGAGAGAGAGGAAGAAATCTTGGAGATTTCCGGCCCAACCGCGTCAACAAGGACGATCCAACCTCTACAAATCTGAGGCAAGTGTTTAATCTTGCTAAATAGCTATTTGTGTATTTCATTTCATAAATTGTGGGGTAAAGAAATGGATTTTTGGGTATAAATACCAAAACCTAGATTTTTAGGTTTAATCTTGAAATCAATGATTAAATATGGATTTAATGGAATAGAAAAGTTTGGGATCAACTTTGGGTTGACTTATGGGGTTAAAATCATGATTTGATGAAGGATTGGGGGTTGGAATGAGAAATTTAGGGTTTAGAATTCGTGGGTTTTGAAGAAACAGATGAACCCTTCAAAAATTGCAGGTCCGAATCGATTCGCCCCCTCAAGCGAATCGATTCGGTTTGGCAAAATTGGCAGGTCTGCATTGACCGAATCGATTCGGACCCCAAGCCGAATCGATTCGGCCTATTGCAGAAGCCCAGGTCTTTGGACCCGAATCGATTCGCCTGGGAGGCCGAATCGATTCGGAAACAGGGCATTTTGAAGTATTTTCTCTATAATGATTTCAAACCCTTTTTGGTTGGGTTTATTGATTTGGGGGCTTTCTCTTAGGATGTAAAAGATATATTCTTGGAGTCATATAAGGAGTTTCTCACATATTGGGATTTGGGGACCCTTAGGGTAACTTGGGAGAAATGTACCCATGTACGTATTGGAGTTACATATGGATATCGGGGAAACCTCTTTGAGGTTGGAATTTACCAATTATAGATAAAGGTATATATATATATGTTTGAGGTTGAGAACTCTTAGAGAGTGAGAGGTCTCCTATCCTTAGAAATATTTAGACTAAGGAATAAATGATAACCCGATAGGGGTAAGGATTCATAAAATACAATTGAACCATAAGTAAAAAAAAAAATGGGAAACAACTTGGTGGTGTACTATCGACTAGGATAAGCGGTAGCGTAAATTCTAGTTAGGATAGTTTATACGCAATTATGGGGATATGGCCATTGAGATTCCAATACTTGAAATGAGGTTGGAATAAATTGAGGTTTTAGACTATTAAGTCCTGTTAATGCCTATGGTTAGATAGTACTAAAGATAATTATGTACTTTCACATTTAGAGGTGAAAGGTGTAGTGATGGATTTCTACACAAATTCTTGGGTGATAACCCTAATGTTGAATGTATATGTATAGACATAAACATATGGTTTTGGGAGACTACTCATCATAGGAAGATGATTGAATATGTTTCAAGTATGGAATTATATTCACATATCAAGGTAAATTTAATGGAAATGGTAGTGACGGCTTGTATATCGAGGACTATGTATACTTATAGCCAGTTATATATATCTTATACATATGAACGAGAATTAGTTTATATATATAGATAAGGATATGTGAATATGTGTTGATATATATATATATATATATATATATATATATATATATATATATATATATATATATATATATATATATATATATATATGTATGTATATAGATATATAGATATTTGCATGTTGTAGACATACATGGTATGTATATTTAAACCGTATACGATGGTTTATTATTTGATCATATGATTGGATCATATGGATTATATATATTATGCATGTAAATGATATATATACTTAATTGGTTAAGCATACCCCGCTCATGCTATCATTGGGAAGTTGCGCGCGTAGAGGGTGAGCATCCTGGCTAGAAAAGCAGGGTGTGGATATTCCCCAGGTCATAGTCGTCCTGTGTGTTATTATATGATATATATATATATTTATTTTGGGATGAGACGTGATGGGTATGTTTCGTCTCATTGCCGGTTTGGAGCTATGACCGCTTCCCGGGACGTCGTGTGCGTGAGTTTACCACGAGATGGGTGTCGTTTAGTCCCACCATGGTGGCCCCAGTTTTGCTACGTGAGCAGGGCACTGGGAAGATGATAGCATTGATGCAGTTTATCGGCGATATATATATAGCCGGGTATATTATGTGCATGGCCTTGTACATCATATGTAGTATGTACACTTGGCTATTGGATTGATGATGATATATATATATACGGTTAAAAATATATACCTATATATATATATATCCGATAGATGAAAGGATATGGACTTTTATGAAGTACATCTTAGATGATTATGGTGTACTAGATTGATGGGGGTTGATGTATCGCACATAAGGTATTATTCGGTTACATCATCCCAAGGATATTATTGGAGGTTCTTCTATTTTATTTTATCTGTTTTCTTTTCTTTTCTGCTTTCTTTCTTTAGTAGTTATAGTTAGTAATAATGGTAGTATTTACTTGTATGTTGAGGATTATGGATCTCTAGGATCGACATTGCCCAGGAGTAGTGTAACGAGGTGGTTCCTTGTTTGGATTTCGCTTTGCGAGACACCTCACGCACAAAACGCAGTGCCATGTCGAGATTTGAGAGAAGTAATTACATAGGTGGCATCTCGGATCTCTGGTCTTGACCTTGTCAGGAGTAGTGTAACGGGGCGGTTCCTTGTTTGGATTTCGCTTTGCGAGACTCCCCACGCACGAAACGTAGTACAATTTTGGGATTAGAGAGAAGTCTTGCCAATATTCCATGTGCATGTTATTAAGTATATTAATTCTTACGTTTTTAGCCTATATATGTATATACATATGTATATGTATAGGAGTGATGTTTTAAGAATTATGATGATTATAATTCATAAGATTATTAATCGGAATTCATTAAGCCTTTTATGGCATAATTGTGTAATCATAATCTAATAGGATTAGAAATGGGTGGATCCTTAGATTATGACGGGAAGGTAGCTCTCGTGGATATAGGCTAGGCCTAATAAGTTAGGTTGTCCTAAAATCAATCGGGGTAATTTAACTAAAATTCGAGGACGCGAATAGGTGCGCACCTTTAGATTAGAGGTGAGTTGGGGTTCCACGAGAGTGCGGTCTCACTTATTTATGAAATTAAGTACACCGGTATTTATTATGCACGGTTAACAGACTTGCTAAATATTTTACACATTCGGGGCTCTGACCCGTTTACTTTTCCCTCCTTCTTGTATATACATATATATTTTCCACAGGTATCCTACCGCAGGGATGCCGGATGACTTTCTATCCAGATTCTTGGGAGCCGTGACAGGTGCGGACTGTTGCGGGATGTTTCATGTAGCCACTTCCTACTTCTTTAAAATTCTAGGTAGGATTCGTGTTGTATATCGGGTTTGTACCCAAGGGATATTTACATACATGTTTATATTTATTCCATTCAGTTATTGTATTTGCTGTGATCCGACAGCTTATTCGGGTCTACTTTTTGTAGTACATTCGGTTGTATTTAATTGGTTCATTTTATTTATTATAGTTCTCTCCTGCATCTCTCATATTCATTAGTAGTTTTATAGTGTTGGGTTGTGTATGTTGCATGTTTTAAATTTTTTTAACATCTTGCTTATATGATTTCGGGTAGTTAGTCTTATATTATATAGTACCGTTAGTTGATGTTGAGACTGGACCATCTGGAATTCCTGATTTAATATAGTATAGGGCTGGCCACCCGTTATTATTTTAGGCGGGTTGTTACATTGAGCTTTATGGGAAAATGTGACTAAATCTACCCTTATGCTTCCAAGTATCCTACACTAAGGTACATTTGAATTTTGTTATGATTCACCATTAGCTGCTTCAAAAATATCGAAAAGTATAAGAAGATTATATGCAAATACAACACATAATATTTGATAGTCACGCCTTTAACACACAACAGTAATAATGAAATTGCCAACAAACAAGAAATAACTAATGGTAAATAAATAAGACAAAAGAACATCAATTGAGCACATCCTAATTCTCCCAAGTTCCTAATAAGTGAATATTTTTTTTAAGAAACCTGATTAGAATTGTGAATCATTTCATCCCAAAGAATTTGACGCTCCAGTCTAAAATTTTGACATAAACCACATTCACAAAAATAGCAGAAGCAAGCATTGGATGTTCTATTCTAAGAACATTTTGATCACCATCTTTAAGAGTGCTACAATCAACACTATATAACATTGTTTGGGATCAACGACCATTTACATTTTAAGTTTCTACTTACTACGCTATATGACATTGTTTAGTAGGCATTGAGGATTAATTCTTATCATTGATTAGTAGTGCCTCAAATTAATTCTTATCATTAAGCAGTAGGATGATAGTGCAACACCAATTAAAAATCGAAAGAAAAATTGATGCAGAGAGAGTTGTTCCCGATGTGATTTTTGTTGTTGATGTTGGCAGTATGTTAGGAAGGTGTGTAAATCCTGGAGAATGACGCAATGATTAAAGTGAAGAATGAGTTCATGGTGAATTGGGACAATTTGCGAACAAAGGTTAAAGAACATGTATTGGTACTTGCTGCAACTAATAGGCCTTTTTACCTTGATGAGGTTGTTATTAGGAAGCTTCCGCGGAGATTGATAGTAAATATATATATAAAAACTTCTATATATATAACAGTTGATGTGTATGTATAGATGCTATTATATGTAGTAGATAACACCATTAGTAAGTGTGGTTCAAAGGCATAACAACCGTTAAAAAAATTAATTCCAGATTTCAGCTATGCTAACAGTTATATACATAATGTGTACATATATGTATAATAACACATAAAGATGATGACTGAAATCTATCCTATTAGTTTATAGCTTTTGTCAAAACAAACACAAAAAATCAAATACGAACCTTAACCTGCAAAACCCAATGCATAGACTTGAACAGTTTCTCGAGTTCATTAATGATCTCAATTTTGTCTCAGACGGTGAGCTTTCCTTTTGGTCTTAAAATCCGATCAACCTACGCAACTAAAGCTATTAGACTACATCTGCAAGAATAAATACAAAAACCATCATAAGGTAAAATCTTATTGCATACAAAGATGACGTAACAAGTTTCTAAAGTAAATCGCGTTTATGGATACGTACTTTTCTTTGATCTTCGAGAAGAAATGATCTGCATGGAGAAGATCATAAGATCTAGGGTAAGTGCTAAAACATTCGCACCAGTTGTGATAAATTCCAAATAGAACTCGTTCATAGATTATGGGTAGTGTATCAGGAGAGTCAATTGAGACCTATTCATGACCCAGATATTCATTTCTCTTAAAGCAGACGCAAATCTGCAAGCACAACTAATAGGGAAAAAATAAGTGTAGTAATTGATTAAAAGATGGACTGATGTAGTAATACAAAAAATGACATAAATAAGATATAATGAAAACTTTAAGCTATACAATCAACTACATATTATGGGAACCATAAATGTTTGCACTCACCCTCCATAAACGGCTCTCATGTCCATAACGTTCCTCACATTGGATCAGTTTATCCCCAAGCCACTTATATATGACTTGGTAATGACACCTTTCCAGTGTTCATAATCTAGTGTGAAATCATGTGGTGCAGGTTTCCCATAAACTTCAACTTGTGAACTCGACAAACAGTAAGGTGATGTCTCCACCCTTTAAGGCCATTGTTTCGGTCATTGTGACCCGCGTTTCTATTCCCCAACGGTCACTTTATGCATGCATGCTTGCAACGGCACACTCCTACACATATTACATTACTTTAAGACCAGCAACAACACAATACCCCACTATGTACTTTCAAAGTACATCATAATACCCTTCTCTTACATTGTGGTGAGTTTAAAAGATGAAAAAATATTGATTACAAATTACACGAAATCTTTAAAAAAAAAAGAAAAATACTGCACAAATGATTCTAATCTCATACGAAGAATGGACTACCAGGCTGGATTGGGATCATCAGATTCTTTGTAGAGTGAAGGCTCATTTTGTGATCTTTTCTCATAGCACTCATTAGAGTTAGGCTTCCGATATACAACCACACCCAATCCGTTAACTTTATCCTTACTAATCAATACAACTTCCCAGCACATTGACTTTGTTAGTTTCTTTATTACTGCTAAAAATTTCCAGAAGAACGCATAATTTTTAACAATTAGTGAACCAAATCTCAACGTCTCTAATATTAGGTAAGAGAATCAATCACCTAGCTTCCCAAATCTCAACATCTTCAAGACGTTTCTAGTAAATAGGAGTAGCAGACCACACAAAGAAACCACCATGTCCCAATAGACGATTTAGCTCCAAAAGAAATTTATAGCCTACATAAAATACTCATGTGACTAATTTCAAACCAAAATTATAGCAGGCTACAATTTGATGAGAGATGAAAAAGAAATACCTTCAATATGATAGGGGACCCTACAATGTGTACAATGGACAACATCAAAGACTTTCCCTGGGAAAGGAAGTCTTTGTATGCCCATCACAGTAAATATAGCAGGGATTCCCCTTTCAAGTGCAAATTGAACCTGGGCTTCATGTTTAAATTTTGGAGCAAATGACATGGTTAGTATATCTATATCAAAGATAAAACCTCTGAATCTAGCAACCCCACATCCAATATCATGCAAGAGCATTTCCCCCAAGCAATATCCGGCACCAACAATATACACATCCATTTTAAAACAAATGTTTTCACTAAATCAAATTTCCAATGTTCATGCAGTGAGAAAAATCGAAGGCACTAGACAATTGGTTGTGATCTTACAAGTATGAATAATAGGGATTAAGCATAAAAATGATGAATTCAATGTTCTAAAGTAAAATATAGTCCCCTGTTCAGAAAGAAAAGCGTATGAATCTGAATTGGATATATATATTAGACTCTTTGTATTTAGGAATGAACTATATAAAAAAACTTGGCACTTCTAAAAAACTCAAAGAAACTAAAAATGAAATTGGATATACAACATTTCTTAGCAACTTAAATTCACAATGAAAAATAAACATCTCTCCACTATGACGTTCATACAGAATTACATGATTCAGTCAAATCATGTAGAAATTGATATTGATATTATTTTAAGAAAGTCATGAATTAGGTATTACCTTATTGTAGAGTTCATTGTCGGATATTTGAGCGTCGGTGAAGATTCATCAACTATGTTGACGGAGAACAGAACTTCGTTGCCAAAAATGAATTATAGTCCGGTAATTAAAATAGTTGACAATGCACAAAACAGGGGAATGTTAAATAGTTCGTCAAAGTAAACCAAATGAATGCAAAAGCTGATAATGCCATTGCAAATTCCCATTGTCTTAATTGTAAGGCATCGATATTAAAACTGGATATATATCCCATCTGCCATATATTCACGTGATCCATATGGAACCAATAACCCATTAATCACTGAATATACAAATCCCAACATCAATAGCAGACCCAATTGAAAATCCCATATGTTGATGAAATCACCATAGCTATCCAACACGTGATGCAATCTCCTAAATTATAACCAATGTTAAAATCCAATTATGCAGTGATACAATGAGAAAAATGGATTTAATCAATAACCCTAAGAGAATCTATTATCAATGAAAAGGGAAAATTAAAAACCCATATGAATGAAAAGACCAAACTAATCAAATAGCACATAAGTCTTTGTGAACAAAGAATTGTTGATGCAGTCAGCAATAAAGTAAACGTGTCTCATCTTTTAACAGCCTCATGACGTCTGTCATCTCTTATGATTGATCCTGCCCAACCATTAAGGATTTTGTGTTCACCGGAATGATCATCTTAGCCAATTAAAAATGGACTATATTCAATAACAGATCTGGCACCACTCATTGGACCATATATGAATTGCCAATTACCATCAATAAACCTCTAAATCCTCACCCACCTAAGTATTGACACTTGACATTTCACAATCCAAACCGAAGTTGACATTAATAATAATGTTTGAATGTGAGCACCATCTACATCAGCATTTGTTAATGTGTGCAAAGTGTACTTATTTGATATTAACTGTTTAACTGAAATCGTTCTAAAACAATCACATGAGATCATAAATATGTCATATAATGTCAATAACCACACACACATTATGGCAGAGGCCTAATGAGCGACACAATAATCAGAGTTCAGTAATATTGAATCAATGAATCCAAGATAACAGTTGAAATGAAAGCTTGGATTGTATTTAAGGTCATTTAAGAAAAGTTCAAATGAAATCTTTTCATTTGAAATGTTCAAACAATTCAAATGATAACATTTACAATTGAAAAGTAATCTCGATAACTGTTTCTTAACCCAAGCATTTTGTAATTGGATCATAGTTTCTTAATTACTTTTCATTTGAACCATTCAAACTGTTATCAAATAAAACTACGCACAATATTTCATAAACAAAGATAACAGTTTAAATGAAAAGTAATCGGGTACCTAAAAGGTTGAAATGAATCTATACATGAACTTGATGTAAACCTGATAAAAAATCACCAAAAGTTTTTCAAAAACTCAATGTGTCGTTGATTGCACTAAAAGGATCGTTAATTTTGGCATTTGAAGCAACTAATAAACCAGTACATGTATTATAAAGAACTTGGGAAAATCATACAAAAGAAAAGTTTAAAACTTGAGAGCCGAGAACACATTGTAACACCTCTACTATGTTACAATTTCTATACAATAAACATATTGAACTATGAGATTGAACAACAATAATAAAAATATATCACGCAACATAAATGTCATCTTCAATGTAACATACATATTGAAGATGCTAAATTTATATTCGAGTATAAACTCCTTGGGGCTAATATATATGAAAGAGGACACAAAAACGATTGTTGCAAATATGAACAACAATAACCCAAAATCATAAAAAGTCATTCAGCTACACCTCAATTCTAAGGATAAATCAGGTTAAGGTATACAACCTCAAATCGGGTAGTTGTCCATGTTGATGTATTTAACCACTTGTCGAATGACTTCGGGTTCACCTCAATAATGTGATAGTGGATACCAAAGTGATATAGGGGTTCCCCTCAAGAAATAAGGTCATAAACCAACCCATATCAAGGTTTTCACAAACATATAGTAGGCATACAAATATTTATTTATTGGGTGAACTGATACAAAATAAGAGATTTTACACAAAGCATGGCCTTATAAGAATATATTTATGAAAAAAAATTTAATTATGTCTACCTTAAGGGACATTAGGATATCACCAAACACCTCTTGTAGATATATTGTAGCAACTTAAAATCTGAAACGAAAAAATACAGACCTTGAGAACTTTTTGGTAATTATATGTATCATAAAACCATTGAATCAAATAGAACAAAGCCAGAGATAGTAATCGGTCAAGAACCACACATGTTAAGACCTTAACAAGCAACACCAGAGTACTGAAGAAAATAAAGGGAAAAATAGTGAAGAGAATGATTTAAACATTAGGGTTTCAAAACCCCAAATTTCTTAAATTCATAGTAAATTAAAACGAAGTCATATGAAAGAACAAACCTTCGAAACTTTTCAATGGTGGTTGTTGTCCATTAACACAAAACCCTAACAATTTCTGAAATCAAAATAAATAAAAGAGAAAGCTATTCAGATGAATTTAATTCGAACTTAAAAGAATGATTGCGCATACTTTAATATATCAATCAAAACTGGTAAGGTCAAACACACTAATATTACGGCATTACTGCTACAATAACTTACAACTCTTTACTTTAATCCTGTAAAAAAGTTTCAGAAAAAGTTTCAACTTCCTAAAACTAATGTCCAACATTTGCCTGCATTTTCACCAACAATGTATTAAGCATATGTTCCTCTCATTCCTTAAAATGATAGCACCCAGATGTCATATCAATCTTAGGTGAATCGGATGAAGTTGTACAATGGGCCAGTGCAACTGCTCCAAGAGCATCCATGATAAGATTTACCCAAACAAGCAGTATGGAATGAAAAATGCACAAAATGGGGGACAAGAACAATATTCAAAACTAAAATTTAGAACTAATACCACATCGAAACAACACAAATAAATCGAACCACCCAAAATGGGGGAGAAGACCTAATTTGAAACCCGATTTGAAACCCAATCTGAAATAAAGCAAAAGCTCCACATGAAACCTATCTGGAACAAATCAAACCTAAACCTAAATCACATACATATATTAAAAATAAGGGGGTTTTGGGAAAAGGTCCTCATAATGCTTAAAGTATATAAAAATAAGAAACTCCATATAATTTTATAAATTTAGTCTCTGTATTAAAAACATCGTGAAAAATGGTAAAAAAAGGTGCCGCGGACGCGGACCGAAAAAATAAAGGCAATGGTACCACATGGACTAGATTTATAAATGATATTGTACCACATGGACTAGATTTATAAACTTGAAAAGCATTGTTCTAAAAATCCAAATATAGGAAGGAACATGACATTTACCTTAATTCTCTATAAAAATAAATACAACAAAAAATTGAAAAAAAGATTGCTAGAAAACGAAATGCCCTAAAATCCAATCCAAACCAAATAAATTCAAAATAAATGTCGTAATTTGAAGAACCATATTTCAGAACTGAAATCAAATATCCATTTAGAACAAATACCACACTGAAATAACACAAATAAATTGAAACCAACCAAAATGGGGGAGAAGCCCTAATTTGAAACCCGAATTGAAACCGGAACCTAATAGGGTACAAATCAAACTTAAACCTAAACCACATTTATATATTAAACATAGATGCAACAAATAATAAAAAAAATAAGCTTGAATTGAAGGATGTACATAAAACAATTGAAGATGTTGGAGCTGACAGCGGGTGAGGGGGAGAGGGGGTCGCAACGGGTAAAAGGGAGGCAACGGGTAGGAGGGGCGGCAACGGGTAGAGGGTGGAGGGGCAGGTAGGGGAGTTTTACAGCTGCTAGAATCTAGATCTTGCAAATGAGATGTGAAAGAGCCTCCCTTTTTGGGGGGAGAATGAGTATGATATGGGCAAAATTCAATGGGAGCGGGAAGGGGAAAAAAAGACCCCGCTTTTTTTTTCATTTATGTCAATTTTTAACTCAACTTTAAAATAACTAAAACTATAAAAGGGTAATATATATGTCATCTTTATATAAATATGAGATAAATAGTTTATTTTTTTATCTCAATTTTACTTAAATTAAAATAAAAATTCATCTTCAAAGTCAAACTGACATAAATGTATATGAATTATGTCATTTTACATTTTTCTGACATAACGTTAATTTTCAAACTGACATAATTGATACTTTTTCTTATAGTGAGTGCTCTTCTATGGTTCTTATCTCTCAAAGAATCCAGAATCCACAATTGGGAAGATGTTGCCCGTGAATTCATGTCATAGTACAAATACAAAGAGGAGTTAGAGGTTATCTATCGTGATTTAGAACTTCTCAAATAAAATTTTGAGGAAACTGTTAGTAATTTCATAGCAAGATGGAGAGATAAATCGCCCACCATGACCAACTAGCCTTTCGAAGAAAAACAAGTTAGTATTATGAAGAAGAATTCCTTATCCCATGTTCAAGCAACGATGGGAGGATAGTACTACCCACATTTATGAGCCCTTCGGGAAGCAGTAATGGAGATTAAGAAAGTCTTACCTAGATAGAAGTTGAGACGAAGAAAGTGTCTGGACAGTTCACTCCCAAAAAGTATGAGAAGCCTGCCAATATCGCAATTTCAACCAATAATAACATTTCTCTACCGGTACCTTATGGGCACCAGAAATCCTCCCAAACCCGGTAAAAAAGGAATACACCGAGCTACACGTGCCACTCTTCGAAGTTTACCAAGCCCATTTGAGCCCAAATCTTATCAAGCCATTGGACCCTCGTCCATTACCAAACCCACTTCCCAAAAATTTCAAACCTAATGCCCATTGTGATTTCCATTAAAATGTCATCCATACCACTGATCATTGTTTCCATCTTTAAAATGTAACCCAAGGTCTTATTGACGGGGGTATCATCGCCCCACCAGCCAATCCTAAACCAAACACTACCCACAATCCACTCCCAAATCATATAAATTTCATATTCCTAAAAGAAGGGCCCGAAATTTGATCCATCTATACAGACTGTACCCAGTAAATCACCCATCATACCCATATATTCCCCTAACCCCCTCCAAGTTTGCCTATATTTTCTCCTATATCCTACCGATTTTACCGATCAGGCCTTATCACTTCTTACTAGAGCATGCATTGTTGTTCGTACTCATTTCGAAGGAAAAGATATGGAATTATTAGCAGTATTGAAAGAGTTTCTAGAGTTCGGGATGAAATGGCCCTCTGAGATGACCATCGACTGCGAGAGATTTAGTAAACTGTTCTTGAAAGCTCAAAAATGGGGCTCGAGAGTCATATAAAATTATAGTTCCTACCGATGAATTCAACTTAGATGATGCCATCTAGATAATGGAAGACTCATTTTGACAAATCGATGAAATTTACAGTATGTCCGAGCTACTTAACGCATTAAAATGATAAAGGCATTTGGTCCCTTCGCTTCTACATCTCCTCGTTGAGTGGGAGGATCTATACAAAGAGTACTTTAAAGTTATAGAATGAAATTACTTCTCGTGGAAGGATGATGTCATTTCCATCGGATGGGGGGGGGGGGGGGGGGGACGAATTCGATAGTTCAGATGAAGAGCAAAACCAAAAAGACTAGCCTAATAATCAGTATATGTGGATTGATCTGGTTTGAGGAGATGTTAGGAGAAATCAAAAAAGTGTCCGAATATCTCAAGATAGATGAGGAAACATGGTTTCTATTTTTCCCCTATACTTTCAACCATATGACTAGATCAAGGAGGCATTACCAGGTTCTCAACCCATAATCAGCAACAATCGATAACGGAAAAGGTGTTGGGAAACTTCCTATAGCGAAAATGACCCACTAGGAGAGAAAGACCCTCGATCAATTGAAGAAAACTCATGCTAAAGTCACACTGTGGGGACTCTTTATGTCTTCCCTACTGCACCAAAATGCCTTAATTTAACTACTTACCAGGCCCACAGTCCCTCCTTCCACCATGCTAAAAGAAGCAGTGAATTTGTACGGGTCTCTAACCTCTACTGGAATGCTCTCCTTCTCTGAAGAATAAATCCCTACATTTGGTCCAAATCACAATAATGCTCTCAGTATCTCTCTTGAAGGCATGGTTAATATCGTCACACTTTCTCTTGTTGATAATGGATTAGCTCTTAATGTTTTCCTGTTGAAAACCCTCAATTACTTGGGACTAAAAGTAAGCTACCTCGCTTTAACCTCCGCCTCGGTACGTGCTTATGATAATACTCGTTGAGAAGTGAAGGGATCCGTAAAGTTTACAATAGGGATTGGCCCTATAAATCCCATTACTGAATTCTAGGTCATCGACATCCTGTCTTGTTTCAACCTGTTGCTCGAACGATCATGGCTCAATGGTATCAAGGGTGTGTCTTCCTCTCTCTATCAGTGTTGATACCAAATTTAGTCTGCTAACATGGATCAATTGAGTGAAGACACGTGGAAATTTGCGTGGCAATAACAAACACTTCCGAACAACACCTCGACCCACTCAGATGCTCCGTGCCATAGATGCTCTCCGAGGAACCATACTGCAACGAGGAACTCTGCTTCCCCGATCAACTCAGACGCTCCGACCAATAAGAGTTCTCCGAGGAACTTTAATACACCGAGAAAATTATGAGTACCGAGCTACTTAGGCGGTCCGAGCAGCTTAAGCGGTCCGAGCTGCACCTCGAACAGAGCATTAATAGCAGGATAACCAACAGATTAACTGCGCATTAAATGCTTATTATTATCACACAGATGTATATGCCTAATGCACAGCTATGTATTACCCTTTCACATGTACAGCCTGAGGGCTATAAATACATTGTATCATCCTCATTGTAAGGGGACCGGGAATTTCTTGACTAAACTTATAATCAAGAATTCCTAAACTATCAGTAATAATAGAAACAGTGGACGTAGGTCATTCTTACAAGGCTGAACCACTTTAAAATCTGTTTGTCTCATTTTATTTTATCTGTGATTAAATAATTAGATATAATCTAATTTTTTACATTAACAGATTGGCGCCGTCTGTGGGAAACGACTGGTAATATCCTTTTTCATAAAAAATAATTCATTACAATTGGCTGATAATCCAAAACCCAGCAATCAAAATGCTGGAAGCCCTTAAAATCCATCTGCTCCGCCAAACGTTCCAGATCTGGCTGGAATAATGACAAATCTGGCCCAGGGCCAGACAGCCATGCAAGAAACTATGCGACAACTCATACAAACCATTCATGGCAGAGTACCGACCCATTCAAGACATCGAAGTGTTCAAAGAAATACCCATTTACCTTCTTCGCATACTAGGCGTACTGATTCATATCGTACTGAGGAGTCTGAAGATTTTTCTTATCAACTTGGACGAACTTTGTCAGTACGAGCCACAGATACTGAACAACGCATCACTCTCTCTCCAGAAAGGACTAGTGCGCTAGAAAGGTTAAGCAGGGTATCTCCTTTTGATCGATTAGGTCCTAGGAGGAACAAAAGTCCTCCTAAGGCTGCGTCGAGGAGCTTTCGATGATCATTAGACTTAAGGGAAGGATTTGCCCAGTCGCGACCAACTGCTCGTCAAGATAAGTCACAGGAAGCCACCTCAACGCGATCAGTTGCTCGAACCAACAGGCCCGAGGAAGGAAATGATGCGTGTAAAGGCTCTATTCAAAGGCTGGAAGACAGACTAGGGGAAATAACTAAGGCCAAGACCCCCCTACAATGAACTTTTGTTCAAGGGACACCCTTTGACCAGGCCATTGTGGATTTTCCCACACCGTCAAAGTTCAAAGCACCTGTTGTGACTCCCAAATATGATGGAAAAACCGACCCTGTTCTTCATGTAGAACAATACCAAGCTACAGCCGACATCTATGCTATTCCAGATGAGATGAGATACAGAGCATTCCCAGGAATTCTTATCGGATCTGCTCAAATATGGTACAATAATCTTCCTCGGGGTAAGATTTAACTTTCGTTCAACTGGCCGAGTTATTCGTTGGAAATTTCTATTTTGGGGCAAAGCCAGTTAAATGAGTAGCGCATTTGTTAAGTGTTAGACAGAGAGCTGGTGAGAGTACCAGAGATTATATAACTCGTTTTAATAACGAGAAACTCAAAGTTATTGATTATGAAGAAAAGACAGCGATTACCGCCTTGATGAGTGGGTTACTGCGCAACAAGTTGTACTACACTTTGGCCAAAGATCCACCCAGAACCATGTCAGAACTGATGGAAAAAGCGGCCAAGATCATGAATGCCGAGGAGGCTATGATTGCGAAGAAGAATATGGACGCCAAAGAAACCAAGGTGGAAGGTGATAAAGTTAAGAAGAAAGAGCATAAGAACAATGGTGGTGACAAACAATAAAAAACAAGGTCGTCATGGGAGGTATTGAAGAAATTTGATAATTACACTCCCTTGAAGATAGACATCAACCATGTTCTAGAAGAAATCAAGAACAATGAGGAATTAAACTCGCCAGAGAAAATGAAGGCAGACCCTGACAGGAGGAATAAGGCAAAATATTACGATTTTCACAAAGATCATGGCCATATGACCAAAAATTGCATAGCTCTTCAGAATGAGATTGAAACACTTATTAGACGAGGAAAATTGGCAAAGTATGTTGATCGTATAAATGAAAGAAGAAACAGCGACCGAACAAGAGAGAGGTCTAGATCTCCTCGTCGAACAGAGGAGAATAAGAAAAGAGACCATGAAGTTGATCCAGAAGATGACCCCGATCTTCCCAAGAGACCAAGGCAACCAGAACGTGAGGTATTTTCAATACGCTTTGGGTTATTTGATTGTAATGTTATTACAGGTGGAGATGCAGGAGGAGGAGACCTTACTGCAGAGAGAAAAGCTTACCTTTGTGAGGCTCAAGCTTGCTCATACATTCAACGAATAAATCTAGCTAAGGAGGATCGCCCGAGAAAGGTAAACAAAGAGAAATTGGTCATTGGTTTCTCAAAGAATGACCTCGCAGGTGTTCTATATCCTCATGGTGACCCATTGGTGATCAAAATGAGGATGAAGGAAGTAATGATTTCAAGAGTACTGGTAGACAATGGTAGCTCGGCAGACATCATGTTCTACTCGTGCTTCGACAGTTTAAATCTAAAGTTATCTCAACTGGAGCCTTATCATAAACCCTTCCTCGGTTTTGCTGGCGAGAAAGTTTTTCCACTTGGGACGATTAAATTGGATATATTCATTGGTACATGTCCTGCTTGTCGAACAGAAAGAATACGCTTCTTCGTGATGGATAAAAATGTTCAATCAGCCTACAATATCATCAATGGAAGGGTAGGATTGAAGAAGTTCGAGGCAGTGCCATATACGATACATCAATGCCTAAAATTTCCAACAAATTTTGGAGTAGGAGTTGTGAAGGGTGATCAAAAAGTAGCTCGGGAATGTTACTATTCATCAGCCGAGCAAGAAGAACTGGAGGAATCAAGGAAAAAGACTACTACCTATCAAGTGGAGGAAGGTGCAGAAATTGAAACATTGGATCCTAGAGATGAGTCCCAACTCGTGAAAGGCCAGGTGGTGGAAGCTACTGAAAACATCATTCTGGACGACGAGCACCCTGAACGAACAACTAAAATAGGTTCGTCGTTGGAGGCCTCACTAAAACAGAAATTGATAACTTTCCTAAGAAGCAGAAAGCAAACTTTTGCATGGAGTCATGAGGATATGCCCGGAATAAACCCAAATTTCTTATGTCACGAACTCAACGTGAATAAGGAGATCAAGCCAGTAAAGCAGAGAAGAAGAGTATTCAGTCCTGAGAAGAATCAATCTATACAGGAAGAGGTCGAGAAGCTCCAGAAAGCTTGATTTATTGAAGATGTTAAATATCCGGACTGGTTAGCAAATGTGGTGATGGTAAAGAAAAAGAACAACAAATGGAGGATGTGTGTAGATTTCACCGACCTCAACAAAGCATGACCAAAGGACCACTTTTCCTTGCCCCAAATTGATCAATTAGTAGATGCTACCTTGGGACACGAGCTGTTGAGCTTCATGGATGCTTATTCTGGATACAACCAGATTAAGATGAAACCTGAAGACAAGGATAGTACTTCTTTCATTACCCCTAGGGGAACTTACTGTTATAATGTTATGCCTTTTGGGTTGAAAAATGCAGGTGCAACATATCAGCGGCTGATGAACAAGGTGTTTGCAGAGCAGATCAGTTGCAATATGGAAGTCTATGTTGATGATATGCTGACAAAGAGCAAGAAAGCTACTGATCATCTAGTTGACTTAGGCCAGACCTTTTATCAACTAGATAAATATCAAATGAAGCTGAACCCGACGAAGTGCATATTTGGAGTATGAGAAGGCATGTTTCTCGGGTACATTGTCAATCAACGAGGCATTGAAGCAAACCCTGAAAAGATTAAAGCCCTGTTAGAGCTGCGATCTCCAACGACGAAGAAAAAAGTACAAAGTCTTACAGGACGAGTAGCAGCACTCAACAGATTTGTATCGTGAGCAACTGATAGATGTCTCCCATTCTTCAAAATGCTCTGAAAAACTTTTGAGTGGAATGGTGAATGTGAGAAGGCTTTTCAAGACTTGAAGAAATATCTGGGAGCACCTCCACTATTGTCCAGGCCAGTGATGGGAGAAAAGTTATACTTGTATATGGCAGTGTCAGAGAATGCAGTTAGCTCGGCATTAATAAGAGTGGAGAATGGAGTGCAAAAACCAATTTATTACACCAGCAAAGCCTTCCGAGGAGCAGAGATCAGATATCCAAAGATGGAAAAATTGGCACTAGAATTGATCGAGGCAAGTAGAAGAATGAAGCCATACTTCCAGGCTCATACTATAGTCGTATATACCGATATGCCATTAAGGCAAGCTCTTCATAAACCAGAAAAATCAGGAAGACTGATGTATTGGGCAATAGAGCTCGGTGAATATGACATAATTTATGAACCCATATCATCTCTTGAAGGGCAAGCAGTAGTAGATTTTATAGTAGAGTTCACCTATCCTGATACCACCGAGGAGCAAAAGCTGCTAACCGATCAACCTGTGGATGTTACAGAATCATCAAACCCCAGCCCAGACCAACTTAGGTTGGTAAAAGGGCAAGTAGATGTTACAGAATCATCAAACTCAAGCCCATAACAACTTAGGTTGGTAAAGGGTAAAGAAGTGATGATTGACGAACAACAAGAAATATTAGGAGAGGGTGAAAGGAAGCAATAAATTTTCCACCGAGGAACTCTGTCAGATCAGAAATTTGAAGACGAGTTACCTATATGGAGTTTATATGTGGATCGCTCATCTTGCGCAACAGGCTGTGGGGCAGGGATTATTCTTAACAGTCCAGACGAGGTCGACATGGAATATGCCCTAAGCTTCCAATTCAAAGCTTCGAACAATGAAGCTGAATATGAAGCCATGATTGCAGGTCTTAGTTTGGCAAAAACATAGGGGCAGAGAAGGTTATTATCTTCAGTGACTCGCAATTGATCATAAATCAAATGATGGGAGTTCATGCAACCAAAGGAGAATTAATGATCAGGTATCATGCAAAGGCAAGGGAATTGGTATCAGAATTTGCTGCTATTCAGTTGGTCAGAATACCAAGAATGGAGAATGCGAGGGCCGACGCCTTAGCTCGATTAGCATCAGCTATTCATACCGAGCTACGAAGAGCAATCCCAATTGAAGTTTTAGCTGGTCGGAGTATAGATGAAGATTTGATGATGAATTTTATTACCCTTAATTTAGGACCATCTTGAATGGATTCCATCAGGGCATATATTGAGGAGGGGGAATTACCAACTGACAAACTTGCAGCCAAAAAACTAAAGTTTAAAGCTGCTCTTTATGTACTGAATAATGGTATTCTGTACAGATGAGGAATTATATCAGGTTTGCAATGATGTGTGCATCCTACCGAGGTGAAAGACTTGATTGAAGAGATCCATGAAGGGTCCTATGGAGCCCATGTAGCAGGTCAGACGCTTTTGCAAAAGGTTATGACGCAAGGATATTACTGGCCAACGATGAGGGCTGATTGTAGCCTATGCCAAGAAATGTGACAAGTGTCAATGCTTCTCCACTATCCGAAGAACTCCCCAAGCGTTGTTGACACCCATTACTTCCCCTTGGCCATTTTCTATGTGGGGAATTGACTTGGTCGGACCACTTCCATCGACCAGAGGAAGATTTAAATATCTCGTCGTCGCAGTGGATTATTTTACTAAGTGGATAGAAGCTGAGCCTCTTGTCAACATGATGTACGAGAAGGTGTATTAATTTATTTGGAAAAATATCATCTGTAGATATAGTCTTCCCCATGCATTCATTACCGACCATGGAACACAATTTGACAACGAGGAGTTCGCAGCCTATTGTTATCAGTCAAATATCTTAAAGATCCACTCGGTACCAGGCCATCCCCAAAGCAATGGACAAACTGAAGTAACAAATAGAACGCTACTGAATGGCTTGAAGAAAATACTGAATGACGCAAAAGCAAATTGGATCAACGAGCTACAATCAGTATTATGGGCTTACCGAACTACTCCCCGAACAATAACAGGGGAATCTTCGTATATGCTGGCATTTGGAAGTGAAGCCGTTATACCTACCGAGTTGGGTCTCCCGACACATAGAGTACTGAATTTCAATTCCCCTGTCAGTGACTTAATGAGAAGATTGGATTTAGGCATGCTCGAGGAAGTTAGAGAAGAAGCAGCCATCAGGAATGCTGCTTACCAACAACGAACAACTTTGTTCTACAACAAGAGAGTAAAGAAGAGTGACCTGAAAGAAGGAGACTATGTGCTAAAGAAAGTGATTCAAAAGCACAAAAAAATGGAAGCAAACTGGAACGGACCTTACCGAGTTACAGAAATTGTTCGACCAGGAACCTACAGAATAGCAACTTTAGAAGGGCAGGAGTTTAAGAATGCATGGAATGCAGAACACTTGCTCAAGTATTATCAGTGATGTAAACTCTCATGTAATACATTTTCGTTAGTATGAATAAAGTGACAATGTTCTGCCCAGTTCTCTCCTTTTGTTGGAAATTTTTGCAGAATACTAGTGCTACACACTACTCAGCAAAACTCAGACTACTCAAATCTGTTCCTAAAAATGCCAACTAAGGTTGGTTAGGAAGAAAATTTATTCCTAAAAATGCCAACTAAGGTTGGTTAGGAAGTAAAACTATTCCTAAAAATGCCAACTAAGGTTGGTTAGGAAGAAAAACTATTCCTAAAAATGCCAACTAAGGTTGGTTAGGAAGAAAAACTATTCCTAAAAATGCCAACTAAGGTTGGTTAGGAAGAAAATCTATTCCTAAAAATGCCAACTAAGGTTGGTTAGGAAGTAAAAATATTCCTAAAAATGCCAACTAAGGTTGGTTAGGAAGAAAAACTATTCCTAAAAATTCCAACTAAGGTTGGTTAGGAAGAAAAACTATTCCTAAAAATGCCAACTAAGGTTGGTTAGGAAGAAAAACTATTCCTAAAAATGCCAACTAAGGTTGGTTAGGAAGAAAATCTATTCCTAAAAATGCAAACTAAGGTTGGTTAGGAAGAGAAACTATTCCAAAAAGTGCCAAAGTTGGTCGGTAAGAAAAAACCCACTAACTTTAATTGGTCGAGAAGGAATATTTACCGACCTTGGTTGGTCGGAAACATTTTATGAGTACGAGAAAGTGATCGAGCAAAATTTTTGATACTCGTAACTTTTTAAATTACTACTAAGTTGGTCGAGAAACAAAACATCATTAAGTTTGGTTAAGGTGTCAAATGATTACCACAAATTCAAGCTGGTCGACAATAAGTTTTAATCAACTCTAAGTTGATCGACAAATAACACAATGTTGTTATCTTTTTAACAGATATACATATATAAAGTGTTTTACAACCACAAGGCAATGGCAATCAAGATTGCGAACAAAAATAAAAGTCTTTCATTAAATCCAAAAACTGAATACATTGAGAATGAAATACAAATTAATTATTACATCGAGATTCCTACTCTATTGGTTTCTTCCCCTGTGCTTTTGAAACAGGTTCCTCGCCAGTAGGAGGATCGTTTAAAGCATAAGGGGAGTTTATGAAATTAAGATCTTTAAGCATACTAATGTTCATCACATATGGTCGATCGAGTAGGTGCTCGGGGCGAGATATTTCAGCATTGGAATGGAGACTATAATCGCCGAGGTATTTGGAAATCAAACACTGGGGGATTACCCGGGCAGGGATCCAGCTCATGTCGAGTTTGAAGGGTGGAACTGGCAAGTCGAGAAACCCAGGATTATGATAATCCCACAAGTAGTGACCTTGTTCCAGTTGCAGTACACCCAGGGTATTCAACTACCCTTATTTGTAACCTTCATTATTCGCATTTTGGATTCGATCATCGAAATGGTAAAGAGCCTCATTGTAGCCAGCCATCCAAAATTCTTTGGGCTGCTTGTGGAACTGATAAGTCAACCTTTCCAACTGCTCGTGAAGACTTTTTATAAATAGTTCTTTATTCTCCAGGGCAGACTTCTGTGCAGAAAGCTGCTCGTCCAGATTCTTGATCTTCTTAGACATCTCAGCCAACGCCTGGTTCTTTGCCATCAGTGGGAAGGCCTGATTTTCCAGAGCAGATTGAGTTCTCTGTTCCTCGACAGTAATCTGAGGAGCTATTGCTCATCCCCGAGTAGATGTAGAAGGGCCAGCTCTCCTCAAGGTTTCTATTTCATCCCTTGGGTTGGTATTTTCAACCTCCAAGAAAGAGAATCCCTCGTCGTTCACAGGGACCAAAGCGTTTGAGGTTGAAGCTGCAGACTTCAACTGAGACACCTCACTTTGCAGGTTATTATTGTCCTGCTCTAACAGCTCAGCTATCTGTCTATGCTCTTTGACCTCACCCTTCAAAGTTCTCTCCCTCACATCGTAATCAATAAACAGTTTATCGTATCCCTTATCAGCACTAAGTTGCTGATACTTCTTCTCATATCCTTCGTATAAAAGGGCTGTAGATTCCTTATATTGTTGTTGAATCTCTTCAAGAGTCCCTTGGAGATCTTCAATCATTTCATAATATGCTACATTGTTAGCCTCTGCACGGTCAAGCAGGCACTTCAAATACTGGTAGTCTAGAATTTCTTGCTCTGAAGCACCTTGACCGAGGATGTCAACGATTTATGCTGCACTCATATCTGTATGACCAGCTTTGAAGTACTCATTGCATTGCCTCAACAATTTTGTAACATGAGCAGACAATAACTCCATCCTGGCCATAAACTAGTAAAGGAAGAGAAAGTAAGAATCAATAAGAGTTCAAACAGAGCATGAAGAAGAGAAACAACAGTATGAATAGGCAAAACTTAAAATTTTATTACATCATAAAGGATAAGTACAAAATTCAGAGTTACATTTGATAAAGAAAAATAAACAGAGAGAAAAATACGAACAACTCTACACCTTTTCTTTGTCTCCCAAAACTTTCTCGGGAGGCTGGGACGAGGAGGTAGGTTGCTCGGATGGAACAGATGGTTGCTCGGGGAGTGCTGGAAGTTGCTCGTTTGAAACAACGGATGGTTGAAGTTGCTCGCTGGTCGACTGGATAGCTGGGGAATGAGGAATTTGATCTCCCATCACCATGGAGGATTCCTCAGAGTCGGCTTCGTCCTCTTTTTCTTCTTCAGGAGTTGGAGGGGGGCCCGGGATGTGTTGCTGAGACATGTCAGAATTTTCATCGACCTTCATCTCTTGCAGAGCAGTGACCCAGCCATCCCTGAAGTATTTGTGGCTACCATATTCCACCTGCGACATCATGGAAGCCAGACCTTTATTCCACCCCTTATCCCAGGTAGTACTGAAAGACTTTTTTACAGCCAACTTCCTTTTTTCTTGTTCCAAGGAAATCTTCTCGGAAAGAAGATCCTCGGTAGCCTTCAGCTTATTCTCTATTTCTTCCTTTTGACGACCTACTTCACGAAGTCGGCCCAACTCTTCTTCAGCATTTTTGAGCTTTTCATCGAGCTCTTTATTCTTCTCTTCCAAGATTTTTACTTTTTTCTCCAAACCTTTGGAGACTTCAACAGCTTGGTTTCTCTCCTGCTCGGTGGAACCAATTTTCTCCTCCCAAACAGCCTTATCATCATCATACTTCTGACGAGAATCTTTCAAAGACTGCGTCAGGCCCACCAAAGCTTCCTCTACACCAAACGAGGAGCTTGAAGCTTTGATTGCTTTATCTTTCTTTAAAATGGTATTAAAAAAGGTCACCAACTGGGAAAAGAAAATGATATCAAGTCAGTACACAGATGTAACAAGGGAAAAGTGAAAGTTGAGTACAATGATACTTACAAAAGCTATATGATGAGCAGCTAATGAGGTAACCATGTCCCGAGAAAGATTTTCTTCCATACCTTGGATCTTGGGAATGATCCAAGACTTCACCGAGCTCATGGTAGAGCTCGGGGCAACAAAAGTGGGAACACCACTTCCAGTAATCGGGGGCTGAGAGATGGATTCAGCCAAATTGACCGAGGAGCTCTTCTTCAGCTTCCTCGAGGGAACAGGAATGGTCTTGACTAACGATGTAGTCTTAGTCGGAGAGATAACAATCACCTCGCCTGGAACAGCGGCCTTGCTCGGAGCCATTGGGGGCTTCTCGGCAACTTTCACAGTAGTAGCCGTAGGGGGTGCATCAATCTTTTTTGTCCCCTCTTCTAGAACATCATGTTTACTTCTCTTTGCCTCTCCAGCAACAGAAGAAGATTTCTCGAAGATGGAAGGAGCTCTTCTTTTCTTCATTCTTTCGCTCAGAAGGATATGATACTCGGATGAAGAACTTGCATAAGCAGGTACAGGTTCTACCTCACTTATCACCGGACGAGTAGTAAAAGATGAGGTGTAACTCTTATACTGCAACAAATATGAAGAAGACCTGATATGCTCGTCAGCAACAGTCTGATGCAAACTCCAGATAAGTTTTAGATGTGTTAAATTAACTTCTGTCTCTTTTGGAGACTTTCTTTTGCTGTCAACTGCAAATAAATGAAAATTAAAATATCAGTGACACATTTTATCAAACACAAAGGAAGCATAATTTCAAAAATAAAATAAAAATAACCTATCCCATTTCCATAGGGAGGACATCTAGGACCCTAGTACACATCATTTCCAGTCCGTGGAGGGTGTTGCCAATTTTTCATAACAACCCCGTGCTCGAAGTAGTCCCTATTGACATCTGGGAGATTGACCACTAAAGACCTATTTAAAAACCTAGTTTTTAAATAAAAAGTATTGTCACCAACAGCCCATCTATAACATAACATAATTTCTGGAATTCCTATACGAGTTCCATGAATTTGATTTAATCTATGAACTCCGTTAACTATTCTCCACGTATTGGGGGCTATTCTTGCAGGAACCACGTCAAAATATTGACAGAATTACAAACATAAAGGGTTTGGGGGAAAAGAAATGCCACATTCAGCGACAAAGAGACCGGGGAACCAATGTCCCTCAGCCAAATGAAAATAATTTGAAGGCTCAGAAAGTTCCTCCAAAATAACCCATGAAGGAATAGAGAAATCAGAACGAAACTTATCAAGCGACTCTACAGGGTAAACCATGATGAGTAAAGGAAATCAAAGAGAAAGAAGAAGATCTTACAGGAAAAAGGATGAGTCTGTTGACAACGAATGATGAAAGAGATAAACGCACAGGAGAGAGAGACAGTGGAAAACTCAAAAAGATGAATTTGAAAAAGTAGAAGACGAGGGGATTTTCTGCAATGCTTAAATACCCTGTCTTGGGAATGGATAAAGATAATGATTACAAAAAGAGACGGTTACGTTACCAGCGGCTAAAAAGACAAAAAGGGCACGGGAATCGAAGCAGTTATAAAAATTCAAAAAGTCCGATTCTAAGAATTTGGAAGGAGAAATAAATACAAAAGAAAATACACCTAAATTTCAGGATGACCATTTAAAACCGCCATATTTCAAGAAAGAATGTTCCACACTCCTCAAATTTTGAACTTTGAAACATTGGGGGCTTCTGTTGATACCAAATTTAGTCTGCTGACATGGCTCAATTGAGTGAAGACACGTGGCAATCTACGTGGCAATAACAAACACTTACGAACAACACCTTGACCCACTCGGATACTCCGAGCAATAGATGCTCTCCAAGGAACCATACTGCAACAAGGAACTCTTCTTCCCCGATCAACTCAGATGCTCCGACCAACAAGAGTTCTCCGAGGAACTTTAATACACCGAGAAACTTATGAGTACCGATCTACTTAGGCGGTTCGAGCAGCTTAGGCGGTCTGAGCTGCACCCCGAACAGAGCATTAATAGCAGGATAAGCAATAGATTAACTGCGCATTAAATGCTTATTATTATCATACAGATGTATACGCCTAATGGACAACTATGTATTACCCTTTCACATGTACATCCCGAGGGCTAAAAATACATTGTATCATCCTCATTGTGAGGGGACCGGGAATTTCTTGACTAAACTTGTAATTAAGAATTCCCAAATAGTCAGTAATAATAGAAACAGTGGACGTAAGCCATTATTACAAGGCTGAACCACTTTAAAATCTCTTTGTCTCATTTTATTTTATCTGTGATTAAATAATTAGATATAATCTAATTTTTTACATCAACAATCAGTATCTGAAGTTCTTTGCTAATGGGCAGGTCATCACCATCTTGGGCGAAGATGATAATACTAATAAGTTAAGCACCAGTAATCCGGTACTAGAGATATAGCAGGGGAAAATGATATGATTTTGTCTGGTTTTTTAGTCAAAGCACTTTCGCTCCCAGTGGGGGATGATTTCAAAGATAGAGTTTATCTAGAATATAGCCCTCACGATAACGTCAATGTAATAGAGATGTTCAAGAACATGCAATTCATGCTCGGACTGGGGATGGGATGACAGCAGGGAATATTATAACCCATAGTGTTGAAGAAGGCCTTTCCTTCTTGTAGCCTGGGTTATCAACCATCATTAGATAAACTTAGAATGCTCTATTAAGCTTGGTTAAAGAGGAGGATAGAAAGTACCAAGACCATTTCAAGAGATTCCTTAAATGGAAGATTCAGTAAAGAGGGTGAAAATTTCCCCCTTTTTGGCTCTCCTGTTTCATGGTACGATTGTGTGGACAAAAAGATGAAGTCAGGAATGGAGATTTCCTCAAAGACAGTTACTCATGGGCCAAAAGTTTCCAGCATCATGTGCAACCACTCGTTGAGAAGATTATAGATTCTATTGGAGATTCTGAGGGAAGTGACTCTGAGGATTCATTTAACTTGCAGAAACTGGGGCTTACACTCTAAATGATCCACTCAAACGCTACATCATTGGACCCATCCCGCATGATCAAAGATGCTGATGCACCTCTCCTCAACTGAAATGTTGTACCAGTTCCACCCTCTAAAATGCAACCCAACTCAGATGTTTATCCCATTTACTCTTCTTTTGTTGTTCCTCCTTATTCTGATCTTAATGTAATCAAGACCTCCGTCGATGAGGTTCTCAACTCTATTTTTCCCAACAATGAAACAATGAAGATTTTGAGTATCTTGTTGTGCCTTATAGTAATTATCTTAATTATGATCAAACTCTTGATGATGATGATTTTTCAAATGAACAATTCTTAACTGATCTTAATAAGGTTAATAACAAATACCATAATCGCGTTCAAATTAATGAAGATGAAACTATTGTTATTAATCTTAGTTCTAGTAGCCAACTGCGCGAGATAAGGATAGGGACCATTATTGATGAGAAATAGCACGCACAACTCAAAGGATTACTAAAGGAATTTTTGGATGTCTTAACATGATCCTACGATGACGTGCCCGGAATTAATCCCGAGATAGCTCATCATGAGATTCCAACACCCCCAGAATGAACATTGATCAAACAGAATCTATGTAATCTCCGTACCGAATGGTCACTTAAGGTTAAGGAAGAAGTGGTCAAACAGTTGAACGTAGGCTTTATCCGGGTGATCGAATATCCCACATGGCTATCCAACATTGTACCCGTGCTGAAATTCGGAGGAATGGTTTGCATGTACATTGATTACCGATATTTGAATAAGGCCTCTCCAAAGGATGATTATTCACTACCTAATATCAACAAGAATATAGACGACACAACCAGTCATGCGTTAATGGTTTTTCCATATACAATAAGATCAAGATGCCCTAGGATCATCAAGAGAAAATTTCAAACATCACCCCTTAGGGAACATTCTATTACACCGTTATGCCATTTGATCTAAAAAATGCAGGGGTGACCTACCAGAGGGCTTCCACAACCATATTGCATGATCTGATAAACAAAGAAGTCAAGGTCAAAGTGGATGACATGATCATCAAGTCTAAAACTCGAGAAGGTCATGTTTTTGCTCTCCAAAAGTTCTTTTAACGACTAAGGCGATACTGGATCGAAATTAACCCACATAATTATGTTTTTGGTGTTACCAAAGGGAAGATTTTAGGATTCATGGTTAGAGACAAGGGTATTGAAGCTGATCTTGCCAAATTGAAAGCTATACTCAAAATTCCACCACCCCGAACGAAGAAAGAAGTTCGGGGATTCCTTAAAAAGTTACAGTATATCGGGAGGTTCATCAACCAGTTGACTTCCATCTATGAACCATCTTCAAACTCCTTCGAAAGTATTCAACCAAGGTTTGGAATGAAGCTTGTCAAAAAGACTTTGACTGGATCGAGCAATATCTAATCCGACCTCCGATACTCATGCCATCACAATCTAGTCTACCCTTACTCCTATACCTGACCATAATGGACACCGCAACTAGGACTTTGTTAGCCCAATAACTTAAAGAATACCTCAAAGAGATATACATCTACTATGCCAGTCCTAAATTTCTCAGGTACAAAGTTAACTACACTGCCTTGGAGAAAGCATGTGTCACCCTTATCTGGGTCACTCAAAAATTATGACACTACATGCTCACTTTTCCCATCAGACTAGTATCCTGAATTGATCCTATCAAATACCGGTTGGAGAAACCTGCCTTGTCTAGCCAAATGGCCTAATGCTTGATTTTGTTAGCTAAATTTGATATTGTGTAAGTCATGCCGAAATCCATGAAAGGGAGAGCCATCTCTAACTACCATGTTGACTACCCTGTAGAAGAAGACGATGTTTAGATCTCTGAATTCCTGGATGAAAATATCCTTAGCACCTCCTAAGAAGACCTTTGATGGAAAATGGTCTTTGACGGTGCTACTAACAAGAAAGGATATGGCATTGGTATACTCCTAATCACCCCTGATAACTCACACTCCGTTGCCATCATGCTAGATTTTCCCTGCACCAATAACATGACCGAATATAAGGCATGAACTGTAGGCATCAAAGTCTCTCTCAAAAAAGTAATTCAATGCATATATGTCTACGAGAATTCATCCCTAATCGTCGATTAGGTCCTCAGAAGATGAAAAGTTAAGGACATGAAACTATTATCCTTCCACGCCCGCCGAGAAGAGATGGCTTCGCAATTCCAAAATATCACCTTCCACTAGCTGCCTTGAGAAAAGAATAACTTATCCAATACCCCTGCTACCTTAGTCTCCATGGTCGACATGCCCGAGGTAATAACGATGGACCCCTTCCTAGTATAAAAATAATATAAACCAACCCATTATTACTACATTGAGCTAGTCAAAAAAGAAGATCATGATATAGCTGATTTCTGGTACTATGATATGTAGTACCTGCCCAAGCATGGTATATATCCCCAAGATTCTAATAAGAAAGATCGAGCAACCCTTCGCAAACTGGTTTCCCAGTACATTATCTGTGATAAATCACTATTTAAGAGAAACTTCAATGGAACCCACTTACACTGCATCGCAGGGGATAACATTGAAGAGATGATGCAGAAAATCCACATCAGGGAATGAGAACCCCACATGAATGGTCATATGCCTGCCAAAAATACCCGACAAGGTTACTATTTCCTTACCATGGTTTAGGATTGCACCGCTTATGTTCGGAGATGCCTTAAATGCTAATAGTTTTCTAACCTCCAGCACTTGCCTTCGCGAGAATTGTACAACATGACCTCTCCCTGGACATTGTTCAATGGGGCATCGATATTATAGGGAAGGTTACACTAAGGCATCCAATGGTTATGATTTCATCTTGGTTACGATTGATTACTTCACCAAATGGGTTGAAGCCGAGTCATACATAGTGTTAAGTGCTAAAAAGGTGGTCAAGTTCATCCAAAAAAATATTATCTACCAATATGGGATCCCACATGAGTTAATATCAGATAACGGGTTGTATTTCGAAGAAGAAGTCATGAAATTGGGCAAAGAGTATAGGATTCAAAGACAAATCTTTAACCTACCAACCTCAAACCAACAATACAGTCGAAGCCGCTAATAAGAACCTCAAATCAATCATTAGAAACATGATTGAGAGTTGTCGGGATTGGGCCGATTAGATCCTCTACACCCTCTAGGGATACCATGCTTCAGTTTGAGCATCTACTAGGGTTACCCATTACTCAATAGTATACGGCATGGAAGTAGTCCTACCCATTGAAATGTAAATACCTTCATTATACGTCATGCTTGAATGCAAAGTTAGCGAGGAAGACTGACATTAAATCCATCTTGATAAGTTATCTCTCTTGGATGAAAGGAGGCTGAAAGCTCCATATCATATACAAGGGTATCATTGCTGAATAGCACGATCATTCAACAAGAAATTCAAGGACCATGGTGTTTGAGAAGGGGGCTTAGCCCTTAAAGAGATCATAGAGCCCATATGGGACCCTAGAGAGAAATTTAAGACCAATTGGAGCAAGCCCTAAATTGTGAAAAAAAAATCATATCCGGTGGCGCCGCTATTCTCATTGACATTGATGGAGAAGAGATGGTCAGTCCAGTTAACCAGGACCATCTCAAAAAAGTTTACCCTTAGTCTGAAATCTCAGCTCGTTATGACTCTTCTCACATCCTTTATATATATATATATATATATATATATATATATATATATATATATATATTCATTTCCCTCTACTCATAACTGTGTGGGCCCTGATCTTTTAAAATCCTTTTTCTCTTTCAAAAATGAAGCTAAATTTTTTTCAATACGCTCATAGGTACATAGGCAGCTCATACGCTTTACATGAGCACAGCCTCCTTCTTTTTCATAAAATTATATTCTTTTCATATATCCGAGAATGACAGTTCATTTCATCATTTACATGAACAAAAGGATTATGTATTCCTTAGTGATTGGTATCGATAATTCAAATGCAAAAACTTGTCAAGAGGCATAACGATATAATTAAAATATTTTGTATTCCATTTATGAGAAATTTCAGTACAATTACAAATATCGGCGTGGGGAGTTAAACATCCTCCCCCACCAACCTAACCTTATTGTCCTAAAAATAAAACAAACCAAACTACTCTTAAACAACCCTCCCGACTTATTCCCACACAACCAAAGAAAATGACTAGATATATAACCAAACACCATACAAAAATATCACAAATGAAACTCCCTAGAGAATCATACCCGTAACTGCAAGAAAACCAGCCTCATAATCATCTACGTCTTGGGATCCCCAAACATCCCCTGCTTGGATGGAATACCACAGGAGCTCCATGAAACGGTAAGGTCAAACTAGCCTGGGAAAAACCACTACCCATCCCTCCATAGTGTCAAAATAGCAAGCCATCTCTGCCTGGTCTCCTCGACCAAAATCTTAGCCTATACCCTCCTCCACATCCATTTCATGAAGTCCCCAGGAACATGTCAAACTCTGCCAATATATTGGGAAGGATATGTTGATGGCTGACGACTCTCCCACAAGGATCCCAGTCCCATGTAAAGGCACTCTGTCAAATCTTCCATGGGAAAGAAATCCAGAACACAGGAAGGAATGATTTGTTCCCATCCAACTGACACAAGAGCCGCCAGGGAATGTAGAAAGAGATATACCGGAGGCTAACCAACCGAATGTACTGGTATTCCCCCAGTTACATAATGGGCTACAAATCTCCCCACCAGGGTACCTGCCAATGCAGACATCGAGCTCCATGCTCCACAAACCTGTTTTCCCAATTCTCGACAATTGAGCCAAAGCTGATAACATAATGGGTGAAGAAATTTAGGACAAGTGCCAAGGGGTATTCAGGGGGTAACACTAAACATAATATCTCAAATAACTAGATGAACAGCATAACAAGGCTTCCCCTCAATCAAAATGGCCTTCCCTCCAAGAATATAGACTATTCAGGGTCTCTACCAGTATCACTGCCACAGTATTGCGACAATATGACATCCACACAGTGATAACAGTAAGTTGAGGGTCCACCATCAGATCCTCGATCAAGAACAGTAACTTTGAAAGTAAGGCAAGGGTGACAGCTCAAGTATAACCTATATCACCAATGTCCTGTAGACGTACAGAATATAGCACAGCTGGGAGGGAAATCGGTCTGCCAATGACCGAGCCGCCGAGGGTGAAATATGGAGAAATTCTACCAACAGTGCCTGAGGGGACTAAGAGAATTCAGGGATGCCCATCGCAACAATGAGATTTACCCCCAGTATAGCAGAAAACTCCTTGTAAGTAAGGCAGACTTCATCCAAGCCAAAATAAAAGACATTATCCTCGGGGTACCAGAGTTGTACCACCACCATCAACATATTCTGGTCAACGGGCCGATTACGCCATAAAAAACCCTAACGCAGATTGAAGGTGTTGTAGTTTACGTTGTACGAGAACATAGCCTCTAAATTCTTGAGGTAAGAGGAGAATTAAGCACTCATAAGAAAAGACATATTGGAAATGATAACACAAGAAGAAAGAAATAAGCAAAAGAAAAGAGATTTGGATAGATGAAGAAAACACTCCACCATTACCCCTTTTTATACTTGAAAAACTTGGCTAGAGAAAAGGGTCCTGAAAAATTCGGATGAAACCCTACCCCATCAAGGACAAAGTAGTTAAAGAAAGTGCAATCGACCCTTGGGACGATTAGACTGGACTGACCTGTCTATAGACAGGACAAGGGGTATGCCGATCGGCATCCCCCCATTTTTAGAAAACCCTCTTTTTATTTCCTTTTCAAAATACAAACTCAACAAATATTATTATTATTTTCGAAATCAATCCAGTTCCTCCTATTATCTTTCCTCAAAATAAATTTCATTTTTTAAGTCATTAAAATCCATTTCCCGATCTCAGCACCAAAGCAAAAAGTTCATTAAGTCATTAAAGCAAAGATAAATTAATAAAATCCCATTCAATTCCACAAATATATTGATTCATTACTTTTGTGTTAGAGGCAAAAAATATAAAAACAGTGGGACTCTTACTGAAACCCCAAAAACATTCTCTATTTATCTCTCGCACACCTTCTCCCTCTCTCTCGCTCTGTCTCTAAGACCCCCCATCCCTGTGGTGCACGCACTTTCCCCGACGAGGAACTAAGGAAACCCCTCTACTCGATCCAGATCCATCCCCAAAAGAAGCAGATGGCACCAAGCAGGAAGGAACCAGGATTGAATCGTGGATATGAGCGATTACTGAATCCACCCACTCCCGAATGTCTCTCAGTCAAGTGGTCGACACCTGAACGTTCTGCAAGAAAAAGAAAAACATTTAGTCTAAGGAAAAGTAAGAAATTATAAAGATAATAGTCAAAGAAATGAAAGGTATACCTCTAGCTGAAGAATGTCCTCCGTAAGCACCAGTACCTCCGGATCCATCTCATTAGGGCGATGTAGCATACGCATCATACTCCCTCAGGCCGTCTGTTGTTTTAGGAGGGAGGATCCAGCCATAAAATTAAAACCTCTAGCATCACCGCCACTAAAGACGTCGGTGCACCACTCTCACTGTGGGCAGACCCCACCAGCCGACTCGTGACCTTGTCAAACACCGTAGCAGAAAGAGGCATAATGTCATATATGCTGGCAGCATTATCCAACTCGACATAAAATCCAGATAATTTTAGGTCGCCACCATATCGGTATATAATGAATAATGCTGGGCAACCATCATCGCCACCCTCACCTCCTTCGGCATATCCCACACCGACCTCATGTTTCTCGAGGGCATTACAGGTGAAGCCATCACCTCATCCTCTACGAACTGTCGGACTACTCTCTCCCCCCAGATACTAGCACTAGCTGAACTCATACGGCAATAACCGATGCAACTCTGCATTCCACCCAATCACCCCCATGTGTTGGATGTTCATTCCCTGGGGATAAAAGGCCACCTATAAGATCCCCAGCAGAAAATCAATATATAAAAAAGGACATCGAAGAAAAGTGGTCACAAAAGGGAAGAAGAATTTACCTGATCGCTCCTTAGGACATTCAAGGCCCAACCGAATTAAATACCATATTTTCTCCCCCAGCTTAAACTCCATAAACGAAATCCCAAAATTACTTCCCCAGTAGAGTTCTCAAATCCAACTCCCCTAGTGGAACTTTAAACCAATTGGTTATTTCTTCAGTAAAGTCTCCAAGGAACATAGCAGAAGTTGAAAAGCTACCCTAGAAGGTCTACATCCAATCCTCAAATTAGTATCTTTTCCCGAGAGGAGTCTTCAAATTTTCCAGGAGAACTATACCCCACGCCCTTACTTAAGCTCCTCAGAATTTACTTCGGCTCTCAGAATTGGTCGCTCCTACTTAAGGTCCTCAAAATTGGTTGCTCCTACTTAAGCCCTCAAAAAATGTTGCTCCCACTTAAGGTCCTCAGAATTGACCTCGACCCTCAAAACTGGTCGCTCCCACTTAAGGTCCTCATAATTGACCTCGGCCCTCAGAATGGTTGCTATAATTTAAGGTCCTCAGAATTGGCTACGACCCTTAGAATTGGTCGCTCCTACTTAAGGTCCTCAGATTGACCTAGACTCTTAAAATTGGTCACTCCCATATTAAGATCCTCGAATTAACCTTGACCCTCAGAATGGGTCGCACCCATTTAAATCCCTCACAATAGGCTTCGACCTACAAAATTGGTCACTCTCATTTAAAGCCCTGAGAATTGGATTCGACCCGCAGATTGGTCGCTCTTACTTAAGCGTTATTCAGAATTGACCTCGACCTTCAGAATTAGTCCCATCTTAAGCCCTTAGAAATTGTCTTCAACCATCAAAATTGGTGGATCCTACTTAAGGTCCTCATAATTGACCTTGACCCTCAGAATTGGTCACTCCTACTTAAGGTCCTCAGAATTGACCTTAACTGTCAGACTTGGTCCCTCTAACTTAAGGTCCTCAGAATTGACCTCGACCCGCAAAATTGGTTGCTCATATTTAAGGTCATTAGGATTGACCTCGACCCTCAGAATTGGTCACTCCAACTTAAGGTCCTAAGAATTAACCTCAACCCTGAGAATTGGCCTCTTTTACTTAAGCTCTCAGAATTGGCTTCAACCTTTAGAATTTGTCGCTCTTACTTAAGGTCCTCACAATTGACCTCGACCCTCAGAATCGGTCTCTCCTACTTAAGTCCTCAAAATTGGTCACTCCTACTTAAGGTCCTCAGAATTGACATCGACCCGCGAAATTGGTCGCTCTAACTCAAGGTCCTCAGAATTGACCTAAACCCACAGAACTAGTTTCTCTAGCTCAAGGTCCTCATAATTGACCTCGGCCCTTATAATTGATCACTCCAACTTAAGGTCCTCTGAATTGACCTTAATTAAGGTCTTCGAAATTGACCTCGGCCTTCTGAAATGGCCGCTCCAACTTAAGGTACTCAGAATTGACGTCCCTTAGAATTGGTTGCTCCCATCTTAGGTCCTTAGAATTGACCTCGACCCTCAGAATTGGTCTCTTCGATCTTTAGGGCCTCAAAAATGATCTCGGCCCATAGAATCAACAATCCCTTGCATTACCTTAGGCATCGACCCTCTAAATAGATCATCCTCATTCCTTTTGGTCCGTAAAATAGACCTCATCCCTATTGTCAAAGAGAGCTCAATGAAACCTCAAATGGCACTGAAACCCCTTTCCAACGGTTTGCCTCGTGCATAAATTGGCATAACCGTTTCAACGAACGGATAACTTTACTGCCAAAAATCGATCTAAAGTCCACTAGGCACTCTCGGGACCCACATGACCCTAATCAGCCTCATCATCAGAGAAAAATACCTTTTGATATTTTAAGAGCATCGAAACCCCTTTCCAATAGTCCACCTCATGCACGAAACGACATAACCGTTTGGTTTTCCCTCAAAAATTAATCAAAAGGCCCTCGGGCGCTCCTAAGCTCTATTTGACCAAGGTCAACTCTTTATACTGAATGAGACTGAATGAATCTTCTAAGGTCACTGAATATCCTTTCCAACGATCAATCTCGTGCATTAATCAGCCTTACAGTACGGACGGACGATCCAATTTGCTCCAAAAGGTCACGAGTGCACTTTTGAGTCCTAGTTGACTAAAGTCAAATTTCTAAACCAAGTGAAGATCTTTGGAATGTCTAAGTACCTTGCATAAACTTTCCAATGGTCTGCCCCATGTGTGATTCCGACTTACGATTTGGATAAACGATCCATTATCGTCTGATGATCTCCCGTCCAAAGGACCGACGAACGCTTCCAAGCCCCGTTTGACCCAAAGTCAGATCCTGGACCTAGGAGTGTCCCAAAGGAATCCTAAAGGTATATGAATTACATTTATAATGGCATGACCCATGCACGATTTGGATTTATGTATTTCCTTCTACGACCATTTTTTGAAAAAATCTGCACGAGAATGTCGATTGGCAGGTCCATTTCCCTGCCTATCGACATTGTGTCTAGAGTTATCTATTGATTGGAAGGGCAAGGTCTATGTCGATCGGAATACTCCTACCCTATAAATAGAGGGAATTAGATTACTCTCAAGACACCTCATATCTATTAATATTAGTGATCTCAGCAACATTCTCTTACAATCAGCAAAGTTTCGTTGTGTGAAATTCCTTTCCATCTTTCATTCACATCAATTTCATACCCAATTTAGCAAAACCTCATTCTTTTTCATCTAACATTCATTTCAACATTCAAGTAAGCTTATGAAGGATCAAGATCAAGCCTTAATTCTCCAAAGGAGGTCCAAAAATTCGCCTCTCTCTTTAAATTCTTTATTTTCTCACTAGTTACATAAATTCTTAATTTAACCTTTAGTTCATACACGTTATCATCTCATCCTTTATTAAGTTATACTTCACATACTTTATTTTCTATAAAAAAAACTAAAATCAAGGAAAATAGGTTTACACCCATAAACTCCAACGGGATTATTCACCACATTTTTTTTTCAAAACTAAAAATACATTTTCTACACACACACATATAATATATTGATCTAATCTATGGGATAAACCCCACCCTTATGTCACATGCAAAAAGCGTGGACTTTGATGCCTTATAGGCTACGTAGGCGTCTCGGGCTAAAACCTGAGTCTCGAGTCCAATTTCTTAATTTTCTCATTTTTCGCATTTGCATCATTTTCATATATACGTTATTTAATGTATATTATATTTGTGATCCATATTGGTGTTTTATCTAACATATATTATCGTTAACGATCAATATCTCGATAAAGGCATACATCATATTTTCTAGATATTATTTTAGGAACATTCATATGGATGACCTCACTTTATCGTTTCCATGATATGATTTGGGCGATTGTGATATACATTTATATATACGCGCACATACACTTCACGGATAAATTAAGGAAAATAGTAACACAAGACCACGAGAGACCTAAAGAGCGAGATAGGTGCCTAACACCTTCCCATTCCGTAACTTAGCCCCCAAACCTCTGAACTATTGGTTTCGTATGCATCAGTTCTTCTTTGATGCCGCTCTCTCTAGGTGGTGACATGTTCTTTTGTCTGTTTTGTGCAAAATAGGTTGGCTACTCCATCTTTTTACATCACCCCACATCGATGATGGACAAAATTCTACTAGAGAAAGAGGGTGTGAGACCTTATCCCCTCCCCCTCCCCCCCAACCCACACATACCCCACCCCCAGGAAAGGGAGTTGGGATGACCACACTTAATGGCCGACAACTTAACCACAAAAGAGAGTTAAATCTAAGAAAATGAACCGAGGTAGACCCAAAAATGTATATGTTTGCACTTTTTGCAAAAGGATAGGTCACCTTAGAAATTTTTTCTACAAGTTAGATAAAACTAGGCATACACATACTCATGTTAACCACTCTAGCGACTTTTCTTATCGTAGAGAGAAAGTTAAGCTTCTAGTTGGTAACTCGCAAAGCTTAGTGGAAGAGTTTCAACGAATGTCTATGAAGTTTGAGAATGCTTCTGACGCTCCGACTAGAGCCAACAATGATAAGGGCAAAGAGAAGGTTAGAGGAAATTGAGGCCCTACTAAGATTAAAACTAAACTAAATCCTCAACAATCCATATAGAACATCTATATTCCACAAAAATAAACATGACATGTCATCAAAGTACATAAAATCCAATCCAAAATTTACACGCCAATCTAAGATATCTCCTAACAAGGATAGATGTAGGAGGGTAGTGTAATCGGGGTCTATGAATAACTGGATCTGGTGAGGCGTGACTTGCCTTCAACGAATATTAACGGAGTAATCCGGTATAAATATTTTCTTGTGTAGAATTAAACAATAATAATAACAGATATTTAATCTCCATGAAAGAACCTCTGAAAGATTTGGAGAAGAGAGTGAGAGAATAAGCACTCTAAAATAAGAGAGAGGGGATAGTAGGGTGTAAAAGCACCAAGTGTGTGTGTAAAAATGTTATGGACTCTACCATTTATGATATAAATATGGTGTAAGATAATACGAATATGTAGCTAAAACATGAAGTTTCAATGGTGTTTTTATTTAAATCGGGAGTCTCCATTTATGCAGAGTATTCATCCCTCATTTTCACATTGTCTCCTTACTAAAGAATAAGCCTTCTATTTATAATAGGTATGAGTGAATGAGGGTTTCAGCAAAACGTGACATATGTCCTCATTAAAATAATATAAATGAACTTGTCTTTATCATTTAAATAATATAATGAAACTTGTGGGACACAAAAATGACGTAGCCAATGACAAAATATGCGCTTGACCCAAAATAGTTAATTTACAAAATGTACGCGTGTCAAGTCCCTTTTTCTGTAGGACTAAAATAAATAAGTAAATATTAAAATGTCATTTAAAAATTATATTTTTCTAAATTGCATGTCATTTATGCGGTGAGCATGATTTGTTGAGGGGGCGTGAGCCTACTCGACTGACTGTTAATTTAATTATGACTTCTTGAGGCATATGAACCCCCTCGAATGACTATAAATAAAATATATTGTTTGAAGGTGTGAAGCCTCCTCGAGTAACTATTTATGAACATGACTTATCAAGAGGCCTTAAGCCCCCTCGACTAACTATAATGTAAATGACCTCTCAAGTGACCTTAAGGTCCCACGAGGGTCGTGTGACGTTCTCGAGTATCCGTGAGTTACTCGAGACTTTTGGTGCTTTTCTCTCTTATATTAGAATGGTTGATCATTTTACCTCACTCAACGAACCTTACTCTCCATCCTCCAAGCCAAAACCCTCAAAGATCCCACTAGATACTTTGGTGGGCTCCTAAGCTCCTCGACCCCTGCTAAATCGAACCACTAACTGGACCAAAGTACCCTTCTTGATAACCTGTAATATAAATTACCATTAGGACTAAAATAAATGCATAATTAATATAAATTATAATTAGTACTAAGAAGCTCTGGGACCCCTCTACATTAGCCCCCTCATACAGAAGTCTCTTATTTTGTGAGAGAGTTGTGTACGCATAATTCAATCATCATGAAAGTTTTCATATTGTTTACTCGTGTTCGGAATAACAACATCAACATGCTTGCACTTTCCTTTTTATGCTAAGTTCCCACATGTGGCATATGTCTCTTTAAGGACAAACTCACAACTTATATTTTGTTGTTTGGGAACCCCTCTACATTATCCCCTTCATGCAGAAGTGTCTTGTAGTGTCGAGAGACTTGTTCACGAAATATTAACTATTTCATCATTAGAATAATCAAAATTATACTATTTGTTCACTTGCACACTTCTCCACATTATCCCCTTGTGCACAAATCAATTTGAAAGTCAGTCGGTAACAGTCTTTCTAGGGGTTAGCACTACCTGTTTTGTTTATAACATTATTTCCACGCTTTTTTTTCTTGTCCCATATACCATGGGTCTATCTTCTCGCGAAACTTTGTACAAAAACATTTTGCGAGTAAATACTGAAATATTGTTTTTTACTTTTCCCTTAGACTACTACTATCTACTCGTCTAACTTTTGCATATGAAATCTTTGTGAATAAGTATTATACTATTGATTATCCCATATACTGTGGGACTATCTGCTCATAAAACATTTTTCAAGTAAGTGCGTATGCACTCTTATTGTTTTTTCCTCATACTATGGTATTTATATGTTCGCATGACATTGTGTTTTGTAAATTGCATATATAATATGATATATTTTCCCTTGTACTATGGGAACAAGTTGATATGCTCGTTATGTTTTGTTTATGAGAAAAAGGATTATAACTATGCAAGTACGTCCCCTCTAAATATTGTCATCAGAGATGAACTTAATATGTAAAGAAAATGAATTTCATTTCATGCTTTGGAAGTTTTAAAGTTTCCTTGCTTGTTGTATTTTGATGTTTGGACATTGACCTGAAAGTATGTCCCCTTAAAATTTATTGAGCAAACAAAGTAAATTTTCCATATGCTTATGTCTTGAGTACTCGAATATGAATGAAGTCCCAAGTACAATATTGACTAAAACCCTAGCTTGTGTTTTGAATTTCAATACTGCCTTGCATTACTCAATCTTTTTATCGGGTCGAAGATAATGCTAAATTTTATATCCTCAATACTTACACTCTTGTGGAGTCATGGTTACATCACATACTAGCGCTCGTACTTTATGTTTTAAAATTGGTCGCATTTCTCACCCCATTTCCTTCGTTTCGTATTGAAACGGATGCTAAAACTTTTGTCGGGGGTACTAGCATGTCCTTGGAGTCCCTAGTATAATATTTACTTGCATTTATACTGTGTCTCGCATGCTTAGTTTGTAAATTTTTGTTTATGTGATCAACTGGTTTCTATGTTTACACTTTATCAATATATTGCATTTGAGTGCTCCTACTCGCGTGGAGCCTTAAGCACTAGATTGTTATATATTTTTGTTCTTTTTCTTATACTGTGTAAATACTTGCTCGTTTTCACAACCTATTTCTTTATTTTTAGGTGAGCCCAACGAGTGCACCTACACTTGTGGGGCCTAAACTTTCGTAACTTTTTATATGTTAATATTTATACTTGGCACTTTCTCGTATGCATAACCTATTTCTTTGTTTTAAGGTTAATATTACGAGTGCTCAAGTGCCCTCAGAATATTAGGTACTAAATTATCGTAGCTTTTTATTCATTCTTGGCGTTTGTTCATCTACTTAACCCGTTTCTTTTTTCAGGTTATGATTAAGAGCGAGTTGGTGCCCTCGGAGTCTTAGGTACTAAGTTATCATACCTTTTCAGTCATTTTTTGGAATTTTCTCCTCTACTTAACTTGTTACTTTGTTTTCAGGTTAATATTGTGAGTGTTCCTATGCCCGTAGAGCCTGAGGTACTAAACTCTCAAACCTTTTATTTTTACTTGGAACTTGCTTGTTTGCATAACCTAATTCTTTATTTTCAGGTTAATACTATGAGGACTCTTATGCCCTTGAAGCTTGAGGTACTAAAATGCCGTACCTTTTATTTATACTTGGCACTTGTTCATTTGCATAACCTATGTCTTTGTTTATAGGTTAATACTATGAGCACTTCGGTGCCCTTGGAGCCTTAGGTACTAAACCTTCCTACCTTTTTATTTATTCTTGGCATTTGCTCGTCTACTTAACCCGTTTCTTTGTTTTGAGGTTAATACTATGAGCGCTTAGGTTCCCTTAGAGCCTTAGGTACTAAACTACCATACCTTTTTATTTATTCTTGGCATTTGCTCGTCTTTTTAACATGTTTCTTTATTTTCAGGTTAATACTGTGAGCGCTATGATGCCCTTGGATCCTTAGGTATTAAATTATTCTTGGCATTTGCTAGTCTACTTAACCTTTTTCTTTATTTTCAGGTTAATACTATGAGCGCTCCTATGCCCTTAGAGCTTTAGGTACTAAACTGTCGTACCTTTTATTTATTCTTGGCATTTGCTCGTCTACTTAATATGTTTATTTGTTTTCGGTTAATACTATGAGCGCTCATATGCCCTTGGAGCCTGAGATACTAAATTATCGTGTATTTTATTTACACTTGGCACTAGCTCGTTTGCATAACTTGATTCTTTATTTTCAGATTAATATTGTGAGTTCTTTGGTGCCCTTGGAGTTTTAGGTATGAAACCATTCTAATTTACATTATATTTAGTTGAGCCCCCTAGACTAATTATAATGTAAATGACCTCTCGATTGACCATAAGGTCCCACAAGAGTATGACTTTCTCGAGTAGCCACGAGTTACTTGAGACTTTTGGTGCTTTTCTCTCTTATATTAGAATGATTGAGAATTTTACCTCAATCAATGAACCTTACTCTCTAGCCTCCAAGCTAAAACCCTTAAAGATCCCACTGGCTACTTTGATGGGATCCTAGGCCTCTCGAGCCCTGCTAACTCGAACCACTGACTAAAGTACCCTTCTTGGTAACATGTAATATAAATTACCATTAGTACTAAAATAAATGCATAATTACTATAAATTGTAATTAGTAATAAGAAGCTCTGGGACCCCTATATATTAGCCCCCACGTACAAAAGTCTCTTGCTTTTTGAGAGAGTTGTGTGTAACACCTTGTGTTTTTATTTATTATTTTAATTAATGAATTGAAATATTCGAGAAAAATAAAATTTTGAATTTATTAATTTTTATTGGCTAAATATGTTGGTTATGATTTTAGAGGAATAAAACTTCAAGCGGAATTGAAATCGGAGTTAAAATAAATTTTATATGAATTTTTAAATATTTGTCCCTTATATTTTTTTTAAAGCAAAATTGTCAGTTTTTCTGGGCGATCGATTGATCGACGCTTGGGCATCGATCGATCGATGCCTTCAGAAAATGTGCGCTGAAGTTGTTTTTTAATTAGAATTTGTGTAGGAATAGGACTCCTAATCACTATATAACCTTGTTAATTCGTAGGGGGACTTCTCATAATCACTTTTTCTCCAGTTTTTCACCAAAGAACACTTCCAAATATCTTTCCTCTCACTCATAATCATCAACCTTCTTCATAATCAAGTTTTTTTTTGTCATAAGTTTTGGGAGGCTTAATTGGGGTTTAATCAAGTTTGTTCAAGAACACTTCCTTGCTAATTTTTTGAGAGGAATCCAGATTTCTAATCAGATTTTCAACACAATCTTCATAGGCATGAATACTCTATTCTTTTCCTTTAGTATTATGCGTTTTAAGTTTCGCGTAAACACTTAATTACATGTTTTCTTAAAATAAAGTAGTGACTTAATTAGAAAAAGTGGACACTAATTATGGGGTTGTTTTTATTAAATCTTTTAATCTGAATAATATTCATAACCCTTGGGTACGTAGGATTGGTGAGTGGATTTTGGGTTTTAGTGGTGTAGGTTGCATGTAGAAAAAACCTAGTTTTAAAATAAATGATTTTTGGGTGCGTATAACTCATGTAATACATGTAGAGATAATGAAATTTGTTTTTTTGATGTTTCTATGATGAAAACTTGGTATATGTAATTTAAAATAATTAAATGAGATTTTTTGGGTATTTTTGACTTTGTGATAATTTAATTAAATATTTAATTGAATTTGACTATCATGCATAGTTTGGAACATTGGTTTATTATACATATTTGTGTGACTTGTTGATATTATTAAAGATCATTGTGACGACGAGTTGATTGGGTATTTTTTTCTCTCCCTATGTTTTAGGATGCCTTCTAGGTATGAAACTAGTGGGTAGGCTCTCTATGATGTACTCCTTCTAGGTAGGGGACTAGTGAGGGTAGATTATCACATTTTTATCATGTCGGGGGTGGGCTGATTTTTATTACTTTATTGCCATTACGCTAGTCTATTTATGATACTAAGTTGAGATTTATGTTAGAAAATCCTCATATTCATAGGTTAGGACGTATAGATAACTTCGGGACCCTTAGGTTAGGGACTAAGGGGTATTTTAAGGATCTCACATATATAAAAGGGTGGGGTAATTTGAAATTGTGAATTGAGAAAATTGAGAAATAATACCTAAGACATTAAGATGGGTATTCAAATATATTGGCGACATAATCAGTGAGGGCCGACAGTTTAAACGGGCCAGCCGGCATTTTGATGAGGGGATGTGTATTTTGGTGGAGAAATCACCCGAGGCGGGAGGACTGCCATAATAAATTGAGAATATAAGAAAAGTTGGTTAATTTAATTAAATTAACATCGTGGGACTTGGGAATTTAAAAATCATATTGGTGTGCCTTTATAAATAGGGATTTTTGCAAGTAGTTAGTGCTTTTATATTTATCGTGTTTAATTATCTCGTCTAAATTTAAAATACTCTATTGTGATATTTATTGCGTATAATACTACTGTCTGGATTCAAGGATCCTATTTGAGGAGAGTAGTGTGTATTCTTGCTTGGGGCTTTGGCTCTGACCGATGCGTTGACTAATCTTTTTCAGGATTTGAATTGGAGAAGCTTCATAAGTTTATCAGAGTTATCATTTGGAGGTGCAACTGGAGTTATTCATTTTTATGGCATAGTTTAGTTAGACTTTCCTTTTCAGTCGCATTTAATTATGAGACTTCTTTTGAGTTTGATTGGGCCTTTCGGTTCCAAAGTTGTTTAGAGGATTTATTTTGGGATTAATTCAGATTTTATTTAATCATTATTGGAGAATGGTTTTTGGGAGTTAGCATGTGATGAATCTTTTATCACGTAGTTGTTTATGATCATTTGAGGTTGATTCAATTATTTATCTTATGGACTGATTTATTTATGTCTCATATCTGTCTCATGCTAAGAATGGTATTTATTTAGTTCACGCCTGACATAGTTCGGTGGCGGTGGCTGGCCACCCCGTTTGTCGGATTTTAGGGGGTGTGACATTGTGTACACACAATTCAATCATCACGAAAGTTTTCATACCATTAACTCTTGTTGGGATAACAACCTTAACATGCTTGGGCTTCCATCTTTTTGCTAGGTTCCCACATGTTTCATATGTTGATTTAGGGACAAACTCACAACTTATATTTTGTTGTTTGGGGACCCCTCTACACTAGGTAAAATACAACTCCAAATAATTACATTTTTAATTTCACTCAAAATAACGCTAAGCTCCCCAAACATTTACACTGAAAATTTATACAAAAATAAAATTCTCAAAATGTCGTGCTCTTAATATCCTTCAAAAATATGTAATGTTCAAATATACGCTTACCTACCACTAAAAAAAGAATGGGGAAGTACACAATACGATAAGAATAGATGCTCAATACAATAACGGTGAACAAATGAAACAATATGAAACTGTATATGAGTCCAATGCGACACTCGAACATTGTACCAATTTATTTCTTAATAACACATCAATAGGTCACCGGACCTCGCCTCATCTCGCCTATGATTATTAAAGCCTCATTCCGGCTATTAGACTTTTGGCGGGTGACCATTCTCAATGCCACATTAAAATCTCATGGCACCATGCCCAAATTAACAAATACATAATATCTCAATCGAATACCACATAAGATTCTTTGAATACCACAACATTTCAAGAAGAATACAAATAACTGTGAAATAAGAAAATACTCTCGAGAGAATTAGAGGAGCATAGTATGTAAACCCCGTACCTTAAAATCGTCACTTGAAAACTCATAAAATTCTTCCTCAAAATTCTGATTACACTGTTGTGTTCCTCTCACAAAAACATAAAGACGTGTTCTTGGACGATCTTGAGAAAACACAGGTTAGCTCTTCAAAACTTGGATTGAAAATTGTGTTCAATGGGGTACAGGTTTTATATATGAGAAAGAATGAAATTATGTGAGTCTACTGATTTTTAAAAAGGCTAAAATGTATTTTAAAAGTCCTAAAACCGTCACTTCATGTTTATATACCAAAAAGAATTTGAGTCCTAATCAAACACAAACACTAAAAAACATTATGGATGGTCGGACCATTGGAATTGGCTGAAATTTTAGTATGTTGTAACTGAAGGCGAGACGAAGCTCTACAAAAAATTCTGCTCAATCGGACGATCAAATATTTTTATTTTTTTCTCCTTAGGTCGGATCCTCCCTTAATGTTTATACAAAAAGCTATAATTTCCAAATTTTAATCCCAATTTAAATTCCACTTAAAACCTTATTTTTATATATAAATACCAACCTTTTTACATTACAAAATTAAATAGATTCCAAAAAAAATTAAAAATTTTAATTTAACAAAGAATTTTACGGCTAAAAAATCATGGGGTGTTACAGTTACCTCCACCTAGGTACCTACGAAAGACGTCAAAGCCCTTGTTGCGTATGTTGCTCTTAAGGTTTAAAATGCCTTTCAACGATATTCTGATAGTGGGTGCTCTAGGCACATGACTGGTGACATATGATTTTTTATCCACCTTAAGGATCGTAAGGAAGGTAAATTCACTTTTGGAGATGGGAGTAGGTCTAGTATTTTAGGGCGCTAATGTATTGAGATACTTGGATACCCTAAACTAGACAATGTGTTGTATGTAAAAGGATTGAATTCCAACCTAATTAGCATAAGCCAACTGTCCGATGTAAACTTTATGATAAAGTTTAATCGGTCTGAATGTAACGTATATGATCAAATCGGTGAGATTTTACTACAAGGAGTTAGGATCGAAGATAATTGTTATGGGATCATCCCTAAGTCCTCCTTTGTGTGAAACAGTGCCAAGATCTCCTATGTGGATCTTTGGCATCAACGGCTAGGTCATGTGAACTTTAGAGATCTTTAGAAATTAGTTAAAAATGACCAAGTTTTTGGCTTACCATAACTTGTAAAGGAACTTTATCACTTTGTGGACCTTGCCAACAAGGAAAACAAATTTTAAGTCCCATAGAAAGTTGAATACCATTACCACCTCCTGTGTTTTGGAGTTGATTCACATGGATATTATGGGTCATACTCTCACTCAGAGAGCTTAGGTAGTAAAAGATACATTCCCGTGATGGTCTATGACCTTTCTCAATACTCTATCGTAGGATTTCTGAGAGAAAAGTCCAATGAAGTTGAGTTCCTTACAACCAAGTGTCGTGTCCACCAAAACCAATATGGTGTCACTAATAATTGGATGCGTAGTGACGGATGATGCAGGAAATAACACCACCCTTCAAGGTGTTTGCAAGCTCAAACCAGTGATAACAATGGCAGCATAAGAGTATACTAAATGTGAGAGATTGAGATGAGGAGAAGAGGATGAACACCAATATATAAGTGGTTCATTCAATTAGGCCTACGTCCACTATGCAAGTGAGTGATTAAGATCACTAAAATAAGCCACTAACGGCCATGGATACAATCTCTCAAGCTTTCTCTCTCTACTGTGTAATTTGACAGAGTTTTAACTAGGGTTGTAATTTTAAATCCCTTTACAAGGTAGAGGATGACCTCTATATATAGTGTTTGGGGGGTATAGTGTACCCCCTAAGCATACAATGAGCATGTGCATGGAGATCTAGCCAGTGAAAAGATGCCACTTGGCTAATCTTCAACTAAGTAACGATGACCTTGATATTCCCTCACGTGGAGGGAATGATTCAGTTATAACAAATTTATACACGTGCTTCAAGCCATACATGTACACGTAGAAGCTAGGATGTATTTGATTGGTACCAACCTCGACCTAGGTGACTACGAGGTTGGTGAGGTATGACCCCTGACTTGGCTAAGAATTATATGATAACCTTGGTTGGGATGCCGGCCGAGGTTAGATATGTGGAACGTCTGCCAGGGCTGATATTTTCCTGACAATTAATGCTGAGCCTGTAGGGATACTGATTCTCATGTGGCACTTGTAATGTCGGCTAGGGTCGATGATGATGTTGAAGGGTGGTTGAACCCATAAGCCCTTGGTGGCCTCGGCTGATGCCCAACCGAGGTTTATGTATGAGGTAGATGAGATGTTGGTTCTGGATGACCTGATGGATAACTAACCTCATGAGTCATGCAGACCTCGGTTGCTGCCTAATTAAGGGGTGACTAGTAACGTCGGTCGTGGATGACCTTAAGCTGGACGAGATTGCTGATCGTGAGTCTTGAGTTATTGTTACCTCAGTCGTCATCCAGGCCGAGGTTGGTGCCTCTGAGCTGGAAGGTACAATTTTGGCATACCAATCACCCCTAGCCCTTAGTTACCTATGTGAGTAGGTGACTAAGGGGTATACATGTTCGAGGGTGTTTTTCCCTTGTGTACCAACATTTCTTTTATAAGTGTCAACTTTTGAAGTAGGTTACGTGCCTGACAAGTGCAAGTGATGATGATGGGATTTTGGTCTCCCAAGGCAATGATGGGCTTTGGGACGCGTGCAAAAAGTTTTGGGATTTAAACCCTTTTTCCTTCTATTTTCTTCTCCATTTCTCTTACTCTTCCCTCCTAAGCTTTCTGTGTTTTCCATATCTCTCTCAAGAATTTTGTTGCTGCATTTTGGGATTTCCCTGTCTCCGATCTTCTTTTTCCTCATTTCATATTCAGGCAGGTAACACCTTCACCCTATTTCTTCCTTTTTCGCCTTTAATTTCCATTTCTTCTTTTTTCGGTGACTGTATGAATTTTTTGGTAGCCGTATGAGTTTTTTAGTGGTTCTTTGAGTTTTTCGGTGGATTTTGTTCTTGGATATTCTCGGTGTGAACTTAACCAAAACCAAGTTTTGATCCTTAGATTAGCTTGTTCCCAATTGTTTATTTGTGTTTTAGATTCTCAAGTGTAGGGTCGGTCTTCTATGCTCAGACCTCTTTATCAACTTCTAGAGGATTTCCCCTCTATTAGAGAGAAGACCTTTACGAAAATTAGGCAGATAGAACTATCCCATCTTCCCTCCACCTCTGAACGTGATTTGTCCTGAGCCATCCTAGGATCCAATTGACCCTTCTCCAATATTTAAGTCTGAGTTATCTACCTCGGACCCTATGTCTGTAGATTCATTCCAAGAGGCCATGGACTTCTCTATTAGGCAAAAATAGGTCCCTGATCAGGCCAAGGTCCAAAGTTGTGCCTGATCGCACAACGGTGCTAGCTCTTCACGAACTTCTTTCGATGTTTAAGTTGTGTAGCCGTTATTCCCCTGTCGGCTACCACAGGGGCCCAGTTCGCTTAGAGGTTCCCAGATGGTGTTCCTACGTGTGCCCAGGCCGACATTGCCCGGGATGAGGGTGATGGTCATGAGAGTGACGTTAACACCTTGTAGGCAGTTGAGATAGAGAGTACTGTCAACGAATATAACCTCTTAGCCTTTAGGCACCTTTATTCCATATGTCCTTCTATCAAGATTAGGAGACCTCTGAGGGATGAGAGGGCCTTTGGTGGTCAAGATGGGGAAATCTGTGTATATGAGCAGATGTTTAAGTTAGGATTTCATCTCCCCATCCATCCAACAATTAGAGCCATATTATCCCATATTAACCCGACCCCTTCCCAATTATCCCCCAATGCTTGGAGGGTGATGATTGGAGCTATTATCCTTTGGAGGGCAGTCCATCACTCAGACCATCCTGTCAGGGTCTTCATATGGTGCTATGTGCCATCCTTTGCCAGAAACCACCCTAGCTACTACCACTTCTTAGCTAGGAAGTCTGATAAGAAGATGTTGCTGGTTACCCAGACCTCAAATCATAACTAGAAACCACAGTACTTCTTCATCTCAGGGACATGGGAATTTGTTACTTGTGCCCCCTCTTCATCGATAGAGCCGAGGACCCCTCTGGGAGGGGGAAATTATCATTAGCTGTCAAAGTCGACCTTGGATTAAGCCAGGATAACCTAAAAAAGGTCAAAGATCTTCAAGATCAGGGGGAGCTTAGTTGGCTAGTCAAGTATGAGCATCTGATGACCCCTTACTATCTCTTTAAGACTGGCCTGGGGGGAGTCCTCTAGCCGAGCTTCGTAAGTATCATTTTACATAAGTTTTACCTCTGATTTTCTAATGTCTCCATTATTCTAACTCAGATATATTTTTTGCAGAGCGCCTAGAAGGTATTTTCGACGACCTGTGGGAGATGTCTGCACCAAGTCTTATTAAAAGTTGGTGAAGAAAGCTGGGTTCAATGCACCTCCTCCTCCACCACCCAAGCAAAACATTGGCACCTTTAAGGCCGACGCTATGAAAAAGAGAAAATCCACCATTGCTGCCTCAGAGGATCAGAGGCCGAGTAAGCACCAAAAATCTCTCCCAATCTCGTCTCATGACGCAGTGGATGCTCGTTTAGAGAAGCTAAAGATCAGTGACATTCTGATAGGTCACGGTCTAAAGGTAATGGATGCCATCAGCTCTGCGATGACCGATGCGAATAAGCATTTTCTATGCTCGATTGATACCCCTCTGCTGGCCGAGTTTTTCCTTCACAGGTCTATCCAGGTAAAAAAAATATATTTTTTATTCCAAGTTTAACCTCGGCTTTTATTGGATTGAGGTTTGCATTTATACATCTGACTTTGTTTTGCAGGGTATCCTGTCCATGAACCAATTCATTGACTGGAGCCTGAGGAAGATGCCCCTTATTGAAGAGGGGAAAGAGGCCCAAAAGGTGGAGGCCTCTCTAAATAATGAGGTTGAATATCTGAAGACCGCCTTGGAGGGGTCTGAGAATAAGGTGAAGGAGAGGGACAGGGACATAGCTAAGCTCCAAAAGGACCACACCTCTGCCCTGAAGGACAAGGATGACGTTCTTCAACAAAAGGTTGATGCTGCTGTGAAAGCTGCCCTTGAGGATGCCTCTGAGAAGATCTTGGCCGACTATAAGGTCTCTGACCAATTTATAAGCTTCATCTTTAAAAACCTTGAAAGAGGTGTTAAAGTTACTGGTAAATGGGAGGCCATCAAAGAAAAAGAGTCAGGGAGTTTAACAGGCTCAGACTTTATTGGTCTCGATTTTGCTAACCCTCAGTTTTCTCAGGCCATACAAGAGGTCGATGAGGAAGGAGAAGGTGAAGCTCCTGCATAGACCGCACCACTAGAAGTTACAGAGACTGAGAATGTCTACCCTCAAGATGATGGGGCTGAGGTTACCAACATCGGCTAAGCTAATGGGACCGAGGTTACCAACCCTATGGCTGCAGACACCTAGACCATGATTTGTGAAGCTTTACACTTGTAATTTTTATTTCTCATCTGTAATTGTTTGTAACCTATGATAACATACTCCAAGGCATGTTGACTTATAATTCTAACTTCTTCATGTTATATCATCCTCTTTGGAGGATTTTGCTTCTTTCAATTAATGCTTTCTTGAATGTTGTCTTATAAATCATACTTCCCATTAAGTTATGTTTGATGTCTGAGGCCATTAATTTATGATGTTACCCTCATACATTTTCACCAAATTAATGATGTTTAAGGTCTGAGGTTATAAAACTAAGATGATTCACCTTAGACCTTGTCACCAAATTAATGAGGTTTAAGGTATAAGGTCATCACGTTATGATGTTACCTCATAAATTTCACCAAATTAATGATATTTAAGGTCTGAGGTCGTCATACTATGATGTTACCCTCATAAATTTCACCAAATTAATGATGTTTAAGGCCTAAGGTCATCATACTATGATGTTACCCTCATAAATTTCACTAAATTAATGATGTTTGAGGTTTGAGGTCATCTAACTAAGATGTTACCCTCATAAATTTTCACCAAATTAATGATGTTTAAGGTCTGAGGTCATCTAACTAAGATGTTTCACCTTAGACCTTGTCACCAAATTAATGATGTTTAAGGTCTCAGGTCATCAAATTATGATGTTACCCTCATAAATTTTTCCAAATTAATGATGTTTAAGATCTGAGGTCATCATACTATGATGTTTCACCTCAGACCTTGTCACCAAATTAGGATGTTTAAAGGTCTGAGGTCATCTAACTAAGATGTATCACCTTAGACCTTGTCACCAAATTAATGATGTTTAAGGTCTGAGGTCATCAAATTATGATGTTACCCTCATAAATTTCACCACATTAATGATGTTTAAGGTCTGAGGTCATTAAATTATGATGTTTCACCTCAGACCTTGCCACCAAATTTTGATATTATAAGGTGTGAGGTCACCAAATTATGATATTACCCTCATAAATTTCACTAAATTAATGATGTTTAAGGTCTGAGGTCATCATACTATGATGTTTCACCTCAGACCTTGTCACCAAATTATGATGTTTAAAGGTCCGAGGTCATCAAATTATGATGTTTCACCTCAGACCTTGTCACCAAATTAATGATGTTTAAGGTCTGAGGTCATCAAATTATGATGTTACCCTCATAAACTTCACCAAATTAATGATGTTTAAGGTCTGAGATCATCAAACTATGATGTTACCCTCATAAATTTCACCAAATTAATGATGTTTAAGGGTCTGAGGTCATCTAACTAAGATGTTTCACCTCAGACCTTCTCACCAAATTAATGATGTTTAAGGTCTGAGGTCATAAAATTATGATGTTACCCTCATAAATTTCACCAAATTAATGATGTTTAAGGTCTGAGGTCATCAAATTATGATGTTTCACCTCAGACCTTGCCACCAAATTATGATGTTATAAGGTCTGAGGTCATCAAATTATGATGTTACCCTCATAAATTTTACCAAATTAATGATGTTTAAGGTCTGAGTTATGATGTCTAAAGGTCTGAGGTCATATAACTAAGATATTTCACCTTAGACCTTGTCACCAAATTAATGATGTTTAAGGTTTGAGGTCATCAAATTATGATGTTACCCTCATAAATTTCACTAAATTAATGATGTTTAAGGTCTGAGGTCATCAAATTATAATGCTTCACCTCAGACCTTGCCACCAAATTTTGATGTTATAAGGTCTGAGGTCATCAAATTATAATTTTACCCTCATAAGTTTACTACTAAAGCATGATGAAACAAAGTATTAACACAGGAACTGCTCCTCTCATTAACATTCTCTTTATAAAATGATACATGTAATATAAGAAAATAACTGCAACATCATATGTAGTACTTCTTCAGATGATTATCATTCCATGGGTTAGAGAAAGGTTCCCCTTCGAGATTTTCTAGTCGCTAGGTACCGGGTACAACATCCTCGACTACTCTGTAAGGACCATACCAATTTGGGTGAATCTTGTTTGTCTTCTGCAATGTCTTCTTCAACACTAGGTCTCCTATAGCTATAGGTTTTGATTTCACCCTTTGATTGTAGAATTTATTAGTCTCTGCTGGTAGGTTGCATGTCTGATCTCAGCGTCTTCTCTCCTTTACTTAATCAATTCTAGGTCAAGTTCTCTCTTCCCCATTCTTCTTGAGGTCATAGGTCTGAAATCTTTGAGTCGGGAGTCCTACTTCTGTAGGTATGATGGCTTCTGAGCCATGGGCTAACATAAATGGGGTCTCCCCCATTAGTGTTCTAGCTGTTGTTCTGTAGGCCCATAACACAGCATAAACCTCTTTTGTCGATCTCCCCTTATCTTCTTCCAATCTCTTCTTAATCCTATCAAATATTGTTCAGTTTGTGACTTCGGTCTGACCGTTTGCCTGGGGTCAGTTAGGAGACGAAAAAAATTTCTTGATCCCGACTCTTTCATAGTATTTCTCTAAGGAAGAATTCTTGAACTGGGTTCCATTTGTCTGAGATGAGGGTGTTAGGAAGGCCATGTATGCATATGATGCTCTTTCAGATGAACTGGAAGGTCTTCTGCTCTGTAATCATGATCATCGGCTTAGCCTCTACCCACTTGGAGAATAATCAATTACTACTATCAAAAATCGATAATTATTCGTAGCTCTTGGCAATGGTCCTACCAATTCAATCCCCTATACAGCGAAGGGCCAAGGAGAAATGATTGACGTCATAGGTTGATGAGGTTGGTGTGGGATAATAGAGAATCTCTGACACCTATCACACCTCTTCACGTAGGCAGTAACATCTTTGGCTAAGGTCGGCCACTAGTATCCTTACATTATTATCCTCTTGGCTAAAGGTCTTCCTCATATGTGACTAGAGAAAGATGTGGGGAACCTCTGTGGGATAGGAACATCTGAGGAGAGGTTGTAGACATCCTTTTTTATATAAGACATCTCCTACTATTGAGAACTTTACAACTCTGTACCTCAATTTCCTCCTTTTTAGCTTCGATTCTAGCAGCTCTCCCTCTCTGATATATCTTATGAGGGGGTGCATCCATGAGTCTCCTAGGTTCAAGTTGAGGTAACAGCTGGCAACCTCTTCTTCCTCAATGGTCAGTTTGATCAAGATCTCGATCGGTATTGTCCTTATAATGAATGTCCTTGTTGCTGAAGCTAACCTTGCTAGTGCATCTTCATGATTGTTGTTTTGTTGAGGTACCCTCTTCATCTTCACCTCTTCAAAGCCTTCTGGCGTCGTTCTTACCCTCTTCAGGTATTTAGCCATCCTTTCATCTTTGGCCTCATATACTCCAAGTACTTGGTTGACAACCAACCTCGAGTCACTGTGAAGTAAGAGTTGGCCAACTCTAAGGGCTTTTTCCAAGGAGAGGCCTATTATTAAGTGTAAGGACACAAATTTCCAATTGATTCCTTTGTTGTTTTGGTTCAATTCCGAACAAAAACCTTTGAATCATAGGATAAAGTTAATTGATCACATTTAAAGCCTGCGACGACTTTGTTGAAGATGTAGCGGCCAAGTGTATAAAGCTTCATCAAAATGCCGAGTTTAAGTGCGTCGTTTCTACGTCATCAACGTGGTTCCATGCTCCCAAGGTATGAATGAATTACATATATATATATGATCTTGGAACAGTATAATGGGTGTAGGTTTAATTAAAACTGTTGTTTATTTTCAGAAAGATATAATTAAAACTTTAAATAAAGTTTATAAAGTTTCTGGGCTAAAAATAGAAATTTTTAAACTTTTTAGAAGTTCGTTCGAAATGTCGTTCGAACGAGTTTGTCGTTCGAACCACATTGTCGTTCGAACGAGTTTGCCAACGAGTTCCCATATTGGACACTGGAACTTCATTCGAAATGTCGTTCGAACGATATTTCTAACGAGTTCACACTGGAACTTCGTTAGAAGCCTCGTTCGAACGAGATTTCATTCGAACGAAAATATTGTTCGAACGAGTTTTGACGGGAATAGTTAAATAGTAGTTTTGAGCAGTTTTGACCCACCTTCCCACTTGCTTCTCCCACTAACCTTTTGGCAGATTCAATAGGTACGGAAATGAACTTTTCTAATTTAACTTTTTCATACACATTTATCTCCAAGAGAGAGTTTGAGAGAAAAAGAGAAAGAGAAAAAGTTCATATTTTAAAGTGTTTATTTTTCAAAGAAAAATTCATTTATACTTTAGTTTTCACTAATATTGTTTATCCAAGCTTCCATATATATATATATACTAGGGTGTACCCGTGCCGATGGCACGGTGATAAATTTGTTCCCGTTATATTTTGTACCCCTGCCGATGGCACGGTGATAAATTTGTTCTCGTAATAAATGTGTTCTCGTGTCGCCAGTAGTGCAAATATAAATACGTTTGGTCTTCCCAAGATACACTTGTGACATGACAAAATGTCATTTCAATTGGATGTTCTCGTGTCAATGGCACGACAACAATTCTCTCCCGTTACTATAAATGAAACCCAAATCACCAACTAAAATAATTAAATTTTTTGTTCCCATGTCGATGGCAGAGTTGCACATTCGTTATAGCGCCTCTGTGTTTTTTATTTCCCAAGAATACGTAATTTTTCTCATATTTTTTCGTAATTGCGATAAACATATGCTTAGTTTATGACACACTTATCAATTCTCAATACGACCGAGGACAATACTTTTGGCACATTACATGACTAAAGGATACAACACACGAATAAAAACAAAATACATACAAACAAAATGTTTGTGGAACATCAAAAATCTAACTAATGTAACAAAAAATATAAACATTTGCTTCCGTCTCTTTTGTTAAGGTTCAATGGAAGTGTAACATATTCTAATCTCCCAAATCTACTTATTGGTTTTTTTTAATATCACATTTTGATAATTTCTTTACTCAAGGCACAATGCCTAGTGTTCTTTAAGTACCATGAGTTTGGGTATCAATAATATTTTTAATATATGCAATGTGTGGAGAGATTAGTGAAGAAAATAATAAAATCTATCAGTTTTATTAATGTAGTCAAATAATGAAAAACTTAATTAATTAATGTAGTCAAATTATTAGTTTTAAATTTGACTAAAGCCATCAATTTTGTAAGATATATAATGTTCTATTCAGTACTATTTTAAATTGTTCAGGTGCAGGAGTGGTGATCCCCCAAATTAAATTTTATTTCTTTCAAGAAAAGCAGATGTGACCTCATGTGCATGAGATTTTCTTTCAGCCACCCTTCTTGTCATGTTGTCCTTTCTATGCATTGAAAAATTATTTGTGTGGCTCGATGAGGATAAAGCAAACGATAGCATATCTCGACTAATTTTGAATTTCAATGCAAATTTACACCAAGAATTTTTTGTTAGAAAATAAGTGCAAGGATGTTATTGCAAGGTAATTTTTATTCATAAAAAATTATGTCAATTTCAAAAACAATGAAAAGAATATTTTTAAAAAAATTATGGAAAATAAAAATCGAAATAGACATATTTCCGTTCTTTGGGATGGGAAGTTTTCTTAATGGATGAAAAATCATTTTAAATTTGTGAGAGATCATGTACCCCAAATATGGAATCTCAGACATGGCAAGTATTATCACTTAAAAACACCCTAAATATAAAATTATAGTAATCAATAAAACAAATATTTCCCACCTGACTGTTATGCAACTTTGCTCTGAATTAGCAAATTGGATGAAATTGAAAAAAAAGGTAGATACAAAATCTCCTGAGTTGGCTTAATGCACCCGAGGTTCTGTTATTGTGGTGGCTTAACCCACCTAAGGTTTCAAAATGTGAATCCCCACCGCCGCACCCAAGCGCCCGCCAACAACTACCCACCTCCGACGACCAAAAGTTCCGGCCAAAAGAAAAATCATTAATTTTTATTTAAATTCATGTTTTCTGTTTGGGAAGCTGAGGAGGAAATAGAATCTAAAAGCAAAACCAAAATGAATCCTAGAAATAGACAAAAAATAAACACAAAAGAGAGATCTACTACTAAATATATATCATAAAAATTGATTTAAAAAAAACCCCAATGAGAGATCTCGTGAACTTTTCTCGGTGAAAAAAAAACCCAATGATAGATATTATGAAACAAACCATAATAAGAGATCTTGTGACAAAAATGACCAATAATATAAACCATAAAGATCAAGCTTTTGTTTGAATATTCTATATTTTTTAATTCTAACTTCAAAATATATATATCAAACCCAAAAAAAAACATTGTTTTAGGGAAAATCAACCTACTGAATCAGTTGATAGAATTGGTGGATACGCAGGTAACTGTAAATGCTCAACACAATCAATCACAAACAAAAGCTTAAGAAATAATATAAAAAAAATACCAAACCTCAAAAAACTTTCCCTCACAATTTTTTCGCCCAAGCCCTTCACCGACACAACCACCGCCCCTTCTTACTGCTTCGACAGTCGACTAATCATCGCGGGATCCGTAACCACCAAGATCCATATTTTTTCCCTCAATACCCGCTAAACTCCATGTTTTTTAACTCAATACCCGCTAAAATCCACGTTGTTTACCTCAATACCCACCGGATCCATTTTCTCTCGCTGCAAAAAACCTTCAAACAATATCAGTGCTTCTCAGAGCTGAAGTGGCACCCTTTGTTGACGAAGGGTGTTCGGAGGTTGTGAATGAGGGAGTTCCAGAGGAGGGTTTAGCGTGGGTAAGTGGTGAGTTTGGGAACTGGTGAGAAATAATGTTTATGGAGTTGGGAAGCGGTGAGAATTAATGAGGCTTTCTTTTGGGACATGGCTCGAGGTCTGACATTGGATCAGAACCGTACTTCTTCATCACCACGCAAATTTTTTTAGTTAAAGAGTTTCAGACGTTTATTATGGCAGTAGAACCTTATATGATGTGGCAAAGTTGTATGATGTGTTCAAAATCCTTCTCCTTTATTATATGATGTGGCAAACTTGTATGATGTGGCAAAAGTCCCTCCTGCTTTATTATATATATATATATATATATATATATATACATTGCTTGGAGTTTTGGCACCGGTTTTTCATCTCTACCGTTTTAAAGAGACGTTTGGGTTTTCTTCTAAATCCCACAAAGAAGAAGAGGTTTGCGTTGATTTACCCACTTGTAGAAAGGATCCTTGTTCGGGTGATGGTGACCATATAAAGTCCGATCGGTGGATTTCAAGACCGCGGTGGAGCTCCATGGTTATTCGCTAGGCAGAGGTTGATACAAGAAGATGCGTCGGGGCTTGAGAAGGATAGGTACGGAAATGAACTTTTCTAATTTAACTTTTTCATACACATTTATCTCCAAGAGAGAGTTTGAGAGCAAAAGAGAAAGAGAAAAAGTTCATATTTTAAAGTGTTTATTTTTCAAAGAAAAATTCATTTACACTTTAGTTTTCACTAATATTGTTTATCCAAGCTTCCATATATATATATATATATATATATATATATATATATATATATATATATATATATATATATACATTGCTTGGAGTTTTGGCACCGTTTTTTCATCTCTACCGTTTTAAAGAGACGTTTGGGTTTTCTTCTAAATCCCACAAAGAAGAAGAGGTTTGCGTTGATTTACCCACTTGTAGAAAGGATCCTTGTTCGGGTGATGGTGACCATATAAAGTCCGATCAGTGGATTTCAAGACCACGGTGGAGCTCCGTGGTTATTCGCTAGGCAGAGGTTGATACAAGAAGATGCGTCGGGGCTTGAGAGGGATCGAGTCGAGTATTGTAAGTCATCTTTCTTGTATTTGTAAATTTTGTAGTTAGTGGATTTGAGGCTAGGGTCGTTCGAGGTTTTTTCCCGTTGTGAGTTTTTCCTCATACATCGCGGCGTAGTGGTTTCATTGCTTATTTTATCTTGTCCAAACTCACCTAGAACGCATGCTTAGGTAATCCAAGATAAAATTTGGTTTTAATCACTACATGTTTAATTTGGTGCTATATTAAATATTGGGTAATGTTTAGTTAATTTAATTAAAGTCAATTAATTTAATTGGATAAAATTGGTTAACATAAGTGTGTGTGTTTTAATCTTATTTCACTTAGTTTAATGTTAATTTGAAAAGTAAATTAAAATTTAGTATTTTGTTGAACCATCTTATGCTTTTGCATATCTCAACAAGGAAATTGATTTTATAATTTTCAAATTGGGGGACTTTCGCACCTATCAAATTGGTATCAGAGCCAAAACGATAAATTATTTCGTTAAAGATCTTTTAACTATACTTTGTTAAAATTGATTTTTCCCCATTTTCAAAATTTCCTATTTTCGATGGTTCTAACTACGCGTATTGGAAAGTGCGAATGAAATCGGCACTAAAATCTATCGCCGACAGAGTTTGATTATCTGTCGTTAACGGGTGGTCTCCACCTACTCATTTAGTAGATAATGAACGTGTTCCCAAACCGGCCGATAGATGGAGTGAGAATGGGTTTAAACTTTCAAATTTTTAATTCCCGTGGTTCAAATGCCTTGTTTATCACTGTCACACTGGATGAATTCCGACACATTATGACGTGTGAGACCTCTAAAGAAGCTTGGGATATTTTATAACTCACTCATGAAGGTACAAGTGTCGTCAAAGCTTCGAAACTCCAAAACCTCACCACTCAATTTGAAACTATCAAAATGAATGAAAAAGAAACTTTTGATGAATTTTATGCTAGACTTTCCGATATTGTTAATTCATCTTTTAATTTGGGAGAGAAAATACCTGAAAATCGAGTAGTAAAGAATATTTTAAGGTCTCTACCCGATAGATTTATTCCAAAAGTGATCGTGTTAAATTCTTTACCAACTTTAGCCTCTACGAAATTAGAAGAGCTTGTAGGTGATTTACAAACCTATGAACTGTACATGTTTCCCTCTAAAACTGAAAAGGAAATAGAAAAGGTCATTGCTTTAAAATCCTGAAAAAAGGATAAATAAGTAGTACAGAGCGAGAGTGATAGTGACTCGGAAGATATGGCCTTGTTTGCTATGAAATTTTGAAAGTTTCTTAAAATTAACAAAGATAAATTTAAAAATGACTTTGAGAAACTTGAAACTTCTAAGCATGACAAAGCCGAGAGGATCCCTAAAACTATTAATGAAAATTTAAATAGGGGCGAGTCAAATAGGTGTTTTGGTTGTGAGGGTTATGTCCATAGGGCTTCTGAGTGCCCCACTAAACTAAGGAGAGCGGGTAAGCGACCCATTTCATATAATGCGACCCTTAGTGATAGTGATAAGGAAGAGGGACCCGATTCTCCCACTAAGCCCAACTTTGTGGCTTTTATGGCTAGTAATGTGAGTGATAGTGAGAACTCATCTATGGATGAAAATTTATCACATGACACTTCCAAGTTATAGTTTATGATTCCCTTGTTTTTTATGATAATGAGAGTAGAGAAGAAAGAGATAGTGAAAATGAAGAAGAGGTTAATGTGAGTGAACTTCAAAATGCTTTTCAAGAATTATATAAAGAATCAATTAAATTAAAAAGAGCTAATTTGAAGTTAGAAGGTTGTTTAAGAGAGCGTGTCAAGGTCGTTGATGATAGTGTGTTGGTAGAAGACCTTAGGACACGTGAGAGGACACTTCGAGAGAAGCTAGAATATGTAGAAGGCGAGAGAGATAGCCTTAGGAGTTTAATGGAATCCTTGAAAAAGGAGCTTCTCGAGTTTGAAGAGTGAAATGTTTTGTTAGAGTCTAAAATTTTAGAATTAGAAGATAAATTAAAAGGCTCTACTAAAGTCAAATTTGAATTGGAGTGTAGGTCTGAAAAACTTGATAAAATCTTAGGCACGGTCCAAATAAAAAATGACACTTGTGGTTTAGGCTTCGATACTTGTAATGAATCTACTCAAAAATCCAAAACCAAAATTTTAGGAGAATCTCCTAGGAATGCCTTTAGAGATCACTCCTTAGGTAAATCTTTTTGCCGTAAATTCAAATGTTCACATTGTGGTCGAAAAGGTCATCTTAGGAAAAAAATGATCTTAAACGAGTCCCTAGAAAATCCCAATGCAAGGCAACCAAGGGAGCCAAGATTCCTACACCCCGAGATAGTCTTTCATCATTAGTTTGGGTTAGGAGATCCGACTTGGTAGCTTTACAAGATAGGGTATTTGATTCTCATTTACTTTCACATGCTTCCTCCCTTGAAAAATATAAAGGTTGAATGTGTTGGTTTTGTTTGCATACTTTAGCTTTTGTACTTCATGTTATATTCTCATGCTAAATGTATGCTTGTTTAGTCATTTTCTAGTCTATGCTTCATGATCAATCAACGTGCTAGAAAAATGACTTTTGTTTATCTTTTGTATTATATTCTTTTCATTTTTGTTTGCATTAAATGAAATATACAAAAATATTTGATTTATCATTTTCATTTTATCTTATTAGGAATTTAAGCTTAATGAAAAATTCAAATGATTTTTGTTTGTCTTTTGAGTATACATTTTTATTTTTGGTTAAAAATTTCAAAAACTCAAAAGGATGTTTTATTTTTTGTGTATTTTAGTTTGACACACTTTATGTGGCATATACTTGTGTTTGAATCCCATCTTTTTCGCTCCCATGTGGCTAGAACTTTTGGTTTAGATTGACAATCCTTATTATGTTCTTTACCATGCTTACATGGAGTAGTTGGATTTTGTGTTGATATAATGGATTCTATATTTATATGCCCTTTATTCACACATGCATGAGCTCTTTTGAAAGTTTAACTTCATATGTATATTTGAGCTTTGTGAGGTGGTCTCCTACAAATCTTGTCATCTACATATTTGTGACCTAGGAAGACTAGTGCATGTCAAAATTCGTTGCACATGAGATTTGTGAGAAATAAAAAACTGATAAATATAAATGTGCACGGGGAAGGGCTCTGAAAGGACTTAGTTTCCTTTACGAATAGTAAGCCACCATTTGTTTGGACCTAAAAGAAATACGTGGTCCAAAGGCCTAAAAGAAAATATGGCATTAAAAAGAACAATATTTGCCAAGGCCTATGTTTAATTGATATATTCATTCAAAATTAATATATATGCTTATTGAGGGAGATTGGATGGTATATCACCAGTTTGCACAATTTTCGTTATACTAGTTGCGTTTTAAATGTCATGACTCTATTGGTTTGTAGAAACATCAACATGCTAAGCTTGTATACATTGTGTATGTTTGTTCATTGAGTTCAATCTATATTGTCACATGAGGTTATATTCAAATGTGATGAAGTTTTAAATCAATTGAGAACTTCGTGAACATGTTTTAAGTGATTGGGCCTAAAGTTAATTATTGCTAGTTCACACCCCAATACTTTCGTTTCCATATAACACATTTTTGCCATACGGGTGAGAAAAAATTATCTTATTTTGTGTCATTTGTGTGTTTATATCCATATATGTGTACTTGAGTCTATTAGGTATATATTATCTATACATATATTTGATATTTTTTGTTTAGTCTTTGCCTTGCTCTCTAGTCCATATATAATTTAATTCATAATTGGTATCCATCTTGTTGCATTCTTTGTTGATATCACATGATTAATACTTATGTATCATATTGGTATCTGTTTCTTGCATCTTAGTTGGTATCCATTATTATTTGTTGGATTAGTTATGATTTTTTTGCCCATTTTCTTTAACGTTCTCATCACTTTTTGCACAATTACATATTTTAGCTTGTTATCCCATTCTATTTATCCTTTACTTATTTTAGATAAGTTATTTGGGTATATATGTTTTATTTGGGGGAGATAAGTTAATTTTTGATTCTTTAGCCTTTGCCTATTCCTGAACAAAAAGGGGGAGAATGATAGGGGATAAATCGTATCTAATCCTATTATAATCGTATCTTAATTTGGGGGAGATTTATCTTGGGGGAGACGTCTTTCTAAGTTGATCATAGTTGATAAAGGGAGATAATTCATTTAGGGGGAGTAATTACTTTAATTGCATTAAATATTTTGATTTGATATTCCCTATGCGTGTAATGTGTTTTCTTAAGTGTGTAGCAATTATATTATAAGTGGCAACTTTCACAGGAAAAGATTGTGATCCTTGGGTTATTTGAGTCAAGCATTGCATTTTTATTTTGGGTGGAACTTTTTGTCAGTCTAGTAGAGCTTGACGGCCCTTTAGGATTTTTATTTGGTTTTTGTCCCGGAATTGCCAAAGGAGGAGATTTGTAAGGACACAAATTTCCAATTGAGTCCTTTGTTGTTTTGGCTCAATCTCGGACAAAAACCTTTAAATCATAGGATAGAGTTAATTGATCCTATTTCAAGCCTATGACGAGTTTGTTGAAGACGTAGCGGCCAAGTGTATAAAGATTCATCAAAATGCAGAGTTTAAGTGCCTTGTTTCTACGTCATCAACAGTGGTTCCATGCTCCCAAGGTATGAATGCATTACATATATATATAGGAGCTTGGAACAGTATAATGGGTGTAGGTTTAATTAAAACTGTTGTTTATTTTTAGAAAGATTTAATTAAAACTTTAAATAAAGTTTATAAAGTTTTTGGGCTAAAAATAGAAATTTTTAAACTTTCTGGAAGTTCGTTCGAAATGTCGTTCGAACGAGTTTGTCTTTCGAACCACATTGTCGTTCGAACGAGTTTGCCAACGAGTTACCATATTGTCCACTGGAACTTCGTTCGAAATGTTGTTCGAACGAGATGGTTGTTCAAACGAGATGTCCAATGATATTTCTGACGAGTTCACACTGGAACTTCGTTAGAATCCTCGTTTGACCGAGATTTCATTCGAACGAAAATGTCGTTCGAACGAGTTTTGACGGGAACAGTTAAATGGTAGTTTTGATCAGTTTTGACCCACCTTCCCACCTGTTTTTCCCACTAACCTTTTGGCACTAAGTTTTGATCAATATGCGGAAATGAACGTTTCTAACTTAACTTTTCCATACACATCTATCTCCAAGAGAAAGTTTGAGAGAAAAAGAGAAACAGATAAAGTTCATGTTTTAAAGTGTTTATTTTTCAAAGAAAAATTCATTTACACTTTAGTTTTCACCCATATTGTTTATCCAAGATTCCATATATATATATATATACACATTGCTTGGAGTTTTGGCACCGGATTTTCATCTCTACCGTTTTGAAGAGACGTTTGGTTTTGCTTCTAAATCCCACAAAGAAGAAGAGGTTTACGTTGATTTACTCACTTGGATAAAGGCTCCTTGTTCAGGTGATGGTGACCATATAAAGTTCATCGGTGGATTCCGAGACCGCGGTGGTGCTTCATGGTTATTCGCTAGGCAGAGGTTGATACAAGAAGATGCGTCGGGGCTTGAGATGGATCGAGTTGAGTGTTGTAAGCAATCTTGCTTGTATTTGTAAATTCTGTAGTTAGTGGATTTGAGGCTAGGGTCGTTCGATGTTTTTTCCCGTTGTGAGTTTTTCCTCATACATCGCGGCGTAGTGGTTTCATTGTTTATTTTATCTTGTCCAAACTCACCTAGAACACATGCTTAGGTAATCCAAGATAAAATTTGGTTTTAATCACTACATGTTTAATTTGGTGCTATATTAAATATTTGGCAATGTTTAGTTAATTTAATTCAAGTCAATTAATTTAATTGGATAAAATTGGTTAACATAAATGTGTGTGTTTTTATCTTATTTCATTTAGTTTAATGTTAATTTGAAAAGTAAATTAAAATTTGGTATTTTGTTGAACCATCTTACGCTTCCGCATATCTCAATAAGGAAATTGATTTTATAATTTTCAAATTGGGTGTCTTCCGCACATATCATTAAGTCCTCATATTCTGACTCGTTGTTCGATGCTTTGAAGTTGAACCTTAGCGCTGTAAGAGGGTACTTTAGATTATAGATGGAGGCGTAACCCCTGTTTGAGTATGGTAATGATAAGCTGATGGGCCAAAGCCTTAGATTAGCAATAGAACACCCAGACACAAGTTCAATGAAGATAAGACTCAGTTTAAACTCACAAATATCTCGTGTGTAACTCAGGAAATAATAATGAACTTAGAAATGACTTAGCTAAAGGGAGAGAGAAGTAAGCATCCTAGATACACCTTGGTAGGCAGGTAGAAACACACCAAAAACGCCCTTTCTCTCTTCCTGTTAAGTATTAAAAGCTTCGTAATTAATAATAGTGGTGAGTGGGTGAAACCCTCTGGTTTGTAATAACTCTCTCTAGCAATAACTCCTTGATTGTCAAAAGAACATGAACTCTCCCAAAAAAGGATCCCTTTCCTCAAAGGTGGTTGGGGTACTTAAATATCCCCCCACACCACCCCCGAGGCAACTCAGTCATTAAAGACTATGAAAAGACTTCCCTCACACTTTATGTCACAACATTAAATGCATGATGCACTAGTTGTCTCCACGTCATAAGCATTAAATGCCAAGACATGCCTTTTGCCTAACCACTATGTGTCAGGGGACTGTTGTCGCAGAGGTGGATCACCAACTGCTTGGAAGCCCCAAATACCACGGTGGTTTACTCAAGTGCAGGTCTGACATTGTTTAGCTGGCTAGTGACATCACTTACAGTAGATGTGACATTAAGTAGAGGGTTGTTTGGTTCACAGCTCAATGCCCGATTGAACTCCAAGCTGCTTCGCCCGAGGTTCCACGATAAGGGTTCTTTGGTGTTTTACCAGGTGTATCTAAGACGGTCAGGACAAGCCCCAATGATGCCCCACTTCTCAATCCTCCAAACCAAATCCCTCTAAAGTTCCCACGGTGAGGACGTTCAATAGAGCATGGAAGATCTCCCAGGCCCTGCCAAGCCTGGTCCCTCGCGAGTACCATTCGATCTCACACAGATTCATTATTCTCGTTACATCATTACAATCGTTATAGCTCATAGCCAATGTAAACAAAGATACCATATGACTAAGTAATCAATAAGCTAAAGTATGAGTTGCCATGCTTGAGCTACCTCGCTTGAGCTGCTACGCTCAGCTGTCTTAATCCCAAACACTGTTGCTAATGGGTGGATTAACCCTAATCTCAGGATTACCTCCAATCCCCCTCTATATTTGCCCCTTCGTGGAGAGATTTTTTGGAACAAGAAATGTCTACACGAAACTTCTCAATCCGATGAACCTTCTCTTCGTGAAAACATTTTGGCCTTCTTTCCCCTGTTAGAACCGCGACGATATAATCTCCTGGAAAAAGTAAAATTATCCCTGATGTACCTAAGCCGAAGCGCCATTCTCATTGGGGCTTGGGCAAAGGGACATCGCCGCTTTTTCCTCGTGCTGATCCTCAACTGTTCTAGCTTTAATGTTTAAAATTCTCCCAAAAGGCCTACTAACCTTTTCAAATACTTGTTTGGACTTCTGGTAAATGAAATTCTCCCCTGTGGTTCTTCGCTATATTACAAAAATGTTGGGACATGTGGCGTGGGGACGTCGTAGCTTTATTGAACCGTTGGGGGATCTCCTTCGTTAGATGTTTATTGGATATGCCTGACAAAATCTTCTTGCGCCAAAACTTAAACTTGTATAAGAAGGAAACACTTTTTGTTCTCTATGTGTCACTTCATTAATGACATTGCGTTGTCTTTTCAACTGCCAAAGTACTTCCCAAAGTGCCACGTGTTCATTTGAAATGATTATAGGCGACCGCGCACGTGCGAGGGTGGGAAAATCTAAGCGCCAAACTCGAAAATTTGAAACGGCCATATCCCAACACTTAACCCTTATTTTCTCTTACTTTGCCTTCGTCTTCCTCAAGATTCAATTTTACTTTAGAGAGAGAAAGTCTGTGAGAACTCCATTTTGTCTGAGTCATTACCTGCCTTCCCGTCTAATCTTCTACACCACCACCTATGGTTGTGCTCCTCCATTATCGTTGTCAAACCTTTCTTGCTTGAAGCTTTTCTCTTACTTTATCGATATATGCTATGGCATCCTCAAGCAACCCCACCATATCTGCCGCCAATGCTCCGCCTACTGCCTCTACCATTGCCACCACCCTGGATGCTGCCCGCCAGGAATAACTAAGGTTTTACTGTCGATCACCTATTTTTATACAAGGTGATGATTTTGTTGGTGCATGTAAGAGGGTCCATTTTTCTTCTAAGTTTGACCCTCTATTGTTGGGTGATGAAGACGAAGCTTCTACTGAGTGGGGCTTTCTTCCTCCCGAGGGGACTCTCCGATTTCATTTGGAGCGAGGGGACTTCCCATGGTCCCACATTGAATTTGAAGCGCCTGGGGGTTCTCCTGCTTAGTTTGCTGCATGGAACTCCCACATGCAGAGCTCCTATGCTGAAACGCTCACTAAGATTGGGCTGCAACGAGCTAAGTGGTTTGGTGAGTTCACTCTCTCCAAGAATAATGTTGCCCTTCCTGTTCTGGTGTCTCTCTAGAACGTTACTACCCATACATTCATCGCTGTGTGGCATGAGTTCACGATGACGTTGGAAGACGTGTGTGAGCTCCTGGGCCTTGAAGCAATAGGCCACGAGCCTTATATTGATAAGGCTCTCGATACCCAGAAGAATGCTGACCATTTGGAGCTGGACCGAATATGCCGAAGTTGCACCAGTTCATCAAACAAGGCCACTTTCTCCCCACTTATCAATTATTTCTTCAAGGATTCTGCCGAGGGTAATTCTTCTGGAGGTGCCCCTGGTCAAGGTACATTGTTAGAACTTCCTGCTTAAATCCTTGTCATTCTTTCCCGTTTCCTTCTACCGAAAAAACCCAATGATCGGCCCCGAAGGGACCTTATCAATATATCCCTTCATTTGGCTCGGGGTATCAAGCTTCCCCTGGCTGCAATCGCCTTGGGATCTCTCTATACATGGATCTATAGGACCCTCTTCGACATGGAACGATCTCTTGGTCGTTATAACTTGGCAAATTTTTCCAACTGTGTCCTTTTGACGAGCTTCCTCTATGTTCGTTTCCCTGCCGTAGCGGCTAAGATCAACCGCCCTCCTTCTGGGGAAAGAATTTTGCCCCCACGCTCCTATCTTTATCATAAGAAACTGAGTCGAAAGAAGTTGATCTCTATGATTGATCGTTTTGAGGACTTCGTTATGAGGCCCTATAAAGAGGATGTCTTTGTTCATAACTATGACTTTTTCCAGCATGAAGCCAGGCTAGTGGAGGTAGGCACAGATATTGAAGATCCTTCGCTGGCCGTGGTTTTTTTGTTCTCCCCCGAGTATCTACCTTCCTATACCGAGTGGGGATATACCAGCGAGCACTACAATCCCAATCGATGCAGCCGCCAATTTGGTTTTGATCAGGGGGCTCCTCGCCTAATTTTTCAATCATCAAACCCCAAGGTTTCCTTTAGCGAGGTCTGCTCCCTATTTTCTTGTACTGCTGCATAGGGAATAAGTCATGCAATGGTTGGGCGAGTCACTATTCCCAACAACAAAAGGAAAGGGAACGTGTCCCCTCTATTCGCTACACGATACTGTCCGAAACAATTGGCTAATTTTGCAGAGTTCATCGAGGGGAATCTAATGTATCCTCCAGTTCTTTCCTTTTCTGCGTTGGAGATGGGTTTAAAGGGGAAATCCGTCCTTGGGATTGATTTCCCTCTGGGTAAAACCCCCAAGGTATGTCCCATTGAGCTTCCTCCCATTTGTTCCATGATCCCTACTGATACGCCCAAACCTGGAAGTGTTGCAGCCTCTAAGAAAGCTGCCCCTTCGAACAAAGTTGCTACCGATAAACCTTCAGGCCAGAAGGCAAAGGGAGGGACTTCTTCCAAGTCTAAGTCCCAGACTAAACCCCAAGCTCCTAAGGAGGCATTCCCCATTGCCTTCGCTCCTCCTCCCATGCCTGCATAGATAGATGAGGAGTTGAGAAGGAAAGTTCAAGCTGAGGTGGCACGCATAAACGCTGAGTTCAAACGGCGTGTTCCAGTTGTTCCTCCATCGGGCACCTTCCCCAAAATCATAGTTGATCCCACCAAGACCACAGCGAAGAGGAGAAAAAGTTCAAAGGTTCTTCGAGGTACTGGCATTAGTGCATCAGGAACGAGGAAGAAAACTCTGAGTACCAAGTCCCAGAGGAGACAAACTCCTGAGGTGCACTTATCTCCTGCCTCCTCACCTGTCAGATCTGAGGTATGTATACTTGTTCTGTTCTCATTTCCCACTTGCTTAAGGAAAAAGTACATTTACTTATGCATTTTGGTAACTCTGGTGCAGGAGGTTGAAAAAGAAAGTGCCCATCCCCCTAGCCCCCCCGTGAGCCCTTTCGTCGGGGATATTTCGGTGTTTTTCCACCCAATGTGACTCCTCCTCGTTCGCCTATGACCGGGATTACCTACTCCCACTGTTCAGCCTCTCAAAGTGCAAGGGATGTTGCCATGGGGGGTGATATTGTTGACTCTGTGGGCGTATCTTCGCAACCAGAGACAACTCTCCCCATCCCTTCTGGCTTACCTTCTCCACCCGAGCTTCTTCTACCCATCGTTCTGGCTGAAGAAAATGAGCCCGAGGTATGATTTCCTCTATAATTTATTTAGTATAACGTCCTTTCAGTCTCACCCCTTTATTTATTTATCATGCTAAACCTTGAGATTTTGGGATGCCCTAGGTTGAAGCATCCTCATTGTTATCCAACATTCCTCTTCCCACGGTGCTAACGAGACCCTTGACCGCGATTCCCGTTTTCTGTACCATAACTGAGGTAAGTGACATTTAGAGGTACTTCTCTCTTTTTCTATGTTTATTCCTCTTTTCTTTTTTTTAACACTGAACTTCATGTTGCAGCTTTCTCCCAATCTTGTTCCACCTTCTCTTGATAGTCTTCATGCATATAGGGCCAAGGTTGGTGCCTCTGCCCCCATGGTTGTTTTTCTGTACCCACCCATGTTGGGGCTTCGTTTGGGAGTCCATCGTCTTCTCCCAGTGAATCTCCTGTGCTGGCTACCCTATGTTGGCGGGGGAGCTTTGCCCAATGTTGAGGCTTCTGCAAACAGGGGTCCCGTTGGGGCTTCTTATGTAATAATCCCACCTCCAACGGTTTCTGCCCCCATGGCCGCCATAGTGATTCCCGTTCTAGCTCCCTCCATGATTGAGGTATTTTCGCCAACTCCCCCTTATAATGGTGACTTAACAACGAAAACGCTTGTTAAGTTTTTTTTCATAAACTCCACCTATAACGGTGACTTAACAACAAAAATGCTTGTTAAGTTTTTTTTTTCATAAACTCCACCTATAACGGTGACTTAACAATGAAAACACTTGTTAAGATTTTTCATAAACTCCACCTATAACGGTGACTTAACAATGAAAACACTTGTTAAGATTTTTCATAAACTCCACCTATAATGGTGACTTAACAATGAAAACACTTGTTAAGATTTTTCGCAAACTCCACCTATAACGGTGACTTAACAATGAAAACACTTGTTAAGATTTTTCATAAACTCATTAATTTCTTATCTAAGATTGCACGAGAGACTTCTCCATCTGTTCTTTCGCCTGTTGGCTCACCTCATCGGGAACCTGTCATCTCGGAAGATTCTGGCCATGTCGACCAAGGTTCCATGATCGGTGCTGCAGCGGAGAGTGAATTCGGGTGCGAGTGTCCTCTACCTGATTTGGCTCCTCATGCATTCTGCTTGATGGTGCTTCAACATTCTCCCCAAATGCCCACCGCCCATCGACTAGTGATCGAGCAACTTGCGAATCACCATCCTGAAACCTTCACGGTGGATTGCTTATGTTCCAACATCTCTGTCATGAGTTATAGGCTGCAAGGCATGGCTAGCGTTGTTGTAGAAATTGCTAGAACTCCCACCGCGACCATTACCAGACCCCTCCTTAACCAATTTCTTGGCTATTTGAGGTAGTTGGGTCATGATGGTTTTCATTTTAACTGGCTTATATCATATTTAAAGACTTTGAAGAGCCAACAACTGATCAGGCAGAGGGAATTGTTGTAAAAACATCAGTAGGACCAACGGGCTGAGGAAGCCAAGTTGGCCGAACTAGGACCCCTTCTATAAGCAATTGATAAGGAGGTAGATGATGCCGAAGAAGCTTTGTGTCTGGTCAAGATGAAACGAGAAAGACTCCTCATCAAACGTACACAAGTGCAAATGAGGTTGGAGGTTTCCATCAATGCCCAACAGTTTTATATTACAGCTTCTTCGGGCCTTCCCGGAGATTTTTTCTCATCTTCGGATCTATGGTTCCTCTTAGGCTAATCAACTCTTGTATATATCTTCCTCTATCTTCTTTCTAAGTAATTCTTGGGCAGTAGTTCCCAATTTTGTAATGCTCCATCATTTACGAATGAATGAGAAATGTATATTTTCCAATTCGTTTGTATGTTACAACTGCTTTTGTATATTATAAATTTCTATATTTCTTCAACTCTTTCATACTGTTTAAGTCATAACTAAAACTTGTATATTCATAACAACAGCTATTTACAATTATGGTTCAAACTTAATTGTCTACACATGATAAACCTTCAGCCATTTATTGTTAATTTTAAATTGTTGTCTTCCTCCATCCTAGAAATTAAGCAATAGCCTGAGTCATGAGCTTCTTTTACAACAAAAGGTCCCTCCCAATTGGCTGCAAACTTCAGTAGAGGAAGCCCCCTGATGTGCTTCACAACTGATTTCAAAATGAGGTATCCCTCCACGAACTTCTTGGGCCTTACCAGGTTATCATATGCCCTGGAGAGCTGTTTCGTGTATATATGAAAGTGTTGCATCACATTATCTCTGTGTTCGTCTAATGCTTCCAACTGCACGTGTCTATTCTAAGGGAGCATGTTGCTTCGTAAGGTATATCGGGCTGAGGGAATGTCTAACTCTACTGGAAGAATTGCCTCAGCCCTATAAACAAGCGAGAATGGGGTGTACCCCGTGGGTTTCCTCTTGGTTGTTCGATAGACCCATAATACAGCTTGTATCTTATCGTCCCACGATCATGGGAAGTCATCCAATACCTTGGCCAAAATATTAACCAATGTTTTATTAGTCGCTTCGGCCTGCCCATTTCCTTTTGGGTATGCCATCGTTGAGGTATGGTGAACAATGGAGTACTTATCTGTGAGCATTGTTACTTCTGAATTGACGAAAGGCGTCGCGTTATCTGAGAGAATAACCTTTGGGATCCCAAAAGTTTCTATGTAAAAATTGGAATAAAATACTTTTTATTTTTTCAATGTCGAAGAATTGCTCTATATTTTAAAAGAGTTAAAACCTCTAAAGTGTATCCCAAAATAATAATAAAAAATGCGAGTTTTTTTCTTAAGTAGGAAAAAAACTTTTTTTATCCTTTTAAAAAAATAGTTTTTTTTTTCAAATTTAAAAACTGTTTTTTTAAATAAGAAAAAAACTGTTTTTATCCTATTTAAAAAACTATTTTTTACCTATTTAAAAAAAAATTGTTTTTATCATATTTACAAAAAAAAACTCACTTTTTTTTTATTATTTGGGTTACATTTCAGAGGTTTTAACTCTTGTTAAAAAATAGAGTAATTTTTAAACTTTGAAAAATAAAAACAATTTTAAACTTTAGAAAACAATTTTTTTCCATTTTAAAAAAACTTTTTTTTCCTCTTTTGAAAACTTTTTTTATTCCATTTAAAAAATGATTTTATCCTATTTAAAAAAGAGTAATTAAAAAAACATTTTTAACTAGTTTAGGGACTAAAGTGGCTCAATTACTAGTTTATAGACTACATTGGCCAAATTATTAGTTAAAAAACTAAATTGCTCAAATTTAAAGGACTAAATTGATCAAATTACTAGTTAGGGAACTAAGTTGGTCAAGTTATTAGTTTAGGAACTAAATTGGCCAAACTTGTCCAGTTTAGGGGTCATTTACTCTTTATTAACTCTTCAATTTTTCACTACTCTTCCAATGTGGAAGAAAACACTTTCAATTCATTAACATTTATTGCTTTATGAGTCACTTTGGAGACATATTTATCAGTCATAACTTAATGGAATTGAACATGTGAGTATACCATGTTGATCTTATTGCGAAGGAAAACATGTTGGTATATGGTCCCACAAATTTCATAGTGTGGGTCCCATCTAAATTTAAGCTCAAAGTTGCTCAAATTTTGGTGTCCAATACTCATTTTCTAACAAATTTTTTATGAGAAGTTTGAAATATTTATCCATGTTGAATTGTTTGATGAAATTCTTTAATATTCTTCTAGTAATTTTAGATATTCCAAATGTGTTTTATCATATCTATATTTGTTAAATCTTACTTGTCAATCTGATTTGTTAAAATGGCTTTTCAATACATTTAAGATTTACGGATGTTTTTCTGTAATTTCAAAAATGTATTTCTTTAAATTCCAAATATTTTAAACATTTATTCTGGAATTTCCAGATTTGTAAAAGTTTTTTCAAATTAGAAATTGTAAATTCTTTTTGTATAGAATTGGACAAAAATTCCATAAATTGTTGAAAATAAAAGACCTAGAATTGGTAGAGAGTGAGTATTTTACTTTTCAAAAGTATAGGGAGTAATAAATATACAAAAGAAAATGGGGACCCTCCTATGTATAGGACATAGTGAGGCATCCCAAGAGACAAGAATATGAGTGGACATCCACCCAAAAGCCAAAAGCCACATATTTTTAACAATCCCCATTGGATGTACACCATATCCATCATTCAACGATTGTTGCCTCATTAAAACCTTACTGAGGAAAAACCTAGTGGGAAAAAACCAAAGTGAAGGAAAAAGAGTACAACTTTTGTTATCATCGAATTGATTTTAGAAGTGCTTAATGTTGCCTCATTAAAACCTTTACTAGAAAAATTCAACAGGAAAAACCTAGTTAAAGGAAAAAGAGTATAGCACACTTATGTCCTAAAAGAGTTTGCTTTTTGATTCTCCCCCTGATTTGCATATCTCAAATCGACTATTGATGAAGTCTTCACATTCCAATCCCATGCACAAGTTTCTGGAATGTTGCTTTTGGAAGCTACTTGGTAAACAGAACAACTAGATTTTCAGTTGAACACACTTGCATGACTTTGATTTCATTTTTCTTTTGAAGATCATGAGTGAAGAATTTTTTTGGTGAAATGTTCTTAGTTATGTTTCCTTTGATGAAACCTTCCTGAATTTGACCTAAGCACGCTGCATTATCTTCATATATAATACTGGGAACATTTCTAATGGAAGAAAGTTGACAAGAACTACGAACATGCTGAATTAAAAATCTCAGCCAAACACATTCACGACTTGCTTCATGCAGTACTAAAATTTTAAAGTGGTTAGAGGAAGTAGCTACTAAAGTTTATTTAGTAGAGCGCTAAGAAATAACAGTATTACCAATAAGAAACACATAACCCGTCTGTGATCGACCCTTATGAGGATCGGAGAGGTATCCAGAATCTGCATATCCTACTAACTCAAAACCATTAGAATTATTAGAATAATATAAGCCCATGTCAGTTGTTCCTTGTAGGTATCTTCGGATATGCTTGATTCTAATCCAATGCAGTTCTGTTGGTTCAGAACTATATTTGGCAAGAAAGTTGACTGAGAATTAAATATCTAGTCTAGTGCATTGTGCTAAGTATAATAATGCACCAATTGCACTTAAATAGGGTACTTCTGGACCAAATATTTCCTCATCATCGTCTTTAGGATGGTATGGATCTTTCTTTATATCTAAAGACCGAACGACCATGGGTGTTCTTATTGGATGTGATGTGTCCATACCAAATCGTTTCAAGAATTTTTCAGTATAATTAGACTGATGGATAAGAATTCCACTGGAATTTCTCTCGATCTGCAGGCCGAGACAAAATTTAGTTTTCTCAATGTCTTTCATCTCAAATTCCTTCTTCAAATACTTAGCAGTTTTCCCAAGATCTTCTGGAGTCCCAATTAAATTAATATCATCCATATAAACTTCTACTATCAAAAATCCAATTTGGGATTTCCTTATAAAGACGCATGGGCAAATTGGATTGTTTTCATACCCTTCCATAGATAAGTATTCACTAAGATGATTATACCACATCATTTTGGATTTCTTTAAGCTATATAATGATCGTCTTAGTAGAATTGAGTACGTACTTCTTGGCTTTGCTTCTGGCAAAGCAAATCCTTCAGGAATTTTCATATAAATTTTTATGTCTAAGTCCCCGTATAAATAAGTCGTCACAACATCCATGAGTCTCATATCAAGGTTTTCGGTGACCGCTAAGTTAATCAGATATCTGAAAGTTATACCATCCATAAAGGGGGGGTATGTTTTATCATAATCAACCCCGGGTTTCTGCAGGAAATCTTGTGCCACAAGTCGTGCCTTATATCGAGTGATTTTATTTTTCTCATTGCGCTTTCTTACAAACACCCATTTGTAACCTATTGGGTTAACATCTTTTGGGGTTTACAATATAGGTCCAAATACACCACGTTTATTTAGAGACTCAAGTTATGCTTTAATGGTAATTTCCCATTTTGGCCAGTCTTCTCTTTGTCGACATTCATTTATAGTACGTGGTTCATCATCATCATCAATGCCCTTTGATATTTGTGTAGCTACTGCATATAAAAATATGTCATCGATGACTCTTTCAGTACGATCCCACATTTCTCTTGAACATGTATAAAATATAGAGATCTCATTATTGTTCTTAGGTACCTTTGCCTCATCAAGGGCTTTTACAATCACTTCAGGGACTTGTGACTTTTCAAAGACAATAACCTCTTCAGGGGTTGTAGAGAAAGTGGATATTTTATTCATAACCTCTTCGGGAGGGTTATTAGGGCATGATTTTCATTTTATTTTCGCTTTCGGGGAGTTAAATCTTTCGAACCTATAGGTCTGCCATGCTCTTGGGGTGCAACAGAATCATTTGCTACTGAAATCAAATTTTATCCCATTGGAACATCAATTATAGCTGGTACATTACCTGCGGGTACATGAGATTTGGTTAATTTCAAGCATCATTGAATGCATCGAGTAATTGATTTGCAATTCCCTAAAGATGTATTATCCTTCTTACTTCATGCTCACATTGTGAGGTACGGGAGTCTATATGAGATAATGTGGAAGTATTCCACGTTAATTCTCGTCGTTCTTCTAGAACGGACCGTACTTCAGGTACATTCTTACCTCCCCCTAACAGCGGGCAGATTATTTTATTAAAATGATAATATGAAAATCTAGCGGTAATGGTTGAATATAACGAATAATGGATGGTGAATCATAACGCACATATATACCCAAATGACGTTAGGGACCCATTTTAGTATGTTGTGGTGGTGAGATAGGAACGTACATAGCACAATCAAATTTATGCGAGTGGGATATGTTGGGTTGACATCCAGTCACAAGTTGTGAAGTGGAAAAATAATGGTAAGCAGTTGGTTGAAGTAGAATTTACTTGGCAGCGTGTAGGATGGTATGACCCCAAGCTGAGACTGGGAGTTTTGATTGTATAAACAAAGGTCTGGCTATCAGTTGTAAACGTTTAATGAATGACTTAGCTAAACCTTTTTGGGTATGAACATGGGGAACAAGGTGCTCAACATTAATGCCTATGGACAAACAATAATCATAAAAAACTTGAGAAGTAAATTCGCCCTCATTATCTAAGCGAATGGATTTGATGTGATGATCAGGAAAATGTGCTCAGAGCTTAATCATTTGAGCAAGTAGTTTTGCAAAAGCCAAATTGCGAGTGGAGAGTAAGCAAATATGTGACCATCGAGTGGAAGCATCAATTAAAACCATAAAATATTTAAAAGGTCAACTAAAAGGGTGAACAGGGCCACAAATATCCCCTTGAATGAGTTGTAAAAATGATGGTGATTCATAGGCTATTTTGAGAAAAGATGGTTTAGTAATTAATTTTCCTTGCATACACGGGGTGCAAAAATGGTCACTTGGTAGTGTGATTGTTGATTTTCCATAGAATGTTCATTCGCATTATTGATGATTTTGCGAAACTTGTTGGAACCAGGGTGACCCAAACGATCATGCCATACTATCAACGCATTTGGATCATTAATATTTTGACCCATGAAAGAGTGTGATTCGACAAAACTAAGTGTTGTGTGGTATAACCCCATGGATAATGCAGGGAGTTTTTCTAGAGTGAGCTTCTGGCTTCCAACACTAGAAGTAATCCAAAGGAATTCATTATTATTTTCATACCTTGTTTCCATATGTTACCCATTCATTCTGATGTCTTTAAAACTCAGTAAATTTCTTCTAGAAGTGCTTGAGTATATGGCATTTTGTATCAATAAGTGTGTACCATTAGGTTGCACCACGTGGGCTCTTCTAGAGCCATCAATAATTTTAGCAGGACCGACTATTGTGGAAATAATTATCGTATCATACACCAAGTCAGAGAAAAAAATTTGATTTGTCAAAATAGTATGAGTTGTTCCACTGTCAACTAGAAAACTGTCATCGCTTGCATGCAATTTAGGATCCATACCTTTTATACGAGTAACACAATTAAAGGTTACAAACCATATAAGCATTTAAAATAAATGTAAAACCATGAAATTTATTATAATCATCATTGAAAGGTAAAAGGAAAACAAAATAATGTCCAAAGAAAAATAAACATTATTGTAGCCATATGAAGAAAACATAAATTATTTAGTTGTTCGGTGGTTTGCCAAGCATAGCATCAAAGGTCTCATTAACAACGGGATTTCCATCTTCATCTTCAAAAAAATCATTAACATCGAGCTAGGTATTATCAATGTTCCAGCGGTCTTCAGGACCTTAATTCGTATCAAATATTGCATATTTTCTCCCTATATCTTTACGCATTCTAGCACTTTTATGGTCCTTAATGCCTATATTTATGCTCATTAACCAGATAACCTTGGAAGTGAGTATGAAAATGATGTAATATCTATTTGTAATGAAATGATTTCTTCTTTGCCCCCCAAAGAAGAACATTTAATTCAAAATGATCTTATTTCCTTCGAAACTCAATCTTCAAGCGATGATGATTCATATCGTGAGTTTGAATTTCTTTCCTCCCCATTTTAATTTTATGTTATCATACCGTCATAAGTACTCGATGAATCAGTTTCAAACTTTAATGTGATAAACCTTTTCGCCGATGAGGAGTACTTGCTTGAGTCTCCTTCCATGATCGCAGCTTTGCCTTCGTGTGCGCCACCTCCCATTCTAATTTAAAAATCCTTGGGATGATATTCTTTTTTTCCTGGTCCCAACATGTGTTTGTCACCCGTTCAATCGAAATCCCCCATCGTCCCTCCAAAACTTTTAATTGATGATGGTTCCTTTCTTCCGCCACACACATGCCTCCCATTGCTCAAACTTGTAAGGACACAAATTTCCAATTGAGTCCTTTGTAGTTTTGGCTCAATTCCGAACAAAAAACATTTGAGCCATAGGATAGAGTTATTGACCATCCTTCAAGCCTTCGACATACTAATGCTGAAGACGTAGAGGCCAAATGTATAAAAGCTTCATCAAATTCCAGTTTAGTGTGCCTCGTTTCTACGTCATCAACATGATTCCATTGCTCCTAAGGTATGAATGCATTTTAATATATATATATATATATATATATATATATATATATATATATATATATAGGAGCTTGGAACAATTTGTATTGAGTGTATTTTGTTTTTAAAACTGCTGTTTATTTTCAGAAAGATTTAATTAAAACTTCAAAATAAAGTATATAAAGTTTTTGGGCTAAAATCAAATTTTTATACTTTTTGGAAGTTCGTTCGAAATTGTCGTTCGGACGAGAATGTCGTTCGAACGAGTTTGCCAATGGCCACTGGAATATCGTTCGAATTCTCATTCGAATGGAAATGTTGTTCGAATGATAATTCCAATGAAATATCTATCGAGTTCAACTTTTATACACTGGAACTTCGTTAGATGGCTCATTTGAACGAGACTTCGTTCGAACAAAAATCTCGTTCGAATAAGATTTGGCGGGAACAGTTATTTGGGCAATTTTTGACAGTTTTCCCAGTTCTTTTCCCACTAACTTTTTACCTGAATAACTAAGTGCGAGAACCAAGTTTTTTAACTTAACTTTTCATACTATTCCAACTCCTTGAGAGAGTTTTTGAGTGTTCATCTTTAAAAAGAAAAGTTCATTGTTTAAGTGTATATTTTTCAAAGAAAAATTCATAAAACACTTATGTTTTTCACCCATTGTTTGTTTATCCAAGTTCCTTTATATATACATACGTTTCTTGGAGTTTTGGCACCGATTTACTCTACCTATTAAAGAGTTCATTTGTGTTTTCTTCTAAATCCCTCAAAGAAGAAGACTTTTCTTTTCCTGCGGCATTCTTACATGGTGAAAGGCACCATGTGTGGTTGACGGTGTACCTATGTCTCATTGGTGATTCCAAGATTCCAGTGGAGCTATGGGGTTGTCGACTAGGCGGAGGTGTTTACAAGAAGACGCGTCAAGGCTTGAAAGGGGTCGAGTCGAGGAAGTAAGTCATCCATCTTGTAATTGTAAAACCATACTTAGTGGACTTAAGGCTAGGTCCCTCCGAGGTTTTTTTCCCGTTGTGGGTTTTTCCTCGTACATCGTGGCATGGTGATTTATTGTTCATTTCATCCTTTGCAAAACTCACATTGAACGCATGCTTAGGTAAAAAGATAAAATTCATTTAAAATCACTACTTGTTGATTTTGGTGCTAAATTAAATTTGGGTAATGTTTATTTTAATCTAATTCAAGTCATTTAGTTTAATTTGATAAAATTTGGTTTGGCCTAATTTGGTAATATTGAAAATATGACTTAGGCAAATTTCTAGGACTTGGGTTAAATTAATTGTGTTTAAGTGAAATTAAAATTATTTGTGTGTTTAATCTAATTTCACTTTGTTTATTTTTAATTTGAAAAGAAATTAAAATTTCTTGTTTTATTGAAACATCTTTTGCTTTCGCATCTCATAAAAGGAAATTACTCTTTTCGAAGTAAAAAGATTTCAATAATTGGGGGGCCTTTCGACGTTTTAAAACGGAATTCATATTTTTTGGGAGGCATGCAGGAAAGTGAGGGTACACCAGTTATCCTGCAAAGTCAAATCGTTTTCATGGCGGACCCTCAACTATTTAGACTTCTAGTGTACAGTTAGTGTGAAGCCTAAATAGTAGGTTTTATATAGTTAGTTTTTTGTTCTTTCTTTATTTTCATCTTTTCTTTCCCTTTTAATTTAGTCTCTCCTAATTAGTTAACTTTTTATTATTTGTTTTTGCTATGCTCAGTACTAACTTGTTTTGTAGATTCTTTGGACTTGTTCTTATGGGGATCGCTCCAATTTTTGGTGATATCGCTATTTTCCTCTCTTTAACATGGTTCTTAACTCACATTGAGGACAATGTCAGGTTTTAAGTTAAGGGGTGTGGGATTTTCTATCCATTTGTTTATTTAGTCCATTGTTTTGCTCACATGTTAGTTACTAAGTATGCTTTCTTAGAAAAATTAAAAATTTTAAAAAGATTTTCTTTGTTTTTTCTCCTTTGTTGGGCATTTTTCCTTTGTTTCCGATGATAAATTTCAATAATTTCTCGATCCAATAGACAACTCAATGATGCATGTTCTCGATTTTGAAAGTTATTAGACTTTAGTCCTCAACCATTCGTATTATGAATAACTTCATGAATTAAACTTTAATCTCATGAGCACATGCACTTTTCTTTCTTTATTGATTTGGTTTAAGATTTTTATAACTCGGTAATCTTTTGTTGCAATGTATATACTTACACCAAGTAAGCTTTGTACCTTTCGTTGTTTGTGAGTGTATATACTATTCTTTCCTCTTTGAAAATGTTACAGTCATTGGTAATCTCTCTATTCTTTCATTTGATCGTTCATTAATTGAGTTCATTCTTGAAATGTATTACTTGATTTTCAAAGTTTGTTTTGACTCGAGAATTGCATAAACTTTTTGAAATGATCATAGGCCATATTTGTATATCACCCATATGACCTTGACCTCACTTTTTATATGATCCCTAATCAACCCATTTGAGCCTAAATACTAACCTTTTATTTCATTGTCCAAAATCCCATAGCCAACTCCAATTTGGAGTTTTAAACCATATATACACCTTCCATACCTTTGTTTGGAATGTTACATGGGATTGAATGTTGTCGTTATGTTGTGGTTGCAATTTAGGCATGTGAGAGTGAGAAAGGAAAAAGAAAGAAGTGAAAAAGAGACAAAAAGAGAAAGCAAGAAGCAAAAGTAAACAAAAAAAACATGAGAAAAAAAAAGAAAAGAAAGAGAAAGTTATAAATGTTGTGTATATAGTTCAATAAGCATTGATTACTCTCCCTATTTGTATATATAATGCCTTTTTTGGATTGTATTTTCCAATTTTTGTTATTGCCCACATTTTTCCATTATTCCAAGTTTTCATGCCGAACACTTTGAATCCGTACATACATTCCTTTCATTTTGTACCCTAGACAAACCTATATTACAACCCTATTCAAATCCTATGTGATCTTAAGTAGATGTAATTCAAAGGTTTAAATAGTTTTGATAATCTGTGAAAATATATTTTGCCTCCTTTAATGAGAGGTATCTTTCATTGAGATTATAATTTTTCATTTTATATATAGCGTTCTTCATTTGTAACATGTGTGCGGCCTAGTTTCCATTTACATTTACTCTTTATGCCCACATATTCCGTGCGTTACCTCCCTATTCTGAGTGAATTCACTTGATGAGTGTAATGCCCGTGAGGATTGAGTATATTCTTGCTTTATTTAGTATCCGATTTATTTAAGTTTTTGCGAAATCACACTTTGCATGTGCTCGCTCCCCTCCCACTCTTTAAGGTTTCAATTATATGAGGTGAATTCTATAATGTTAATGATTTTGGACTTTTGTTTGAATTCGTTCATTTTTTTAATAATGCGTATGAAATTTTGTTCGCTATTGTTGGGCCTATCGCATGTTGGGTTGGGCATATTTTGAGGAAACCATATGATGTTTGTGGGTATCATCCCTGAAAACCCTCACGAGATGACACTCGTCCACTAGGGTAACCTAGGGGTTTAACGGCTTATTGCATATGCTAAATGCAACCGTTCCATATGAAAGTGGCATTTATATTTTGATGCATATATACGTCTTGTACTACCTTCTGTGGACTGGTTTTGTTCGTTTCATCACTAGGGACTAGCAATGTCTAAGTTAGGGGGTGTGATTTCGTATCAAATATTGCATATTTTCGCCCTATATCTTTATGCATTCTAGCAGTTTTATGGTCCTTAATGCCTATATTTATGCTCATTAACCATAAAACCATGGATTTTGATATATACATGCTTTGCAGGGGTTAATTGTGCTTTTGTAGGTATTGGAATGCTAAAAGTGAGGTTCGGTTGCATTTCGGAGAAGTTCCATCGTCGAAAGCTACTTCAAGGGAAATATTATATTTTCAAACTCACTATTTTGTATGGAATGAAGTTACCAACATGTATATCATCAAATTATCTTTCCGTGGCCACTGATTGTGCATCATTCTGACTCCGAATGAGGATGTTATGGCCATTTTCGGAAGGTTTCGGTATTTTCTTCTACTTCAAGGGCATTTTGGTAATCTCATACTTCCTAATTTAGAGGTTTTCAAAATAGAATCCTATATATAATTTAATTAGCTTCGAATCGGTTCTGACCACGCATCATTTCTATTCTGTATGAGGGAGTTATGGCCAAATCCGTGCAATGCATCAAAATTGGTTTGGAGAGAAAAAGGGGGCTGTCAAAACTGCGGTCCACCGGTCCCAAACATGAGGTCGACCAGGCCCATCAGATATGGACGAAAAATGACTTATTTGGGTTTTTTTGACTTGGTTTTATTGGGGGTTTATTTTGGGGTATTAATAGAATGTTGTTGGCTTTTATTTGGAAGATATTTTCATTTTTAGGTTAGTTTTTGGGGATTCTTTATGGAGCTTACCTCTCCTCTCTTCTCTTTGGGTTTACACCCATTTGTGTATGTAAGTATCACTATTTATGGTCTTCTCCATTAATGTAATTTCCATTTTTGTTCTCAAACTTTATTACCTAGATTTATTTTCTTTCCTTACTTCCTTGCATTTAATTTATGTCTTTCATTATGTTGTGTAGCTAATTTAGCCTAGGTTGTGATGGATTGAACTCACCTAGGGTTGATTTGCTTTGGTGAGGGAGTTTTATGATTTTATTTCGAGTGGGGTGTTATAGTTATTACGCCTAGGAGATTTAATGGGGTATATCATGTATGCTTTGTATATACGACCTTGCGTGCATAATTTTTGGTATTTGTTGACGCCAAAATCTTATTAGACTTTTATGAAAATTTAGGGGTGTGACAACTCTGGGTTTAATTAACTGTCGAAATGAGACTCGATCTTAATAACTCATCGACCCATGTAACCATTTTATACTAATTAACTCGGGTGAGGGATATTCGACGCAACCTATAATTTTTATTCGCTTTGTTAATTTTAGTTTAAATACATTCGCCTAGTATAATTTTTTCCTTTATTTATCTTTTATTTTGTTAGCAACTATCTTTTTAACTTTTATTTTAGAAGTATTAAACCAATTAAATTCTAACAACTTGTGTTTGTGGATTCGATACCCAAACTGGCCGTTGTACTCCCTTAAAAGAGTGTAGTCATAGTTTAGGTTTTTGTATATAGTTGGTGAGCCGAATATAACAAACGAAAGGCGTCGATGACGCAACACCGCGATGAAACCCTATCTATCAGACCTTCTATCTTCCAACGGTCTTCTGGACCTTCCATCATATTTGTCTCCACTCCCCTTTTGGAAGCATGATATTTTTCCATAAATTTCTTGGAGGCACGACAATTACAGGTCCAATGACCACTGCCACCACATCTATAACAAGTGTGTCAAGGTTGTACCATGTTTAAATTCTGATTTGCATTTTAATTTGTGCCATTTCACTTCTGGCGGTTCTTGAAATTTGTATTTTGTCAAGGCCTTTGGCTACGGTAGCCACCTCTTCTAGGGTTGCCACGACATTGTCGTATATTACCTCGGCCTCTTTCAAAATTTTGAGCTAAATGAGAATTCACTTCAGGGAGTGATACAGATCTAGTGGGTCGTGAGGAATGATTCTTCATCAGCAAATCATTATTTTGTTCAGTTACTAGGAGACATGATTTCAAAACTGAATATCAATTAAAATTCTGTTATCAATATTACTGCTACAGGAGCATATTCGAGGTATGAAAAGTAGAGAAAGTTTTCTCTAACATATCTGCATCATGTATCTTTTCACCGCAGAGTTTTAGTTGCGTGGTGATTTTAAACATAGTGGAATTGTACTCTAACACTGTCTTGAAATCCTGAAATCTCAAATTTATCCATTTATGGCTTGCACATGGAAGTATGACTGATTTTTATGTCCATATCTCTCCTTCGGGGAGTTCCATAGTTCTAACGGATCTTTCACAGTAAGATATTCACTTTCAAATCACTGTATATGTGATGCTTAAGAAATAAGAGGGCTTTAGCCCTGTCTTGTCGGGACATAATGTTATCACTAGCAATGGCATCATTGACATTTCGAGCCTATAGATGAAGCTATGCATCTTGAGACCAGTTGAGGTAATAGTTTCCATTTATATCAAGTGCCTCAAATTCAAGTCTAGAGATGTTTGACATTTTTGAAACTGATCATGTAAGAAAATAATGAAAAGAACAATTTAAATTATATACCCATATATACCCTCGGCCATGCCGAGGGCGCCCTGCGCCTCACGAGGCCCAGAAGACCCCTCAGGGGCCGACCCTTCATCAGGCTCCAGATGACCCCTTAGGGGGCCGACACTTCATCAGACTACAAACGACCCCTCAAGGGGCCGACACCTGCATCAGGCTCCGGACGACCCCTCAAGGGGCCGACCCTTCATCAGACTCCGGACGACCCCTCAAGGGGACGACCCTTCATCAGGCTCCGGACGGCCCCTCAAAGGGCCGACCCTTCATCAGGCTCCGGACGACCCCTCAAGGGGCCGACCCTTCATCAAGCTCCCGGACGACCCCTCAGGGGGCCGACCCTTCATCAGGCCCCGGACGACCCCCCAGGGTACGACAGTACGAGGCCAAAATTAGGCCATACTCATTACCAGAAGGAACTTTTCCCTCGGCCTCATATTCAAGGGCTGGGGGTGACATCATCACAGCGCGTGGTTTGGGAGACGCGTGGAACAGTGCGAGTGAGGCTCACATGGCACATGGGAGACCGTTATAACAAAATCACACCCTCACATGAGGGAATATTATGTCATCATTTGGCATCTACAGGTGTCACCAGGGGATTGGCTAGATCATCATTCACATGCACCATGCATACTTGGGGGGTACACTACACCCCCCAAGACCTATATATACTTGTCACCTACAACCCTACAGGGATGGATAATTGTAACCCTAGCAAAAAATCTGCTTACACACATAGTAGAGAGAGAAAGTGAGCTTATGTGCATTGTATCCAAGGCCATTAGTGCCCATACTTAGTGGATCACACACTCACAGTGGATGTAGGCCAAATTGGCTGAACCACTATACATCATTGTCTTATTCCTCTTATACTCATCTCCTTCTACACACTTATACACTTACATCTCTATGACTGCCATGGCTGCCATTGTTTGAGCTCATCATCATCACTTATCCGGTGGTGCTAAATCTCAGCATCATCACCCTTCATCAGACTCCGAACGACCCCTCAAGGGGCCGACCCTTCATCAGGCTCCAGATGACCCCTCAAGGGGCCGACCCTTAATCAAGCTCCTAGACGACCCCTCAGGGGGCCGACCCTTCATCAGGCCCCGGACGACCCCCCCAGGGTACGACAGTACGATGCCAAAATTAGGCCAGACTCATTATCGGAAGGAACGTTTCCCGCGGCCTCATATTCAAGGGCCGAGGGTGACATCATCACAACGCGTGGTTTGGGAGACGCGTGGAACAGTGAGCGTGAGGCTCACATGGCACATGGGAGACCGTTATAAGAAAATCACACCCTCACGTGAGGGAATATTATGTCATCATTTGGCATCTACAGGTGTCACCAGGGGATTGGCTAGATCATCATTCACATGCACCATGCATACTTGGGGGGTACACTACACCCCCCAAGACCTATATATACTTGTCACTTACAACCCTACAGGGATGGATAATGGTAACCTTAGCAAAAACTCTGTTTACACACACAGTAGAGAGAGAAAGTGAGATTATGTGCATTGTATCCAAGGCCATTAGTGCCCATACTTAGTGGATCACACACTCAGAGTGGATGTAGGCCAAATTGGCTGAGCCACTATACATCATTGTCCTATTCCTCTTATACTCATCTCCTTCTACACACTTATACACTTACATCTCTATGACTTCCATGGATGCCATTATTTAAGCTCATCATCATCATCACTTATCTGGTGGTGCTAAATCTCAGCATCATCAGTTTGGCGCCGTCTGTGGGAATGAGAAGACATCTCTTCCTTTGTACAGCTTGACCTCACTGGGCACTCTGGTGGTGAGCCAACTCTCCCCCTAAGAGGAGATGTTTCACCATTGAAAGAGACCCACTAAGGTTCTCAATCTCACCGGTCGTTTCTTCAGATCAACTTCTCATAGCTCAAACACATGGCACCTGAAATGCCACCACCACCACTTTCCCCGCCAGATGATGGGGGAGGACCCAGTTCCAGTCAGCCACCACCTCAGTCTGAGATGGCTGATGTGGCGGCGGCCTTAAAGTCTCTGACAGCAAGCCAACGGATGATGCAGGAACAGTTCACAGCTCTAAGACAGAACATACTAAGACCAACAGGGGTTTCACCCGAGATGATTACCCCGGCGGTAGCAGCTCTGGGACAGCATGAAGCCAGGGGACCACCCTAGGCACCACGCAAAGACCTGCCGCCTCCTCAGCAGCGTAGGGATGTTTCTGACCCCGGAGTCTACGCCTGGGGAGGCAAGGGAACCCTTGCCCTGAGGGCAAGTATGACGACCTGGAGGGAGAGGAGGCCCCTATAGAATGCTGGGAACCATATGAGGTTTCCAATAATACTGTACGACCTCTCATGGACAGTGGAGGAAAGTGTGGGAGACCAAATCCTGATGATCCGCCCGAGGGGCTCTGCTTTTGATCGCTTGAGCAGGGGGTCAGCCTTCGAGAGGCTAGGCCCAATAAATGACCTGCGGGAAAAATTGTCCAGGTCAAGGAGTGCTGTGAGGTCCAGGAGGGAGGCAGCAGATGTCCGACCCCAAGTACGGGATGACGGCCAAAGGGAAGTAAACAACCGACGCAGGTCTGCCGCAGCGAAACCCTCCATCCACCGCGGCAGGGGATAACATCGGCCAAGCCGACCCTGCGAGGCCCTGGAATGACTCGATCCAGTGACTAGAGGATAAGATCGGTGATATAATGAAGAGCCAGGACCCTCTTCAGAAGTGATACACCATAGGCACACCCTTTGTGGCGAAAATAGTCAACTTCCCTACGCCATCAAGGTTCAAGCCACCTATGGTCACCCCAAGATACGACGGGAATAACAACCCTGTCCACCATATTGAGATGTATCAATCAGCAGCAGACAAATACTCTATCTCAAATGAGATGAGGTGTCGTGCCTTTTTTGGTACCCTGACTAGGGCTGCACATGTCTGGTACACGTCTCTTCCAAAAAATTCCATTGAAAACTTTAAGCAGTTGGCAGACCTGTTCATCCACAACTTTTGGTTTAGGGTGAGGCCACAGAAGAAGACCACCCACCTGCTCTATGTTAAGCAGGGGAAGAATGAGAGCCTGAGGGAATACATAGCCAGATTCAATAAAGAGAAGTTGGAGGTGGAAGACTATGAGGAGAGCATAGCTATGACAACCCTGATTGGAGGACTCCAAAAGGGAATGGTGTTACGGAAGCTTGCTGAAGATCCCCCTAGGACGATGGATGAATTGCTATCAACAGCAGGAAAGGTGATGAATGTCGAAGAGGCAATGGCCGCAAAATATGAAGACGAAAAAGGAGGCTCTAGTGGGGGTAAATACCCTAAGAAGAACAAAGAGGGGAAGAAGAGGTCTCCGGATGACAAGTTCGCTGGTTACACCCCTCTAACGGTCATCTGTGAACAGATTCTCAATGAGATAAAGAGTGACTGGTCCCTGAAGTGGCCTGAGAAGTTGAAGGCAGCCCCCAACAAGAGGAATAAGAACCTGTGGTGTGAATTTCACCAAGACCATGCCCACGTGACAGACAAATGTTTCGCTCTGAAAGATGAGATTGAGAAGATGCTGAAAGAAGGGAAGCTCAGAAAGTACGTCGACAAAGGTGCCTTTAAGAGGGGCCGAGGGGACGACCCCAGAAAGAAGCAAGGCGATACATGTAGAGAAGGTCCTCAAAAAAGAGGGGACGACCCTTTTGACGATAAGGATGACCCTGACCTCCTGCCGAGAGACGACCAAGGTCCTGTCAAGAGGCTTAATATGATCTCGCTCGGAGTGGGAATGATCTTTGGGGGTCTAGCAGGAGGAGGGTCTGAGGTCGCTGATAGGAAGGCCCGTGTGGCTGAGGCCAAGGAAGTGACGAAGACGGTACACTCAACCTCTCTGGAGATCAAGTCAGAAAAGAGGAAGAAGGTTGATATGAACACCTTGATAGTGGGATTCTCGAGAATGGATTTTAAAGGCCTCCTAGCCCCACACGACGACCCACTCGTCATCACAACTAGGGTGCACGGGTGTGAGGTGCCGAGGATATTGGTCGACGGGGAAGTTCTGCAGATGTAATGTTTTGGCCATTCTTCAAAGCCTTAGGTCTCAGCCGTGCTAGACTCGTCCCATACCATCATCCATTGATTGGGTTCAGCGGGGAAAAGGTTCATCCCCTTGGAGTGTATGAGGCCGATGTCAGGATGGGGGACGAGTGGCCGAGATGCCTTACCAAGAAGGTCAGTTTCTTTGTGATGGATGAGTATGTGTTTTCGTCCTACAACATCATACTGGGGCGTGTGGCCCTCAAGGGGTTTGAAGCTGTGTCGTCTACGGTCCATCAGATGATTAAATTTCCTACCCCTTACGGGGTGGGGGAAGTTCAGGGAGACCAGACGACAGCGCGAGAATGTTATTAAAACTCCGCTGAAGAAAGAGAGGCACACAAGAGGGCTACAACCACTTACAATATTGATACCCTAGACCCCAGGGATGAGACGAGGCTAAAGAAAGGAGAGGTCGCGGAAGAGGTAGAATCCATCATCCTCGATGAGGATGACCCGGAAAAAACCGTCCAAATAGGCAAGTCTCTGAAGCCCAATATCAAGGAAGACCTCATTAAACTGTTAAGGAGAAGACAAAGCGTCTTCGCGTGGAGTCATGTAGATATGCCAGGGATTGACCCTGAAGTCATGTGCCACAAGCTCAATGTGGTAGAAGGAGTGAAGCCGGTAAAACAGAAGAGGAGAATTTACTCTAGAGAAAAGTATGAGGTCATTAGGGATGAGGTTAAAAAATTAGAAGACGCTGAGTTTATCAGAGAGGTCATCTACCCTGAATGGCTGTCCAACGCAGTCATTGTCCCAAAGGCCAACGGGAAGTGGAGAATGTGTGTGGACTTCACCGACCTCAACAAGCAATGTCCCAAAGATAGCTTCCCTGTTCCTCGCATTGACCAGATGGTAGACGCTACTGCAGGCCATGAGCTCATGAGCTTCATGGATGCCCTATTCAGGGTATAACCAGATCTTCATGAACCCTGAAGACTCGAAGAAGACAGCCTTCATTACTAACAAGGGGACATACTGTTATAGGGTCATGCCCTTTGGCCTATAAAATGCTGGGGCAACGTACCAGCGCCTCGTAAATAAAATGTTCGAAGACCAAATTGAGAAGTCTATGGAGGTCTATGTAGATGACATGCTGACTAAGAGTTTGAAGGCAGAGGATCATGTGGCAGACCTGGAGAGGACCTTTAATACGATGGACAAATACCAGATGAAGCTTAACCCGGCCAAGTGTGTCTTCGGAGTCAGAGCAGGGAAGTTCTTGGGGTTCATTGTCAACCAAAGAGGCATCGAGGCCAATCCTGAAAAGATAAAGGCCCTTGTTAAGATGAAGACCCCCCAAGTCCATTAAAGACGTTCAGAGACTCACATGGAGAGTTTCTGCCTTGAACATGTTCGTGTCTAGGGCCACAGACAGGTGTCTACCATTCTTCAAAATTCTCAGGAAAGCCTTCGAATGGAGTGAAGAGTGTGATGAGGCCTTCAAGGAGTTAAAATCATACTTGGGATCTTCCTTGCTGTTGTCACGGCCCGTGCAGGGTGAACGACTTTATGTGTACCTCGCCGTCTCAGAGTTAGCCATCAGTGCAGCCATTGTGAGAGACGAAGACGGAGTACAGAAGCCTGTGTATTTTAACAGCAAGGCACTCCAGGGGGTAGAGCAAAGATATCCAAGGACGGAAAAGTTGGCCTATGCCTTGATCCATGCATCGAGAAAGATGAAGCCATACTTCCAGTCCCATACAATAGTCATCCTCACTGACTCTCCCCCTAGGCAGGTTTTGCACAAGCCTGAAAAATCAGGGAGGTTAATGTCCTGGGCTATAGAACTGGGGAAGTTTGACATAGTGTATCAGCCTAGGATGGCGATTAAAGGGCAAGCATTGGCAGACTTCATGGCTGAGTTTACTTAGGAAGATGATGAGGTCGAGGGTGAGAGCCTCGGGACAATAGATACCCAACAGGGTGAGCTCACCGACACGCCTACAGATAAGGCTGAGACGAGCACCGCTTGAAGGGAAGTGGTTGAAAATGAAGAGGGAAGATATCTCTTTAGATTTGGGTCACTCACCGAGGGAGGTTTCTCAGAAGTCTCTTCGTCGACGGGTCCTCTTGCGAAAGCGGGAGCGGAGCTGGGTTAATAGTATCAGCACCCGACGGTATAGACATTGAGTACGCCCTGAGGTTCAACTTTAAGGCCTCCAACAACGAGGCCAAGTATGAGGCCTTGATAGCAGGCCTCTCCTTGGACAGATCACTTAGTATCGACCAGATTTTGGTTCAAAGTGATTCTAGGCTAGTAGTGAATCAGATACTAGGAGCCTACGAGGCCAAGGACGAGAGGATGGATAGGTATCTTGAGAAGGTGAGGTCATTACTGAAAGGCTTCAGAGAAGTGAAATTAAAGAGGATACCTAGGCTCGATAATGGCCGTGCTGATGCCCTTGCGAGGTTGGCCTCGGCAACTAGGACAGACATCAGGAGGACGGTCCCAGTAGAAATTTTATCTTGGCCAACTATTGAAGACGCTGAGGGAACACTTAGCAATTGCCTAAATTTTTCTCAGGAAGCTTCGTGGATGGACCCTCTGATCAGGTACATTAAAGAGGGAGAGATGCCAGAAGAAAGGCAAGAAAGGAAGAAGTTGAGATACAGGGCTGCAAAGTTCACTGTCATTGGGGACACCTTGTACAAAAAGGGATTTTTACTCCCCTTACTTAGGTGTGTGCATCCATCTGAGGTCTCATCCCTTTTGTAAGATGTGCACGAAAGATCGTGCTCAAGCCACATCAGGGGCAGATCCTTAGCGAAGAGGGTGATCACCCAAGAGTACTGGTGGCCGACCTTGGGGAAAGATGTCGCGGCATATGTAAAAAAGTGTGATAAATGCCAGAGATTTCCCACCATCCCTCACCAAACCCATTAGCCTCTTACCTCCATTACATCCCCATGGCTATTTGCAGTGTGGGGGATCGACCTCGTAGGACCCTTACCAAGAGCAGTCAATAACTATCGGTTACTCATTGTAGCTATTGACTATTTCTCAAAATGGGTGGAGGCCGAACCGATGGTCACGATAACAGAGTAGAAGACCTTCCAGTTCGTCTGGAAAAATGTTATATGCAGATATGGTCTCCCCAACACCCTCATCTCGGATAACGGGACTCAGTTCAAGAATACCTATCTACAGAGGCACTGTGAAAAGGTGAGTATCAAATAATTTTTCTCCACCACAGGCCGACCTTAGGCCAATGGGTAAACATAAGTTACAAACAGGACAATTCTAGATGGAATCAAGAAGAGGCAAAAGGAAGATGGGTCGATGAGTTATATGCCGTGCTGTGGGCGTACAGGACGACGGTTAGGACCTCTACCGGAGAGACCCCATTCATGCTAGCTTATGATTCAGAAGTCGTCATCCCCACCGAGATTGGATTTCCTACTCATAGGGTCCAAATGTATGACCCCCAGAGAAATATAGAAAAGAGGATACTCGACTTAGACCTGATTGAGAAAAGGAGGGAGGACGTTGAGATAAGGCAGGCCGCCTATCAACAGAGGACCGCAAGGTTTTACAATCAGAGGGTGAAACAGAGGCCAATCGCAGTGGGAGGCTTGGTCCTCAAAAAGACTTCGCAAAAGCCCAAAAAGCTCCACCCTAGTTGGCATGGCCTGTATAGGGTCATCGATGAAGTCTTCCCTGGGACCTATAGACTAGAAAACCTAGAGGGGGAACCCTTTTCCAACCCCTGGAATGCAGATAATTTGAAAAAATACTATCAGTAGTGTTGTAAGGTCTTGATAGACCATAATTGTAATAGGAGTTGATCCAACAGAGCACTTGGAAAATTAATGAGAAATATCAGTGTTTCCCCTCATCCTGTGTTTATCAGTTCTAGTATGCATGAAAACATCTTCAGAAAATGGCCCTCGACTATAATGAGGGTCAATGGAGGGGACGACCCCACCATTGCCCTCAAGAAAGACGAGGGAATTCTTGGAGGGATTACTTGATTAAAAACCCTTAGTTTGGTTATTGTAACCCTCGACTGTAATGAGGGTCAATGGAGGGGACGACCCCACCATTGCCATCAAGAAAGACGAGGGAACACTTGATTTAAAGCCATTAATTTGGTGATTAGTACCCTCGGCTATAATGAAGTCGCATAGAGGGGACGACCCCACCATGGTCCTCAAGACAGACGAGGGAAAACTTTATTTAAATCCATTAATTTGGTGATTATAACCCTCGGCTATAATGAGGGTCAATGGAGGGGACGACCTCACCATTGCCCTCAAGAAGGACGAGGGATTAATTGATTAAAAACCATTAGTTTGGTTATTGTAATCCTCATCTGTAATGAGGGTCAATGGAGGGGACGACCCCACCATTGCCATCAAGAAAGACGAGGGAACACTTGATTTAAAGCCGTTAATTTGGTAATTATAACCCTCGGCTATAATGAGGTCGCATGGAGGGGACGACCCCACCATGGTCCTCAAGACAGACGAGGGAAAACTTTATTTAAAGCCATTAATTTGGTGATTATAACCGTCGGCTATAATGAGGTCGCATGGAGGGGACGACCCCACCATGGTCCTCAAGACAGACGAGGGAAAACGTTATTTAAAGCCATTAATTTGGTGATTATAACCCTCGGCTATAATGAGGTCGCATGGAGGGGATGACCCCACCATGGTCCTCAAGACAGACGAGGGAAAACTTTATTTAAAGCCATTAATTTGGTGATCATAACCCTCGGCTATAATGAGGTCTCATGGAGGGGACGACCCCACCATGGTCCTCAAGACAGACGAGGGAGGGGTTAGTGATATTGTTAAAAAAAAATACACAATGCAAATCACATAAGAGGCAAGTAGGGAAGGCAACAAGAGACATTATATTACAAAATGTTGTTCGTTTTACAAAAATAAAATACAAAAATGGATTACACAAAGAGGGTATTGGCTACAGACAGCCACCCTATTGAGCAAAATCAGAGGGTAAGGCCTCGACATCAATAGGAGATTCTTCTATGACCATAGCAGGCAAACCCTCAGACAAGCCCATACCTTCGACATGCTGAGACTCCACTTGAGCTAAGGCTTCAGCAATGGGGGGATCATCCAGCTGAACTGCTCCAAGAGAAGGTCGAAGAGACGACACTGCATCAGCGAACTTTAAGAAGACCCATCAACAGGCCGTTTTAATCCCCCTCTCCAAGTATTCAAGGCCGAAGCCTTGAAACTCGTCTGAGAGTTTGTAGGCCTCCACAGCATCGGCCTCGGCTTTCTTGGCCGCTGCTTCTAGATCGGCCTTGTGCTGAACCTCTAAGTTGAGTAAAGCCTCATCCTTCTCCTTTAATAGCAAGTCTTTGGCCTGCTGGTCGGCATCGTGCTGTCTCGTTAGCTCATCTAAGACCCTGGCATTCTCGGTCCTAGCACTCTCCAGTTCAGCCCTCGTAGTCTCGAGCTCTGTCTACAGGTCGGCTTCATGCTGAATGGCCCTCTCGGCCTCATAAACTTTTGTTGATTCTCAGCCATCCACTTAGTGGCCGAGGTGAAGGCACAGATGGACTGCACAGAAAAAGACACTTGTTAAGAGGCTGAGGAAACAGTTGGTGAAAAATTAAATTACATCAGATGAGGTAAAGATAAGTACCTGAGCCAGTGCGTGTAGACCATAGTCATACACCTTGGCCGGAGGAATCTTTGATAGAAATTCGTAATCAGTAGCCGAGGGGGCAGAAAACATGGAAGCTTTGGCTGCCCTTAGGTTTGTGATCAAGGAGGATGGCTCGTCCTTCAGTGATGTCAAGTTTTGGGACCAAAAGGATCCCATGATAGAAGAGGAACCAGCCCCCTTAGATGACTCCACCCTCGCCCTCGTCCTAGAATCCGGCCGAGGGTCAGCAGTGACTTCAGGCTCCTTTCTTTTGCGACCATCGGCTGTCGGTTCAACAAGTGTCGGCCCCACTGCCTTTGTCTTCCTCGGAGCTTGCTGAGGCTCCTTGCCCTTCTTCTTGCCTAAACCAGACAATAAGCTCGGAGTAGTCATCTCCTAAAGTTGATCTGATATACCTGCAGGACGACCTGAAAGGAGGACGATACGTTAGAAAGATGGAGAGACAAAGATGAAACACTTGAAAAAAGTAAAGAATGAGCGAAAATTAATGTAACTCACATATCTCCGTCAGGGGGCCGACCCTCAGACCAGCTTCTTTGAGGAACTTGGGGGTCATCAGATCTTCAAATTTTGCAATATCACCCCCTCTCCCTCGTTCCCTCAAATACTCAACTATATCTTTCTCATCCAGACTAAGTCCGGGATCAGACCTGGCCTTCATCGAGGGGTTTGACCATCTTCTGGGAACCCTCGGACTATCGTCCAAATGTTGAGACTCGGCAGAAAACTCCCACTCCCCAGAAATGAAGAAAAATCTCTTCTTCCAATCGTGGTTGGAGGTCTATGCCACGTGGAGAAGTTTTTTTGTCAGACCTCCTCACCCCCAGGTGGTAGTACCCAGGCTGCTTGGACAAGGAGGTCATATTGTAACAGGCCAAAAATACGTTGGCCGATGTCTCATCAGTGAAAGCATTCTTCCATAAGGAGATGTAGCCAAGGATCATCCTCCAGGAGTTGGGAGGAAGCTGAGAGGGGGCAACGCCGAGGGCTGACAGGATATCTATGACAGCGGGATGCAGAGGGAATCTGACACCTACCTTGAACATCTGTTCGTATACTGCAACCTCTCCCTCTTCACCCTCGAAGACCCTCTCAGACTCAGAGGGAACCCTCATAGTTATATTTGGGGACACTCCATAGGCATGCCTCCACATCAAGATGTCACGAGCCATAACTGAGGAGACTTAGGACGAGGCATGGGAGGTGTCAACCTGGTCATCATCTGTCCCCTCACCCTCGTCCTCTGTCCCTTCTCCCTCGGCCTCATCACTTGCCAGAGACCTATGAGGAAAAGCCATCTAGAAGGCATGTGGGGATAGGATTGTCACAGGGACAGCCTCGGAAGTAACCATTCCCTCGGCCTGGGCTTAGTTCAGACTCCTTTCCTCTCTCGAAAGGCCCAGCACCAGTGAGCGACGACGCTCTCTCGTCCATCTCTCCTGAATAACTCTCGGCAGGACGATAGGATGACCCATTGACTAGCGTCTTCTCTCCTCCTCTTCCTCTATTCGTCTGATCTCTATGAAAAGATTATCTCATAAGGATGGGAACTCCTCGGCTAGATTATAAAGCCTCCTAAGCATTAAGGGGAAGACCCTACACTTAGAAGAATTTGGGTAACCTAACTTAACTACAAACAAATCTCACCATTGACCAAGGTGGACTTTTCGATCAAAACCTAAGAATTAAAGGGTTTTCTATCAAGAACAATTCAAGAACAGCTCACCGGAGGTTACACCAGAAAAGCTATGGAACATCCTAAGGAAATCTAGCCCTATGAGCTTAAAATAAGAAAGCAAACAAAAATGAATATAAGTAGGACACTAGGGTCAAGGTGTTACCTGAAGAGGAATGGCGAAGTTGCTAAGCTTGAAGATGCAAAAATGACAGAAATGGCAAGAAGGTTGGAAGCGAGAGAGAGAGAGAGAGAGAGAGCTTGGGCACGAAGAAGAAGAAGAGAAGGAATGGTTTTGAAAATTGCTTATATACCTTAGTAATGAGTGGGCCCATTACCCAAGCCAAAGCACAACCCACGAGGAGGACATCATTAGGGCACAAATCCCCAAGCAGCATGCAGCCGCCATGCCTTGAAAATTAGAACAACATTGAATAAAAATTTGACAGCTGTCACATCAGCTTGACAAGTGTCACTCACCAAACAGACCATACACTTAGTCTCAAAAGCAACATTATCCCTCAGCCATCTCAGCATCTTCTATGACTAAGGGTTGGGGGGTGATTGATATACCCGTATATACCCTCGGCCATGCCGAGGGTGCACTGCGCCTCACCAGGCCCAGACGACCCCTCAAGGGCCGACCCTTCATCAGGCTCCAGATGACCCCTTAGGGGGCCGACACTTCATCAGACTCCGAACGACCCCTCAAGGGGCCGACCCCTTCATTAGGCTCCGGATGAACCCTCAAGGGGCTGACCCTTCATCAGACTCCGGACGACCCCTCAAGGGGCCGACCCTTCATCATGCCCCGGACGACCCCCCCAGGGTACGACAGTACGAGGCCAAAATTAGGCCAGACTCATTACCGAAAGGAACTTTTCCCTCGGCCTCATATTCAAGGGCTGAGGGTAACATCATCATAGTGCATGGTTTAGGAGACGCGTGGAACAGTGCGCGTGAGGCTCACATGGCACATGGGAGACCGTTATAACAAAATCACACCCTCATGTGAGGGAATATTATGTCATCATTTGGCATCTACAGGTGTCACCAGGGGATTGGCTAGATCATCATTCACATGTACCATGCATACTTGGGGGTACACTACATCCCCAAGACATATATATACTTGTCACTTACAACCCTACAGAGATGGATAATGGTAACCCTAGCAAAAACTCTGCTTACACACACAGTAGAGAGAGAAAGTGAGCTTATGTGCATTGTATCCAAGGCCATTAGTGCCAATACTTAGTGGATCACACACTCACAGTGGATGTAGGCCAAATTAGCTGAACCACTATACATCATTGTCTTATTCCTCTTATACTCATCTCCTTCTACACACTTATACACTTACATCTCTATGACTTTCATGGCTGCCATTGTTTGAGCTCATCATCATCACTTATCCGGTGGTGCTAAATCTTAGCATCATCATTAAATATAAAAAAATATCAAATATTTGTTTATTCGGGGTAAAGTTCATAAATTTATTGATCTTCGAGTTGAATAAATATTTCTGGAATTTTAAATGACATACCCCATTATGTCAAAGCTTCAGGTTTGAGCGCACACACGCACACACACATATACATATATATATATATATATATATATATATATATATATATATATATATATTTGGAACTTCAGGTCCAAATTACAAATTATTTGGGTACATATAATGTCCCATATAAATAATCAAAACTTAAAAGTGATAATTTGGGGTATTCATTGGAACTTAAGGTCCAAAATTTAAATCACAATTCAGAGCTTGCGGTCTGGAATTTAAATGTAAAGTAGCAACTTCGGGTCCTAATTTGTTTTTAGGGAATTGTTGGGAACTTCAGGCCCCAAAAATTTAATGAATGTAAATTGGGAACTTCAGGTTTGTGCTATTTATGTTTGGGAACATCGGATCAACACATAAAATAATTGAACTTCGGGTCAATTTTATTAAGTGTAAGGACTTTAAAATTTCTACTCCATTGTTTCAAAACTTCAGGCTTGATCAGAGTTTAAAAAATATATATTTGGAACTTCAGGTCCAAATTATAAATAACAATCCAAGTCCAAAATTTAAAATGTAACATTTTATGGTACATGTTATTATCATGTCCACAAAAAAATTGAACATCAGTTGCGAACTTCAGGACGCAAAAATTTAAATAAGAATTAGGAACTTCAATTCCCAAATTAAAAAGGGCAATTTAGAACTTCTCCAAAAATTACATTACAAAAATTTGTGTCGTATATAAAGAGTAATCGCATTTGTAAAAGTAATATTTATTGATATAAAAGTAAGATGGTAGAAGGATGTATATTCAATTCATATAAAATCATGACATCACATAACATGTAAATGAATTTAACAAAGGGGAACAAATGGTAACAAAAAAGTATTAATAAAACTTTGTTACCATGAGGAAAGGGGATATAAAAGAGAGAAAACAAATATTTTAAAACAAATTATAAGGTTTATAGTGCAATGATCCATTAATACCTCTAATAACAGTTAAGTTTAACAATAAAAGCCTACAAGCCTAATAGTTGCTTCACTATTAATTGTTAATTCTAGGAAGTTGAAAAGGTTTCAAAACCCTCTAATATGTTCTTAGCAGGAAGTTGAAAAGAAATGTGCACATGAAAGGTTGTGCAGTCAACTCAGTAATATATGAAAGATGTTGAGGGATTTTATGTAAAAAGCTATCATAGGCGGCGTGAATTTGTAAACAAAATAATTCTAAAGGTACAAAACATATAAATTGAAGCGTATTCACAGGCGTTTGAGATCTTTACCCCTCTTTTTTTTTCTTCGAATCTGCCTCAGTCGGATCATAAAATATGTAACTTCGTGCTGATAACGTGTTGAAAATAAAAGATAGAAAATTGATAGAGAGTGAGTATATTATTTCTCAATAATATTGGGAGTAATAGTTATACAAAAGAAAATGGGGATCCTCCTATTTATAGGACATGGTGAGGCATCCCAAGAGACAAGAATATGAGTGGACATCCACCCAAAAGACAAAAGCCACATATTTTTAACAATCATGTCCTATGGACATGCTAATTTTTTGTATTAACTTAGATCATTTTAACATGATGAGGGGGCTAATCTTAAACAATAAAAAATAAGAGTGATGAATATAAATGGGAAAAAATATGATTAGTTTTTTCTAAAGTAATTTTATTGAAACACTTGTTATTCAATATCCGTCCTTGTCATCGTCTACAACACATGCTCTAGATAAAAAGTTACGTAACAACCATCAAAATGATTCTACCCAAGATTTGACGCCTAAGAATGTTCTCAAGGGGACAACTGACACCTATGTGCTACATGGGAACTGATATGCTGCCACTTTCATGCATATTAAATTTAGAAACTTTAATTTTTCATTTACTAAATACCCAAAAAATGTCAATAACTGTGTTTAATATAATAATAATAATAATAATCTTCGTCCGTGATTTTAAAAATGTATTGATATACCAAATAAAATAAAATAGACTTAAAAGTGAAGTGATTAGTCGGTGTTTTTCTATACGAAGTCACAGCGTGCTCGTGTCAAATATATTACTCACTAGAGTTGTGTAATTAATGTCATGTCCTATTTTCAAATTCAACAATGTTTAATGATTATAAAAGTTATACATTGTGTAGATTGTGTCATATCTTAAATAAATTGAATGTGTTATAAAAAAAGGGCTCTTGTATTGTATCGCGACAAATAGAATCCAAAACATCATTTGCCATTCCATTTCTAATTACGAAAACGATGTACTTACTATTCATATACTTGTATCTTATAGTGTTTTTGGAATTATATTAGGTCTCGTTTGGTTGCGCAGATTGTTTGATTATCTTAATTGGTTCATTGTGAATTAGTAAATTGTAAATGAATGGGCTTGAAATGAGTTTAAATCAAGTTTCAGGCGGTGTTTGGTAATAAAAAATTAGGCGCAGAGAGAGAGAGAGTAATGCCCCGACCCAGATTTATGGGTTACCCGTAGTCAACCCAGTTCGACTCTAGCATTAGGTGTGAAGTGCAATGAAACAATCATATATAATGTTGCTATTCTAGTTTTATTTTAATTAACTTTTCACTTATATAGCATGCGATTATAGTTTAAAGATAAACTAAGTGTGGGACCCATGGGGAGCACCCCAAAGTCCAATGTAACAACTCCTATTTTCTCACGTAACGGCTAGTCAGGCACAATACGACAAAGATAGGGCTCTCTTGTCAATCAATACCATTCTTAGATCAAATCCGAATATAAAATAATTATTATTTAAGGCCCATGTTTGAAATGTCACGAATACATCCATAATAAATAAACAATCCAAAACACCAAAAATAAAATAATCAATCCAACTAGTGTAATCGAAATCTCAAGCAACATAAAGTAAATAACTCTTGGGCCTATGCCCTTACAAATGTTCCAAATAAATAAATAGCTACTGCAAGAAAAGAACCTATAATAGAATCTAATGACCGAAAGTATGGAGAGCAAGTGAGACAGTAGGAATGCTACAGCATAATCCATATATCCCTATCTAGGAGAACTTGGGGGGTCAGAGCCTGAGGTGTCCAAGAATTAACTTAATTAATTTATGATGCAATAATACAGTCGATGCAAAGTAAATATTCCACCTTCGTCACTCATATGCATTAAACACGTCACTCATCATCTATGTGTGATACTATTCACACGCCAATACGTCCCAACTAATGATTATGACACATCATGAATTATATATAGAGAGAGAGACAGGCTCAAGTGCACACTAAGTTTGTACACTAAGTTTGCACATCATTTTTTTAAAACAGTAAAAAAAATATTTTTGAGTTGATTTTTTTTATGTGATATCTAAACATTTCAACGAACCCATGTAAAAAAAATCAACCCCAAAAAACCCTTTTTGCTATTTTTAAAAAATCGGTCAAACTTTTGCATCTTTTAAGCACTTTAAAAGCTGCGAAAGTTTGACCGATTTTTTAAAAATAGCAAAAAAAGTTTTTTTGGGCTGAATTTTTTTACATGGGTTCGTTGAAATGTTTAGATATCACATAAAAACAATCAACTCATAAATATTTTTTTAATCCTTTAAAAAAATTGGTGTGCACCAGCACTGTGCAAACTTAGTGTGCACAGGAGCCAGCCTCTCTCTCTCTCTATATATATTTATATATATATATATATATATATATATATATATATATATATATATATATATATATATATAATTAAATATTTAAATGTAATCACTACATTTAATTTCCAACACTCATTCATCCCAGTCTTATAAGTTTCATATTTAAGGCATAAACATCTTTTATGCATTACAAGGTCCAAATATAATTATTATCCACGTTCTTAGAAAACTAAAGTTATTCCATTAAAGTATGAGTATTTATTCATATATGTCCTTTCATATATTTGACACACAAGGACTTCTACCGTTAGTGTCTAATTCATGATCTATAAGCAAGTCCATAGGAATATCTTACCTAAGCGGACATCACAAAATACACATAAATTGGGAGCAGTCCTTACGTAGGATACTTGTGCACGACCCATACCCAGCAGGGACACATGATGGGTCAGCGACAACACCTACCTCTCGTAAATGGCGCCTCCAAGTAGTACCTATATGACCTACACATCTACAAGCCCACCTATGTCGATATGTGGTACATAGTCCGAACGCGCGAATCCCTGAGCCGATCGGACAGTCCACGAATAGTGGTATATCCACACAAATAATTAATAGTACATATTATTATCTCATATAATATGTATAGGTAATTAACATGAAAATACCAACTAAAGTTCATAACATTTTCATTTATTAATAATTTATCAACTAATAAATTATTATTTCCATTCCATAAAATAATTACTTAACCAACTAGTTTATTGTAATCATTACCAATTAAATGTGGGCAATATCATTATTCAACCAATTAGATAACATTTATCTCTTAATTTATCTTACTCTTATTAAGTAAACCCAACAGTTATAGTAACCAAACCAAACCCAAGTCAATTCGTGGGAGGAACAAACTGTCAAAAATCCATCTGCATTGCTTAAACGAGCGTGGGGCTCGTTAGCGCGACATGACATGTCATTCAAACGACCCATGACGTCGTTTGAGAGACCTGTCATCTTCCACCTCACGCTAGTTCACCAAAAAAAAAATCCTGGATACAATTTCCACCCTAGAACGGATGCATACGAAAACCCAAAAAATGCTTATATAGAAAATCCACTTCTATATCCATAAATGATCCAAAATCCATATGTTTGAACCCAAAATTTTACGTATGTTACGATTGGGATGTTTTCCGATTTCTAGCCATTATTTAATTCACAATAAAGAGGCATTTGTCATGGAATTCTACATGAAATTTCAGTCAACAATTAACAGAGACATTCTCTGCATCAATTAGTCAAATATTCCAAACTTAACCATTAAAACCTTATGAGTTTTATCATCAATTTTCAGAATTTAGATACCTAATTTTTGGAACAAATTCTACATTAAATTTAGTCCTCTACATGCATTGTTCATTATCAAATCAATCATATTCAAACCTAAATCCCAAAAATTTAAGGGACAATTATGATGCATCAAGTAATAAATTGGAAACATAAATTAAGAGAATTCTTGCCTTAAAATTCATAGAAGAAAGCCTCTTGAAATCCCCTTTATTTTACCTTAGTTTCTCTCCCCTTTCTTCTATTTTTTACCTTCTCCTATTCTCTCCTATTAATTGTTGATTTAAGTTTTCCTGGAAGGATAGCGGGGGAGTGGTTTACCCCCACTTAAATACTAAAAAATGACTAATCCCGAGTTGGGCCTAAAACCAAACTTTTGGACTCCCAAATGAACCCGAATCCATAACCCAACTAGCCTAAAAGTTCCCCAAACTATGTACTATTGGCCCGGGACTATTTTAAATGTCTAAAGCATCTAAACGATCCCATATGTGTCCCAAAATATAGTTCGAATAATTTATGTCAACAATAGGTACTTTTAATTTGTGTCGCATATTAATTATGTATTTTTCTTCATTATAAGTAAATTACATATTTATGAGCATAAAAATTAGTCACACACAAATATAATTAAACAACAAATTTCAACTGTGCAATTGTTTTAAATAAATATTTAATTAGGTTCAATTGTCAAAATTAATTATTTATTCCAAAAATATTATTTCATTATTTATTTTGGAAGAAAATTTGGGGTATTACATTCTTCCCCCATAATAACGGGATTCCATCCTCGGAATCAAGAAAAGCATGTACCTAGCTAGAAGAGTTCGGGATACTTTTTTCTACATGTCGTCCTCCCTCTCCCAAGTCGACTCGTCCTACCGATTGTGTCCCCACTGCACCCGAACTAAAGGAACAACCTTGGATCGAAGTCGGTACTCCCATCGGTCCAGAATGGCTACCTGTCTCTCCTCGTAATTAGCATATGGATGGAGCTCAATCTTGTCGATATCAATCTATTGGTGCGCCACTTCATCTCTAAGGAAACTCCATAGTGAAGATATGTGAAAAACATTGTGCATCCGCTGCAAGTGATCCGGTAATTTTAATTGGTATGCTATGGGCTCAATCCTCTCCAAAATAGGGAATGGTACCACTTATTGAGGATCCAACTTCCCTTTCTTACCAAATATCATCACCCCTTCATGGGAGACACTTTAATCAACACCTGATGTCCGACATTGAAGTCTAAGTATCTCCTGCCCGCATCCAGATAGCTCTTTTACATGTCCTGGGCAATTCGTATCCCGGCCCAAATTATCTATACCTTCTCTGAGGTGTCCTGAATGAAGTATGGCCCAAGTAACTTGTTCTCCCCCACCTCTAACCAACATGAGGATGAATGGAAAAGTCTCCTATTGAGTGACTCAAACGGTTACATACCTATTGTGAACTAGTAGCTGTTATTATAAGAAAACTCTACCAAAGGAAAATACTGCTCCCAACTCCTTTTGAAATCCAAAATGCACATCCGCAACATGTCTTCCAGCATTAGGTTCACCCTATCTATCTACCCATCGGTATGAGGATGATATAATATTCTCAACCTGAACTCTAGCCCCAAGACCTACTTGAAGCTCCTCTAAAAGTGGGACACAATTATCTTGTCCATGTCTAACACTATGTTGAGCGGTACCCCATGTAACTTAACAATCTCCACAAGAAAAATTCTGGTGTACTACTCAGAGCTATAATCTATTCGAACCGGTAAGAAATGATCCAACTTTGTCAATCTTTTGAAAATACCCCATATCGAATCACGCCCCATCTACGAAATAGGTAGCCCAGTAATAAAGTCCATGGAGATGCTTTCCTATTTTCACACCGAGATCTCCAAAGGCTATAAAACACTTGTGGGACGCTAGTGATCCACCTTCACCAACTGACATATAGCACATCTAGACACAAACAGGATTGTATCCCTTATCATCTCGGCCCACCAATACTGATGACGCATGTCGTGGTACATCTTATCCCCTCCGGTATTGACTATAAAAAATGAATTGTGATCCTCCGACATGATGAGTCGCCTCAACTCCTCATCATTTGGAACAACTAGTATCCCTTGGAATCTTAAATCACCATCCAACCCAATAGAAAAGTGCTCCACCCCCTCGACTAGAAACTGTCTCATGCGCTCCTAGAAGAGTTGATCTCCCTTTTGTTCTTTCACCACCCGAATAATTATCTGGGGGGTAATGGTGAGAACTGACATAAATTCTCAGGTTAGGTCATCTCCCCCTCGAAGTGACTTCCACTTCACCTTCCACACTGCCAGTAACTCCAGAAATGGATTATGGCTCAACCCATATGCGACGACACTCGCCTTCCCCGGGTGGTACTTAATGTCGAACTGATAATCTTTAAAAAACTATATCCACCTCCTTTATCGCATGTTCAGCTCTCATCATGTGAACAAGTATTGCAACCTTTTGTGGTCTTTGAAAAACTAAAATTTCTTCCATGGGCTCCACACTCACATGACAAAAACCACGGCTGCTAACTTCAAGTCGTGGGTGGGGTAATGTCCCTCTTGAGGCTTAAGCTTTTGGAAAGCATAAGCTATCGGCCTCTCTTCCTGCATCAAAAGTCCTCTAAGTCTCCTTACGGATGCATCTGCATAGACTCTATAATCAAACCCTGACCGAGGCAACGCCAAAAACTAGTGGTGTAGTCAATCTATTCTTTAGCTCCTCAAATGTCTACCGGCACATCTCATCCCAGACAAATGGTACCCCCTTCCTCATCAAATTCGTTAAGGGCCCGACTATCTTGGAGAACCTCTGAACGAATCAACAGTAGTGCCCATCTAGTAACAAGAAGTTGTGCACCTCATTGGGTGTAGTGGGTTGTCCCCACTCTATCACGGTAGAAACTTTCCTTTGGTCCCCGTATATCCCTCGTTCAGACATAATGTGGCCTAAGAATTGTACCTCTCTAAACCAAAACCTGCATTTCTCGAACTACGCATACAACCGATGATCCTGAAGAACCTGTAAGACCACCCGTAGATGCTCTGCGTGTTCATCCACAGTCCGATAATAAATCAAAATATTGTCTATGAATACAATAACAAGCCGATCTAAATAGTTCCTGAACACTCAGTTCATCAACTTCATAAATACTGTCGGAGCATTGGTTAGCCCAAATGGCATCACTAAAAACTCGTACGATACATATCTAGTAAGAAAGGTTGTCTTTGAGACATTTTTCTCCCTAACTCTCAACTGGTAGTACCCCGACCTCAAATCAATCTTCGAAAAGTACTCAGCACCCGTCAGATGGTCAAATAAATCTTCTATACGTGGCAATGGGTATTTATTTCAAATAATGACTTTGTTCAACTCTCCGTAGTCCACACAAAGCCATAGAGATATGTGCCTCTTCTTGACGAATAACACTGGAGCACCCCAGGGCGAAGTACTCCTCTTGATAAACCCTTTCCCTAACAGCTGCTCAATCTGCTCTCATAGCTCCCTCATCTTCAACAGATCCATATGATATGGGGTACGAGCAATAGGTCTCGTGCTTAGAAACAAGTCGATCACGAAGTCGATCTCCTGACAGGTGGTAACCCCAAAATCTCCTAGAAAATATTAGAAAACTCACTCACCACTGAGATGGGATCTAGAGCCACCAAAAACTTTGAAGAAGTATCCTCCTCAATGTAATACAAATGCTTGCTCGACCCACCCCCGGGGTGCGTAATTGCAACTAGGTACATCTCTCTTCCCCAAAATGGTGAAGACGATGGACCTCCCATAGTAATCCACACATGCTCTATACATAGCTAGCCAGTCCATCTCTAAAATGACATCGTACTCATGCATACCAAGTACTAATAAATAAACTACAAAGGTCAGTAGACCTATCTCAGTATCGATGCCCTGGCATACTGATCGTATGGGTGCCCCTCTACCCACTGGTGAGTCTATATGTAAATTAATATCTTATGCAAAATCTACCATCCCCGTATCTCGTGTAAACCTCGTGCTAACAAAAGAATGAGATGCACCTGTATAAAAAATAATGAGACCAACATAGCCAAAAATGGGAAACATACCCTTGACTGCATGTGGCTGTGCGGGCCTATCTGCATTTACAACATGATAGACCCGCCTATACTACAATGGTTGTTGCCCCTGAGGTGGGGCGACAAGTGCTGGAGCGGCTGGTGTAGCAGCTCCCTGAGCCAAAAATTGTGGGCGTTGTTACTATGGAACCTGCTATCCTCTAAAACCTCCCTGCCCCTAGGTTGCCCGGTCCCCTCGAGTGCGATTCTTCTAAGTGTGGTCCCTCTCACCACATGTAAAGCAATTTCCCTAAAACGAGCCCCGCTAAAACTGTTGGCCCTACTGTCCCCGGCCCTGATGGCCTTTATACTATTGGCCCTGATGGATCTGCCTTTGTTGCTCATCTGCACCCCTAAACTTCTTATTCTGATTAGTGGATGAGGTGCCCCTATGCTGTTGGGCCCTAGATCCACTTCTCCCACTAGTCTTTCCCTACTCTCTAGACGAAACTCCTCTGTGACGTCTCTCTCCCTTATTTTTCAAAAATGCCTTGTGATTCAGGCAGTGGAGAAGTACAGTATTAACCAACTGGCTATATATCGTGAAGACTGGATTCCTCGGAATAGCTTTCTTAATATTCCAGGTTGATCCCATAATAAATCGATCTGTCCTCATTTTCTCGGTACGAATATCCTCCTTTGTGAAGTACGACAGAGCAGTGAACTCCTCCTTTTACTCAAAAATAGTACGCCCCTCCTTCTTAAGCTCCGTGAACCTGGTCCTCATCTCAGACGTCATGGCTAAGGGAAAGTATTTCCCCTCAAACCTCTCCCAGAACTAATAAATAGTGAGGTTGTCCGTCTCTACAACAATCATAACCGCTTCCCACCACTGAAGAAAATCCCCCACCAATTTGAATGAAGCTAGCATCTACTTATGAACCCACATGTACTCCACCATCTGCAAGTGCCTCTCAGTGTCCTTCTTCCACTGACTCACTGCTAAAATATCATAACCACCTGCAAACTCTGGAGGCTGGCCTTTAGTAAAGGCCTCCCTCACTCTGTCCCACATGTAACCTAGTGCCTGTACTGGTATAGCGACCTACTGTGGTGGTGGCTGCTAAGGTTCCTGTGACGGTGGAAATTACTGAAGCATGGATTCCATAGTCTTAGAAATCGCCTGAGACATGATGGTGGCTATCTCAGTGTGGGTATTAAGTTGTGGGGTCGATGGGTCCTGTGGTGTCTCTGGGTGAGCCTCCTCCTCCTCGACCAGTGGAACTACTCACCTCGGTCTCCCCCCGGGTCCTTTTGCCACCTGAAAGAAAATATGGTTTTAATTAGTATCAATCGTAAGAGTACAATGAGCCATAAGTATATGCTCTACATATCAAAGAACTCAACGCATAACATAATGAACACAACATAAATCCTAAGGACACTAGAAGCCTGACACTAATACCAACTGTAACAACCTTTATTTTCTCGTGTAAAGGTTGTTTAGGCATGATAAGATAGGTCTTGCTTGTCAATTAATACCATTATTAGCACAAATATGAATATAAAATAATTAGTATTTAAGGCCATGTTTTAAATGTCATGAATACATCCACAATAAATAATAATTTTAAAACACCACAAATAAAATAATAAATTCAACTGGTGTAATCGAAATCTCAACCAACATAAATTAAAGAAGTCTTAGGCGTATGCCCTTAAAAATATTCCACATAAATAAATATCCACGACAGGAAAAGCACATATACTATAATCGAATGATCTGAAGTCTGGAGAGTAAGTGAGACTGCAGGACAACTACAGCACAATCCATCTATCCATGTCTAGGAGCACCTGTGGGGAAAACATTTAAATTTGGGTACGAGCCTGAGGTCTGCAAGAATTAACTTAATTAATTCATGATGCAATAATACAGTCGATGCAAAATAAATAATCCCCCTTCGTCACTCAAATGAGTTTAACACCTTACCCCTCATCTAAGCATGATATTATTCGCATCCCAATATGTCCTAAAAAATGATTATGACATTGTATCAAATTTTATATGATGGATATATCGATAATTAAATATTTAAATGTAATCACTAGACTTATTTTTCAACACCCATTTATCCCAGACTCATAAGTATCATATTTATGGCATAAACATCTATAGCATTACAGGGTCCAAATATAATTATTATCCACATTCTTAAACAATTCAATTTATTCCATTAAAATCCGATTATTTATTCATATATTTCCTTCCATATATTTGACACACACTGGCATCTACCATTGGTGTCTAATTCATGCTCTATCTACAATTTCATAGGAATCTCTTATCCTAAGCAGATACCACAAAACACACATAAATTGGGGGTTGCCCCTATATAGGATACATGTTCACGGCCCATACCCGGCTGTGACACAGAATGGGATGGCGACATCACTTACCTCTCGTAGATAGCGCCTCCACGTAGTAACTATATGACCTACAGATCGTGAAGCCCACATGTGCTGACGTGTGGTACTCTGTCCGAACACGCAAACCCCGAGCCAATAGGACAGTCCACGAATATTAGTATGTACACACAAATACATAATTGCACATATTATTATCTCATATAATATGCATAGGTAATTACACCATAATTACCATGAAAATTTCATCTAAAGTCCACAATATTTTCATTTATTAATAATTAAACATCTAGTAAATTATAAATTCCATTCCATAAAATAATTACATAACCAACTAGTTTATTGTAATTATTACCAATTAAATGTGGGCAATATCATTATTTAACCAACTAGCTAACATTTCCCTCTTAATTTATCTTTTACTCTTATTCACTAAACCCAACAGTTATAGTAACAAAACTAAATCCAACTCAATTCGTGGGAGGAACAAACTGCCAAAAATCCATCCACGTCGCTCCAACCAGACTAAGGCTCGTTCGCGTGACATGACATGTCATTAAAATGACCCACAACATCATTTGAGCGACCTGTCATCCACCTCACGCTAGTTCCCCAAATTCTTTTTCCCAAATACAATTTCCAACCTTGAATAGATGCATATGAAAACCCAAAAATGGTTATACATAAAACCCACTTCAATATTCACAAATCACCCAAAATCCATATATTTAAACCCAAAATTTTACATCTGTTCAAGGCTTATATGATTGGGATGTTTTCCAATTCCAACCATTATCTAATTCACAATAAATAGGCATTTGTCATGGAATTATACATCAAATTTCAGTCCACAATTAACAGAGACACCCCCTTACATCAATTAGTCAAATATTCCAAAGTCAACTATTAGAACCTTATGAATTCTATAATCAATTTTTAGAATTTCGATACCTAAATTTTGGGACAAATTCTGCATTACATTTAGTACTCTACATTTATTGTTCATCATCAAATTAATCACATTCAAACCTAAATCCCATAATTTTAAGGGACAATTATGATGCATCAAGAAATAAATTGGAAACATAAATTAAGCAAGAGAGTTCTTGGCTTAAAATTCGTAGAAGAAAGCCTCTTGAAAACCCCTTGATTTTCCCTTGGTTTCTTTCTATTTTCTTATCTTTTGTCCCTTGTCCTATTCTCTCCCATTAACTATTGATTTAGATTTTATGGAATGATAGTGGGGGAGTGGTTTACTAGCACTTAATCACTAAAAAATGGCTAATCCTGAATTAGGCCTAGAACCCAATTTTGACCCCCAAATGGACCCGAATCCATAATAAAACTACCCTAAAAGTTCCCCAACCTATATACTATTGACCCAGGACTATTTTTAAAGGTCTAAAACATCTAAACCAGCCCATATGTGTCCTGGAATATGTTTTGCATTATTTATGTCAATAACATGTACTTTTAAATTCTGTCGCACATTAATTATGTATTTTTCTTCATTATATGTAAATGCCATATTCATGCACATTCAAATTAGTCACACACAAATATAACTAAACAACAAATTTCAACTGTGCAATTTTTAAATAAAAATTTAATTATGTCCAATTTTTGAAATTAATTATTTATTCCAAAAATATTATTTCTTCATTTATTTTAGAAAAAAATACCACGTATTACATCCAAGCATGCAGAGCTACTAATGTATAAGTTAATAAAATAATTACATGTATAATGCCTTCAAAATACGAAACCGCTCTCAACCTACCGTAACAAAGTGAGTACGATCCTATGCCGAGTGAAAAACATATACAAATGAAGTATAGAATCGAACGACTGAAAGTAGGATCTACATGTTATGTCTACGTGCACATGTAATTACTTAGTATACCTATACATACACACATGCATACATACGTACGTACATACATACATACATACATACATACATACATACATACATACATACATACATACATACATACATACATACATACATACATACATACATATATGAATGCATGGAAAGGCTTTAATTCCGAAAACCTTCCTTATCTAGATTAATTTACCTTAATATCGTAAGAAAACTTCCTTTACTCACACTAAGCATTTCTTACTTTATTTAACAAACTTGGTTCAATACTTAAAACGGTTACGTTCGATTTATCTAAACCCATCACTTTACCGGAATCACCCTTTTTATTCATTTAAATATACTTTATTATTTTCATTGAAAATCACCATTTCAGCACACACATTCACCTTGTTAGAAAATACTTATTTGTCATTTGAAAACCTTTTTCAATACATTCTTAGGTAAATTATGGGTTTAACCACTTAGGTTTCTTGACCACCCATTTAGCCATTTTCTTTATTCTTTTTCCTTTCTTTATGGACATCTATCAATTATACCTTTACTTATCCATTTTAATCTTTACTGAAACATTTATTTATTCATTCAAGTTAGGCTGTGTTAACACATTTTACCACACAACCCATTTCTTGACATGTTCCAAATTTTATTTATCCTTTCTTGGACTTTTCCAATACCACATACTTCCACGGCTCCACACCGTCGGCTATGCGCACCATATGCCATGGTCAGTGTTTAGGGCTTTTCACCTAAGCGCTCCGGGCCCTTCTTGATTTTTTTGGTGTCATCCGAATTCCTTTTAATGTGTTTTAATATTTTACAGATGTCCACATTGTTCCACTTTTTTTTACCTGGCCAAAGTCAAAACCTGGGACTTTACCACCCTATTTGTGTTACACTTTGAAATTTATCATTTCATGTCCTTTACACTTTAACCTTGTTTTTTATTCCAAAAATCATATTTATTTAAGACTACTTGTGTAACATCTTCTTACAATATTTTTATTTCATAAAAATATTCCACTTAAGTAAAATTATCATTTTACCCATTTGTTTTCAAAATCACCTTTTAATTCCATAAGTGTTAATACTTTACAATATTACTAAGTTACACACTAACTTTTCCATGTTTACCCATTAACACTTATTCAATAATTTCATTAACAATTTTTCAAACCATACATTTCTTTACTTTCTTTATTCAAGAAATTCATTTATGCTAAGACTACTTTTATAAGAAAATGTCTTTTCTCTCATTTTACATGTAGTCTTACACTTTACTCCTATCACATTATTAACCCTTATTTCACACACTAAAATTTTTAATTTTAAAATTCCATGTGTAAACTATATAATTCTTCATTAACTTGTTTATACACCTAGTGCCAAATTATTACAAGTTTATATGCATGAGAGAAGGACTGTAAACCTTAAAATCCTTTTTAAATGGTTTAAACACATATTTTATTCTAGAAATTCATAGTACTTGCAAAATACATTTTCAAGCCATAAAAAATATTTTTATTTCTTTAATTTAAGCAAATGTCTATTTTTTTCTTCAACAAACATTTATCTTTGCAACAGCCTTGTAATATTATTATTTCACCAAAATTTTCCGAAAAAATCACATCATTTGCTAACATTTTATTTCATAAAATATTTTTCATCGGTATTTCTAGAAAATACACCATTTTCATAAAACACCCACTTTTACTATTTCAAAACCTTGAAATAATTATTCATTCTTTATTTTTAACAAAAGTAATATTTTCCAACATTTTTATTCCATAAAAATATTTATTATCTTTACACATTAATTTTCTATCATTTAATCAAATGAACCCTACTCATATAATCTAACTACCAATACCACAATATGCAAATATAATCTTAATGCAAGAGTAAGGTTTTTCCCACCTCTAATGGCTCAAATGGTAGAGGAAGTGTTGGTGTAGGAGGAGCAACCCCCCGCCTCCAAAGGTGGTCTTAAGGGATTATCAAATGCATCCTCCAAAATATCCAAAATGTGCTTCTTCCAAGCATCCAAGCAAGACCCACTTCAACTCCATTAAACCCACCTTAATCTTTTCCAAGAAATTTCCTAAAGAATCTTCCAAAATTCGTAGCTCTTCTATATTAATGGTTGTGTAAGGACATATTTTACATAGTCCAATTAAAACTATTGAAGATTTGTTCAAGTTGAATCAAGCATCAAGATAGATCCAAATATCAATATTCTTCAACAGATTAGTCTCTGCGAGATAGATTTTGATAAGGTGGTGTTTAAGTCCCTAACGGTTTATTTAAAATGTTGGGATAATTTTTCTAAACTGTTTTTAAACACCTGAGGCGTTGTTTTTCGTCAAAAGAATTTTTTCTAAGTGTTGAGGTAGAATTTTATAAAATATTTGTTTTGACGTTTAGGTCGTTCGAGCGACAACTTACTATCGTTCAAGAAACATAGTATTATCGTGTTACGTCCTCGTTCGAGCAACATCATGTTTTCGTTTGAGCGAGGTCACCGACTCAATTTTGTTATATATAGATGATTTAATGAGTCATTTTTTCTTTACAAAACCTATTTTTTTGTTAGAAATATCAAGTTAGAAGAACTGGTTGGTGACTTTCAAACATATGAAATTGACATGTTTCCTGACACTGCCAAGCCTAAGGATAGAGGGATAGCACTTAGAGCCCCATCTAGGAAGAGTGAGGAAGTGTCCAAGAGAGAGAAAAAAATAAAGCGAAAGTTTGGGAGTCCGAGTCTGAGGGAGAATTTGATTTTGATATGGCCATGCTTGCTAAAAATTTGAAACAATTTCTCAAATTTTCCAAAGAAAATTCTTCCAATAAAAGATTTTTGGAGAAAAATAAAAAGAAAGATGAGGCCAAAGAGAGCGATGAGACAGAGAGAGAAAAAAATGAGGAAGAAGAGAGATGTTTTGAATGTGAGGGCAAGGGACATAGGGAGTTTGAGTGTCAGACTAGGCTAAAGAGAAATGGCAAGAAGATTACCATGCCAGCCAGTCTTAGCGATAGTGAGGAAGAAGTGAAGGATTCCGGGGATGAGTCTTCACATGGGATGTGTGTCGCCTTTTTATCTAGTCACGTGTGTAAATCTAGTTTGTCCCATGATGACACGAGTGTTTTGAGTGAGGGTGAAAGTGAGTGTGGAAGCGAAGGTGAAAGTGATCTCCAAATAACTTTTAGATATTTGTATACCGATACCTTAAAGACGAAGAAGTTGAATAAGGAGTTACGTCTTAGGGTGTTAGATTTGTACAGAGAGATAGAGGTTTTCAGAGGATTTGAGGCGTCGGTGAGTCAACTCGAGAAGGTGAAGATTACTTTTAGTGAGAACTTGATCATCATAGGTCGAAAAAAGAGTGAACTTGAATCTTGTGTGATCTAATTAGAGAGAGATATCGAACGAGCTCATGAGGTAAATGTCACTATAGAGGATACATCTTAGAGGGTTAAAAAAATGCTTTTCGATCTTGCTTTGGGTAATGTTGACAGATTAGGAATTGGTCATGATGGTTTGTCCACTTTCCATATTGCACTCAAGACGGTTCCTGAGTTTAAGACTGGTCTATATGTCTCTCAACCTAACCAACCTAGGAACTCCATTTTGGATAGGAGAGAGTCCTAGACATTTTAGGAGAGGTGTTCCTAGGCCCGTGTAAGTTTGCACCCATTGAAATAAGAGAGGAAATTTTAGGGAATTTTACTTTAAGTTGGGTAGTGTGTCGAGTTTCGCCATGTGTTCCCACATACGCACCCACAGATGATGCTCGAGATGATTAGATGAGAGAGATAGCACATATTAGTGAGCAAGTAAAGTTTTTGGTCAAGACTTCCATAGGATGTCACCATTTTTGGAAAACTCCAAATACCTAACAATTGAGGTTTAGACTTGTTTGCTAGCATAGGATGATTTCATGATAATATTTTATGCCTATTTCTAGTGTGTACAATTTTTGTATTCATATTTTCCATTTTTAATAAATTTTTTGAAAAAACAAAAAGATTTTTGTTTTTGAAAAATTTTAGAAAAATTCAAAAACAAAATTTTGAAAAAAATTTAAAAAGATTTTATTTTGATAATTTTTTTTTTGGGGGGGGGGGGGGGGAATATAAAAAGAGTTTTGTATTTTATTTACACCATTTATGGATGGACATCTAGGATGACCAAGTCACAACATCATTCCATATCCTTGTGACCATTCAATAGTATTTTGATACGATACATTATTTCATCCATGTGCTTTATAATGTTTGGAGTCATTAAGATGAGATTTAAGATTACTTTCTACATGTTTAACTCATAATTTACTTTTATTCACACTTACAAGGATTTGTTTGATTATTGTACTTTTCTATCACATGTTGGTCGAAGTATTTCCATCTCAATCCCGTCTTTAAAATAAACTAAATATGATTAAACTTAATAATGAAATAGTGCATGTAAGAACCATTGCCTTTGAGAAATTTGCTTAATATGAAAAAATGATGAGTTAACATGGGAAAAGGGATGCGAGTGAATAATAAACACGTCGTGAAAGCCACCGTTTAAAAGAGCCCGAGAAAAAAATAATGCAATAAAAATAATCAAATGCCAAAATAGGGCCAATAAAATTTCTCTAAGTTGAGAAAAAATAGAAACCTCAAAAGAGCTTAAAAAAGCAAAGATATATTTAATGGAGCTTGGATGGAAATATGTAAACAACGGGTTTGCACGTCCTGACAAAATCTTGAAAAATCATTAATAATTTTAGACACTATTGGTGTGTAAATCATTTTAGACTTTGATTTGATTGAGTCAATGTTATTTGAATTCAAAAATCTCACACCTAAGGATGGTCATGAAGTTCAATTTTTAGGAGTTTACATATTCATCGTGCACATTTGGTAGGCATGTTTGAGTTGATTTTCATATGGAATATGTTCACACCCATTCATTTCGTTTCCACAATTTGGTTATCTTAGTGTAAATTCATGGTGCATATTTTCTTTGCAAATTATTTTTTGAAAAATTGGAAAAATAAAAAATAGTTTGTGAATACTTTCAATTTTATCCTTGTGATAGTAGTTGATTTGCTTTTCCTGTCGTGACACTCCAAGCTTATTTTTATTTATTCTTTTCCTTGTATATTTCGGACAAATAAAAAAGGGGAGAACAAATAATTATTTAATAGGGGAGTCTATATTATAGTGGAGATTTGAGATTTGATAAATTATTTTGATATGTTTATCTCATTTTAAATGCGATACATCATGAAAGTATTTATTTCTTGTCTCATGTGTGTAGGTACAAAAGTTGAAGTTCAATATTTTGGCACACTTTGATGATGACAAAGAATCGTTGGCGATTTGAAGATGTTGACGATTTTCGAAGAAAGTTTAAAGACTTTCATTTTTAGTACCTTTTCAGTTTTGTGTTCATGGGAGGGTATTAGATTTGTATAGGATATTTGATTTGATAATTCACATATTTTTAGTCTATAACGGCATAGACATAGGGGTAGATTTTTAAGGACATATTTTGTATAGTCCCTTTACAATCAGAGTATGTGGTATACCACTACAACCATCGAAGATTTGTTCAATTTCAATTAAGCATCAAGATGGATCTGAATATCAACATTCTTTAACAAAAAAGCCTCTGCGAGATATTTTTTTGTAAGGTTGTGTTTAAGTCCCTTAACTGTTCATTTAAAGTGTTGGGATAATTTTTCTATACTATTTTTAAACACTTGAGGCATTATTTTTCATTAAAAGAATTTTTTCTAAGTGTTGAGGTGGAGTTTTATAAAATATTTTTTCGACGTTTAGGTCGTTCGAGCGACATGTTATGGGCGTTCAAGCGATATAGTCATGTCGCGCGAAGTCCTCGTTCGAGCGACATATTAACTCGTTCGAGTGACATTATGTTTTCATTTTAGCGAGATCAGCGACTCAATTTTGTTATATATACCTGATTAAATAAGTCATCTTTTCTTAAGATGACATGGGGTTTTTCGATATACGTAAACTGCAAACTACAGAAGTGATTTTGTCTCCTTTATTTAGGGACAAAAACTTTGTTTTTTCGATTCACAAAAGATTCCAATGGTTTAGTGAATTATTTGGAACCCAAGATACGATCTTATTGAAGTTTCTCTTGTAGAGAGGAGAAATCTACAATTGACGACTGCGTGTCATTTGGAGTACTTGTGAGTGTTACTGGAAGATTCAGAGTTGCGTGTTCTTATGGGTCTCTACGGTTGATCCATTACTGACTAGGCTGCGTGTCTATGAAACCCTGCCTAATTAATTATCGGGTGATCAGTCATTAATTAATTAATTTCAGAATATCCAGTTGGTCCAGATAATGCATCACTGTCGAAAACTCAAATTTTAATTTAATAAAACTAACCACCTAGTATTTAAAAAGGGTGATGTCCAAATTTTTTCTTGCTACTAACCAATTTAAAAAAGAATTCCAACAAATACCATGCATCATATTAATATAAATAAAGTCTAAATGAAGAAAAATAAATGACTGGAGTAAAACACATCTAGATACAATCCAGTACAATAAATCCAATAGAAGGAAATCCAATGTAAGAGAGAATTTTAAAGAACTAAATCTCTGAATGTAAACAGGAGAAAGGACGATATATCCGACATAATAGATAACTGAAAAAAGAAGAAAAGGCTGAGTCGTGTACTAGCAATTATCCTGCAGCTTACACAACAGCTACAACACGACAACTGAATAGAGTCTCCTAAGGCTAGTGTCTTTGTGGCAAGCCACCTAAAAATAATGGAACAATAGAAAGATATACAGAAAAACGGGTCAGAACCCGAGTTAAAAATAGTTTTAAATAGCAAGTGCTTAAATTGATTCAGTTAGAACAATTATTAATCAAGTTAACTTAGCGTACTCACTTGAGATACTCACCCCTTGATCTTAGTGTGCACGCCTAATGAGCCTAACTACCCATACTAGTCGTGATACCCTGACTGGATACTAAGTACATACGATTTTTCTGGAAAGACTCCCTAAAAAACTCAAGGCCGACGTATTTAAGATTTCGATATAGGGTTAGAATTACTTTAGTGTATTCTCATATTCTTCTAAATGCCCAACTGATAATACCATATGTACACATTTAAAAATAGGGTCATCAACATAAGACACCAAACAAGATTTTAGTTTACACACATTATTCTCTTTATGCATATATATCAATATATATAGAAATATAGAAATATTGCACCCCTGGTTGAGAAAACCTTAGTGCTATGCATACTCGGCTATCTAGTCCCATTGCAATGCTCACGCATAGAGGAAAATAGGTCCAATCTCTCGAGAACTAATAAGAACACAAACACCCATTGGAGGCAAACATATTCCCAAGTCGATGGATACGCACCCATACTATCGTCATCACTATCATTCTCACGGATAGCCCGTACCTAGGTTCCATGATCTAGTGGTATGACTCTAAATCCCCCGAAGGCACATAAGATCCGGTCGTACACAGCGCGTTAACCTCCGTTCGATAGCCAATAGCTAGGTATGTCATACACATAATATTTTGAGCAATAAGCGTACACACAACTTTTATAAATTCATGGTCTTTCCCGTAGCCTAGTATTTGCAGTACGTATAATATGTATCCCTTATTATACCCCATACCTCATTTGTATATATATATATTCTCCCTTGTATTTTCACATCTCTCAATTTCTATAACATTCATTCCTTTCGAGGGTCGACATATCCTCTGCTCACTAATAAATATAAATTTTAAGTTACTCGACATTCATACAGTCCTAATAGTCAATTATATAAGTCTATGCATATTTTGAAACTAAATCGGGCCTTAAAAGTCATTCTGCAATCTCGTTAGAAGACCCATGGAATCTCGTTCGAACAAGGTCATTCGAATGAGGGTCGTTCAAACAAAAGGACTTCTAATGAACCACAAAAATCATTAGAAGTGACACTGGAATGTCGTTAGAAGTCTCGTTCGAACGACCTGGGCTGGACTTCTAACGAAATTTCCAAAGTTGCCCAGTTCATCACCAATGTTCATTTTTCTAGATGTTCTCCACTCAAATCTCAACATAAACCCATTCCAACCCAACTACGAGGTTTACAAACTAGTCTAAGTCACCTTAGGACACTTCATAGTATAGTTTTTAGGATCAAATCCTTCTAATCATCATGTAATTTCAACAAATTTTTAAATTTTCCCAAAAACCATATTAACATAAACCCAGAGTTATTAACCTATAAAAACTCCATTTTTATTTCTTGTTTAACATCTAATTCCTAAAATCCTCTACAAGAAAACCCCCATCAGATTTCTAAAATTCCTACACGGTTTTCATCATAGGTAAACCCAATTTGGTATTAGTTGTTCTAAAACCTCTACATATGTTAATAAGAGTAATAATTGCTAAGAGAGAGAGAGAGAGCAAGATAACCACTTGCCTTAAAAAGGAACTTCTGATTCGTGGTTGAAAATGGTATGGGAACGATCCTCTTGACCCTATCTACGCGTTGGTGTACTTTTTGGTGTGAAAGCTTGCGTTCTTAGCTTAGGAGTCTAATGGAGTATTCTTATTCTTCCTTGGTTCTCTCTGTCTTTGCCTCTCTATATTACGTAGGCTGAACTAACAGGCCACTAACCCTAACTGCTTTTAAATTAAACCCAATTTTCGTCCATTTAATTACCCAAAAATATTAAAAGACCAAAATACCCCTCCGGGGTGTCATTTTGGGCTAAAAAGTCCCGGACTCCAATTTAAATATCCGAGTAGTGTTTTCTAACTATTTCGACCCTTTCGGACACTCTGGTGCACTCAAAATAGTCATCCGAGTTATACATAAATAATTTACCTTATTGACCCCCAAATAACTACTAGTGACGCGACTCTTACGCATCCCAAATATTTATAACATAACTGTCGTGTATCTCATCCCCGGCCAAAATATTATTTCAATAACTACTAACTCTCATTAGGTTAGTGATTATTAACATAAAATCGGATTAATTATAATTTAAAATTTTCTCCCATTAATTAATTAATCCCCATTTTCCCTAAAAATAAATATGCATAAAAATACGGGGTATTACATACTTCCCCCTAATAATAGAATTTCATCCCGAAATTCGGAAAAATATATATACTTGGTAAGAATAACTCTGGATAATGTTCACGCATGTCATCCTCGCGCTCCTAATTTGATTCCTCAACATTATGGTGTCGCCACTAAACACGCACTAGTGGTACTATTTTCGACCTCAACTTCCTCTCACTACGGTCTAGTATAGCAACTGGTACCTCCTCGTAGGAGCTATCAGGTTATAAATCTATATCCTCTAGAATAATATGAGTATAAGACAATTCATCTCAAAGAAATCTCGTCAGCGAAGAGATATGAAACATGTCATGGACTCTATGCAAGTATTCCGATAACCCAAGTCTATAAGCAACTGGCCCAATCCTCTCGATAATGGGGAATCACCCTATATACCTCGGCGCCAACTTTCCCTTCTTTCCAAAACAGATAGCTCCCTTCATAGGAGACACCCAAAGTAACACCTGATCCCTAATATTGAACTCTCGAAAGTAACGTTTGGCATCAGGGTAACTCTTCTGCCGATCCTGAGCAACTCGAATACGGCTCCGTATCAACTTTATCCTCACCGAAGTATCCTGAATCACCTCCAGACCCAGTAATTTGTTGTCCCCCACTTCTAGCCAACATGTTGGGGAACGAACAGGTCTTCCATATAGGGCTTTGAATGGAGCCATACCGATAGTAAACTGGTAAGAGTTGTTATAAGCAAATTCTACCAGTGGAAGGTATTGCTCCCAACCTCCACCAAAATCAATAATGCACATACGTAACATATCCGCCAACATTTGATTCGTTCGCTCTGTCTTCCCATCTGTCCGTGGGTGATAGGCTGTGCTCAACCACAACTATGTACCCAACCCCTCCTGAAAACTCTCCTAAAATCGAGAAACAAACACCTTATCTATATCAAACACGATATTGAGAGGCACTCCGTGGAGTCTCACTATCTCTGCAATGAATAACTGGGCGTACTGTCCTGTGATGTAATTTGTCCTAGATGGAAGAAAGTGGGCTACATTGGTCAGACGATCCAATATCACCCATATTGAATCTTGACCGCTCTACGATGTAGGTAATCCCGTGATGAAGTCTATGGAAATGCTCTCCCACTTCCACATAGGAACCTCTAATGGTTGTAGAAGTCCTTTCGATCTCTGATGGTACACATTTACCAGCTGACAAGTAGCACATTTCGAGACAAACTCGATAATATCCTTCTTCATTCCGCTCCACCAGTATTGTCTACGCATGTCCTGGTACATCTTATCCCCGTCGGGATGCACTGAAAATCGAGAATTGTGTGACTCTGTCATCACCTTGTGTCTCAAATCTTCACCCTCGGGAACAACCAATCTCCCATTAAAACGTAGACTCTCGTCTGAACCCACAGTGTAAGACTAAACCCCCTCAGCTAGAAGTTTCACTATCTGACTTTGGCAGAACGGATCATCTGCCTGAGCCTGTACTACTCCCATAATAATCTGGGGTATAATCATCATTGTAGACATAAACGGTCGATCTACTGCATCCTGGTTCCCTAACTCCTTCCATTTCTCTTTCCACACCTCGGCCATCTCACCGACTGGCCTATGGCTTAACGCGTCTGCTACCACGTTAGCCTTCCCCAGGTGGTACTGAATATCAATTTGATAATCCTTCACAAACTTAAGCCACCAACGTTAATGCATATTTAACTCCTTCTGTGTGAAGAGGTGCTGTAGTGATTTGTGGTCCGTGAATAAGCGAAATTTCTCCCCTAGGAGGTAGTGCCTCCAAGTCCGCAATGCGAACACGACTACTGCCAACTCCAAGTCGTGGGTGGGGTAGTTCCTCTCGTGAGGCTTAAGATTATAGGAGGCATACGAAATAGCCTGATCCTCCTACTGAAGTACACCTCTAAGTCCTAATAAGGACGCATCAGTATAGACTAGATACTCCACTCCTGGCCTGGGTAATGCTAACACTGGTGTCGAGGTTAACTTATCTTTCAACTCATCGAAGGAGGTGTCACTTCAGATAAATGGCACCCCTTTTCGAGTCAAGTGCGTCAACGGACCCGCTATCTTTGAAAACCCTCGAATGAACCTCTTGTAGTATCCGGCTAAACCTAAGAAATTTCATATTTCGATTGGTGTCGTGGGCTGTACCCACTCCCTCACCACTGACACCTTCCCCGAATCCACGGATATCCCTCTATTGGAGTTGATATTCCCCAAGAACTGTACCTCCTTCAACCAAAACCCACATTTCTCATATTTTACATATAACTCATGCTGGCACAGTGTCTGTAAAACTTGCCTCAAGTGCTCGGTATGGTCCTCCTCGGTCTGTGAGTAAACCAGAATGTTATCTATGAATACGACGACGAACTGGTCCAGGAACTCTATAAACACCCTATTCATCAAGTCTATGAAAACAGTTAGGGCGTTGGTTAGTTCGAAGGGCATAAACCTGAACTCATAGGAACCATATCTTGTGAGGAAAGCAGTAGTTGACACGCCCTGTTCCCTGATACATAGCTGATGGTACCCCAATCTCAAATCAATGTTAGAGAAGAAGGCCACTCATCTCAACTGGTCGAATAAGTCATCGATTCTAGGCAACTGATATTTGTTCCGTATAGTGACTTTATTCAACTCCCAGTAATCAACACATAACCTCAACGAGCCATCCCTTTTCTTAAAAAATAGTACGGGAGCACCCCACGACGAAGTACTCCTACGAATAAACCCCTGCCCCAATAACTTCTCAATCTGGTCACGCAACTCCCTCATCTCTACTGGAGCCATCCGGTAAGGTGCGAGAGCTATCGGTCGAGTATCTGGCGCTAAATCAATGACGAAGTCTATCTCTCTACTCGGTGGTAACCCCGGAATCTCCTGAAACACATTGGCAAACTCTCATACTACATGATTAAAATCAAGCAGCACCATAACCTCCGTAGAGGTCTACTCCTCTATATAGTATAGATGAGTGGACGATCCTCCCTCAGAGCGAGGCATCGCCACCAGAAACATATCTTGCCCGGGTATGGAAAAAACTATACTCTTAGTATAACAATCAATCATGGCCATATAGCTGATAAGCCAATCCATACCTATAATCACGTCATACTCGGACATGTCTAATATTAGCATGTCAGTGGGTAAGATGAATCTCCAAATCTCTATACCCACTCCCCGATAGATAAAGGAAATAACAGAACCCCTACTCAATGGAGAATCCACACAAGTGCTCGTACTCTCTATTGTATTAAATAACCATGTAGTATGTGCAAACCCTATGGAAATAAAATAATGTGTGTAACACGTGTCAAATAAAATGCGCCCCAAAGTCCCCTGGATAGAAAACATACCCTCAATCGCTGGCGAGTCCTGCAAGACTGCGACTGATGTAGATTATAGAATCGTCCATACTGAAGCTGCACTTATTTAACTGGGGCGACTGGGATGGGTGGCAGTGCTGCCATCTGTGGAGGTGCTAGGAGTGCTGCTGGAAATAACGGTCTCTGGGGTGCCTGATGAACACCCTGCTGCTTGTGCTAGCCTCTACCCTTCTAAGGGAAGTCCTGACGTTTATGGCCTGTGTTGCCACATGTGAATCATCTCCCTAGAAAGGATCCTCCCCTCTATCCCTGCTGTCCCTGACCCTGATGGCCATTACCACCCCTCCCTTGGCCATTTTGGCCCTGCTGAAACTGATGCTGGCCCTAATGGTCGTGTTGGCCCTGATGGCTAGGTTAACCCCGATGGCCATGTCGAAAGCCTCCCTGCCCATGTCTAAAACCTCCTGACCTGAACCTCTTAGGATCCCCTTGCTGGGAACCCTGATCACTGTGCCTATGCTGACCCTGAACTGCCTGTGCTCCATCGACACCATTTCCTCATGCCTTTCCTTGCCCTGCTGGATGGGTTCTCCCACTTTTTTAACCTCGAACAAATGGAAGTGGTGGTCCTAACAGTGGACTAGTGTTGCGTTGACCACATCTGAATAGGTGACCAAGGATAGACTATGAAATGCTGGCGAATCCTCCATGTTAACCCATCCATGAAGCGCTGAATCTTCTTCTCTTCGGTCAGAATCTCACTCGGTACAATGTTGAGAAGATTAGGAAATTCGGCCTCATACTCTACCACGGTCCTTCCCTCCTTCTTCAGATTTTCTAACTTTCGACTCATCTCTCTCTAGACTGCCGAAGGAAAGTACTTGCGGTCGAACTGCACCCAAAAGTCTCGGATACTGAGTGTGTCTCTCTCCTCAGCGGTGTTGATGGACTCCCACCACTGTAGTGCTTCCCCCACTAGCTTGAACGTGGCCAAAATCTGACTCTGTACTTCCGTCCACTCGTGCATCCTCAAATGCCTTTGGATGTCTTTTTTCCATTGGATTACTACGACTACATCAGAGCTCCCTGAAAACTTCAGAGGATGCGCCTTCTGGAAGGCATCCCTAACACGCTCTCAAGCAGATGGGAAAACCTGGGCTTGAGCTAGAGCCACCACTGGTGCCTCAGGTGGTTCCTGTTGCACTACGGCCAAAGCAGTGTTGACCGCCTGAGCTACAATGGATTCTACTTCAGCGGCATTCATCATACCCTAAATAGGTGCATGATGAGGGTCTGACTGGGCCTCCCTTAGAACTCTTTGTGCACGTTTAAGAGGCATCTGAAAAGAGAGAAAAGTTTCATAAGTCCCCAGTTATATTTTCAAAATAGAAGAGGAACGTAAAACGTATGAAGAGTACAACAATCATAAAATATAGGACTATATATCAAAGGACGCTACGTGGAAACATAATAAGCCGTAAATATCCTAAGGACACTAGAACCTGATGCTCTGATACCACCTGTGACACCCCGCCTAATTAATTACCGGGTGATCAGTCCTTAATTAATTAATTTCAGAATATCCAGTTGGTCCAGATAATGCATCACTGTCGAAAATTCAAATTTTAATTTAATAAAATTAACCACCTAGTATTTCAAAAAGGTGATGTCCAAATTTTATCTTGCTACTAACCAATACAAAAAAGAATACCAAAAAATACCATGCATCACATTAATATATATAAAGTCTAAGTGAAGTAAAATAAAGGACTGGAGTAAAACACGCCCAGATACAATCCCATACAATAAATCCAATAGAAGAAAATCCAATCTAAGAGAGAATTTAAAACAACTAAATCTCTGAATGTAAACAGGAGAAAGGACGACATGTCCGACAAAATAGATAACTTAAAAAGGAAGAATAGGCTGAGTCGTCTACTAGCAATTATCCTGCAGCTTCCACAGCAGCTACATCACGTCAACTGAATAGAGTCCCCTAAGGCTGGTGTCCCTTTGGCTGGGCACCTAAAAATAATTGAACAACAGAAAGATATACAAGAAAATGAGCCAGAGCCCGAGTTGAAAACAGTTTAAAATAGCAAGTGATTAAATTGATTCAATTAGTAAAATTATTAATCAAGTTAACTTAGCGTACTCACTTGCAATACTCACCCCTCGATCTTAGTGTGCACGCCTAACGAGCCTAACTACCCATACTAGTCATGATACCCTCACTGGCTACTAAGTACATAGGATTTTGCTGGAAAGGCTCCATAAATAACTCAAGGTCGACGTACTTAAGATTTCGATTATTGGTTTGAATTACTTTAGTTTATTCTCATATTCTCCTAAATGCCTAGATGACAATACCATAAGTACACATTTAAAAATAGAGTCATCAACATAAGACACCAAACAGGATTTTGGTTTACACACATTATTCTCTTTATGCATATATATATCAATATATATAGAAATATTGCACTCCTGGTTGAGAAACCCTTAGTGCTACGCATACTAGGCTATCTAGTCCCGTTGCAACGCTCACACATAGATGACAGCAGGTTCAATCTCTCGAGAACCAATAAGAACACAAACACCTATTGGAGGTGAACATAGTCCCAAGTCGATGGCCTACGCACATACCTACACACCCATACCACCGTCATCACTATCATTCTCACAGATAGCCCGTACCTAGGTTCCATGCTCTAGTGGTACGACTCTAAATCCCCCGAAGGCACACAAGATACGTTTTTCCAGAACGCGTTAACCTCCGTTCAATAGCCAGTAGCTAGGTATGTCATACACATAGTATTTTGAGTAATAATCATACACACAACTTTTATAAATTCATGGGCTCTCCCGTAGCCTAGTATTTGTAGGACGTATAATATGTATCCCTCATTATACCCCGTACCTCATTCGTATAAATATTCTCCCTTGTATTTTTGCATCTCTCAATTTCTATAACTTTCATTCCTTCCGAGGGTCGACATATCCTTCGCTCACTAATAAATATAAATTTTAAGTTACTCGATCCTCTTGACCCGATTTACGCGTTGGCGTACTTTTTGGTGTGAAAGCAAATTCTTAGTTTAGGGCTCTAATGGAGTCTTCTTTTCCTTCATTGGTTCTCTCTCTCTTTGCCTCTCTATCTTACGTAGGTTGAACTAACAGGCCACTAACCCTAACTGCTTCTAAATTAAACCTAATTTTCGTCCATTTAATTACCCAAAAATTCCAAAAGATCGAAATACGCCTCTGGGATGTCGTTGTGGGATAAAAAGTCCCGGACTCCAATTTAAATATCCGAGTAGCGTTTTCTGATTATTTCGACCCTTTCGGATACTCTGACGCACTCAAATTTGTCATCCGAGTTATACAGAAATAATTTATCTTATTGACCCCCAAATAACTACTAGTGACGCGAGTCTTAAGCGTCCCAAATATTTATAACATAACTACCATGTATCTCATCCCCGACCAAAATATTATTTAAATAACTACTAACTCTCAACACGTTAGTGATTATTAATATAAAATCGGATTACCTATAATTTAAAATTTTCTCCCATTAATTAATTAATCCCCATTTTCCCTAAAAATAAATATGCGTAAAAATATGGGGTATTACAGTGTCTGTGGATATTCATTGCAGATTTCATTGTGTATGTAAGTTGTAATTTACTTTTGCATAGTGAAATAAAAAGGTTTTTCCTTTGGGGGTTTTTCCTGAAATTTGGGTGTCAGCAATATTTATTTAGTGATGACTTGATTTTACCCACCTAGATGCATGTGTTAAGGCTTATTTAATTTGGATAAAAAATTGACATCTAATTAAATAAATTTTAAATTGGGAATTTGAGAATCGATTGAAATCGATATCATATAGCATTCTCAAATTGGTATCAAAGCTTTATAAGCGATCTTACATTGTAAAAATGGTATCAGAGTTTTTGATGCGATCTTACCTTCTTAAATGAAAATAATATTGTGGGTTTGAATAAGGTGGAATATCACCCAAAATGGTGGTGGAATGGGTGTTTGGTGGTGGGTGGAGGTGGATGACCACCCACCTCTCTCTCACTTTTTCTCCCATTCTTCCATTTTCTCCCAACAACAAATAACCCAAATATACCAAACAAACCCTTATAAAACCTTCTCTAAGGTTAAAAAAGTCGTTTCCCCTTCTGGAATGATCTAGGCTCGACAACATACACAATCAAGGGTTGAAATCGTGACAGCGCACAAGGGCAGCCAAATCTAAAAACTCGGCTGACGTCGTTCGAAAAACTTACCTATGTCAATCAACCGACTTATACTATGTCGTTCCTTCCCTCGATCGCGCGACCCTTTGCGCGACCTTCTACTATAAGTCAGTAGCACGTCGTTAGAAGCCCTGCATCTCGCGACCCTTCTCGTGACCCCACACTGTCATTCGAGCGACAGCCCCTTATCGTTTGAATGACATTTCTTCTTATTTTATTTTTCTCCAATTTTCATCCACCATCCTTCTGTAATTATAATTAATCCCTCGTCATATACAATCCATATATAATTTAATTAATTTACCGGGGCAGAATATTATAGAGAAAGAGAGAGGTGATAGAGAGAGGGGTGAGGGGGGAGGAAATGAACTTTTTATGATTTATATTTTAAATGGATGCATTTCACATTTTTAATGAAGTGCTCCAATTTCATAGTTTACACATGAGCAAAAATGGGTCAACTAATGAATCACTTCATTAATAAAACCAAATAACAATTATTAGGTCAATTTGTAAATTGGTCAATTTATAAATGAATCAATTTATAATTTTGGGACACTCAAAGGGGGCATTATATAATACATGGAATAGTATGCATCAAAATAATAAATGATGGCGAATAAATTACGGGTTTGCTCATCCCCTTGAGTCGGTCGGTAGCTGACTAAACAGTGAATACCAATTATATGACGTATGATCAACCTTTACCGACCTCGACTAGATCGTAACAAATCCGAGAATGGAGCGTATGTATGATTTTTTACCGTTTAAACTTTTGATTATCATCTGACCCACTTCTAAGTCAAAACTTTTGAGAATTATTTTTTAAGATGATCTCGGCATTATGAATATCATCTTGTCGTTTTGAAGATCTATATATAGTTTGGTTGAATAATTCAATTTTTTAGTGTGTGATGCAAAAATAATGAATAAGTGAGTATTGAGCATTCGAAAGTTTTGTTGATCATCTCATTCACTTTTGAATTGAATTTTTTATCAAAGTTCTTATAAATAATCACCTCGGTATGAAGTATGAATACAATTTTTAAAACAATCAACAAAAAATTTAGTATCTTATTACTTAAAAAAATGATCCCTACATATATATGTTTGTGTCAAGAAAAATTTGTTTCGTAGCGATATATATTTTCCTGAAATTGTGATCACCTTTTTAAAATTTCGCGTGAGAAGTTGAATAAAGGTTAAAAAAAAGAAACGTCCAGGTGACATCTGCATGCAAATATGGCCAAAATAGAGGTTCCATATATGCTCAGTCCGTGCCACTGAGTTGAATCCATCAAAGCAATTGAGAAAATCCCAATCGGTGTGTCTAATATGGGATCTGTGTCTGCAGGCGAGCACAGAGAAAAAGAAGAGAGGCCGGAGATGGTGAAAGCTGAGGAATTGAGCGTGGATGATTATATCCAAGAAATGGGTGTGTTTAAGCTGGTCTTTAAGGATACGGACACCAATGGGATTACTGAGGAAATGTGGGCGTCGGTGGGTTTGGGAGAGTTGAATAATGTTTGTTGGAGTTACGAGGAGATTGAGATGATGAGAGGTTGGATTTGGTACCCCTACTCCGATGAACAGCTTTTAACCCTTTATGCGGACGACCATGAGGTTCCCTTGGACTGTGCTACCTGGAACTGACATACATAGCTGTAAAACAAGATGGAGGAAATTTGTGGGTTTGGTTTCTATATGATGTATGTTTACATCTGTCTCTCTCTAGTGTAATTGCTAAAACTGTTTTTTTTTCCGTGAATATAATTGCTAAAACTACAAAACGGGTTCTTTTCCTATCTTAAATTTTGTCATGGTCCGATAAAAATTCAATGATCTATGTGTGTGTCATCTGTTTTAAGATGATAAATTCAAGAGGTAATTATATTACACGACATTGTAAATTTAAATCCTATTGTAATATGTATTCTGAAAATAAGACAATAAATATTTAATTTATAATTTTAGTTTCTATTTTTGAATAAAGTCGTTGGCACGAATCCATATCCATAAAACATCAACTAATTACAGCATGCCACGTTAGCCGATAATTTAAAAATAACGACTAAAAATGAAAAAAAAATTGTTTGTTATCCTATATACATAACCAATATTATTTTAAGTCTTAAAAATGTATAATCTATTATAGTATTTAAGTATTTAAGTCTTGAAATGAAAAACTATTAAGTTTGAGAGGTAACTTAATAGTTTTCATTTCGAGAGTTGAGTTGAGTTGTAAGAAGTATATGCATATGTTAACTAATGGCCTTTACTCATATGGTTGCCGTCATATCAAGTGGGGTAGGAGGTTTGGGGTCGAAAATTGTAGGGTTAGGTTTGAGGGATTTTTTCTTTCTTTGTATGTGGGATAAGGGTGAAGAGACATAAACCTCCCCTTCCAAAAAAAGGATATGTACAGCAAATGAAGATAAAAATTTCCATGAACCTTTGGAAGTGGTGTAAGAGCCTTGTCTTTAGAATTTAAGGTTATAAATGAAAATTTAAGGTTATGATTGAAACCCACAAAATGTATGTCACTATCTAGTTTTTTCATTATGGATATATATTATGATATTTAATAATATAGCTTCTCAAATTTTTATTTTCAAGGAAACATGTCCAACCCGTACGAGAGAATGTTGTTAATAATTGAACCAAATTTCACAAGACTCCTTAAAACTATTTTTATAAAGTATCATTGCTGCCTTAGATGTTGTACATATCATGGGGTCGCAATTCAATGTTATTCGGTCAAACCCACTCAGAATCCAAACAACCAAGAGGCCTCACGCATGAGACGTGTATTATCCCCCAAAAGCTACAAACGAATAAATAACTAGGTAGTTGATAGCTTATCAATCTAGATAAATACAAAGAAAGATTCCAACTTCACTACATGTATCATTTTCGATATATAGGAGTGACCCACATTCTTAGTGGGAATGAGACATCACATGTAACAAACTCTGTTGAATTTTACTGTAACTTCTCATGAGTAATAAGTAAAATCCCACAACGGAAGTCGGTACATAGTCAAACCACATACATTTTTGTATTCTCTATATATTACCAACCAAGCCTCTTGGCTCAGTGGTATAAGGCTGCCACTGGGATAGTCTTGGGGGTGGATTGAGTTTGGTCACTAATTCAATCTCTGGCACTGTCAAAATAATACTTGACCAGCGGAAGCCACGAACCGCGAATGAGGATTAGTCAAGTGCGCGTAAGCTGTCCGGACACCTCATGGTATGCTATAAAAAAATGTGATGTTACCTTTTGAATTGCACTCATTATTTGTTATGTGAGAATGTTACACCTCATATGAGGATATTTCGCGTATAATTAGCGTCATTCATGGGAAATGAGTTGATTCTTTCTCAATATCCACATTTTGAGTGCAATCACTACACCAAAAATGCTAATCTGGCACGCCGAGGGAAGGAGATTCTGGCACGATTTAAAACCATGCCAGAATTTGACGTAATTTTATCGTAATCTGGCACGGTTTAAAACAGTGCCAAAATCTGGCACTGTTTAAAACAGTGCCAAATATGGGTACGCTTCATTAAAAAAATAACACCCCAAAATTTCAAGCAAGGATCAAAATTTCAAGAGGACCAAATCATTCTAACCTAAATCTTTCTCTCTCTCCCTCTCACCTTTCTCTGTACGAGACCCTCTACCCACCTCCGCCCTCCCTCTCGATGACACGCTGCCACCCCCACCCCCACCCCCACTCGCCCTCTTTCTCTCAACGGTGACCTACTATCATCCCAGCCACATCGCAGCCTTTGTCCTTCCCCGGAGCTCCATCGTCTCATTCATCGTAAGGTATGTTTCAATCACATTCTTTTCAATTGGTTTCCATTTACACCTGTATTTTGCTCTTAAATGAATTATCTTATGTTCGTATATCGCTTCAATGGTAACTTACTTGATGGTATTACGATGTAGTGTCGTTTTTGGGTTTTTTACAAGAACACTACGATGTTACTTAATGGTATTAGATCTACATTGGCTGTTGTTTTATATTGATTGTTAAAATTATGTAGATATAATGATTGTTGTATAGTGATTGTGTAACTATCATTTAAAAAAACAGGCATTAGGTTTGCTTATCAATCTATCAAATATTTGTAGATGAAAGTGCTATAAGTTAGATGTTTAACTATTTTTCTTGCACATATTTAGTGGATTTGAACTTCATGTTGGGTCTTGAAGTTAAGGTATTTGGGTTATTCCGAGCTATAATTTACATTGCCTGGCTGAGGTTTTTCGGATAGAATCGAGTAAGAGATATCCCAATCCTTGTTAATGCTGTGATCTTATTTGGCCCGAAAAGGAATGGTCTACTATTTTTAGATGACAATTTTTAATTCCCCTCTACTTATCGAATGCCTCAATGTTTAATTCCTCTCTGCTTATCGAAGGCCCGAAAACGCATTACAAATATGATAGTTTCTACCTTTATTCAGACTAAAATTTTAGTAACATTGTAAGTCGTAAAAACCATTTCAAGTCGTATCTTCTAGTATTGATGCATTATGCAAACATGCCATATGTATTAAATCCTATTGATGGCTTCATAGTTACATCTTGTATATTTTTAAGAACATCAATACCTACCATTAGTTGATGTATAATTTGATTTTTTTTTCATAGAATGAATGCATATTTAAAAAAAATCACAGAATGAATATGGAACAAAGGTTGAGTATATAGTATGGAACCCTTTTCGTTCCAAATTGGCAGCTGCCATTCTTGGTGGTGTTGACAACGTTTGGATTGTAAGTGTGTCAAATATATTCTTAAGAATGTTGTTTAATAATTTTGCTCCCTTAAATTGTTGTTGTATTTGATATACAAACCTAGTGCTAAGGTCCTCTACCTCGGAAGTACTTCATTGGCAATCTGAATGGGGAATGGGTTCCTGTTGAAAGGGGGCGAAAATGCTAAATGATTAAATTAGTATTAATGTATTAGGAGTTATTTAGGTAATTTGAATCATATATAGTAGTGGATGATGTTTAAATTATAAGGAGTTCATAAATAGGGTATTAATAGTTATTAGTTTTAGAGACGTTGGAATTTTTTGCATCAAGTATAAATCATTTGTTCTTAAAATTGTACTTATACACATAGCTTGTAAGTTCTCTTATGCATCCTTCCATTTTGATTATTAAGACTGGTGTCATGGTCTTTTCTAGATGCAGACTAAAGATAAGTTACAAACCCATGTTTTAAAAGTAACATTCCTCTTACTTTATACTTTATAATCTCCATGCAGGCATCTGTGCATACAATTGCTTCTGATGATGGAGTTGAGAAAGTTGTTGTTGGCAAACTATTGGAGCATGACAATCCTCACTATGGATATGATGCAGATAAAGATTTATTACCCCATCCCACTCCCACTCCCCTCTTCCCCTGTGTGTGTGTGTGTGTGTCCTAACTTTGATGATTATATTGATTATATTACTCCACTGGTTTGTTTAGGTGAATACATAGACATGGTGAAGGTAGGAATCATTGATCTACTAAAGTTCATTAGGACAACTTTGGTCGATGCTGCTAGGTAATGTCTTTTAAAGAGATTTTCGATTATAGGTCATGGTTCTTTTCTGTTCATGAGCTGGTGTGGTTATCTTATTGGATATGTAGTGTCTCGTCTTTGTTGACTACAATAAAGGCTCTTATTGTTCAACTTCCTAAGGATGAGAAAAAAGTATTGTCGTAGAAGTAGGAATTTTCATGTGTTAAATCATATCAATCCATTTATCTTTGTTTTCTTCTTTATCATATATGATTTACTTATGGTACCTCTCGTTGCGTATGCTCTTATATAACTATTTAAATTAGCATGACAATGAAGATTGCCTCATTTCTTTGGGCACACTGCTTAAGCCTATAAAATGGTAGAGGATACCAAATTGGAAATGGCATAAATGTTTATACCAAACCAAACTGGAAATGGCACATTCAAAGTATTTCCATAACATTAATGGTGTTTTTGTGTCTGTCAAAGTTTTAATGTGCTACTTTTTGTGTTTTTGGGTGAATGACGACATTGTTTCATATATAATTGATTTTTTGTATATTCAATCTCAATTTGAATTTTCTATGCATATCAGTATTTTAATCTCACATTTCAAATTGTTTTTGTCTTTTTGGAAATCTATGCCAAAATATGTGATTCTCATCCAAGATCCGAAGGGGTGTCCTTTTTTTTTACCAAAGTTCTTTTTTATTCTTCATACTAAAGTAATGGGATCTATAGTAGAAGATGAGAACAAGGATCTTGTTAGATGTTGGGAGAGGTTGATAATAATGGATTTTTGTATTGGCACGGTGACTTTCTCACTCCCATTGTTGAGACCAACGAATGATAAGGAAAAACTGATCTTCAATCAAAGGTAATATTTATTTGAGTTTTCACTCTCTCTTATGCTTAATATATATTTTGGTTTCCTCTTTATTTGATGTTTAAAATACATTTTAGTTCCGCATTGTTAAAATTGTCTTACTTTTAACATCGTTAATATATATGGTGTCCTAAAATACATTTTAGTTCCCTGTTTGAGAATATGATGATAATTTGAAAATATCGATATTAGGCTTAAAAATACAACGCTAGAGGGTGAAAACTCAAACCATCCTTCAAACGACCCCATAAGAGACATTAACACCTCACTTGAGACTAATGTAACTCGTATGAACCGACCACATAGTCATGGGTCTCTCGATTTAAGAATATGATGATAATTTGAAAAGATTTAGATTAGGCTTAAAAAGAAGCTCTTAAAGGGTGAAAATCCAATCCAACCTCCAAACGACCCCGTAAGAGGCATGGACACCTCAAATGGGATCAATGTAACTCGTAGGAACTGACCGTGTAGTCACGGGTCTCCCAGTTTGAGAATATCATGATCATTTAAAAATATCTAGATTAGGCTTAAAAACATGCCGTTAGAGGGTTAAAACTCAAACCAGCTCCCAAACGATTTTGTCAGAGGCACTAACACCTCGCACGGGACTAATGTGACTCGTTTGAACTGACCGTGTAGTCACGGGCCTCTCAATTTGAGAATATGATGGTAATTTTAAAATATCTAGATTAGGCTTAAAAATAAGTCGTTAAAGGGTGAAACCCCAAATCTACCCCCAAACGGCTCCGTAAGAGGCATGAATACCTCAAATGGGGACAATATAACTCATACAAACTGACCGCGTAGTCACGGATCTTTCGACTTGAGAATATGACGATAATTTGAAAATATCTAGGTTAGGCTTAAAAACATGTCGTTAGAGGGTTAAACCCCAAATCAGACTCCAAACAACGCCATAAGAGGCTTGAACACCTTAGACGGGACCAATGTAAATCGTAGGAATTGATCGCAGAGTAACGGGTCTCGTGATACGAGAATATGACGATAATTTGACAATATATAAATTAGGCTTAAAATCATGTCGTTAGAGGGTGAAAACTCAAACCAAACTCTAAATATCCCAATAAGATGCATGGACATCTCTCACAGGGTCAATGTCACTCGTAGGAACTGATCCCATAGTCACGGATATCTTATTTTAAGAATATGATGATAATTTAAAAATATTTAGATTAGGATTAAACATGCCGTTAGAGGGTGAGAACTCAAATCAACCACTAAATGGCCATGTAAGAGGCACTAACACCTCGCATGATACTAATGTAACTTGTATAAACTAACCAAATAGTCACGGGTCTCCAGTTTTGAGAATATGATGATAATTTGAAAATATATAGATTAGGCTTAAAAATAAGCCTTTAAAGGGGGGAAATCGAAAGCAACCCCAAAACGGCCCCGTAAGAGGCATGAACATCTTATATGGGACTAATATAACTTATAGGAACTGACCACGTAGTCATGGGTGTCCCTGTTTGAGAATGTGATGTTAATTTAAAAATATCTAAATTAGGCTTAAAACAGGCCTTTAGAGGGTAAAAACCCAAACCACCCTCCAAACGGCCCCGTAAGAGGCATGAACACCTCGCACGATACCAATGTAACTCATAGGAACTGGCCGTGTAGTCACAGCTCACCCGGTTTGAGAATATGATGATAGTTTAAAAATATTTATATTAGGCTAAAAACACGCCGTAGAGGGTGAAAACTCAAATGAGCCTTCAAACGACCCTGTAAGAGGCACTAACACCTCGCTTGAGACTAATATAACTCGTATGAGCTGGCGATGCTGTCACAGGCCTCTCAATTTGAGAATATGACAATAATTTGAAAATATTTAGATTAAGCTTAAAAACAAGTCGTTAAAAGGTGAAAATCCAAGCCCCTAAACGGCCCCGTAAGAGGCATGAACACCTCAGACGGGATCAAAGTAACTCGTAGGAACTGATCGCGTAATCACGGGTCTCCCAGTTTGAAAATGTAACTATAATTTGAAAATATTTAGATTAGGATTAAAAATGCCATTAGAGGATGAAAACTCAAACCAACCCCTAAACGGTTTTGTTAGAGGCACTAACACCTCGCATGGGACTAATGTAACTCGTATGAACTGACCGTGTAGTCATCGGTCTCTTGATTTGAGAATATGATGATAATTTCAAAATATTCATATTAGGCTTAAAAACAAGTCGTTAAAGGGTGAAAACCCAAATCATCCCCTAAACGACCCCGTAAGAGGCATGCACACCTCGGAGGGGGCCAATGTAACTTGTAAGAACTGACCGCGTAGTCATGGATATCCCAACTTGAGAATATGACGATAATTTGAAAATATCTGGATTATGATTAAAAGCATGTCATTACAGGGTGAAACTCGAAACCAGACTACAAACGGCCCCATAAGAGGCTTTAACACCTTAGACGGGTACAATGTTACTGGTAGGAACTGATCGCATAGTCACGCGTCTCGCGGTTTGAGAATATAACGATAATTTGAAAATATCTAGATTAGACTTAAAAACATGCCATTAGAGGATGAAAACCCAAACCAGACTCCAAACGGCCCCGTAAGATGCCATGAACACCTCGCACGAGACCAATGTAACTCAAAGGAGCTAATCGAATAGTCACGAGTCTCCTATTTTGAAAATACGACGATAATCAGAAAACATTTAGATTAGGCTCAAACATGCCATTAGAGGGTGAGAACTCAAATCGGCCACCAAATGGCCCCCTAAGAGGCACTAACACCTCACATGAGACTAATGTAACTTGTATGAACTGACCACGTAGTCACGGGTCTCTCAATTTGGGAATACGATGATAGCCTTTAAAGGGTGAAAATCGAAAGTAGCCCCCAAATGGCCTCGTGAGAGGCATGAATACCTCGTACGGGACTAATGTAACTCATAGGAACTGACCGCGTAGTCACGGGTGTCCTGGTTTGAGAATATGACGTTAATTTGAAAGTATATAAATTAGGCTTAGAAACATGTCGTTAGAGGGGGAAAACCCAAACCAACATCCAAACAACCCCTTAACAGGCATGAACACCTCGTACGAGACCAATGTAAATCATAGGAACTGACCGCGTAGTCACGGCTCACCCGGTATGAGAATATAATGATAATTGAAAATATGTATATTAGGCTTAAAAACACGCCGTTAGAGGGTGAAAATTCAAACTAACCTCCAAACAGCCCCGTAAGAGGCACTAACATGCTTGAGACTAATGTAAATCATATGAACTAACCACATAGGCATGGGTATCCCAATTTAAGAATATGATGATACTTTGAAAATATTTAGATTAAACTTAAAAACAAGCCGTTAAAGGGAGAAAACCCATACAATCCGCCAAACGGCCCCTTAAGAGGCTTGAACACCTCAGAAGGGACCAATGTAACATGTAGGAACTGATCACATAGTCATGAGTCCTCAGGTTCGAGAATATGATGATAATTTAAAAATATCTAGGCTGGGCTTAAAAACATGCCATTAAAGGGTTAAAACCTAAATTAGCCTTCAAACGACTAATGTAACTCATAGGAATTGACTGCGTAAGCACGGGTTTCCCGATTTAAGAATATGACGATAATTTGAAAATATCTTGATTAGGCTTAAAAACATGTCGTTAGAGGGTGAGAACTCAAACCAACCCCCAAACGGCCCCGTAAGAGGCACTAGCACCTCGCTTGAGACTAATGTAACTTGTATGAACTGACCATGTACTCATGGGTCTCCCGATTTAAGAATATGATGATAATTTGAAAATATTTAGATTAGACTTAAAAGTAAGAATTTAATGGGTGAAAACCCAAACCAGTCCCCAAACGGCCCCTTAAGAGGCTTGAACACATCAGATGGGACCAATGTAACTCATAGGAACTGACCGCGTAGTCACGGATCTCCCAATTTAAGAATATGATGATAATTTGAAAATATCTAGATTGGGCTTAAACACATACTGTTAGAGGGTGAAAACCCAAATCAGCCTCCAAACAGCCCCGTAAGAGGCATGGACACCTCGCACGGGACCAATGTAACTCATAGAAATTGATCGCGTAATCATGGGTTTCTCGATTTAAGAATATAATGAAAATTTGAAAATATCTTGATTAGTCTTAGAAACGTGCCATTAGAGGGTGAGAACTCAAACCAACCCCCAAACGGTCCCGTAAGAGGCACTAACACCTCGCATGAGACTAATGTAACTTGTATAAACTGACCACGTAGTCACGAGACTTCAAGTTTGAGATTATATAATAATAATTGTAAGTTTTATATGCAATTTTTTAACTTGAATACGATTTTTTTATAAAATTACTTGGTTACTAGTACAAATCCTTTTTGTTTCCTATTTTTTTTGCAGGATAACATTCAATCGTTAGCTTTTATCCACGTGGAACACATGAAGAAGTCAATGGTTTACAATAAGAGGATTATTTATTTAGTGTTCTTAATATTTAAGATTCTTTTTTTTGCTTACTTTTATTGCCATGCAGGCTTTTGTAGTTTTATTGTTTACTTTTATGGTCGTGCAGGCTTTAGTAGTTTTATTGTTAACTTTTATGGTCGTGCGGGCTTTCTGATGGCATGTTTTGTATGAGCAGGTTTTGAAATGCTCAGAAAATAGAGGAAATTCTGCCCATTTTTTTATATGGGAACTATTAACTCTTGTAATATTTTAAAATTTGTATGTACATTAGTTTATCAACAACGTGCAAATTTCATAATTTGTCAAATTTCTTGATTTTCTTTTGCAAATAATAAATATTTTTCCTACCAGATTTGGAATTTGCTAATTTTCCATATTTGTTTCCAAATATTATTTTTTTAATAATTGAAAATTTTGGCGCGGTTTAAAACCGTGCTAAAATCGCAACAAATTGTAAAATTTGAGTACGCTTGTAAAACAATCTGGCACTCTTTATAACCGTGCCAAAAGCGTGCCAAAAAATGGAAAATTTAGCACGAATTTAACTTGTGCCAAAATTGTGTCAAATTTAATATCTAGCACGATATCAAAGTGTGCTAAAAGCATGCCAGATTGGGAAATCTGGCATGATTTTAAACCATGCCAGATTCTTATTTTTGGTGTAGTGAATATCGTGATAATATGTCCAACACCCGGAAGAAAAAAATGAGCTCGCATAAACATCAAGTGAATATATTTACAGCCCCACTAGGGCGAGTACTTAATTTGTCATGCATGCCAATGGGATTAGAGAAATTCTGGTTCCCGTTACCAACTAAGCGGAAGGCATATACACAATGTCATGGAAAAATCCACCCCAACCAGATCTCCCATATAATTGATGCACATGCGGATCATCAACATGAGCATAAGCATAATGCTCAACACCATGATGAGGAAAATGATAATCTCCAACGTATCCCGGGTTGATAGAGCATAAGATCTTAAAGTATAAACATACGAACTAATAAGTAGTTAGTTGTAACGTCTAATATATTTTGTAATTGGTTGATCTATAGTTTGGCAGCTATTTTCCATGAAAAAAGATTGAGTCTTGAACATATGGGCCCAAAAAACTGATTACACAGATATACAATAATTGTATAGAGTCTTATTAATTAAAATCTATGGACATTAAAACTGAATATCATTCACGGCTTCTCTGCATCAAAGCTTCTGTATGCTATTTGAAGATTGAAGAACATATCCTCATATGGTCGTTTTTGGTTGAATAGTCTCAAGGTTTGTAATGCCCCGTATTTTTGTAGTAATTAATTAATTGCTGAATTGATTATTTATTTGTAATGAGTTGTTATCTTCATGTAACATGTGGTATGCCACTCATTATAATTATTATATGTTGATATGAGATTTGTTTATACACGATTGTAAATGTTTTACATAAATTAACTCTCTTTGGAAATTGGCTTAATACATGGTAGTTGATTAATTAAATATTGTAAGGGCCTTAGTATTATGGGTGACTCTGGAATGGTCAGGAACTAGGTGTTGGGGGTTTTCTTCTTTCGATTATTCCCTTGGTATTGAGTTCCATTGCTCGTGAATTAGTTTCTTATAACAACGAATCACAAGTAATGTAATTTTAATTATGTTTTAACTTAATTGGCTCGTACCGGCTTGATAAATTACAATGTTGAGGATATTAATTTACTACATTATGTTATATTTCGGGTTGAATTTTTTGGGATGTAATTTTTCACTTACAATGGTAGTATTTAAGTTCATCGAGTTAGTATACGATTTGGGTAGAATTTTTGGCCATTTGGAGTGTTATTTAGGCTCATTGATTTGAGGATTATAATTAGCCTAAGCATAATTTTTTGGGAAGCTTGATTATTAGGTTATTACACAACTTTAAAAATACACTTTGGGTATTTAGTAGAAAAGCTTGTGCTAAAGAGAGGAGGCACATAGGTTGGAAGAGGATTTGGGGATTTTTGGAACTTTAATTCGTCAATCTGTCCAAAGGAAAGTTTATATCGATTAAAAATTAAAGTGGGACTATGTTATGATAGTATTAGTCATTAGTATCTAGACTAAACTTATGTAAGTATGATTTTTTTAATCATCAATTATGAGTGTTAAAATCATAAATGACTTTAAACCCACATGTGCTCCGCTTTGGACCTCAGATTAGTAAGAGGAGAGAAGTTTGAAAGTGATAAACAAAGGTTTAAAGTAATTTCGAACATCAAAGATGGTCCTACGTCCACTTTATATGTGTATCATGCCTATTTATTAGAATGTATTTGAGTATTACAGTTTAAGAAACCCCTTGAGCTTTGATCAAGTGAGTCTAAGGTCTGGCGACCTTTGTTAATGATACAGAGGACCTTAGGAAGTAACTGAACAACTTCTCAAAGGATGACTAAGTACTGTTTTACATCTCTTCCAAGATATAAAAAGTGATCAATAATGGAAATGGTCCAAATACATGTATAGACTTCGTAACAATGGGTTATGAATACAAAACAAAGTGGGAACACTTATGAAATGCTTGAAAATCTTATGGGTCTGATTGTTTTAGTGATTTAATATCTTTAGATGCTAAAGATCGATCCCTTTCCTCGTTCTTCCAGCCTTATATTTATAGAAGAAATCTTGGAGAGAAGACTAATGGGTTATTATAGCATGGTTTTGACAACTTTGGGGTCCGTTAGTGTCATTAAAAAGGTGTAGTGTTGGACAAAGTATTTACAAGTGGATTAAGATAGTTTTAGAGTGAATTTAATGTGGATGTGAGCATTAAATGCAAGTGGATAGGGGTGGTGGAGGTAGGTGGAATAATTTTCTTTTTTTCACATACTCCATCAGACATCTTACATGAACATTGTCAGAGGTCAAAAGAGGAGTAAAGGAATCGTGGAGTTGCTGGGACAGATCCTGAAGTACCACGTGTTGCCATATCCTAGGACTGAGGTCTGGGTGACTTAGGGAGATCATCATCCCTTAATCCGAGGTCGACTGAGAGTACATACCATAATAAAACCTTGATACTAAGGTCCCTGAGATTACAGGAGGGGGTAGTGGAGGCCCTATCAGATAAGTATTAGTCTGTTTGAGGTCGAGGGATGGTATTAGAACCTCTTCCCTACCTCGAGGGTAGTTGGGGAGTTGAGAGAGATTTAAAGCACCAAGTTTAAAAATAAGGTATCATCATTACCCTCTTATTGATTCTTGCAAAGGTTGCAAGGAGTAAAACTTATCTTTTATAAAAGTTGGGGTAGAGTCGTAATTGGCCACCGAGATTTTCATTATCATTATATTAGATTGGAAAGGAACTTGTATGTTACTGGAGGACAAATGTTAGAGATTCAGCTCTTTAATGTGATTGAGTTGTCTGACTTTTGGGGATAGCATACGTTATAACCATAGGCCTTTGAGTCTATAAAAGTTCCCCTTGGGTTGAGCAAAACTCTTCACCGCTAACTTCCATTTTCTCTCTTTCTTCCTAAAGCTTCCTCGAGGAAAAAAGAGTCTTTAAGTAAGAAACCAACTTTTTATGAGAAGATTTCCCCTTGCAAATTCTTAGACCCCCAAGCCTTTATCTTCTATAGGGCCCTAGGGTTCTCTGCCTACTTTTGTGGAGTCGAAAGTTAAGCCCTTAACTCGTATTCCAAATGGATCAGTTCCATCAGTCATAATGGTGATGAATTATGCAATGGTTTACAAACCTGACTTTGTTGATGAGGCTCACCAACCCTCGAGGATCACTAAAAAAGAATTTGTCGAGTTTTGAAGAACTTATCAAATCCCGGAGAATGCCATTCTAAGGGATGTTAAGCCAAATTAAAGGGCTTGCTCTGTGGTGACCAATTATGTGTTCTTTAACGAGTCCTTCCTTTATTAAGGGGGAAAATTCCCCCTACATATGGTCAGAATTTTAAAGGCTATTGGCATATCCCCTTTTCAGCTAGTGGCCAATTTTTGGAGTACTTTAATGCCTACGATCCTAGTCTTCGAGGAGTCTAGTGGAGGGGGGGGGGGGGTGCTATGTCTCCCCAGCCTAGTTATTCAAATAATATAGGGTCCATAAGAAGAGCAAGACTACTAATAGGGGTCTAAAGCATCTAACCCCTCAACCCATCATAGTTGTATTTGGGAGTAAGCACAACGCCCTCTAAAATCGTAGGGAGTGATAAGGCCCTTTTGTGTGTGCGTTTTAGGTAGAGACAATCTTTTTAAAAAAAACGATTTTATTATGCACCAAGTATGTGAACCAATTTAATTAAACCAATTTTATATTCTTAACCCTAGATCATGAAACAAAGTGATTCAAGACATTCATCAACAAAGCATGCTGTGAAAACACAATTTCAGAAAAAAACCACTTTCGAGTAAAAACCTTTTATTTTACTAATAGTTTTGCAAATCGCAACATGCAAATACAATTAGACAAATCTTCCAAACAATCCTCCCGCATGTGACTATCTTCTTCCACAATGAATCCCTACAAGCACCCACAAATACTGCAACCTTACACCAACAATGACTCCCTCGAAAATCACAATGACCACAGTCATTAGCAATGATTCCCACATGAACCATAAGATCAACAGTAGAGACTTCTTCTCCATGAGGTCAACAGTGAAAACTCTTTCTTCACATAAGAAACTTAAATATAGAAGTTCTTTCAATTTGAAAGATGATTCATAAAAGTAATTGCGATGTGTTTGTGTGAATCAAAAGTAAGTTTTAGCCCTAAAAAGGTGAAGACTTAAAGTAACAGGTCTGCAGTTTGTTTATCAAAAGTCTTAATTGGAAACCCTCATGAAACAAGTATTTATAGGCTAACCAAAAAAAAATTGACGTTGTGCATGTCGTTTGAATGACCATAAAAATGACTTATTTAAAATAAAAAAAAAGAATGACCTCGTTTGATCCAAAATTGATCATGGCCATCTAACGACCTATCTAACGACATTATCATGTCATTTGAACGGCATTTACATATCGTTTCAATGACATGAACGAAAAACTTAATTTTTTAAAGTTCGCCTATAGGTATTTTAGAAAACTTTTTATGTTCGAAAAAGGCCTCATTTTGATAAAAAAAAACATTTTATAAATCTATCCCAATATTTAGTAAAAAAACTGAGTAAATCAAAATAAAATCTATACGAAAGTATACCTCATGTCGTGTAGATGTTGAAGATGTGTGATATTCATATCCATCTTCTTGAGCTTGTGAACATGAACTTTCTTGACAATTGTAACGGGATACGACATACTCAATGGAAACTAGGGACGATGGAAAATATGTCCTCACAAATCTATCCCTATGTTTATTCCGTTATAAAATAAAAACATTCGAATTTTCAACAAAATTCCTATACAAATCTAATATCCTCCCATGAACCCAAAAGTGGAAAGATACTAAATATGCAAATCTTCAACTTTAACTTCAAATCTCTTTGCTTTTCTTGCTCTTCTTTTGTGTGCTTTTCAAATGATCATCTAAGTCCTACACACAATAAACAAAGAAAATACCTTGATGATATATCGAGTTTAAGATGTGATAAACGTAAATCAAATATCAAATCTCCCTCATAATTCAAATTCTCACACCCCCATAATTCACAATTAATTCTTACCCTTTTTATTTGTCTGAAATAAAAAAGAAAAGGAATAAAACATAATAAAATGGATTGGGTCAAAAAAAGTATATCAAATCATCACAAATATATCAAATAAACTCATGAAAGGATAAACTCAAAAGGCTCCATAATCTATTTTTGGTTTTTCAAATATTTTTCAAGAAAAAATAATTTTACAAAAACAGTACACACACTATGAACTAACAATAAGATAACCAAAGTATGGAAATGAAATGAATGGGTGTGAACAAATTCGATAGGAAAATCAACTCAAACATTCATAAAATATGTGCACGATGAATTTTGGATACTCCTAATGGATGAACTCAAACATCCTTAGGTATACAAATTGTTGAATTTAGACTCAATCTAATCAACAAATGAAAGTTTAAAATGATTTTCACACCTATAACGTCTAAAGCTGTATAATGCCTTTTCAAGACTTTGTCAGGAGGTGAAAATCCATTGATTTCCAACCATACTCCCTCATAAATAATAATTCTTTTTATTTTTCTATGGAGGGTCTAAATTCTCTTTTAAAAGATTTCCTATGGCCCTTTTTTGGCATAATTTTATTTATTGTCTTAATTTTTTTAGTCTCTTTTCAAACAGTGTCTTTTATGACGAGTTCATTATACTCTTGCAACCCTTTTCCATGTACACTTATTATTTTTCAATACTAAATAAATGCTCATGATAATGGTTCTTACATGCACTACTTGCATTGTCTTGTTTTATTGTATTTGGTTGGTTTTAAAGATAGGATTAAGATGAAAACACTTAGACCAACATGTGATTGATAAGTACAATAATCAAATAAATTTATGCACGTGTGCATTAAAGGAAATCACGAGTCAAACATATAGAAAGTAATCATAAATCTCATCTTAATGACTCCAAACATTATAAAGCACATGGATGAAATAATGTTGCATCTCAAAACACTATCAAAAAGTCACATGGCTAATGGAATGATGTTGTGACTTGATCATCCTAAATGTCCATCCATAAACGGTCGAAAAAGAAATACAAAAATCTTTTTGTGTTTTTCAAATTTTTTAATCAAAATAAAATCTTTTTGGCCTTTTCAATTTTTATGACTCAAAAAATAGAAAATCTTTTTGTATTTTTTCAAAACATTTCACGAAAAACAAAACTATTATTGGATTTATTGAAAAATATATCAAAAGATACATGCTATAACATTAGCCAAAATAATATCATGAAGTACAACTAGTGTATGATAAAAATCCAACACGATCAATCTAAAGATCTAACATGGGGAGAATCACTTTGATCGGGCGGAAAAAGTGTGTTCGTGTGAGGACACAATCGTCGTGTGTTTCGCCGCCGCGATACAAAAAACCTAAGCTACAACTACACTTGACAAGCAAGCACAACGGTAAGTCGGGTATCGTAAGAAATCCACAGGGAGTGATTGAATTTTAGATTTTAATTGCTTTAAAACTTCAAGAATAAAAATGGTGTAAAAGAAATAAGAAAAGGTGATAGGTTGGAAATGGTGGCAAAAGAAAAGAATAAGTTACGCTACGCAAAAGTAACGCGAGGATCGGGATCGCATACACGCATTCACGGGCTAAAAAACTACTAATTAGAATTTCGGTTCGAAAATATTTAATCGATCATTTTCAATTAAGCATAAACATCACGCAATAAGGAATTTAAGCCAAAGTTGCGAGATTAAACATTTAACGAAAAATGGTCACACGCGGATTAAATTCGGATAATCGCTATAAACACTAACGTTGCATGACAAAGAAAGTTAAACGCATAATAATCCGACTTTAATACGCGAGGTTTCAATTAAATGCAATTTTACACGAAATCTAGTTTTCGGAGCTCGGGGCCCGAAAATGGCGGAAACGCAATCCCGAACCTATTTATCTACGGACAAATCATGGAAATAAACTAAATTAAACTAATTAAACTAAGAAATCAATAAATAAACACAATAAACTAATTAACAAAGCATGTAAACCTAAATTACAAAGCAAGGAAAGAATGAAGAACAAACTATATTAAAGGAAATGGAAGAGAAAAGTTCAATCTTACAAAACCACATGGGTTGTCAATCCAAGAGGAAGAGAAAATGAGCTCTCCAAACCAAAACCCTAACTATTCTAACCTAAAAACGTTCCTAAACTGATATATGGTCTTATTACAACAAAATTGGCTTATATAGTAAGTTGGAATAAAAATAAAGAAGAACGAAAAGAAGGCAAAATATCTGCAGAAAACAAAGCATCGATCGATCGACCCCTTTGGTCGATCGATCGACCTAGGCAAAACTTCGGCAAATAAGAATGGTCGATGGATCGACTAAAGGGGTCGATCGATTGATCAAGCAGGGCAGAATGCAGCAGCCCACTGCATTCCTTTTTCCTTCTTCTCCCTTCTCCTCTTTTTCTTCCTTGTATTTCCTCTGCTGAAATCGCCGTAACTTCTTCGTTATGAATCGGAATCGCGCACCGTTCGCGGCCACACGAAGCTAGAGAGGAGGGCTACAACTTCCGTGAGATGTCGGGCCAGGCACCCAAGCTGGGAAAAGACTAAAATGCCCTTGCGCATGCGACTGTGTACGGAACTTCACCGGAATGAGTCCGAACTTCATACTAAGCATCCAAATACCTACAAAAGCTCAATTAACCCCTGCAAAACATGTTAACATAGAAATCCGAGGTTGTCTGGTTAACGAGCATAAATATAGAGATTAAGATACCCGAGGGGGCTAATAACGCGTAGGTTAACGGGTGAAATACGCAATATTTGCGCCGTATCACACCCCCTAACTTACACATTGCTAGTCCCTAGCAATGAAATAGGAAACAACAAGAACTACAAGCAAACCAAAAGCAGGAGAAGTACAAAAGTATGGTATAAAAGCATAAGAAGATATGGCCATTTTCGCGGGCGAACGATTGCATTTAGCATATGCAATAAGCCGTTAAACCCCTAGGTCACCCTAGTGGACGAGTGTCGTCTCGTGAGGGTTTTCAGGGATGAAACCCACAAACATCATATGGTTTCCTCAAAATATGCCCAACCTAACATGAGACAAACTCAACAACAACGAAAAAGATTTCAAACATGTTATTAGCATATTGAATGAATTCAAGCTAAAGTCCGTTGTTATTAACAAGTTGAATGCACCTCATAGAATTGAAACTTTAAAAGTGGGAGGGGTAAGAGCACATGCATAGTGTGATTTGGTGAAAAACTTAAATAAACCGGATAAACATAAAGGCATGCATATATTCAATCCTCACGGGCATTATGCTCAACAAATGAAATCACTCGGAATAGGAGGTAATACACGGGACATGCGGGCATAAAGAGTAAATGTAAATGGAAAATAGGTCGCGCACATGTCACAAATGAGGAACGCTATATATAAAATGAAAAACTGTAATCTCAATGAATGGATACCGCACACTAAAAGAGGCGAAATGCATTTTCACAGATTATCAAAACTATTATGACTTTTAAATTAAATTCACCCTAAGATCACATAGGACTTGAATAGGGTTGTAATGAAGGTTTGGGGTTAAGGTACGAAATGAAGGAATGTATATACGAATTCAAAGTGTTCGGAGATGAAAACTTGGAATAATGGGGAAAATGTGGACAATATCAAAAATGGAAAGTAACTTCCAAACAAGCATTAGATATAACAACTGGAGAGTAATCAAAGATTATTGAACACTATACACAACATTTACAACTTTCTCTTTCTTTTGTTTTCTTCTTTTTCTCATTTTCTCTTTTGTTTTCTTTTTTTTTTGCTTTCTCTTTTTCTTCACTTTTTCACTTCTTTCTTTTCTTTGCTTATCAAACTCTCATATGCCTAAATTGCAACCACACTACAATAACATCATTCAATCCCAAGTATCATTCCAAACAAAGGTATGGAAAGTGTATGTATGGGCTAAAACTCCAATGCGGAGTTGGTTATGGGAATGGGGTTATGAAACGAAAGGCTATATTTAGGCTCAAAGGGTTTGACGAGGGTAAACATATAAGGGTGAGGTCAAGGCTAATATGGGTGATATAACAAAGAAGGCCTATGATCATTTCACAAAGTTTACGCAATTCTCGAGTCAAAACAATATATGAAAATCATGATCAAGTAACACATTTCAAGTATGAACTCAATTAATGAACGGTCAAATGAAAGAATAGTGAGATTACCAACGAATTCAACGTTTTCAAAGAGAAAAGAATAGTGTATAACACTCACAAACGACGAAAGGTACGAAGCTTACTCGGTGTAAGTATATACAATGCAACAAAAGATTACCGAGTTATAAAAATCTTAAAACAAATCAATATGACAAGGAAAGTGCATATGCTCATGGGATAAAGTTTAATTCATGAAGTTATTCACAATATCAATGATTTGAGGACTAAAGTCTAATAACTTTTAAAATCGAGAACATGCATCATTGAGTTGTCAATCGGATCGGGCAATTATTGAAATTTATCATCGAAAACAAGGCAAAATGCCCAACAAAGGAGAAAAAAGAAAGAAAATATTTTTGAAATTTTTCAAAGAAAATCATACTTAGTAACTAAATGTGAGCAAATCCATGGACTACACATGAAATGGATAGAATATCCTACACCACCTAACTTAAAGGTTGCATTGTCCTCAATGCGCATTAAGAACACAACACAAAGAGAGGAAAAGAACGATTTTACCCAAAATTGGAGCGATCTCCATAAGCATGATTCCAAAGGAATCTACAAAACAAGTTAGTACCGAGCATAGAAAAAACAAATAACAAAAAGTTAACTAATTACACTAGACAAAATTAAAAGGAAAGAAAAATAGGAAAGAAAGAAAATTAAAAAGCTAACTATTTACAACCTACTATTTAGGCTTCACACTAACTATACACTAGAAGTCTAAATAGTTGAGGGTCCACCCAAAAAGGGATTTGACTTTGAAAGATCAACGGTGGACCCTCCAAAGCAAACATGCCTCTCGGAAGATATGAATTCTGTTTGAACAACGGAAGGCAAGTGGGTGGTGAAAAAAGTGAACCATTGCCAATTTGAAATTTTGGGCGGACGATGGGGGATTTGGATAATAAGGGGGAAAGGTACACTTGAGGTCCAAGAAAAATCGACTCATCTCCCAAAGATTTTTCAAATGGAATGGGAAATGGTGCACACATTGGGATAACATCCATCGAAAACAAGTCCGACAAGGAGTCCTCATCGGCAAAAAGTGTAGAAGTTTTAATTTCTACCGACTCATAGGAATCAACCGGTAATTCTAATGGTTCGATCACGGAAAACGAATATGGTGATGAAACAAATTCAATCTCAATCGACTCATCGTCGGAAGGAGATTGAATTTCGGGGGAGAAAGATGCACACTCGATGAGAAATTCTTGGAAAAATTTAGGTGAAACACAAGTTTCCACCTCCTCGTTTTGTGCATAAAAATTCATCTCATCGCAGAGTGCACCAAGTCTCATTCCAGCATCATTTAGGCTTTCCAAACCTTGGGAGTAAAGAAGCAAAGTCTCTTCCAAAGTAGGCTTCCTCGGCTCAAGAGCCTCAGACTCCTCATTTGGTTGAAACTCGTCTTCGAAAGTAATGAAATGAAAATCGTCATTGGATTCGAATAATGAATCCAACTCAAGCTCCCAATAACGATTTTCATTCCGATAAATGTTTTCAAGTCTTTCATTTTCAAGAAAATCTTGAAAATGGAAAACTTGAAAACTATCCCCAAAGTAAGAATCATTAGAATGACCGCAATAACTATAATAGTAGGACATGATTACCTCGTTGTTTGTAGATGGAGAATCCGAGCAAGAAAGTGAGCAACCGCGAATCAAAGTTTCTTAGCGCTCAAGTATGCTATCATGCAAAAAAGGTTAAACGAAAGAATACAAATACAAAAGAAAAAATACTACGAATTAATAAAAC